>OENG01000027.1:1169652-1858978 GCA_900239735.1 Blumeria hordei DH14 | reverse complement strand
GGTTCTGCTTCTGATTTGGCTTTGTTTATGAGAATCGGGGTTGGCTGCGAATTATCTTGCTGTTGCGACGGTAGCGGATCATTTTAAGCCCTTCGAAGTAAGTCGAAATGGAAACGAGGCCAAATTTTTGATGGCACATCTAGCTCAACAACATGTGGCGTAATTATTTTTGTTACTGTATACTTTGCGTTCATCCAAGCTAGCTTCTTTTTAGGTTGTGGTGATTGAACATTCTTCAATTTAAGCCAAACTTTGTCCCCAAGGCGCAACAGAGGCGAGGGGTTGCGCGATTTGTTTGCTTGTTCTTTCATTAGTTGCTGAGCCGATGCCATGGCTGCTGACGCATATTCCTGTGCTTCGCGAATTCTGACCAAGAAATTTTCTGCTTGTCTAGCTGGGTTAGTAAGAGCTTCATTAACAGAAATGTGCTTTTGTTGTACTGGCTCTGTGTGGTACCCGTTTTCCAAGAAAAAAGGACTGACTCCAGATGTAGAGCTATTCCTATTATTGAGAGCCAGCTAAGCTGTAGGTAACATAGAAGGCCATTCAAATTGCGAATAAGAAATAAATGCTATGAAATAAGCTAGAACTTCTTGGTTCATTTTTTCTGTGGTGCCGTCAGTGTCAGGGTGAAATGCTGTTGAAAGCCTCTGATTGATGCGCGTTTCTTTGCAAAGATGTCGCCAGAAATCCCCTACCCAGTTGGATCCTCTATCTGAAGTTAAAGCATTTGGAAATCCATGAAATCGGAAGTGGCAATTGAGAAAACGTTCTGCACAATCTTCCGCGCTCATTGAGTTCATTGCTTCTAGAGTTAAACTTTTTAATAACCTATCAGTGATAACCATGAGGAAAGTAGGATCTTTGCTATTCCGTGCTGGTAGTTCCGTCATAAAGTCTATCGACAATTCACTGTGAAATCTTTCTGGTATAGAAAGTTGAGATAGTAAGCCTTGTCTCCTTAATCGCCAAACGTGAGACAGGTCACAAACGTCACAATTCCTGCAAATCTTCGGACCATTGTGCTCATGTTAGGCCAGTAAAAAGACCGAGAAATAATAGCAAGGGTATTGTTTCGTCCCGAGTGACCGGATATATGGGAATCATGTATCCTTTGTATTAGTGCTGTGCGTAATGGCTCCCAGTCCGGTATCCATAGCCTATTTCTAAAACAAAGTGCTCCTCTTGAGTCTATTTGACATTCCGAAAGTGATATTTTCAATCCTAAACTTGCTGGGAATAGCCGATGTTCCTGCCACATTGAGTTGTATAACTGAAGAAATGTAGAGTTATTTTCCTTAACCCCTTGATCCCACAAGTTCTGTAGATCAACATCGTCAAACAATTTTTCACCCTCAGGGAATTTCTTCAGAATCGATAGCCTAACAGAAGAAATACCTAAATCAATGACAGAAATATTAGGATTTATCCATTCGTTTCGGAGGAGCTGAAATTCCCTTTCTCTCAGTCGCGGATCATCAATACTCTTTGGAAGATCTTGACTACGGCGTGATAGAGCGTCAGGGCGGCTTGCCAATTTGCCTGATCTGTATTCCAGTCGAAAGTTGAATGGAGATAGGATTTGCGACCATCTTACTTGGCGTTCCGTAAGTTTGCGTGACTTCATAAAATACTGAAGGTTCCTATGATCTGTGAGAATGGTGAAAGGATGTTTTAGTCCTATTAGCTCTGGTCTCCATTCGCTAACACATCGGATAATGGCCAAAAGTTCCTTATCATTTATACCATAATTACATTCAGCAGGTGTCAACTTTTTTGGGTAATAAGCTATAGGACGCAGTTTCCTTGAATTATCATATTGTGATAAACAACCTCCTGTTGCCCAGCATGACGCATCTGCCTCTAATACCGTAGTGTAGTCATCTTTCCACATGGCTAGAACAGGAGATGAAGTGAACCGAAATTTCAGATCATCGAACGCCACCTGCTGGATATTATCCCATATAAATGGCACACATATTTTGGTAAGTATTTGCAATGGCTCTGAGATATGCGCAAAGTCTTCAATAAAGTTGCGATAAAAATTGGCAAACCCTAAGAAACTCCGTACCCCTTTGACATCCTTAGGTGCTTCCCAATTGTTTATGGCTCGGACCTTCTCAGGATCCACCTTGATACCTTCATCACAATTGATAATAAGCCCCAAGTATTTAATTTGTTTTACACCAAACTCACATTTCTTGGGATCTAGCTTAAGTCTTGCATACTTAAGATGCTTAAGAACGCGATTAACTTTGATCCAGTGGTCTATTATGTCGCCTTCGGTGAAGATTATAACGTCATCTAGGTAAGCGGCACAAAAATCACCCAGATAGTTCCCAAGGATTTTGTTTATCCAACGTTGGAAAGCTGCTGGGGAACCTGCCAACCCAAAAGGAGTTACAAGCCATTCATACGCCCCGAAACGAGTTGAGAATGCTGTTTTCCATTCATCTCCTTTAGCAATTCGAAGTCTGTGAAATGCTGAGCGAACGTCCCCCTTAGATATCCATTTTGAGCGGGCAGTTAGTCTTAGAGTTTCTCTGATCAGTGGTAATGGGTATCTATCACGCTCTGTTATTGCATTCAATGCTCTATAGTCCACACAAAACCCCAAGCCGCCACCTGGTTTCTTTACAGACAGTACCGGGGCGCCCCCAGGTGAGCTACTCGCACATATCCAATTTTTATCCAATCATTCAGACAGTGTTTTCCGCAAGACAAGGAGTTCTTCTCTAGACATCCCATATAGAGGCCCCCAAGGTAGCTCCTTTTCCCTGCCATGTGCGTCTTTTTGGAGGTTAATTTTAGTATCTAGTCATAGACGATGTGGGGGAAGAACTTCATTAGAATCAGTGTCATCTTCCAAGAAGAGGTCAGTATGACCTCTAATTTCTGGTGGTAAGTCATTTGTCACCTCTTCGCGAGACATTCTCGCTTTAGGTTGGAGAGCTTGTGTAATATCATTGGTATATATAGAACCGATCCAGTATTCTTTATAGTTTCTTAGGATCTTGTCAAATGTTGCTCTGTCAATTAATTCAATTTGATTAACTTGAACATATGCCACTCGATTTTGCACAACAATTGGCGAGCTGTGCTCATACCAGCTACACTCTCTCACTATCATCCCAGTCTTTCTAGATCCAAATCTTAAACAACGTCTCTTGGAAAGGTAAATTACATTATTCTTCTCCATCCAAGGTTTACCAAGAATAATAGGGTACTGTTATGGCCAGGCATCCTTGAAGAGGTTTCAAGGAGAAGGTTCACAGGAAAAGGAGATAGAAGAAGGTTTCCAAGAAAACTCTGACAGTTAGAGATGGAGGGGCTGGCGTTATGACTACATTTGCTATAGTATTAGTTTAGTCAAGTACTGTCTCGAGTTAGATATAAGGAAGCTGGAGCTGCCACATAGTAGTTCTCCAGCTTCTCAATCTTTCATTCTTTTGATCTTCGATCTCGCAATCTAGCATTTGTATAGTATCATAATCCTAGATCCTCACAGTCCGATATTCTCAGTCTTTCATTTAGTAGTTACATTATTCGTACTTCTGTTCACCCTGATTTATCAGCCTTGATCGCTTGCTCGGCAACTCGACTTCTTGACTTCGTGTCTCTCGACTATACTATAGTTCTCCGACCTTTGATCACCTGGCACCTCACCAGTTGGATTATATCTGAGTATCCTTCATTAGTAGCTATAATCCTCACAGTTATTAATTCATTACCTTCGGCAAACGGCGATCTCCAGTATCCCTAGCGCACGCCGTAACAGGTAAGCAAGGTTAGGCATCACATAGCCCCACAATTTTTCTTGACGTCCATCAATATCAAGTTCTATGCACGCAATTTTCGAAACATTCGCAACATTTTTTCCATCGGCTAGCGTTAACGATCGACCACGAATTTCATGGGTTTTAAGATTATGTTGGCGCACAAGGCTTTCATCAAACACAGAGTAACAGAGACAACCAGTATCAATTAGAGATTTTGTATAGAATGATTTATTAACTAAACAATCAACTAAAAATGGAAAACTGTGCATATTTTTTAATGCTCTTTTTACAATGCTTTTCTCGGATAAGCTCTTGTCGAATATCCTGGGCGCGACTTCGCTCAGGGTTCTTCGTTTTCCGAATCGGAGTCGTTTGAAAGTGAAACACTTTCAACCCTATCTGAGACCCCTGCAACAGATCTGACACTTTTTCCCGGGCGCTATGCCGCCCTGAATTTTGTACAGTCTCTTCCTGTGTGTTCTTCCCCCTCGCACCGGGTGCAAACTCCTTTATGAATTAACTTCAGATAATCATTTTTTGCACGCCATTTGGTGCGGGGCTTCTTGCTAGAGTATTGATGGCTTTTTTGATCGGATCTAGGACCTACATTGGCCAGAATTTCACTACTGTTGTCCACAAGTTTAGCTATTGCTGTGAGAAGGGCATTGGTTCTGCCCATTGTTATATCTCCCTCCGAGTCGACCCGTGATGTTGGAGGAGCGGCAAAAAGGTTCCCTCCTTTAGGATTTCCTAATTTTGTCTTAGTCTGAGATGAGTTCTTAGATGAATATTTTGGACGATAGTCATCAAAGCCCTCCAACTCGGCAGTAATCTCTTTCACTTCTGCTACCCAAGAGTTATTATTCTCAGGGGATGGTTTATTGAAGACTTGAGCTGCATTGTCTGATTGGTTGTAGTGTAGGTCATATTACCCCCACTTTGTGCCATCTTGTGCTCAAAATCCTTCAAAAAATCAATTAAATATTGATGTTCACCTTGTTCCATCCGTTGTAAAGTCTCATGCGCAGCTTATTGGGCCTGTGGATCTTGAAATTCCTTCCGTAAGTGGTCTAGTAAATTTCGCCATTGGAAGTTGTTCTCAGCTTTCCTTTGTTGAAACCAATTCTCTACTCTGGACTTTTTATCATTAGGTAAAGTGTCGATCATATCCATGCAAATTTGTCCCGGAAGCAGTTAGGGTTGCAAATCCATCTCAATCCTTGCTTCTAGTCTATCGATATAGAACCCAAAATCCTCTTGAAGACCATTCCACTTAGGCAGAGTGACATCCCTTCTGGCCTGAGGCGTAACAGGCTGCGTCGTAGTGTGTTCAGCGGCCTTTCCCTTGGCAAGATGAATTAGCTTTTGGAGATCTTCTAAGGATAAATCTGTGAGTAATTTCTCATAAGCATTTCCTGTCATGATCGCATCAGGATTTTGGCTCTGAGAATTCGAGATGGTAGGCGGATGTGTATTGGATAATTTTTCGTCGATATCTTTGCAGCTCTGGAAGGAAGTGGTAGTACTACTTGAACTTGAATCGGTAATAGAATCAGGGACCTCGACTTTCATTAAATTTTGACCGGTAAATTATAACAGGATCTCTCCGGGCTGCACCCCACAGAGACATAGTCGAAAGTGATAGAAGAATATATGTGAACGGTTAAAGCAGACGGTCCGCGCACGCAAACTATACCATAAAATAATTAATACTCTTCTATGGGAGAGATAACTACACTGGATCGTGCGAGCATAAAGTGTGCCCTGACAATCACCTTACATAAGCATTGTCAAAAGACCTTGTTCTGTGCGAAAGGCCCAGCCTTTTCGTGTAGTCTTCATTATATGCAAGGCTGGGCACGCAGGTCAGCCCGGACAACTAATAGCGGGTAAACTCATAACACCTCCAATTGCCTTTACCACCGCTACACATCTTTCGTGCATGCTACCAACTAGTGACAATAGCTCCTCAGAAGATATAGAGTCCCATGCGGCCTGTAGCAATGTCTTCAACGTGGCAGAGCGCACAAGCCTAACCCCATTTATCTCAGAACTATTTACCTGAATGTAATTTTTTAAGCTGTTCCGCAATGACTCGATCGGGTTCAGGTCCAGAGAGCAAGGTTGTCATCTAATAGGCGTTATTCCAACCTCACGCAGCGCCTCAATCGTTGAGTGTGCTTTGTGATATGGTGCATTGTCGTTCATGTATAGAATTTCTGGATTTTCTCGGACGAAAGCCTCAAGCTCATCAACTTGTTCCGCTCTTAATTTAGGTGAGCATCCTTTGCGAGGTATAGGATTCTCAGTCTCTTGAGCAAACGCAAATTGCACTTGCCTTCTTGTGAAGCCAAGTTCATCAGACATATGTTTTAATGTCAAGCCAATTCTTCTTAATGTTCTTCTTTCTATACGTTGATTGCGAGTTTGATGCCTGAGAACTTTAGTTTCTGAAGCAGACTTTTCGAGAGACATTGTTTGCCAGAATAGAGGATGAATTGATAGTGGTGCTAAGTTTCAATGGCTGTGTTGATTAGGCAGTCAAAATTGTTGTTGAAAATGTGTTTCTTTAAGCGACCGTCAGAATAAGACGATTAGACCATACTTCATGGCGAGCGGGGTGATGAGGAGAGACATACTAACCTATTATAAGCTAGCCCAGCTGCGCCTACAGGGCTAATCCATTAAACGGCCCAGTTTCAAGATTAACGTTTCGTATCCTAGAGGCACTGTAATCTTAGATCACCGTCTCCTTGACTCAGCGTCTGGCCTTAGCTGGCCCCAAAATGCGCGCCCAGAACTATGAGTACTTGCAAGAGGACACAGCTCACAGCACAAGTATCTTGTCATGCGGATACTGGGGTACAACAGACACATTTGAGGAAAGACATGCAATATTATGCATAGGATATTTTTATTATTATAAAATGGACGAGATTAAGATCTATTTGATTCGCGGTTTGTTTATCGGAAAGTAAAGTGCACTCCACTCTGAGTCATCTTTAATTTACCTTTTCTCTGATATTGTGTCATAGCTAGATAATTGCTTTCGCAATTAAGATGTGATGCAAAAAAAAAGTGCACTCCACAGCTGAGATAGCAAGAGTGTGCGCGAAACCTTGAAAATATTTCTGGCTACATAGTCTAGTGGTCAGTACCCCAGCCAGTCTCTAAAGTAGAGCCCCGACAGCTTGGAAATATATCTTACTTGGGACAAGGTATCACTGGTCCCATGTCGGCAAATCTTGGTCAAATTTGTCGGGGTGTTCGTGTTCTGGGAGAACCAAAAGTTTTTAAACTTCTCTATGGGCACTGACGGAAGAGAGTCAACTGTTTAACGCAAGCAAACATGCTTCAGTGAGATTTGCGCATGAAATACACGGTATGAGTGCCCATGAGGCTATAAGAGTCATTTTTGGTGACAAGAGATCATTGGCGGTACGTCATAGTTATATAACTGAAAACGCCATGAATCGTAAAAATAGGACCAAAACAAAAGTAATCCATAGTCCTTTTCAACCAATTTATCTTCAAGGTTGTATTAATTTTCACCTAATATTCCACAACCAACACATGATAACATTGTAAACCACCTGGCGAGTAGCCTTGGATTTCGTTTCCCTGAAAATTCGAGTTTGACTAGGCTGTCATCTAATTTCAAGATGAGTTGACCCTTGGAGGAAATCATGAGTCTTGTTTTATTTCATCTATCATCTAATGATCCCACTTTTAATTTCAATTGCATAACTTTCCAGGCTAAAGCTTGTCACATGGAGATGATCTGAAATTCTAGAAGATATCCTTATACTTATTCCAATGTATCGGACTCGTGACTTCTGAAGGATTCTTGTGCCCTGGCATTACTCGACCCCAAATTATTATTAAATCATTTTACTGTCCTGTCTGAGTCTAAGACTATGTAGGACATGCAGGTCCTCTCTGCCTACAGGCCAAGGATACCTATGCCAGTAGTATATCCCCTCCTATGCCTCCCATGCAGCTCCCCTCAAACAGTACCACCCCTCACAAGCCCTCATTCGATCATACACTTAGAGGAGCCCTTTGCCCTTCATTATCTCCCCTCTCCAGCCAACGAAGCGATGGCCATTTGCGGGTGTATGGCAGCCGGGAAAAATCGCAAAAACCACTGGGTGCGGAGCTCTCCTAATACCGACATTAGGACTAAATCCGAAGACATAGTGCCCCTTCTGAAGCGTTCGAAGAGGCCGGCCAGCTGGGCGCTGCAGACTTGTGTGTACCTCGGGAAATTCGCACTCTGCCTTTCTAGCCTCCTTCCAACTCCTTCCCTAAGGTCGTGCTGGAATGTCAGAAAAGTCTTGACAGGGCGTGATTGCTGTATAGTAGCTTAGCCTAACTTCTTTTGTGCCGTCCAGGGCGTTGGGGAGTGCCGTTGACTCATCGACAAAAGAAGCCCTCCTGGCTAATTGGCCGAAATCTCGGTCTTGGCGCCCACAAACGTTCCAAAGTTGAAAACCCCTCAAAAATGTCAGTCCCAGCGTCTTCTTCAGAGACCTATTCCCCTCTCGCACCACATCTCAGCCACCTATCCTTCCTCAAGATGTAGAACTCCATTAGAGCATCAGTCCCCCATAAACCATGACCCGAGCTTTGTATATTATGACTTAATTTCCTCCTTGCGGGTATACGTAGCGTCGTAAATTTGTAGTCGGTGATGGCCGGTAATTAATGGGGCAAGCTCCTGTTTGCAATTGGAGTAACTTCTTTATTGGTTGTTGAGGCGAGATGAGGCGTGGTTGGAAAGAGGTTGAGGACTCAGATGAGATTGATAAGAAAGGAATTGTCGAGAGGTCATCAAATGGAGATATGCTTGAGGTTGCTTTCGACTTCGATTCGGATGCGATTCTTCTTGGCTATCCCAGATATGCAGAGCATACTGAGCGATTACACCGGCACCACTGGAAGGTGAAGAATTCGTCTTTGCCGGCTCGACCCCAAATTAACCGATATAACATGTCGTGGTTCTTACCAATTCCCTGATGACAAGTGATATAATTAAATCCAATGCTTCGCATCCTTAAATTTTTTTCAATATCTTCATGAATTAAGGGATCGGCCCACTCTGTACCTCAATATTTCTCATATAAGATCGTTTACGACCAATTACTTACATTAGTCTTTTTCTATGGCACAAGGCCAGGCATAGATAAACATGAAATCGCTCTCGACTGTAATAGGAGCTACAATCATCTTCCAATTTCACGCCCACGCTTCACCAACCCTTGAAGATCCTTTTTATTGCGGTAAAAGAATAATACCTTACGCAGCAGTGAAAAGCACAAGAATCAATGCTTGTATCAGTCTAGGCGATTCAGATTGGTTGAACGAATTCCCGGCTGCGCTAGATGGCTCGAAGATATTCAATATCAAAGATGCCACACTCTTTTCCTGGCCACTTGACTGGATAAGTAAAACCGAGAGGGCAGAAGGTGATTTTTTGCTTCCTCCGGCCCCAAATTTCTAGACGTTGAATAGAATGCATGGCTTCTAACAATTCTATAGGCGATGCTACAAGTGTACGGGTTGTCATAGACTCCATGTGTAGGTTGATTGGTGTCCTCAATATAGTCGGAGACTCCTACCTTAAGTGTATCCAGCCCCTAAATCCACAGGCTATCTCGACTCAATCTCTTGAGCTTAGTCTGGGAAACCCGATCAAAAATTACGGGATTGGATGCAATGAATACCTATTTTTACATGATGACTTACAGAGAGCTCGAGAATCTCTCAATCGCTACCATTTGACCTTTAAAACTTTGGGAAATCTCCATCCTCAGAATGGTCTTCTTCAAAGCCATACTCTACTTTCTGGAGGCGAAAAAGTGTGGTCATGGCCAATTGAATTTATCGCGGAAGAATTCTCACCCAAAAGTAATCATCGGCTCCCTCTCATTAAGCTGTGGTAGAGACCTAACAATTTAATAGTTAGTCCAAAAACCATGTTTCGTGTCGTATTAGATTCGACCGGAAAAAGTAGGGGACTAATACAATCCCATGGAGGCGATTGGAGTTGGTGTCAAGATATTCAGTTTATTGATACAAAACCAACTAAATCATTGAACAAACACAAAAACTCGGTCGGTGAGAATTATTACAATGTGAATGGGGATGTTCTGTGCGGCGATCAAACCATCACCGCTATAACGATAAATAGCCACATGCAGGCAGCATGTATCCGAGTTCAAGCGCTGTTAAAATCAGGAGGCACAAGGAAACTTAGGTATCCCTGGTCACCTCCAAATGTTGAATACCAATCAAAACCCATATGGTATTGGCCTATCAGACTACCAGAAATTTACGGCCAAAAATGTAAGGATGCTCAAAAACCTGTGGTTAGAGATGCTGACTGTGCTTGCACCGAAACAGTGTCTAGGATGCATCAGTTGATCTTCTTGACAAGTAACTGCGAATATTTAGGTATTTTCTATTTCTTGGGTGCCCAGAAGATGGAGTGTCAGAAACTACAGGCACCACTCCTATCGTTAGGATTGCAAACTGAAGCTGCCACTTCGGAGTCACACCCTACGGGACGATACTTTCAATTTCTGACTTAAATCCGGGATTCTTGTCGGAGATGAAATTTGTAAAAAAGTATTATCTAATAAAAGTCATGGTGATCTAAACGATTTAAATAGTAGCATGTGCCTGATGAGCCCATGAATAGTTTTTGCCTGGCGACTTGGATCTTTTTTTATATAATTTAATGTGTAACAGCTATCTAGCTTTCACACATGATCAGTGCTATGTCTACATGTTGAGTGATTCCTTTGATTCTAGATGCACTTGAACTCTTGATTTCATACGTAAATTTCCAATGAGGTATATTTGCTAGCGGTAAACAATCGACTCTCCCTAGCGATGGTCCACCGAGGGGAAGCCTTGGAATTTTTGATTATCAATGCAGCCTACCCTAACCCATGTACACAGGTATCATGAAGAACGTATTCGAGATTTGCTAGATTTGAATCGACGATTTTCTGTCCGATGTGGGATATGTGTCCATGCCGTCCGGATACTGTTTGGGAGACTAGCCCGATGGGTATACCACTTCACCACTGCATCACCGTAACATCTAGCCAAATGTGTCGTTGAGAAATTGTCTAGTACTTCGAAAGCCAAGTTATACGATGCACACAGTTCTACAAAGTGAAGTCTATCTCAATAACTTTGACATATGAATTCAGTTGGAATAATAGCGTCGTGGGCCTACTTTTTTTGTATCGCAAGATTTTGCTGAACCTGTCTCTGGCAGTGTATTTCACAGTCTGGTTTGTAGAGGACGCTACGGAAAATGTTCAGTCTTAGTCCCCCGGGCGACTTGGATTGGCATGTCCCAGAACCCATTAGACAAGGTAGGAGAGACAGTCAACTCTTTGTCTCGACTACTTTGTACAAAGACTATACAAGAATAGTCATCTTATTCAGTGGTAATACTTGCAGCATCTATGACTAACTATTCAAAGGAACTTTGCTCTCTTTCTGTGCTAGTTCACATCAAGTAAGAATCCGAGAGCTCTCACCAAATCAACCATACCCATAATACCAACTCCCTTAACCGTCCTACGATCGTGATTCGGTCCCACACAGGAAGAACCTGATATTTTCCGACTCGAGGAGTCTAATTGGGTAGATTTTAACACTTTAGTCTTTGAGATGAGTACTTAACCTTAGTCAGTCATGAGCCTGCAGGTATTCAACCCCCACAGAAGATTCTGCCGAGCCGAGATTGAGCCCGACAGTAGCCAGGAGTGCTTCTACTGTCACTGAGTTTACAGATCTTTCGCCAACAGAAGATAGCACTTGGAAGTTGGGCCAAGCTGCTTTATAGTATCAACGTTGTGTCATGACTGTTGTGGCATTCCAACACGGTCTCCTTTTTATCCCGAAGTGTATAAGACAGAATGAATTTATAGATGTACAATAGAGAAGATAATATCCAAGGGACAGTTATTCTCGTCCTTCAGGCAGAAAGGATTGACATATACTACAGGGTAATTGGCTGAATAAAAGGGCTTGACTCTCAATATCTATAAGAAAGTTTTTGGCATATTTCATAATTAAATTGCTCAAATGTAATTAGAATCTTTAGTTAGATTCACGAAGTCCTCCATAGTCTTAGACTCAGTAGGGACTATAATAAAAATCTAATCTAATCTAATCGACTGAATAAGGGAAATAGTAAGAATAAAGCTGAACTTGTTGCCATTTTCTTTTGTAAGCGCAATTTCAGCTCTAACGTTAGATAGGAAATTTGCCTTGAGTGCTTTAGCCACTAGTTCACCAGCAATTATATTCTAAATTTAACAGGCTGATCGATGGAGATTCAGTCAAATAACGCGTAAAATTCACCCAGTCGACATATCAAGATAGAAATAATCCACCAAGCAGAGGTTAACGGTATCTTAGTCTAGCTACTGATAGACTTTTGGGCTAAAAATTGAAAATATGGATAGATACACATTAATTATCACCTTTTTCACCACATGAAAGTGGTCAGTGAGAGAGCCGGTGAATGTTGGAAAAGAAGTCTCACAAATATCGCGTAGTGCAACTCTAACGGCCGTAAAACATGAAAGGGGACAATGCCAATCGAAAAAACCGCTGAATTGGATACGACGGATGGATTTATCGCAAGGAAGAGGGAGAGATATGCTAGCTACACGTTTAACGCTCGTGGTTTCGAGGTCAACGAGGTCGATGAAACGATGGAAACCTTTAGAGTTCATCGCAAGGATTGAAAAGAGGCATCGACTATGAAAATATTTGTAGTGTAGCGAATGTTTGCCGTAGTAAAGGCGATCAGGAGGGATCACAAGACCTAGTTCGTTCAACTGTCTCAATGCCGATATCCTCGGCCGTCGCGGGGAG
Organism: Blumeria hordei DH14; assembly: GCA_900239735.1. NCBI lineage: Eukaryota > Fungi > Ascomycota > Leotiomycetes > Helotiales > Erysiphaceae > Blumeria > Blumeria hordei. The sequence goes on along the minus strand of OENG01000027.1, from coordinate 1,846,292 downwards.
ACCTACCCACGTTGCCTTTGCAGCGCCAGCAACATGGCGCCTAGCGATCAGGAATAGAGTGGAGGATGCTTTTGATATGCAGCCACATGAGTAGTTATGAGTCATTCAAAAAAATCGTCGGAGCTTATTCAGCCCTTCAGATGAGAAGGCAGGATACAGAGGTATTTCTCAGTCCACTATCCCAGCACTAACGAGTCCTAAATATGAAGGGCAAGACTGAACACCTGTACGCGGTGCCCTCTACGAACCTGGGAGTGAAATATTCTCCCAGAGCCAAGTTTAGTCAAATTTCGCAATACCGAACAAGTTGGCCCACGAGGCAATGATTCAAGACTCTACACCTAATCACATTTTCCCACCTGACGAGATCAATCACCACTAAAAACTAATCAAGTTTGCAGGTATGACTTAGTACATCCTCATTTCAATGACCAAACCTCTCATCAACTATTCTCTGGCCTCAGTTGATCACCAAATACACGCCCACGCCGATATTTACACCCGACGGAGGAAGCAAAGCGTGGCGCACAAATCTGGCAGGCAGTTTGTTGAGATGGATGTGAGAGGGATTGGGACAAGTCCACATGATGATGCGGAGGATGGATACAATCTCGATGGGCGTGAGATCTGGAATTTTGAAAACGAGTTCCACGAATTGAGCTTTGTGCGTGCACCAAGACTTCGCTTGCGACAGTGCAGGCAACACTATAATCACCGCCGTGGTTGGATGGTGCGGTGGTACATCATCTTGGCCGGCTTCTCAACTAAGGTCTGGATAGCTAGGACACATATTCTACTCGAGACAGGAGACCGCTGGTTCGAATCCGGCAAAACACAACCACATTTCTTGCGGCGCTAGTATGCATGGATGACGAAGGCATGCTTGGATAATCAAAGGTTTTAAATTTCCCTTTGGTGGGTAATTATGGAGGAGGGTCGACTGTTTGTGTGAGCAAGCACACCTCATAGTGGTATTTGCAAATGAAATCCAGAGTATGAGTGTCTCTAACATCAAAAGAGTCATCCCACATGTAAACATGGTACAGGTCATATGTCATAGCTAATTAGCGGAATACACATTAAATGATTTAAAAATAAGTCCTAATTACATAGCCACAGTACGTAACCAGCCTCATCTCTAAGCCTGTCAAACAGATTCCCCTAAATTTAAATATAATATCATGATATTTAGGTTGAGTAGTTTACAAGCGAGTATACGAAGCTGATGCACCAAGGGCAATAATTTAGTCATGCAAATGTTTCAACTAGCGACTAGACAGATGGCTAATTATCTACGCATAACTCCCTTTTTGTTTCATTCCTTCTATTGCCCACGATAATGTCGCGGCCGATTTAAGAGCCATGTATGGAGCGGAGGGTTGAGCAGTTCGCATGGACAATCTAATAGTCAGTTTATATTCGGAATTAGTTGAATAATCTAAGGATGTATATAATACCTAGCCAGATTCCTTATGGTTGAGGACAAACAATACAATCAACTCAGAGAGATTCACATGAGTATAACTTTGCCTAAAAAAACTCAAATATGGGCCGTATATTGTGTTTAATCTACTGCTATCCCATTCCAAAAGATAACTCTCTACAAAGTTTCAGATGGTAAGTTGAGATCCTAGAGTTCCATTTTGTGACCATCTTTCTTTGCTTTTGTTACTCTTGACCATATTTCTATCATTTAATGATTTTTCAGATTTCTTGTTATGCCACAGGATCAGTGCTAGTGTACAGATTGGATGACTTTTTGACGTCAGACACTCATACTCTGGATTTCATTTGCAAATACCACTATGAGGTGTGCTTGCTCACACAAACAGTCGACCCTCCTCCATAATTACCCACCAAAGGGAAATTTAAAACCTTTGATTATCCAAGCATGCCTTCATCATCCATGCATACTAGCGCCGCAAGAAATGTGGTTGTGTTTTGCCGGATTCGAACCAGCGGTCTCCTGTCTCGAGTAGAATATGTGTCCTAGCTATCCAGACCTTCGTTGAGAAGCCGGCCAAGATGATGTACCACCGCACCATCCAACCACGGCGGTGTTTATAGTGTTGCCTGAACTTCTTTCTCCGGATCACTGTTCTACTAATTATTATCGGGTAAATACTGAGCTGAACAACTATTCATCGCGGGCAATATATCAATGATTTTTGAAGGAAAAAAAGAGGATAGGAGCACTGTACAAGGCGTGGCTTGGGCTAAAAAAGAGCCCAATGTGTCAGATAGTCTATGACTCAAGTAGTACAATAAAAACATCACCTCACCATGTTGCAACTTCAGTAAATGCGTTAGCATGATCAACCCCTGCTGTAGTCATGTCGGATTTTGGCCGTACTCATGGAAGCTGGAGCTACTGCAAAGTTGTTCTGTAGCTTCTTAACATTTGATGATTTTCCTACAGGTCATGAGAGCCATAATACTTCGCTCCCCCCCTCTCCACGTCTCGCTTGTCCTGACCTCCTGGCACCTCATCAGATCAGCCCACGACAGATGTTCGCTATTAAGTATCCTTCTACTATACTCAATACCCTAGTAGTCTCTGGAATAACTTCAGCAGATGGCGATGTTAGATGTAATCTTGTACCCACCGTAACAAAAGAAATCTCTACCATCATAATGAAGTTCAGGCAAGCAATGATTCCATGCATTAAAACGTGAACACTTACTCTATATGTGTATGGTATGCCCAATCAGGAAAATTGCAGTTTAGGGCACTCTCAATACTCAAGACACCCTATGTGATAATTAGGATAATGTGTTGCGGTCTCTCTCTCGCAGGCCAGCTTTCGAATGTGGAACTACAGCAATTCCCCTTGAACAAGATTTTCCCAACATCTTTTTGCGACCTTCGCTTTATCCTACGGTACCAATCAGTGAAGAAGTAAAAAGGAAGTTAGAAAGATTGAGAGAAGTTCTCAAGTAGACACTGATTAGCTGTGGCTGGCTGGCCGGCCTTTTCAAACCCTTCAAAAGGATAGCCATATTCTCGGTCTTAGTCCCGATGTCGTTACAAGACGAAGCCCGCATCCAATGGCCTGGCAGACTTTTTCCTGCAGTTACACACTCACACGTGACCATAGTTTACTTGACTAGAGAGGGCAGATAGCGGCGGGAGCCATCTCTTCTTAGTGCGTACTAGAATGAAGAACTACGGGGGCATCACCGCTGGAAAGAAGTCGTGATGGAGGCGAAGAAGTGAACTAATCCAGGTATGGATACACTAGCCTTGTAGGCGTAAAGAGCCTACATATCTTTCTGTAGTAATAGGCACAAAAAGGCAATATACACAAAAGAAAAAAGGAAACAAATGTGGAGCTATTTTGTAAGAGATTTATGAACATTTCCAAATTCAGGAACATCTGATAATTTATCATTTACACAATCTTGCGCGGTCTTCCTGATTAGATTAGTGTAGGTCGTGATTCTAGCAGCTTCTTCTTACTAGTCCTGAGGTTAAGATACCTAAACTAGTTGCATCATGCGATAAAGGGCAGAATATGTTAATTCAGCATAACACCTCGGTGTTTTTCCAATTCATTGCACCGTGAAAAATTTACGTTCTACATAATACTCTGCGTACCAGCAAATCCCCAAAAGACTATAATTGTAGCTTTTGCCCAATTTTTTAAACACATATCTGAAGTAGAAAAAAGGAAACCATGAATTTACAAAAATTATTTTACCTAAAATGTGGCTACTGCAATAGCAATTGCTTGCGTTTCAGAATGAGATATTGAGATACTAATTTCCCGAACTCCTGCGATTTTGGCTGATTTGGCTGCCTCGCCATGAAGCTGTTGCCTAGTTAGCTTACATCGATTTTAGTCACAGGACGACCTACTGTAGCGATTGGAGCACCCTTTTCATCGTTAGTTATTTCAATGTCTTTCAAAGGAGCACCTGCGCCTTTGCTCCTAACTCCTAAACTTTTAAAGACTGCCTCCTTAGCACTCCACTTTCCGGCATATGAAGATCTTGGATGTGGTGCTCGTGAACAATAGGTCCGTTCTTTTTCAGAAAAATTCCGTTCCAAAAAAGTCTCATTTTCTATATTGAAGGATGATATTTCCTCAACATCAACCCCAACTCGGTTGTTGGGAGATGCTGCACCTTTCGCCAACGACTCGACTAACTGTTTGGTACACTCTTTTTTCGATGCCGTCGGCCCAGTATTTTTGGAAAAATTACTCGCATATGTAAGTAAGGATGACTTTGGGTCTGGTGTTACACGGGCATCTGGATTGAGGAAAACAGCGCATTCCTGATCGTCGGTATACGGAGACTTGTCTTTAGCAACAAACAAGCAATTATTGATCATCCCGTTGTGAAAGTATCTGTATGCTTTCTTTTGTCTAGCCTGTACCTTTGCCGAGTAAGATTTGTACGTTGCCTCATCAAGAGTTGCAAATAGATATCTAGGGTGTATTCCAATTGCTTGAGCACCTTTTTGGCCAAAGCCAAACGACGTAACTGAAAAAGCTTTTATACCATCAGTCTGCAAGCTTCGGCTGGGATAAACAATGTAATCGAATTGCTCCATTACGGAATCGACGTTATCAGCATTCCTGTTGCCAGGAACTAGGCCTGAATTAAGAACCTGCAGACATCCATTCATCATCCAAGCACCAGCGGCACCCTTTGGATGGCCCGTGAGATATTTTTGGAAAATACCGAGGACAGCGTTGCCTTTCTTACGTCCAAGGTGCTTCAATTGTGAGCAAATAACTGATGATTCATTTTTGTCGTTGGCAACAGTGGAAGTTCCGTGGAACGAGGCGACATCAAGATCGTCAATAGTTAAACCCCATGTAGCCAGGGCACCTCGTAGAGGTGCGATTTTTGGATCATTCTTCCAGAAATTGTTACCAAGACTATTCAACACTTCACGTTCCTGGCGATTAGCTTCTCGCTCGATGTGTAGAGCTCTTTCTTGCGCATATTCGTCTTGGTTAAATGAATGGCCTTGCGATTTCATAGCTTCTATTTCTTCATGAAGGTAGGCTAACTCTGACTCCTGCCAATGTTTGATATTCTTCTTCCTCAGTTCAATCTGTCTGCGGCGATATTTAATGTCCAAGAGAGGTGATGGGAACTTCCCAGGGTTTTCACGGGCTGTCGTCAAGACACCTTTACCAGGAGCCGGAACAGATCTTCCTATCTTATCGGTTGCAGTAGTGGTTAGACCGAGAATCCCGTAGATAGGAACGCCCATATCGAGTGCTAGTTTGGCAGTCATAATGACCTGAATTCCACATCCTTGCGACTCCATGAAACCATTTCTAGTTGTAGTAGTAGGTCTCGACATTTCTTTGGGCGTTCTTCCATGTGCAAATTCGTCAACAGCATTACTGGTTGCTTTCATGTTGGCAAACTCATACGAACCTTCTTCTTGGAAATCATCAAAGCCACCAACGAAGCAAACACGAGCTTTTCCCTCAAGAATCGTTTCGTATCCAATGTCTACAGATTCGACTGCAGTTGCGCAAGCACCAACAGGAGTCTTTATAGGACCAGTTGAAGATATCAGCAACATATTTACCCAGGCACTCATGGTGTTGATGAAAGACTCTTGAAGAATATCTTTTTGAAGAGGCCTATCCAAGTAGCGATCTTTGTACATTCCCTTGAGTGCGGATGTTCCACCAATTCCAGAGCCAATGCAATTACCTACCTCTGAAAGGTGAACATACTTGTAAAACTCATAGGGGTCAGTAATCCCTGAAGCCAAAAGTGACTCAACAGTGCAGACAAGAACGAAGAGGGTCACTGGATCAACCTGAGATATGATGTCGTCGGGTATTCCATATTGTTTGGCATTCCATCCAGTTGGGATCTGACCAGCGACAAGACGATCAAATTTTAAAGCCTTGGGAATCAGGAGAGTAGCTCCCTTTTTCATACGGACAATGTATTCGCCTGTCTCTGCAATTTCAAAAATTTCGGCTTGGTCACCATGCTCTCGCTTGAATTCCTCCGCTGTTTCTTTAGAGGCCTCAAAAGGTTCTAGATCTTCCTGAATCACAACTTCTTGCAATAGTTGTTTCTTGTTAGGGTCATATCCCCGGAATAGTTCAGGTTCAATAAGCCGAATGCCAGAATGCTCCAGTATATACTTTTCGTATTTGCTTTTGACATCTTTATCCTCGACTGGCTCGCCCGTTTTTGCGTCTACCCATCCAGAATATTGCTTTCCTTTGATGGAACCATTAAAGTTTTTGATCAATCCCATCACCCAGGCCATTTCGACACATCCTTCTAGTGAAAATTGACCATATGCTTCCATCTCCCATCTGGTACGTGAATTCCCCCATGGGCCGAGCTCAGCAAAACCTGTGACTACGACAACTTTTTCGAGATCGACCATACCTTTTAAGTTATCATTTAGAGGCGCGATATCTTTCTCCCAATCAGGTAAGTGTGGAAAATCGAACTTAATGTTGGCTCTTGGCTCAATCATGACTTTTTTGTATAAAGCCTCGCTATCTTCACCGTTGACAATCTTGTTCTCAATGGAAGTCTCTTTAGTAACCGCCTGTCTAACCTCACTGGTTTCCATAATGTCTTTACGTAGTTTCGACATTAGGTCTTTTAGATCCGGAATGAATTGCAGCCCACCATTAAGATCAGCAAATACGGGTTCCGATTGACATAAGTCGACTATATTTGGTGACATTAAGCCAAGGAGATTGAAGGCCATTTCCTGTTGGGAGAAGGTCCTAACACCATAAGCCTCAACCCCTTCTGCAACGATGTTATTTCCGGACATGAGACCAGTTCCCCGAGTCCATCCAATCACTGCTCCACATATGGTTAGAAAATTTCCCCAACTTTCCGAGTGCCAGCGGTTAAAGAGTGTCTCGAGTGCTAGTTTAGATTCTGAATATAGACCATCATTCCCGAATGTTCCATGGTTTGGAGAGAGTGGCAAGACAACCTGTGCAGGTCTTGTCTCGAATCCTCGACTTTGTTTTTGTGCCTTAACGCATCCAAGTAATCGTAATAGATTAGTAAGCATGATTCTGTGAGCGAGTTCAGACTTAGAGTCGATGTTGTCGATTTCTCGTCCATTTTCTGGAATAGCAGCAAAAGGAATAACGAAGTCAAGATCCCAACCAAGTCCGCTTTTTGTGTCATAAATGTAATCAATTAGTGCTTGAACATCTTGCTTACTACCTTGATTGAAAGGTACTACAATCAATTGAGAGCCTTTAGATCCATAGCGAGCGTACATCGACTGATAATACTCTGTTACTTCGCGAGAAAAGCGGCTGGTTGTAACTATTACCTTGGCTCCACCGCTAATTAAGCCTTGGAGGACCTCAGCTCCAATAGATCCAGCTCCAGCACCGGTCATCAGAGCATTCTTCCCTTGAAAAGTGACGCCAAGTTTTGCAGTTTGCGACAAAACGTCTAGATATAACCCGGTAAGTTTTTTGCTGTATTCCCAACCGTGTTGATTCTTTCTTTTCAAGTGCAAAAATGGTATGGTCTCAACTTTTCCAAGCTTATTCCGTGATGTTTTTTGAAACGTTGAATTGCTGTAAGCTGATCCATTTTCCTTTGGTATAATTTGGCCTTCACTCATTGCAAGTGAGCGAATAACATCACCGTATAATTGTTTGATCTGGAGATGAGATGACTTTGAAAGTTTGTGCTGTTGTTGAATAAGCTTGTAAATTCGAGTAAGGTCACTTTGAACTTTTGTCCGATTTCCATACTCAGAAATCTTTCCCCCGTCGGCCATTTCACGGACGTAATGCTCAAGCTTCCTTACACTATTTCTTGGAATTTCGGTGTAACTAAGTTTTCCCCGTCCATCAATGGTTGTATGGGGTCCAGTTGGAAGGGAAACGTCTTTATATGAGGGCGCAGTTTCCAAAACATCTTTACAATTATCAATTAATTGTTGGCCGAGTTCTTTGGCCAATTGATACGTCTCACCCCGCTCAGTTGGGCAATTGTCGATATGATACTGCATGAACTCTAGTAGGATCGGATTTGAACGGTTCATGATCCTTATACACTGACTCACTATTTCACGGTCGACTGCCTTCAACCGTCCAAATATAATGTCATAGTACATTGATAGAGCGTCTTGACGCACCCAGTTCCAGGATGAATCGTACGTTCTAGCTTTGAGTGGGCTAAAGACTGGCTCGATTCCTGATGCATAAATATCTCCATGTTCGACGTTCCAGAGGTCGAGCTGCGCCTGTAAAGCGGCCGTTGAATTTTGAGTACCAATGAAGGCTTTCTCGCCAGCTCGAAGATCAATTTTCAAGTAACGGGCGTAGAGCTCTAACTGTTGTTTAAACAAAGCGCGCTGATCTTTAGTTAAAGCGTCCAAGGCTGCAGGATCAATCATCATGCCAGCCCCACCCGGGCCCGAGTCTCCCCCAGAGGCAGGAGTGGTTATATCAATGCCTGCGTTTGAAGCGTACTTCAGGGCTACGTCGTCCAAAAATGATTTAGCTTCGGATTCAGCGCTCAGTCGAGCAGTTGGCTCCATAGTTATTGCCAAGAGAAGTACACCATCCTGTCTTCCTGAACTCAATCCCCAACGACTTTCTAAATATTTTCTTGCGGATGTAAGATTAAAGCCACCAGGCATTTTGGAAGAAATGAGGCGTGCAATGAGTGACGAGGATTGTTTTCCAAGCTGACCATCAAAAGTGGCTTGCATAGATGCACTTAGCTCGTCAAGGGGTGTATCTTCCGGCTTCTCGGGCGTCGACCCAAATTCCTTTCCAAGGTCGCCAAGTATCTCATTTTGGAGCGTCGATTTTCCTGTTTGTTGTCAATACGATGAAAATAAGTATTAGTATCAACTTACCACCGACAAGATCTTTTATAGCTTTATTGAGAGGGATGTCAAGTAAAGGCTTCTTAAGCTTCTGTGCGATGAGGGAGCGAACAATGTCAAGTGCTCCAACTGGGGCATCAGGCACTTGTGCTGCAGGTCCAGCGTTTGAAGCAGGGCTGAGAGAAGGATTAGATACGGTTGGAGGGACAGGATTAGCAGAAGTCGTTTTTTGAACTATTGTTGAAGGCGCAAGTGCAGTGTCAGTAGATTGTTCCTCGTTATCAACCGGGTCAACGTCATAGTATATCTCCTTAGCATCCTTATTATAGCAGAGGATTTGCCTTTGGACGGATTTTGCAGCGTCGTATGTCTCGTACTTGGATGAGAGAGTTCTTTTCGCCATGACACCTAAAGTATCCGCCGGGCCAATTTCCACGATTCTCTCTGTTGTCTTTTCTGCGAGAATTACATCTTGAGTTTCAATCCATCTTACGGGTGATGCAAATTGGTATGCCAAAAGCTCGACAAGGAGGGTGTGAGCGAGCTCTTGCTCAATTTCAGGTCGCATCTTGAGAGTGTTTTCTGACACCACTTTGGTAAAATTTTAAATTTTGTCAACCTTTCGGCTTTTGAGTCAAACTAACGGCTCAAGCCTCAATAATAACCTAATAATTAAATAGCTATTCTTAAATGGCTGAGGTGAATGTGAGGGTGCAGATGATAGAGGATAAAAGTTACAAGTTAAATGAGAGAAGTTTTACAGTATGAACAGGTTGTAGAGTGCAGCAAATAATGTCGCTGTGAGCAGTAACTAATTTGCTAGGATGCATTGGCGGCAGCATAGATTCAGTATCCTTGTTTGTTGAACGACGTAGATGGGAATCCCCAACAGTATAAATCGGTGCACCATTAACCATATACGGGCTCAGCCTTGCTTAATCTCACCCGTTTCCCTGTCATACCCTTGATGGGGGCCCACTTGATTGTCAGACTTTAATGGTTAGCATTTTGCAGCTACAGAGTGTTAGACGAGTTGTTTAGCTCAGTCATAAAATTGAAGTAAGCTGCGTTTGACAAACAGTTCAGATCGTCCCCCCTTATAGAAAATAGTCCTTAAGCGTCCTGACCAGGGACAAGTCGGCGAAGGCCATGTAGACATTTTCTTGATATAGACCGAATACACCCATGCCAACTCTACAGCATCCACCTGATAGAGCCCAATTAGTTCATACACTCAGACCCCTTAATTGTACCCAGGTTGTCTGCTACTATAAGTCCGTCTCGTAGATGTCAATTAAAGAACCATATAGCGGTTAGAACTTCCGAGCAGCATGTCATGTTAAATAGTGCGAAATGCATATCTAAATCTAGTACCATCTTGTTAGTATTAGTTATTAATTTGCTACAAACTTATAAATATTAAAGTTTGATTGTGCCCATTGTCATCGGATCAAAGGCCAAGACCGTCATTAGTGAGGCTGAAATTTTCTATGACGCTCAGTAGTCGTAAACGCTATTTCCAGCTAGACTTGCCTTGGTGACGGGTTTAGAGCCACACAACGTGAACAGGATTTCGACCAACCAATTTTAACTGTGGCGCAGTGGTCTACCCAACATTTTGATCTAGCTGGGGCTTTGTATATAGCTGCCCCTGCAATCGTTGAGGACGGCCAGGATACGAATTTCGACAATCTCATGGCGACAGTAGCCTACAGTTGTTATTACTTTACCAAATCATCTTCCCCTTAATCTCTTCATTGTTGCCCACATATCAATCCAGAACCATCCTGCCTGTCATTTCAAAAATTAACCTTTACTGTATTCTCATCGTTAAGTGGCGGTAAAAATATTTCGTTAGGAGTTCAATCCAAACATCCAGTTTAATTCAAGTTACAGGCTCTAACTGCTCTTAATTGAGTCTCTGGAGCGCTCTGTCAAGGTCAGTCAACCCACGTAAAAATTTAGCCCGAATTACAAAAAAGTTTTACTGAGTATCGAAGGCCATAATTGTTCAATACACAAGATTGAGATGGAAGGTTCAACAAATGGCCCACATACGGGCGTGAACACTCCGCGATTAGCGTCCTCTGCTCGGCCTCTCACACTTAATCACGGAAGTCTTGAACATACCATTCTCTTACCCACTAATCTTCATTACCACGCATCTCAAACAAAAGATAGTTTCTTGGCCACACTTCCACCCCAGACCGAAGATTTTGCCCATGATGACGAGCCATCCTCTGAAGCAGAACTTGTTGCACGATACATGGGATTCTTGGCAAGAGAAGTAGACAATGGAGAAGATGACGCTCAGGGCTCTTACGCCAATGTCTTGAAGCTTGTTCTCAACGAATTCGAACGCGCATTCCTCGGCGGAAACGAAGTACACGCACTTGTATCACGCTTACCTGGTATTCAGAAAAAGAAGTTAGAAGTAATACGTTGTTTCTTCTCTGCCCGTAATGCTTCCGGACGTCCAATCAAAAATCACCAGTCTGCTTTATTCCGTGCTGCCGCTGATAAGAAAGTAAAAATCTACAGTATATTTGGCGGCCAAGGAAACATTGAAGAATATTTCGAAGAGCTAAGAAGTATCCACAGTACCTATCCGGACTTAGTAGAAAGTCTCATCGTTTCTGCCTCTGATCTACTTCAGGGATTGTCAAGAGACCCTCGATCAGAAAAGCTTTACTCAAAAGGGCTGGATGTTCTTGGATGGCTGCAACATGCTGAGGGAACACCTGATTTAGAGTACATGATATCGGCTCCCGTTAGTTTTCCACTCATTGGCTTAGTACAGCTCGCACATTACACAGTTACCTGCAAGGTATTGGGAATTACCCCGGGTGAGTTACGGCAAAAAATTAGCGGAACAACAGGACACTCCCAAGGTATCGTAATGGCTGCTACCATATCTGCTGCGGATTCATGGGAGTCTTTTCACAAGAGGTCAATTGATGCGCTCACTATCCTCTTCTGGATCGGTGCTAGAAGTCAACAAATTTACCCAAGGACGTCTCTAGCTCCATCGATCTTGCAGGACTCAATCAGCCACGGTGAAGGCTCACCAACACCAATGTTGAGCATCCGAGATCTATCGAGGGCACAAGTTCAACAACACGTTGATGCTACAAATCAGTATCTTCCAGAAGACAGGCATATATCGATATCCTTAATTAACAGTGCGAACAATCTTGTTGTCACTGGGCCTCCAATTTCTTTATACGGATTAAACCTACAACTTCGTAAAGTCAAGGCGCCAACTGGTCTCGATCAAACGCGTATCCCGTTCACAGAACGAAAAGTTAGATTTTCAAACAGATTTCTTTCTATCACATCTCCCTTTCACAGCAAAAACTTAATTAATGCAACAAAATTGATTGATGAGGATTTGAAGAATGTTAACCTTGATGGCAAAGATCTTGGTATACCTGTATACGATACAAATACAGGAAAGGACTTAAGGTTGTCGACAAGTGGAAACATTGTACCTACGCTTGTTAGACTGATCACACAGGACGAAGTAAATTGGGAAAAAGCCACTGAGTTTCCACAGGCCACTCATGTACTTGATTTTGGACCTGGCGGTGTGTCTGGCCTTGGCGTCTTAACAAGCCGTAACAAGGATGGCACTGGCGTCCGTGTCATTCTCGCAGGTGCGATAGATGGTACTGTGTCTGAAGTTGGATACAAAGATGAACTTTTCGATCGTGATGAGGATAACGCAGTCAAATTTGCTGTTGACTGGGTAAAGGAACATGGTCCACGATTAGTAAAAACATCTACAGGACGAACATTTGTTGATACTAAAATGAGTCGTATACTTGGGATTCCGCCTGTCATGGTTGCAGGCATGACGCCTTGTACCGTCAAGTGGGATTTTGTAGCTGCAACAATGAACGCAGGATACCAGATTGAACTTGCAGGAGGTGGATACTACAACGCCAAAAATATGACCGAAGCCCTGCGGAAAATTGAAAATGCTATACCTGCCGGGCGCGGTATATCCGTCAACCTAATTTACGTTAACCCTCGAGCTATGCAATGGCAAATTCCTATGTTGGGTCAGCTTAGGGCGCAGGGTGTGCCCATTGAGGGGCTAACAATTGGTGCCGGAGTTCCATCAATTGAGATTGCTCAAGAGTACATCGAAACACTAGGTCTCAAGCATATATCATTTAAGCCTGGATCTGTAGATGCCATTCAATCCGTAATAAACATTGCCAAAGCTAACCCAAGTTTCCCGGTTATGCTACAATGGACCGGTGGTCGTGGCGGCGGGCACCACTCGTTTGAGGATTTCCACCAGCCAATTCTCCAAATGTACGGCCGCATTCGCAGATGTAACAACCTCATCCTCGTGGCCGGAAGTGGTTTTGGCGGTGCTGATGATACTTACCCTTACCTAACCGGTGCATGGTCGGCCAAATATGGGTACCCACCCATGCCTTTCGATGGGTGCTTATTCGGAAGTCGAGTAATGACAGCAAAGGAGGCACACACAAGCAAGAACGCGAAGAAAGCCATCACTGAAGCAGAAGGTCTTGACGATTCGGAATGGGAAAAAACCTACAAGGGACCGGCAGGAGGAGTCATCACAGTCAGGTCTGAAATGGGCGAACCAATACACAAGCTTGCGACGAGAGGTGTGAAATTTTGGGCTGAGATGGATGCAAAAATTTTCAGTCTTCCAAAAGAAAAGAGGGTCGCGGAACTCATAAAGAACCGTGATTATATAATCAAGAAGTTGAATGATGACTTTCAGAAAGTTTGGTTTGGACGAAATAAAGAGGGTAACGCCGTTGATCTCGAAGATATGACCTACAGCGAAGTCGTATACCGCATGGTAGATCTGATGTATGTTAAGCATGAATCACGGTGGATCGATAAATCTTACGAAAAACTGACTGGCGACTTTATACGACGCGTTGAAGAAAGATTCACGTTGGAAACAGGATGTACATCATTGCTTCAAAATTACGCGGAACTAGACAACCCTTATCCCACCATTGATAATATCCTTTCCGCCTATCCAGAGGCCGCATCTCAACTTATCAATGCACAGGACGTTCAGCATTTCTTACTTCTTTGCCAAAGGAGAGGACAAAAGCCTACAACCTTTGTTCCAACGCTTGATGAGAATTTCGAATTCTTTTTTAAGAAGGATTCTTTATGGCAATCCGAAGATCTTGAAGCGGTGATAGATCAAGATGTTGGGCGAACATGTATTCTACAGGGACCAACGGCTGTCAAATACTCTTCTGTGGTTGACGAGCCCATAAAGGAAATTTTAGATGGAGTCCATAATGGACACATCAAGTCCCTCACTCGTGATTTTTACAATTCAAAGGAAGATCTAATACCTGTTGTAGAATACTTTGGAGGCAAAGCTGAGCGAACTGAATCGGAACTTGATGTGGAAGGCTTGGTTGTTTCTCACAGCGCAACGAAATCAACTTACCGGCTCTCAACGTCACCATCCATAGCAATGCCTCCACTTGAAGAATGGTATTCTTTGCTTGCTGGACCCAAGAAATCGTGGAGATACGCACTTTTTTCTTCTGAAGTTTTCGTACAGGGCAAAAAGTTCCAGACAAATCCAATGAAGCGAATATTTACTCCAGCCCGTGGATTACTAGTCGAAATTTGTTATCCAAATGATCCATCGAAGACTGTCATAACTGTGTATGAGCAACCCAGACCCAACAAGCATATCAAAGTCATCGAAATTAAGCTCTCTGGAAGGAATGAAATCTGTGTTGATATGATAAAAGACACTACTGCCGTTGGGACTTCCATATCCCTCCCACTGAAATTCACATACCATCCAGAAGCTGGCTATGCGCCTATACGTGAACTCATGTCTGATCGTAACGACCGAATTAAAGAATTTTACTGGAAAGCCTGGTTCGGAAATGAAACTATAGATCTTGATGCACCGGTAACAGGAAAATTCAACGGTGGAAAATCAGTTATCACTTCAGAAGCCATTAATGACTTTGTACACGCTGTCGGAAACACTGGAGAAGCATTTGTTGATAGACCAGGAAAAGAGGTATTTGCGCCCATGGATTTTGCAATTGTCGTTGGATGGAAAGCCATCACGAAACCAATTTTTCCTAGAGCAATTGACGGGGACCTTCTCAAACTGGTACATTTATCAAATGGATTTCGAATGTTACCAGGAGCCGAGCCATTGAAGAAAGGAGACGAAGTCGAGACATCTGCTCAGATAAACGCTGTAGTAATCCAAGATTCCGGAAAAATGGTTGAGGTTTGCGGCACGATTTCTCGCGAAGGAAAACCTGTAATGGAAGTAACATCTCAATTTTTGTACCGTGGGACCTACACTGACTTCAGCAACACCTTTCAAAGAAAGATTGAAACTCCTATGCAAATCCACCTAGAATCTTCTCGTGACGTAGCTGTGCTACGATCAAAAGAGTGGTTTTGCCTTGATGAGCCTGACCATGAGCTACTCGGCCAGATATTAACTTTTCGCTTACAAAGCTTTGTCAGATTCAAGAACAAAACAATGTTTAGTAGCGTGGAGACAACAGGCCAAGTTCTCTTGGAGCTCCCAACGAAGGAGATTATACAAGTTGCCTCTGTAGAATATGAGGCTAGCGCTTCCTACGGTAACCCCGTAGTTGATTACTTACAAAGGCACGGCTCTTCTATTGAACAACCAGTCAATTTCGAGAATGCGATTCCTCTAAGCGGAAAGACTCCCCTAAAAATTAGAGCCCCTGCATCAAACGAGACATACGCCCGTGTTTCAGGTGATTATAATCCTATCCATGTCTCTCGCATATTCTCCAGCTATGCTGGCTTACCTGGAACTATCACCCATGGAATGTACTCAAGTGCAGCAGTCAGAAGCCTGGTTGAAACATGGGCTGCTGAAAACCACATAGGTCGTGTCAGAAGCTTTCACGCCTCGCTCACAGGCATGGTGCTTCCGAACGATGAGATCGACGTTAATCTTCAACACGTCGGTATGGTTGCAGGGCGGAAGATCATAAAAGTTGAGGCAAGCAACAAAGAGACAGAAGAAAAGGTTTTAATAGGAGAGGCCGAGGTTGAGCAACCTGTATCAGCATACGTTTTTACCGGTCAGGGCTCCCAAGAGCAGGGCATGGGAATGGAACTGTATGCTAGCAGTGCTGTCGCGAAAGAGGTGTGGGACAGGGCTGACAAGCATTTCATGGATAACTATGGTAGGTCACTGATATATTCTTGCCACATTGCTCACGTGTTACAGGCTTTGCAATTACTAATATTGTCCGAAATAACCCAAAAGAACTCACCATTCATTTCGGTGGCCCTCGTGGTAAGGCTATCCGTCAGAACTACATGTCAATGACTTTTGAGACTGTTGGTGCCGATGGCTCTACTAAGTCTGAAAAAATATTCAAGGACATCAACGAAAATACAACGTCATACACTTACATGTCACCTACCGGTCTTCTGTCTGCAACCCAGTTCACTCAACCCGCATTGACTTTAATGGAAAAAGCTAGTTTTGAAGATATGCGCTCCAAGGGCCTGGTTCAACGTGACAGCAGCTTTGCGGGTCATTCACTCGGAGAGTACTCAGCTCTAGCTGCTTTAGCTGATGTCATGCCAATTGAAAGTTTGGTTTCTGTTGTATTTTACAGAGGTCTTACGATGCAGGTTGCTGTTGAGCGCGACGAATCTGGCCGCTCGAATTATTCAATGTGCGCTGTTAACCCCTCGAGGATCTCAAAGACTTTCAACGAGCAAGCTCTCCAGTACGTTGTCGAGAATATCGCAGAAGAAACCGGCTGGCTTCTTGAGATTGTTAACTACAACATTGCTAACATGCAGTACGTCTGCGCCGGGGATCTCCGTGCTCTAGATACTCTAACTAGCGTTACGAATTATTTGAAAGCTCAAAAAATTGATATTCAACAACTTATGCAAACTCTTTCGATTGAAGACGTAAAGGCTCACTTGGTGGAGATTATCAGAGAGTGTGCCAGTCAAACGAAGGCCAAGCCCGCCCCTGTGGAGTTAGAGCGAGGCTTCGCGACTATACCCCTCAAAGGTATCGATGTCCCATTTCACTCGACATTCTTACGATCTGGCGTGAAGCCATTCCGATCGTTTCTTTTGAAGAAAATTAATAAAACTACAATTGATCCCAGTAAATTGATTGGCAAGTACATACCAAATGTCACTGCAAGACCCTTCGAATTATCCAAAGAGTACTTTGAGGATGTCTACCGTCTTACAAACAGCCCAAAGATAGGTGCGATACTGGCAAACTGGGAGAAGTATGAAGATGGAACTCCTTCGTTAACAGGACCCCATGGAGTTGGTGTAAACGGTAGTCATTAAAGGGTATGGAGATAAATTTAGATATCATTTTCTGGGCGTCACGGTTGCCTGTCAAACACAGGAAATGTTCTAGGAAGTTGAAAAAAAATAATAGCAACGGTTCCTTTCATTTCTTTGTAAATGGGTTGTATTTATTCTTACCTGTAACAATTTCATTACCTTAATACACATTTAGTGCAAATTGTTAATCATTACTACGTCACCTGTATGATTTTAACATGAGAACTCTAGCAATATTTCAGTGATTGGTATTCCTCTTTACATTTCACCTAATATCTACAATCTTCCAATCAAAAATAACTTTCAAATTTTTCATCCAATGTCAACTAAAAGCAAAGTTGTGTGAAGGGATTAGAGTAAGACCCTAATTATGTAAATTATGGTGAGCTAGGTCCTACCGTTTTAGTCGAGTCAACCAAGCCACGATTATCTATCACATTTTCAAGGACGTTCTGCATACGGATAATAGAGTCCAAACTTGAATCTGCGATTTTTCGGGCCTCAAAATCAAATCCTCGTCCTAAAAAAAGGTTTAGCCAAATTTCTCATTGCAGGAGGCATTGGTGCGAGGGAACGAAACAATAGCATAGAAGCGGTGTAGATTTATTCCAAGTAGCGGTGATTTGCATTTGGCAGTTGGAACATGCACTAAGATCAAAGTGTAGATCATTAGTAAAATGGGAACTATGCTAAACACCTTTCATTGTTGCCCCCTGCGAACCTCCAACTCTCATTGTAGAGTCTGCAAAGCCGAGATTGAATATCAAAGTCCTCACTTCGATGGGAATTCCCAATCGCTTTCGCGGTCTGTATCGTCTTTATCTTTCAACACATCTCCCTATCACCATTATCATGAAGCTAACCACGATCGGATTAAATGTTAGGTGTGACCGACTGTCGTATAGAGTATTCCACTGATTGCATAGAATCTACAAATAAGGAAGGAAGGGAAGATAAGCAAGATTTGACCCCAACCCGGGTGCGATGTACAACAAACTAATTGAGAATTATATAGCTTCAGGCATATATACACGTGACTACACTTGAGCATATGCTGGCTCGTCACATTAAGGTCGAAGCCCTACTCATCACCCACCCTTGATCATGGAGGAAACGCCATCCCTCAAATTTCCTGTGCATACCCAGCACCCGGAGGGCAAGACTGAACATCTGTGCGTGATGTCCTCTACGAACCTGAGAGTGAAATATTCTCCCAGAGCCAAGTACAGTCAAATTTCGCAATACCGATCAAGTTGGCCCATGAGGCAATGATTCAAAATACTTCGCCATGTCAAATTTTCGCTCCCAACTAGTTCGACTCCTACCTAAGTCTCATCAAGTTTACTAGTACGACTTAGTACATCCTCATTTCAATAACCACACCTCTCATCAACTATTCTCTGGCCTCAGCTAGCCGCCAAATATAAGCCCACGCCGATATTTACACCCGACGGAGGAAGCAAAGCGTGGCGCACAAATCTGGGAGACGGTTCTTTGGGAAGGACGTGAGAGGGATCAGGACAAGTTTTCAAGATGACACGGAGGATGGATACAATCTCGACAGGCGTGTGATTTTGAATTTTGGCAGAGTTTTACGAATTGAGCTTTGTGCGCGCCAAGTATTCGCTTACGAGAGTGCAGCGGACACTATAAAGACACGCAAACGATGGAAGGTGTAGTGGTCCGCCTCCTGGTGGTGTTCTCCGGTATAGTTTGAGTAGCCTGGGCACCTACTCCACTTGAGAAGGAGACATCTTAGACTACATTTCGCGCGGAGAAAATTCAGTGGATGATGAAGGCATTTCTGAGTAACTCAGGGTTTTTGAGACGTTCCCCTGGGTGGGTATTCACGCATGAGGATTGACTTGGGATGAAAAAAAAGCCGCTATAACTTCGCAGTGGTACTTGCAAATGAAATCCGAGGCATGAGAGCTCTTCTTATTAATTGAGTCATCTTTTCTGTACATTTTCTCCGATATTGTGTTATAGCTAGATAGCTGCTTACGCAATTAAAATCTGGTGCAAAAAATAATAATAATAATATCAAAAACATAATCATTTGGTCAAAAACGACACCACGTTCCATGAACGTTATTTCATTGTTTTCATAATTGTTACCATCTTAATCAGTCTCTATCTGATTCCCCAATTTTGTCACGTTGCGCTTCGGCATGGCCAGTTGGAGAGCCAGAAAGGTGGATTTCACGGCTAAAATATATTTCACGTCGCCACAGCCACCACCAACGGACAGCGGAACCGCCGCAAATACGGCTGCAGAGTCTCTCGCAACCTCTACAGGCGTCAACATTGATACACTAAAGACAGTAGGGCATCACTGAAACAAAGTCAGAGACAGACTGGTGATGACAGGCACTGTCAAATATGCGACACCGATGGTCGAAATAAGTGAGGCACTCGATGCCTTTAAAGCCCATACTACGATGCTACAATCGAAGCTAAAGGCTTCACGAATGGAAGGACGGATGCTGGCCTTAGAAAAGGCAGTTACGAAGAACCTTGAGCAGCAATCGCGCAAGACGGCTGCCTCGGCAATACAAGGAATGGGAGGGCGACCCACATACGCCTCAATCGTTGTACCGCCAGCGACTAAAGCAGCAATACGTTTAAGAATACAAGGAGCAGATAATATGGAGCCGGCAGAGCTCCTAGACAAGGCAAAAAAACATATCGAGGGGGCATACGCAGCTTCCTAGCTGCGGAGCAACGATACGGAGGTGTTTGTGCAGTCGGTCTCTCAGCGAGACGCTGCCCTGAGTATGGCGCAACCAAAGGAGTTCTGCGTCTTAAAGCAGAATCATCCTGTTGAGGTTTTAGGGATCCTGTTGGGGACATTTATAAGAGGCGGAAAGAATCCAGACAACGGCATATTCATTAATCAAGTCATGGCGGAAACAAAATCTCAGATACCCGAACTTAAGAACAACAGGGTGAGATGGCTCTTCGACGGAAAAGAGCACCCATAGATGGGATCTAACGACCATACTCGAGCGTCATTTGTCGCAAGTTTGCCGACAGAGGCACCTCAACGCGAAGTGATAAGAAATGGCATTGTATGTAACTCAATGCTATACACGGCCCAGTTCTGGTAATCCCGAGCGCAAGTAAAGCAGTGCTTCAACTGCTCTCAATGGGGGCATATCTAAGCCTCTTGCAATAAGGCAAGTAGTTGTGGTGAGTGCGCAGGCACTCATCAGACCAGGCAATGCCCGAGGAAGTCGGTGCTTTGCTGCAACTGCGGTAAGGACCATAAATCGTGGCAGAAAGGGGCGTGTCAAAACTTTGCGTCATACAAGGCAAGTGTCCAATGGGCACGGTATTAACTATTGGAGAGAACGGCGGAATTTATGAAAGGAGAACCTCCAGTAACGGCATCAACAATCACAAATACGGCAAGACCTACAGACGACCAAGGGTTCACACTCATGACCAACCAAAATCCGGAGTTATTAAAGAGAGGGCCAGGACGCCCGTGCAACAGCTCCTGGTCAATCCCCCACCGCAACTATTCGGACCATCGAAGTCAATTTCAAGACCACAGTATTCACCGTTCAGCACGCGAGGACAGGGAAAGGATGACGAGATTCAATAAAATTTTAGCTAGTCCTGTCTCGGACTTATGGCCAATTGCACTTCCTATAGGTAACGAAGGACTATAGATGAAAAGAAAATTTAATATTGGGAGGGGGTTTTATCGTCATGGTTTCCCCCTCATGTAAATATATAGTTTAGGTTTAAAGCCACATGCATGAGCCGATAAGGCGCCAAATCAGGTCAATAAAAACAAACTCAAAAAATAATAATAATATATGAGATAGAACTACATCACGTTTGTTGTGCGAGGAAAGGTGAAGTTATTATTGAGTGGACTGAGTAATTAAATGTGTTTGTGCATAGTATCACGTGATCATGTTATCCACAAAGACGTTTAACGATGCAACATGGCGGCACGGAATCATATCGTTATAACGAGTCCGCACTGTACTGGCATAGGTTTTCTTGGTCTTTAGACAGGGAGGACCCGCATGTACTACGTAGTCATAGCCTCAGATAGGACAATAAAACGAACTAAAATAACACAGTGAGAGTTGGAGGTTCATAGGGGGTACCACTGACAGGTATTGAGAATAGTCCCCCAACAATGTATAGTTTAGTGCCAGTCTTTGATTGATTCAACGTATCCGTCTCCATAATCCTCAATTTACACTCGCAGGGGTATCCACGCTATAATCATAAGACGTCGGCCAACGTTGTCAGTATTGCGAAATTCGAATGAACTTGGCCCCAAGAGGTTACTTCACCCCGGGCTCCTGAGAGGACACAGCAAACGAAAGCTCAGTCCTCATCCTCCCTATCAGAGATCAATGCGTACGATCACTGATGTTCACAACCTATGAGCATACGCGCGGTCAAAACATATCAATGCTGGTCCGTCAATACCTTGCTCTTGCTGTATAGTATGTCTCTTCAGGAGATACATGTGTTTTTACACGTATATTTCAATGAAATGCTCCCATTTATCCCCGTCTCGCAGGTGTGAAGATTCCCAATAGTACAGGGTATGCTTAACGTCTAACAAGAGAATTCGAAAAAGGAAATAGAGCTGATCGAGACCCTTTTTCTGTAAATTATGTTCCGTCATGTTTTCCACTTTTCCTTAACCGCTCGTTTAGTAGGAAACTTGGCTATTCTTCACCTCCACACTTTTGATTCTAATTTGCTTTTAATTAATTTGCGACTAATTCTTCTTGGAATAGGATCACTGATCATGCACGCTTTCACCTGCCATCTTATGTTCTACCTCTAAGTTTGACCCTTATACCAGTCATATAATCGCTCCCCACCCTAGCACAACCTAGGGTCCTGAAGGATAGTGATGCCTTTGTCTCATTGTCAATTGTTCATGACATAGAAGTGTTTTCATTCCCCAGCATTACTCGTTATCAAATTTACTTATAATCCAACATCAAAAATACAAAATGATCCGTAATTCTCACTGCGAGATCATGTTCGATGCAATATCTTATCTGATTAGCTCGATATCATTCACGCTTTCATCCAGTCCGAAATTTTAATCTGAGAACCCAATCATTAGCAAACTATTCAGTTTGATCGAGTACCATGAAGCCTAGCTTCATGTTCTGGGATAAAAATTATCTGGTAGGCTGTCCTGAAATCTAATCAAAGATCTAAAAATAATATGTCAATATACAACTATCGGGGCCACGACAACTTTATTTACCTGCGCTCTAGCTTTTCCAGACAGTGAGAGTTGGTTTCACTGCAGCAAAACAATAACAATACCCAAAGCAGTGGAAGACACAAGAATTATTGCTTGCAACAACCTCATTCTTCCAGATTGGTCCAGCGAATTCCCAGCTACGTTGGATGGCTCGGACTTGTACAAAATAAAAGACGCCACTCTCTTTACTTGGCCGCTTGTCTGGGATTCTAACCGTAACTTCGAGAAAGGTAACTGTCGATCATTTTCACTATCGAAGCAAAAATAGTGTAGACTTCAAATAGCAAGTTTTTAACAATTCTCCAGGTAGTGAGGGAACTGAACGGGTTGTTATAGATTCGACGTGTAAACTTATCGGTGTCATCGATAAAATCGGGAATTCTTACCAAAAGTGTATACAAATTCTGGATCCTCGTAATATCCCACCCCTCATACTTAACCTCAGCCTCGGAAATTCGCTCAAGCACTATGGCTTTGATTGTAACCGATACAAATTTGTCAAGGAAAAAATACACGCAGCCCACGTTCATCTCCGCCAATATCTATTAGACCACGGTATTTCAGACCGACATTTGGCCACTCAAAAGCTCCTTCAAAAACACAAGTTACCAGACTTCGGTGGCAAAACAATTTTTTCATGGCCTGTTGGACTTAACGGGGAAAAACGATTATTCAGCAGTATGTATGAAATCTAGATTTTCAAATTCTGATATTGACCTACCAAATGAATAGATGCGAAATCAAAACGATTTCGTGTTACAGTAGATAAATCAGGACATCACTGGGGAATGATATACAGCTCTAGAGGTAGATGGAAACCTTGCCTCAAGCTTCAGTATATTGAGCCAGAACCACCGAGATCATTGAGCAAATATGAAACCTCTGTCGGGGAGGCTATCTTCGAGGATATCAGTGCATTCAGGTGTGAGGATTATGTTTACACAGCAATTACAATAAATAGCCACATGCAAATAGCCTGTAATCAATTAAAACAGCTGGGCGATCTGGGAAGTACCAATAAACTACAGCATTCTTCATCATCTCTGCATATCAAACAGAAATCAGCATGGTTCTGGCCTCTTAGACAGTCAGAGTTTTCCCTCAGTCAAGATAGTAAGAACCTCCAAAACTTTTGGTTAAATCTACTGACTATATTGGCTTCCGTAAAGAGAATGTGAAACAACACTCGATTCTGCTGGGAAGAAACTGCGAATTTTTAGGTGCATACTATCTCTCAAACGCCAATCAATTAAAATGTCAGAAACTGGAAACACCTATGCCATCAATAGGATTATGAACTTAATTAAATATTCTACGGTAATTTTTGGAGAAGTAATATCCAAATGATTTGCACAAAGACACGGAATTTTTAATGGAATGCTATCAAACAAAATCCTCTCATACAGTATTGTTATGCGCCGACCAGATGATATAAAGTGACACGTGCTCATTTGACACGGTAAATCTCAATGTACTCATGTACCTGTATCTATTTTAAAGATAACCTATTATTTTTTTTGAATTTGATTTCATTGTCCTGATTTGGCGCCCTATGGGCCCATGCAGGTGTCTATCAAACTATCTAATTTATAGAGGAGGAAACCTTGCAGTAAAAACCCCCTTAGCTGTCTGATTGGATTCTGTACCATTGTAGTGTTACCTTTAGGAAGTACACTCACACTGTTGTTGCAAGTGTGGATTCCGTCCTTGTCCTGTGTTCCCGTTTTCCCCTCTTTGCTTGATTAACGCCTCGATTTCTCCCGTCATCTGAAATTGCTCTATCCATCCTTCCTTCTGAATCCACTGCGCTATTCTAGTCATATCTTTGACATTATTTACCATTGCTTCGAAGGATCGGGTCGTCGATTTACGAAGCAACTCGCCTCTTCCTTTAGCCCATCTTGGACAAGACATCACCATGTGCTTTATATTTTGGGACGGATATCCACATTGGCAACGTGGTTTTCCTACTCCTGGTACATTTCTTCGGTATAAGTAAGCATTGAGCCCAATGTGCTCGCTTCTTGTGTGGCAATGCTGCTATGGGCCCTGCTAAGGTTTTGGTGAGTTTGGATGGGTGACTCTCTGTAGTTCATCAAAAGCCTACCTGTTTTCTTGTCATTGTACAAATTTGCCGCTTTCCACTTATCCGGATCTGCTTGCGCTCGGGGACGCAAGCGTCACTCCTTCTTTTGGCTCGTCCAGGATTCTGACCATTCCTTAAATGCGGCGTTCTTCCCGGCTACTCTCTGTCCTGTTTTAGAATCAATGTTGCTGCAGATCAAGGTCCATTCCACGAGATTATCTCTCCTGTTCTGATCACTCTTATTTAATTTTACTTTATCAAAAAATTTGATTTTTCTACGTGCAGTTAAAATTGTCTGTTGGACAGGTAGATTGTGAGATAGCCCGATATATTGAAGCCTCCTCTGCTTTAAGTAGATTTCTATTGGTAGAGTAGATGTTTCATGCTCTAGCATTCTACTACTGGTCGAATGGTAGGCACCTGTGACGAGCTTGAGGAACTTCCTTTGAACACTTCTGAGAGGTTTGATTATCCTTTCAGGGATGCTGCCTGCCGGCCCAGTCCTGGCCCAAACCTATTATTCATTTATCTATCTGGCTAAGATACATGAAGAATGTCTTGAATATTTGTTTTTTGAGACTTTTGACATCAGATCCACTCCTTTTAAAAATTTATTCGCAAATACTACTATGAGGTATGCTTGTTAACACATGACAGTCTATTAATAATTGTCACGGATTTATAGGAGGAAATTGCTTTAAGAATAAGTTTAAATTTTCGGACAGGACTTCTCTTGATAGTTGTATGGGATGTCAAACTCACTTCTCAGTGTGAATTAGCAATTTATAATATTCCGTTAACTTAGTTTACCATGTGCAAATGAGTCTATCCTTAAATAAAGATTTCCAAGGCTTGGTGATTCCAAGCCCCAGTCATCTCGGAACAAACTGCCACTCAACTATCGCACGGCAGCATTTCCCAGCCAGTGAATTTCGGATACCACTCAATCTAATGTCACCTAATAAAGTTTAATCATTTGCAATCGAGCCAATATAATTGATCTGGATGAACACATATAGAGATCTAAATCACCATGCCTACAAAATCTAGATTTCGAGGACAGTCGGTCTTCGTCCATGATTACATAATCAAAATTTCAAACCGTTCAGGTATCCAATCATGCTCTGTCATATTGTCCACGAGCATGGCTAGAAGTGTGGCCGAGATTTGCTGAATCAGACCCAGTAATTTCTCGTCTTATATAAGCTTTATGCCCAGGCCATGTAGACCCTTGAAACGTTGGATTGGGTTCAGTACCACTACACCACACATCTATGACTGTGTCGATAGTGACGCCCGTAATATCTCGGTTCAAGGCCCGACGCGTAATGCTCTCCAATTTGAAAGAAACAGGCAAAAAACCAAATTCTCAACGCTCTTAGGGCTGTATCGATCCGTCGCGGATCCCTATCCATCTATAATGATACCTCCCATGTGAATCTTGGACATCTGTCTTCCATGTTCCCACACGACCAATTTTATCTTCCTGCACATATTCAAACTCTCGTGGACACGTACATGGAGGTAAGCTGAGGCCAGAGACTGAGTCGCCGAGTGGCATGAGGCATTAAATGATGGTGTGCTCCTAGAATTGGCCAAGGTTTTGATTGCAGACGATCCTACCGGCAGCGAAGAATTAACGTAGCGACGAGCCGTGAATCATTTCCTCGCGGGCCGACTTCCAGCGAAATTTGACCACACTTCGTGCTGGGCGGGCACCACACGCTTGAATTCGAGGAGAAAACCGTGGATCGGTCCGACGTCTTCTTGGCCCAAAATTTTCTTTTCTGGCGCGTATATTCGCATGAACATTTTGCCTTCATCTGGGCTGCTTAACCCATCAGTACTCGACGTTTAGCTGCGTTGCGATCATTTGAGTAAGGCGGGGCATGAGTGTACTCCACGGCTCAACCTGATCTAGCCCGACCCCAGTCATGCTTCGGCTCTAGTAGGTGTACTTTTTCTTTGCATCAGATTTTAATTGCGTATGCAGCTGTCTAGCTATGACACAATATCAGAGGAAATTTACAGAAAAGATGACTCAATTTACGATAAGAGCACTCATGCCTCGGATTTCATTTGCAAGTACCACTGCGAAGTTATGGCGGCTTTTTCTCCATCCCAAGTCAACCCTCATGCGTGAATACCCACCCAGGGGAACGTCTCAAACTCTGAGTTATCCAGACATGCCTTCATCATCCACTAAATTTTTTCCGCGCGTAATGTGATCTGAGATGCCTCCTTCCCAAGTGGAGTAGGTGCCCAGGCTACTCAAACTATACCATAGAACACCACCAGGAGAAGAACCACAGCACCATCCATCGTTGACTTGTGTTTACAGTGTCCGCTGCACTCTCGCAAGCGAAGTCTTGGCGCGCACAAAGCTCAATTCTTGAAACTCCTTGCCAAAATTCATAATAACACGCCCGACGAGGTTATATCCTTCCTTTGCATCATTTTGTAAACTTGTCCTGATTCCTCTCAAATATATCTGAAAGAACTGTCTCCCAGATATGTGCGCCACGCTTTGCTTCCTCCGTCGGATGTAAATATCGGCGTGGGCGTGTATTTGGCGGCTAGCTGAGGCCAGAGAATAGTTGATGAGAGGTGTGGTTATTGGAACGAGAATTTACTAAGTCGTACTTGTAGACTTGATGAGACTTGGGTAGGAGTCGAACTCGTCGGGAGCGATAATGTGACTGAACTTGGCACTGGAAGAATATTTCACTTCCAGGTTCGTAGAAGGTACCGGCATACAGTGGTTCAGGTTTGCCCTCCGACCTCCTGACTTGTAGTGCCGACTTGTTTAATCTCATTCATCCCTCCCTATGCAGCATTGTCGTAAAAATTCTCAACAATACTTTTAGGTATTCACTTAATCTGAAAAATCGGTCGAGCCATACCACTAATGCTAAAAATACGACGCAATTTTGGTCCTCAAACCCATACAGTTCAAAACCATAAAATATACCTGATACTGGTCACTACGAGGGTCGAACTCGCGACTTTGGCGTTATTAGCACCACGCTCTAACCAACTGAGCTAAGCGACCCGTGCGAGAAATGCCCAATATTTTATCTATATTATTTTTTTAATAACTTGAATTGTATTACACATTCTTTTTTCATCTCATCACCCATATCAAGAAATATTATACTTTCTCGCAGTGTATGTCTTTCCAGGAAATATATGTCATTTTACCCAAAGCTTGAAGGAGGTGGATGCTCTGGGTAGTGTACCCACTTCAGCCCCTCATTTACACCTCACTTCCGGGGGATTATTCTTAACACCTGTAAGTGGTGCCCCTACGAACCTCCAGCTGTCACCTTAGGGTGTTACAGGCCTCACCTTACATCCATGTACTTGTGCCTATCTATGTACTAATC
The DNA here is from genome assembly GCA_900239735.1 of Blumeria hordei DH14. Taxonomy (NCBI): domain Eukaryota; kingdom Fungi; phylum Ascomycota; class Leotiomycetes; order Helotiales; family Erysiphaceae; genus Blumeria; species Blumeria hordei. Next base: position 1,818,375 of record OENG01000027.1, on the reverse strand, counting down.
GCCGATGTTCGTTTATGGGATTATAAGTGATCGCCGATCTGATAAATACCAATCGTCGATATATCACCCTAAGAATGCAGATGATCAGCGATCCGATGGATATTAACCTCTCTGGGGCCAGAGCTACATGTATATGTGGTTTCTTGTGCACGTTAATAAGAATAAAATGATAAACGTTAACTGTGAAATTCACGGGTGTCTCGTGGCTCCGACTACGACAATCTATATGTGTGTAGAACTTGAGACTAGGTATAAACTTGTATTTCTATTAACGTTCTAACTCCTCCTTAAATACATGAAATCCTCTATACTCCAGACAATGTAACTATCAATAATACATGGCAAGTGAACTATCAGAATACAGTAGGGGAGGAGTGGGGCGCTTAGCCGCCCGGACTGTTGTGCGTTCGTGCGTAGGGATAACGATGTGGCTTACGGTGACTTGGAACTCAAAGCAAGCCTGTAATTAGTATCACTGGATGCCTGTGGAGTTCGTTAAGTCAGATGTAAGTTGTTCGTTCTAATCCTAACTGGAAACTCCTAATGTTACAAGCACGCTAATAATAGATTACATAATATGTTCCCACTAATATTCTCAACGCAGTGTCCCGTGACCTGGACACACACTGTGACCGAAGAATGCAAGGGCTGCATTCTTGTTGGGACCTTAAAACTCGGCGTTTCGCTCGGACTTGGAGTTCAGGATCCTCATATATATTTCCTACAGTCTAGATAGTTACCTGTCGGAATACTCGGGTAGTATTTATATCACAAGCTTTCTGTAGCGGTAATAATAATAGGTGGATATCATATATCTTCTTTTCTTCTCTTCTAACTAAAGGAAACACGTATATATAGCAGTTCTCCCTCTCTCCTGACACCATTCCTGAACAAGTAACTCATTACTCATCAACATGATTAGTCATCATTTCTAAGATAATACATGAAAGGTCATTAAGTCATTAGGTCATTCGACAGTACCATTTCCTATATAATTAGAAAATAGACTTTATTACGGTCAGCTTGCTTTGTTCTTAGTGTTTTGGTGATAGCCCATCACATAAAGTCTGCAGAGCCGAGATTGAGCAACACTGTCCTAACTTCGATGAGGATTCCCATTCGCTTTCGCGGTCTCTATCGTCTTCATCCCTAAGCACATCCCCCTATCACCATTATCATGAAGCTAACCACGATCAGATCAGATGGTAGGGTCGGAGCCCTACTCATCACCAACCCTTGATCATGGAGGAAAAGCCATCCGATGAGTTTCCGGAGCGTACCCAGCACCCGATACGGAGATGGTGGATTGGATCAAGTCGGCCTCGACTGTTACAAAGAAGGGAGATATAGATGGATATCCGCACCTCGTGTAGTCCCGGTGTCTAGGCCTCGCCTGGCTGTGGTTGCAGGTTTTTGAGACTTTTTCCCGCGCACGCAGTTTCCATTGCTACCATTTTTGTTTTGGGTAGAAGGTTCCGTGGAAAAGGTGGCCGAATTCCATGGGTAAATACTGAGCTGAATGGCTATTCATCAAGGGCAATATATCAATGATCTTTCAAGAAATATGAGAGGCAGGGAGCACTGTACAAGATTGTCGGAACAAATGACAACTATGAGGGATTTTATCATGTGTAAACCTAATTTCTAAGGCCAACTTGTAGACTGGTTCAGGTAGCATTTTCCTTACGCGTTTGTTAGATAGAATACATAGACAGTTTTACAGAAACAACCTGTTACCAGAACATTTGTACTAGCACATTAAATCTCCAAGCTGCTGTTATACCGACAAAGATGTCGCCTGGGTCAGTAAGGAGCCCAATGTGCTAGATTGTCTGACTCAAGTTGTACAATAAACACAAACACACACACTCTCACAATTTTTTGAAATTCGAATTTTCGAATATCCTCATCTTCCTTCTCCATTCCCCTCTCTCGATACTGAGATATCGTTCACCGTAAATTCAAAATTTGTGAGCAACTGGCAGGTCACCAACATGCCTCCAGTTCGCAGTAAACCAGCGCGACCGAAAGACGCCATAGAAAATCGCAAACATATTAAACATGTTGCTCGTTTGAAAGCATGTAACAAGCTGGGCTCCCTCACCCCGTTCAGGAGATGAACATCGACCGTTTGGTCGACAACATCGCCCTAGACGACGAGATGTTAGACGTCGACAGTCTTGACATTAACAAAATTCTCAAGGATCTCGAAAGACTCCCTGATTCTATTCACTCCCGGCCTGACGCAACCGGAGCTGATAAGGCCGCGACGAGCCACAAAAATCCAGGAAATGAGACTACTGGGCAGCAGACACTGCCTCTGATGAAAGTCGCTGTGCCAGATACAAGGCTGACAGCGATTGTAGATGTAAGCACGGCGAAAGGTGCAGCATCTACCCAAAACCACCTGGAACACATACCAGGAACTGCAGAACAGAACCCCACTCCTCACAGTGGAAATGAACGCAGGCAGATGGAGGAATGCCCCCCGAACTCAGGGCCCTTATTGAGGCTGAGGAACGCCGGGCCGCAAAAACGGCAGAAAATGTAAAAATTTGCACCGCTGCAATTAACGGTGTCGAGAATACTCTCAACCCCCTATCCAAAGGGTCGAGTGTTCAATTCATAGACTCCATGAAGGTCTACATCAGAGCTGCAATTGCTCACTTCATGATCGCGGGACCAGGAACAACCCTCCCATCACTTCCCTCACGCCCCAAAATCCAGGCTACGGCTGGCAAAACCGCAGAATCTACTGTTGGTCAACAAAGTGAGCCAAAACGCAAAACGGCTCAAGCCGAAGTACACCAACCCAAGACTACTTGGGCCTCTATCACCCGGAATGGCCTACAGTCAATCCCGGTTCCAACCAAAGCCGCACAGTCAACGCCCAAGGCGACAAACTCGACGCGAACGGCAAAACCCTCAACCGGACCAACGAAACCGGCTATGCAAGACGAACGTTTGTTTCTCCGCTTGGGAAAAGAACATCCCTGGCGAACACTATCACCGTTCGGTGTTAGGGAAGCTGTTTCCAAAATGCTTGAACTCCCACAGACAAAAATCGAGCATGTCTACCGGGTGCCAACTGGCTTCGCAATCAGAGCCGAAAACCAAGAGGCACGCACGCTGATGCTAAGCCTGGCTGGATCCTTCGCTCAGCAGGATGCAATATTGGAGAAAGCCACGGACTTGACTTCCCTTCGAATAGCGACGGTCCCAGTCGCCATTAACACAATAATGGGCAGAGTCCTCATCACCGAAGAGATGGTGACCGACGAGATAGTCAGGGTCACCAAGACTGTACCGGTCAAAGTACGTCCGCATGGAAAAGGCCGACCAGGAGCCCCATACCAATCATGGGTAGCTCTTTTCGAGAAAGCATCCACGCCTCGGCCGGGATTCCGACTATTTGATGACTCTGGAATCGCAGTTCGCCACCAGCCCCGTCAGGGAATCAGCCAGTGCAAGCGATGCTTACAATTCCATGGCACTAGAGGCTGCTCGCGCGCCCCAGCTTGCTGGAACTGCTCTTCCACCATGCATTCCACCACGGAGTGTAAGGCACACACCAAGTGCCGCAACTGCGGAGGCCCGCACAGATCAGACAGTAGGGATTGCTTAGCTCGCCCGACAAAATCTGGAATGGCCTCCAAAGATAACCTTCAGGCCATAAGGCAGGCAAGCCAACGTGAATTTGCGGCTGTCACTCGAGCCAAAGCAGCAGTCAAACGCGCAGAGGCAGCGATGATAGCAGCCGCAGAAGCGTCAAATACTAACCAGCTAGGTTTCAAATCGACCAACTGTTTTGAAGTTCTCATGTCCGACGCTACAGCGATTGTAGCCGAGGTCGATGAGGCATCAAATCAGCAAAATTCTTTGTGAAGGGCACCCCACGGGTCTCTTCAAGCCTCTCTCCTACTCTAAGCTTTATGTCAATAAACGTAGGTAGAGGGGGCTCTACGCAAAACATTGCGCTTGCCCGAGCATTCGAGCTGGGTATCGACGTGGTTCTTGTTCAAGAACCTCTGTGGAACAAACCAAAGAAGACAACAAAGGATCACCCAGGATATACCTATCATCTGCCTAACGGCGGCGAAAATGTTAGGCCGAGGGCTGTGACCTATACCCGGATAGACGATAAAAAGATATCGGCAACACAGATCTTTCCTTATGGTGTGTCTACTGGAGACTATTGCTGGGTTGAGGTGAACGGTATCACTTTTCTCAACGTCTACAAGGCACCAAATGACTCGACAGCTATCCAGCCTCTCATCAACTGGACTCCACCGCCAAACTCCGTCGCTGCAGGGGACTTCAACTCAGTATACTGGGCTTGGCAACCTGGCACAGAACGCCCTCATGGACAAGGAGAAATGATCGAAAAATGGGCAGACAAACACCATTTGACCTGTCATATTATTGGGGAGCCTACTCACCGAGCTGGAAACACACTAGATCTAGTTTGGAGTAACATTGACGGCGCCCGTGCTTGGGTAGATCGTGGTGGATGTGTCACCAGCGATCACTTCCCTATCCGAGGACAAATTCCAGTTCGCAACTCAGTGATGAGACCCGAAAAGGCAAAACTCCGAGTCACAAAGGATAAGCTACCCAGATACGCCAAGGTAATTGCACAGTGGGTCCGACCACCACCAGTTCTTGACACAACCGAGAGGGTTGAAGAGTATGCCGAGGAAATTTGTTTCCATCTCACTAATGCAATCAATGCAGTAGGAACACGACCAAAAGCCCGCTGCGGCAGATCTGCTCCGTGGTGGACCCCAGCGTGCAAGGTAGCATACGCCGAGTACAAAGCCGCGATAGCACCCCACCAACGTGCTCTCTGCGCGAAAAAGCTCCGATCAGTTGTGAAGACCTCGAAAAAGGAGTTCAAAACCCAACAGGTCGAATCAATTACTACGCCGACTGATGTATTCAAGCTAATGAGAATGGATAACCCCAGACAGGCTATTATCCCTCCGCCACTGAATCATAATGGGACGTTGATAACAGATCCATTAAAACGGGCCACGATCCTTCGCGACTCCCTCCTGGCACGATACCAGGCATCAGACGACTTGTCACCATGTACAGTCGCGAGCAGCAGTCGGATACCATGGGAAGAGGACGTAACAGATGAAGAAGTCCGAGCCTGTACCATTGGTTGCGGAAATACGGCCCCAGGAGCAGACGGAGTCTCCGTAAACCTGCTGGAGGCGTGTTGGAATACAATCGGGCCTTGGGTTTCCCAACTGTTCCGAGCTTGCATTCTGCTTGGCACCCATCCACAGTGTTTCAAACTAGCTGAGGTTGTCCTCCTTCAAAAGAACGATAGAGATCCAACGACAATCAAGGGTTGGAGACCGATCGCTCTTCTCTCATGCTTAGGAAAAGGGTTAGAAAGGCTCTTAGCTAAGCGGATGGCACATCTCGCAGTTACTCATGACGTAGTCGGCCAGCAACAGTTTGGTGCAATACCGAAGCGCTCAGCAACAGAACTGGTCTCATGTGTGGTACACGACATCGAAGAGGCAAATTCACAAGGATGGGCAGCTACCTTTGTAACATTGGATGTTCAAGGAGCCTTCGACGTGGTACTCCATAATCGACTAGTTAGGAGGATGCAAGAGCAGGGATGGCCGGAATCTATTCTCAAATGGACTAAATCCTTCCTCGCCAACCGGATGGTTCAAGTGCGATACTCTGGAGGCGTCACCGCCAAGAGAGAGTTAGTGTGCGGAGTCCCGCAGGGCTCAGCGATCTCGCCACTTCTATTTCTTCTGTACATGGCAGAGCCCATACGAACCGGAACCCCAGGCATGAGGTTTAGCTACGCAGACGATATCGGCATTCTTGGGCTAGGCCGGACGATTACGGAGTCTGCAGCTGCGGCACAAGAGGAGGTCAACCATCTTTTAGAATGGGCACGAAATAATGCCTTCGCTTTCGACATTGACAAGTCCGAAGTCGTCCAATTTCCCGGAAGATACCGTGAAGCATCGATTGGAATCCAAGTCAACGGGACTCTCATAGAACCATCGCAAAATATCCGCTGGCTCGGTGTGTACGTTGATCCTCGACTAAACTTCAAACACCATGTCACAACTTGGTGTGGCAAGGCGCTGAAAACTGCGCAACACATGCGCCGCTTCAACACAGTTTACCGAGGAGCCGCTCCTGGAGCGCTGGTTAAAGCAATTGACACGTGTATTGTCCCGATTGCAACTTATGGAGCTGACGTCTGGTGGCCTGGTCTCAGATGCCCAACAGTAAGGGGGATAGTCACACTACCAACTGCTGGCCTATGTAGCATGATTGATAAGGCAGTCCTAATGGGTCTGAGATCGGCATTACCGGTAATGAGGACAACACCAAACGCCGTGCTTCATAGGGAAGGAGGAATACCAACTGGGAAAATCATACTGGAAGGAAACTGACTTCGCCTCTCTGCCAGAATGCAAACACTCGACGACCGTGTAACGGCTGGTAAGCCGATTGGTCCCTGTAGCCTATGTTGGTTAACTTAGGCCTGATTCGAGTGGCGCTATTAACCACTACTAATGCGCTAATGTGCGACGCCACCAAATACAATACCTTTGCGTCGGCATTGGCATGGCATGCATGTGGCATCGAACTCGGCAGTACGGCACTGCAACACATGTTAATAGGCTTACACGAACGGGAAATATACGAGACCGAGTTCAATCCTTCCGCGCCACAACGCGATAGTGCTGTATTATAGGTATAGTCAGAACACTAGGAGAGCCCCATAGCATAGGAAGAGGAGAGGGATTAGCCTCGGTGGCGAGGAGGCTTTCACGTATATATATGACTAGATAGATGTAGTGGGAGTTCTCTCCTTAGAATTATTATTTACTACCATCGACCACATAGTTGCCCCAGCGCTTGTCCCTCGAAACCGTGACAGACCGCCATCCGCTCAGGATCCGGGCTGCAATTTGCCCAAATGTCGGTACGCGGAAATTTAAGAAGCACAATCGAAAATCTGCGCGTCCTGAAATTCAAATGTCACGGGCTCAGCGCGCTTATAGACAGCTACTAGAAGCAGAGGCCGCGGAACCTCTTGCCTCACCATTTTATCAATCGCGGCAAGTTTCGAAGGCTGGTTCAAGGAAAGACCAAATAGAAGCCTGTAAACTTTGGATCACTAATGTGCCAAAGTCAGAAATCTGTGCGTACTCAGACGGTTCATCAGAAGGAAGCGGACGCTCAGCTTGGGGGTATGTCCTAAAGCTGGATGGGAAAACTTTTCTGAAAGGAAGCGGCTTAAAGCACGGAGGAGAGGCTCTAGATGCAGAGATTACGGGGGCACAGGAAGCTCTTAAAGCAGCGTTAGGTCACCTAAGAGGGAAGGAAGACCAGGGAAAGGGAACGACACAGTTCATTAATGTGTTGATGGATAGCCGTCAAGCAATAAATGCACTGAGCACGGGAAGGTCCTCGACCAGCCACAAGGAAGTACGAAGATTTAGCGAATTATCTGGGCGAGCTCAGGTAAGAATAAAATGGGTACCAGGACACTCGCGAATTCATGGAAACGAAGAAGCAGACGCAGCGGCCAAATCCGCCCTACGAACGCTTCCCAGCGTGGAAACTGAGCCAACAACCACCACTACAGCATTTTTACATCAAAAAATGAATCGCCAGAGACAGTCTTTGCTCGACAGCTGGTGGAATGAAACTTGTCCGCCACGGTATCGTGAGCTAGATCTACTCATGTGCCGTCGCAAACCACCAGAACTGGGGCTTTCCAGACAACTGTTACGAAATCTTATTGCAGCCCGTACGGGCGACGGTAATTTCGCGGCGTACCATCGTCGCTTCAACAACCCGCACGTTATCACAGAGTGCACCTATGGGGAGGAAACCACCCCTACTCACTTCATACATTGTCGACTCAACGCAAACACCGCGCGTCGAATTAGAGCGTCATTGTCACACAGTGCCTTCTTACATAAGCTACTCGGGCCTAAGGGCTTAGAGAGTTTCAAACAATTTGCACAGGATACCAATTGTTTTGGGTATTCTCCTGTGCATTCATCTCCTACTCTCAGTGGAGATCGAATATAACTCGTCAGAGAACTAAATCTGACCAAACGGGAATCGAGGCGAGAAGTATTGGTTCCAGTTCTAATTTCTTTGCAATTCATATTTTTCTTTTATCGGGTTTGGGAGAAGGAGTTCGCGGTGGTGTATATTTTTAACTGACTGCTGGTTTTGTGGTGGTTCACGCGGTGGAATCAAGCTGGGTATGTCTCAGATGTTGTCCTGGCTGTGGACACTGGTCCTGTACTCATAGTGGATTTGGAGCTTTAGCTTAGGACTTTAATAAAACAACAACAACAACAACAACATACACCTCACCTCCAAAAGTACTTCTCCGTACATGTCTTTGCTACATCCTAACCTTAGAAGCACCTTTTGCCCGCTACTATCTCTAGAATCCAATCATAGCAACGAAAATATTTTGTGGAAATTGATCGCGCGTGAAGTTTTTGAATAGCACTAGGCGTGGGTCCCTTCTCTATCGGACATCAGAACTAAAATGTTTGATACAGCTTCACCACTGGAGCGTCTGGAAAAGCTCAACAGCTCGCTACGGTAGACATACTGGTGCTTGATAGAAGCACGATCCGACTTCCTAGCCTCCTTCGTTTTGAGCAGAGAGGTTTGTAAAGCGTATGGCTGTTAGGCACAGTTTATACCTGTCGGAATGTTGCTACGGAGTATCTTAATCACAAGCTTGTTGCAACGATATGTATGGTTTGTGAGCTCAAGCGTAGGGGTTGCGAAGTGACTTGCGGTGACTGGAGACTCAAAGCACACCTATGATTAGTATTGCAGGATGTCTATGGAGTTCGTTTAGTCAGATGTAAGTTATTCGTTGACCTCCCTAAACCTAACGGGAAGCTCCTAATGTCACGAGCACACTAAAATATGATTACGTAACAAGGTAACCACTAATTTTCTCAACGCAGTGTCTCGTGACCTTGACATATGTTTTTTTAGATGATTCTTATTCTCCTATATCTCGCAGTGAAGACTATGTACATATTCATTAATTTTTCCCTTACGACATTCCCGATTAAGAAGCCCCACAAAGTTACGCTCAACGTTATAAATTACATATTTAAGCAATACCTATTGGTTAATGGAGTGAGAAAATGGGAGGGTCCAAGTGAGTGAGTGTTCATTATCCCAATAAGTGGAAAATATGAAAGAACATATAGGTCCTTTCTGTCTACAGGCCAGAAGTATCTATGCCTCGGGTAATGTAGTCCCACCTATACCTCCTTCACCACTTCTTTCCAGCAGTAATATCCCCACAGGTCTTATTATAAAGAGATGGATCGTGAGGAAGAGGAACGAGTATAATGTCGTGAATTACAAGGAGTAATAATAAACTATGTTACATTGAGACTGGACGCAGTAATGAAAGAACGCCTGCACGTTAAGATACTTGCACGTGATGCATAATGACAACATTCCCCCTCATCGTGCACAGTGTTAGGAAACACTTCACAGCATCTCAACGTTAGACAAAGGCTTTGTCAGGGCATCAGCTCGTTGTCTGTTGGTTGGGATATATCGAATGTCAATAAGTCCTCGTTTAAACTGTTGTCGACAATAATGGTTGCGCAACTTTAAATGACGCGAACACTTATGGTTATCGTGGTTTCTTACCAATGCAATTGTTGACTGATTATCCATAAATATTGTAGTACAATTACTTCCTTATATCTGATCTCTAAGCCCGATCTCGTCGAGAATCTCACTGAACCAAGTCACTTGTCGGCACGTCTCTGTGAATGTAAGATACTCAGCTTCTGTACTATAAATCACGACGTCTCGTTGAAGATGCGATCTCCAAGAAATTGGGCCTCCAAGCAAGAATAGGAGCCCGAAATTGAACGAGATGTAGATGGATCCCCCGCAAAGTCCGAATCTGAATAAGCTCCAAGCATGAAGTTTTTATCTTTTGAATAATTGGGACCAGCATCAGGGTCCTTACTATTGAAAGGCTATGCTGAGCTCGAATGATGTACCGTTAGGATGAAGGTATGGAAGGAAGTAGCTATGGCTTTAAGAAAAGTAAAGTTCGTGAGTTATAATCTTAGGACTTGGATCAATGGACGAACTTGAGGATATTCCCGAGTATTCTCAAGTGTGTGTATATTGTGGAAATTGTTTGAAATTCCTATTGTATGAATTGTTCATATTATCTACGTGACAGGACCTTCCTCAATATACATGAACAAGAGGGTTTCTGCACACTAGTAGATGTTCCAACATATCTCCTTGTCTAACCAAGGAAGGAAGGATGTGAGAGATCCTTGCGCCAATAGATACCATTAGGAATCTATTGGGAAATACTATGTCATGCCAATGAGTGATGATCTGGGTCGATCATATCTCATGGCGCATGTGCACATTATTCTAATGTGAAAAGTTTATTGTAATGCACTAATGTTACTCCCATAATTACAACACTTACTAATATATTTGAGAACATCCTTTGCAGCTAGGAGGTGCTCTTTAGACGGATTTTGAAGGAAACTAGCGAGATGGTTAGTTGCAAACGCGATATCAGGGCGTGTTTGGTTGGCGAGATATTTGAGACCTCCAACAATTTGGTTGAACTTTGCGATCCGCTCAGCACAAACTGGCTGTGATGAGATCTCCACGCGACGCTCAATTGGCTTTGAAACGGGTTTACAGTCTGCAAGACCATGTCTGGAGAGAAGTTCGCGCGCAAAGCGGCCTTGAGAAAACTTTAGAATTTCACCTTCGTGACTCACATTGATACCGATGAATTGGTCCTGAGAAACAGCTTTAAATTTAAATTTAGATCTGAGAGCTTTTGAAAGTTTTCTGATTTGATGGATATTAGATCTAAGAATTTGAAAGTCATCAACATGAAGTAGCACAAATACGTCCCTTTTGCTGTTGGTAAATAGGCAAACATCAGACTCAGTAGGCCTGAGTCCAAGTTTGTCAAGCTCAACTTTAACACTTTCATGTCGAAGTGCGGTAGCTTGCATGAGGCCGTAAAGTTTTTTTTCCAGTTTTACCACTTTTCCTTTTCTTTCAAATCTCTGAGGCATCTATATATAAAGAATGACGTTAAGTGTGGGATTGAGAAAGGCAGTTGGAACATCACCTTGTAGTATGTGCTATACAAGACGGTGTCCAAGCACTAGAAGAAGGCTTGTGGTGTCTGCGCGAGGTGTAGGAGCAAAGGTGTCCAAGTAATCACGTCCTTTTTGTTGAGCAAAGCACCTTGCAGTCCATCGTGCCTTGTACGTATCCAACGAGCCATCAGCATGAGTCTTGCGTTTAAGCCCCATTTTCCGGTTAGAAAAGTGCGGGTTTTCGGGACGAGTTTGCGGTCAACTATGACTGCAGTACCGGTTGATATAAGATATCGGAACTCAGCTTCAGCAGCTTGTCTCCAATTTCAAGCTTCAGATCCTGTCATTGCTTCTATCCAGGATTTTGGGTTTGTTTCCGTAGATATGAGAGCTACAGCCTTGCCAGTGTTGAGTCTTTTATAGTCATGCCGCTGTGCAGTACGTTCTCGACGACTGATGAAAGTTGGCGGCAAAGGTGGCGAAGGAGGAGTAGGCGAGTAATCCCTTTTCTGGCCCTCGAGAGGTGGTGGATTAAATGGCGTCATCAGAGTGTTATACTCGATCTGAGCTTCGTCTCCATCCTACTCAATCAGATTTTCACCTCCAGATGTTGTTGAAGGGTCAATTAGAGAGCTATTGCCGGGATGTATAACTCCCTTCGAGGGTAGAAGATGACTGTGGAGCGGGCGAATGAGCCCTCTTTTGACCTGCAAGGATCGAGGGCTGAAATGGCTGCATAGGAGTATCATATTGAATAATTTTTTCCTCGCCTTGTATGACCTGATCTTCAGACTCACTACAGTTTGATCCCGCATTTTCATCGTCATCATCTGTAGTATGTGATAAAGACTGGGATGATTTCTCTTGATTTCTCAAATTATCCTCGCATTGAGGTTGAAATGGTTGGGAATCCTCAAAGTTGTCAAACATTTCTCCATTAATTGATTGATCTTGTAATGTACTTGAATTTGAATTTGAATTCATTTAGCCCGATTTGGCGCCCTATGGGCCCATGCCGGTGTCTACGAACTCTAATATTTATATAGGAAACATTTATGGTAAAAACCCCTTCAACTTCTCAATTTGTATAGACTGTGGTGCTATGTGACCTTCAGGAAGTGCACTATCACTGTCACTTCCAGTGTGGATACCGTTCCCTTCCTTATTACTAGGAGAAGTCTGTCAACCTTCATCCCTCTTCTCTCTCCCTCATCGTAGCCTCGACTTCAAGCGTCAGTCGAAACTGTTCTAGCCATCCTTCCTGCTGGATCCATCCAGTTATTCTTGCTAAATCTTTGGGATTATTCATCATGGCCTCGAATGACCGGTTCTCTGCCTTTCTTAGTAGTTCTCCTCTTCCTTTGGCCCAGCTGGTGCAGGCCATGACCATATGCTTCACATTCTGGGACTGATATCCACATTGGCATCGTGGGCTATCTACTCCTGGAACTTTTCTTCTGTGTAGATAGGAATTGAACCCAATGTGTTCGCTTCTTATCTGCGTGGCTGTGCTGCTCTGGGCCCTGCTCAGGTGTTTGTGGAGACTGGGAGGTGTTCCTCTTTGGTCCATTCTTGTCCTTCCCGTCTTATCATCTGTAACGATATTTGTTGCATTCCAGATTTTGGGATCTGCTGTGGCGTGGTTGTTAGTATTTTGTCTTGCCGCTAGTCTCGTCCAGGATTGTTCCCATTCTTTAAACGCTGCGATCTTCCCAGCCGCTTTCTGCCGTTCCTTTGTCTCGATATTGGCACTTAACTTGCCCCAATCCGCAAGATCCATGATCCTTGTGACCGCTCGTGCATCTTGCCTTCCCGCTCGAGGTTGCTTTATCTTCCTGCATGCCAACGATATCGTATGCTGAACAGGCAGGCTTTTCGATAGTCCGGCGTGCTGGACCCTCCTTTGATTCAGATATGTCTCCATCAGTAAGGTAGAGGTCTCATGCTCAAGTACCTTGCTGCTGGGCGAATTGCATGCTCCCGTGACGATCTTTAGACATCTTCTTTGGATACTTCGAAGAGGCCTGATCACCCTTTCGGGGATATTTATTTATTTATTTATTTTTTTTTTTGAATTTGATTTCATTGTCCTGATTTGGCGCCCTATGGGCCCATGCAGGTGTCTACCAAACTATTTAATTTATATAGGAGGAAACCTTTATGGTAAAAACCCCCTCAACTTTTCTAATTATTTACACTTTTAATTTTTGTTACCTTCAAGAAGTGCAATTGGCCTTCAGTCCGAGACAGGACTAGCTAAAGTTATATTGTACCTCGCCATCCTTTCCCTGCCCTCGCGTGCTGAAAAGAGACGACTGTGGTCTTGAATTTGACCCCGATGGTCCGAATAGTTGCGGTGGGGGGTTGACCAGGACCTGTTTTCGCGGGCGTCCTGGCCCTCTCTTTAATACCTCCGGCTTTTTGGTTGGTCACGAGTGTGAACCCTTGGTCGTCTGTAGGTTTTGCCGTAGTTGTTGTATTGGTTGCCGTGGTTAGTATTTCTCCCTTCCTATATTCCGCCGTTCTTTCCAACAGTTCATACCGTGCCCGTTGCACGCTGGCCTTGTATGACGCGAAGTTTTGACACGCCCCCTTCTGCCACGATTTATGGTCCTTGCCGCAGTTGCAGCAAAGCACCGACTTCCTCGGGCATTCCCTGGTCTGGTGAGTACCCACGCACTCACCAAACTTGCTTGCCTTGTTACAAGAGGCTTGTGTATGCCCCCATTGGCAGCAGTTGAAGCACTGCTTGATTTGTGCTCGGGGTGACCAGAGCTGGGCCGTGTACAGCATCGAATTGTAAACAATGCCGTTTCTTATTACTTCGCGTTGAAGTTCCTCGGTCGGCAAACTCGCGATAATCGACCCTTGAGTATGGCCGTTTCTTCCCATCCATTGGTGCTCCTTTCCGTCGTAGAGCCATCTTACCCTGTTAATCTTTAGTTCGGGGATCCGAACTTTTGTCTCAGCCATTATTTTATTGATTAGTGTGCCGTTGTCTGAGTTTTTTCCGCCTCGAATGCATGTCGCCAAGGGGATCCCCAATATCTCAACAGGATAATCCTGCTTTAGGACGCAGAACTCCTTTGGCTGCGCCATACTCAAAGCCGCGTCTCGTTGGGAGACCGACTGCACATACACCTCCGTGTCATTGCTCCGCAGCTTCCTAACTGCGTATGCCCCCTCGAGATGTAATTTTGCCTTGTCTAGCAGCTCATCCGGCTGCATATTATTTCCTCCTTGTACTCTTATCCGAACTGCCGCTCGAGTCGCTGGCGGTGCAACGATTGAGGCGTATGTGGGTCGCCCTCCCATCCCTTGTACTGCCGAAGCAGCCGTCTTGTGCGACGGCTCCTCGAGATTCTTCTTGACTGCCTTCTCTAAGGCCAGCATGCGTTCTTCCATTCGTGAAGCCTTCAGCTTCGATTGTAACATCGTAGCGTGGGCTTTGAAGGCATCGAGTGCCTCACCTACTTCGACCATCGGTGGCGCAGATTTGTCAGTGCCTGCTATCACCAGTCTGTCTCTGACCTTATTTAGAAATAACCCTACTGTCTTAAGATTATCCATGTTGACGCCTGTAGAGATCGCGAGAGACTCTACAGCCGTAATTGCGGCGGTTCCGCTATCCGTTGGTGGTGGTGGTGGTGCCGTAAAAATTTTTCAGCCGCGAAATCCACCTTTCTGGCTCTCCAACTCGCCATGCCGAAGCGCAGCGAAAAAAAATCGGGGAATCAGATAAGAAGGACTGATTGAGATGGTAGCAATTATTAAAACGATGAACGAACGTTCGTGGAACGTGGTGCCGCTTTTGACCAAATGATGATGTTTTCTTATTATTCCATTTATTTATTTATTTATTTATTTTATTATTTTATTCATTCATTGATCTAGTTTAACGTCCTATGCGGTATCTATATACAGAACCATGAAGACGGTAAGCCATGTTAGGAAGGGAAAAAGCTTTCAACAAACAAAACCCGATGTCCCGCCACTCTGAACCGACCCGGCTTAATGCTGAGGACGTTCCTTTCAACCATAATTTTATAAACTTTCCTCAGAATTCGTTAACTCCCCCTTCAATCAGACTAACGTTATGAGAAATTGAAAAGAGAAGGCACCTCCTCACTCGGCGTTGGTCTTCGAAGTGCTCGAAGAGTTGGCCCCGATGGTGGTGCTGCTGTCGAGGCGATGATTGGTGCCACTGGGGCTTCGACTACCTTACGTGGTCGTCCTGGCCCTCTTTTTAGTCCTTCAGCCTTCTTACTGGTGACCAAAGTGAATCCCTGATCATCAGTCGTTCCGACTGTTCGCATTGGCGCCATTATTGGTTTTTCATTCCATATTTCCGCCGTTCTTGACAACAGCTCCATCCTAGCCTTCTCCACACTTCCCTTGTAGACCTGGTAGGTCCGACACGCTGCTTTCTGCCACGAACGGTGTTCCTTGCCGCAGTTGGCACAAGAAACCCTTTTCCTCGGACAGTCCCGAGTTTGGTGAGCGCCAGCGCACTCACCGCACCTAGCTGCCTTTCCACACGACGCCTGGGTGTGTCCCCACTGACTGCAGTTGTAACACTGCTTTGGCTGGGACCGTGGTGACCACACCTGCGCCGTGAAGAGCATGGCGTTCATCACAAGGCCGTTTCGGACCACTTCCGTTTGCATTGCCTCCGATGGGAGGCTGACCACAATTGATCCTCGATTTCGACCGTTTTTCTTCGATCGCTGGTGTTCCTTTCCGTCGTATAACCACCGTATACGACTTATGACCAAGCCTGGAATTCGTGCCTTCATGGCCGTCTCTATCTCCCTGATGATGGCGAAATTGTCGGCATCTCTGCCCCTTCGATTCGTGTCCGCAATGGGACACCGTTGACCACGACTGGAAAATCTTGCCGTAAAATTTTGAAATCCGTTGGTTCTCGCATATTTAGCGCCGCGTCTCTCTGGGACGCCGACTGGACATACACCTCGGTATCGTTGCTCCGCATTTGACGGATCGCGTATGCACCTTGAATGTGCTCTTTTGCCTTTGAAAGCAGCTCTTCCGGCTGCAATTTTTCTGCTCCATCAATTCTTATTCGAACCGCTGTTTTTGTCATTTGCGGAGCCACGACCGACGCGTAGCTCCTTGGTGGCGGCGCGCCCGAGGTCACTGCAGGAGCAGAAACACGAGCGGGATCCGCGAGGCTTTTCTTGACGACCTCCTCTAGCGCCATCATCCTCTCCTCGATAGGAGACTTCTTCTGGGACATTTCCGTCCAGGCCCTTTTGTGTGCGTTAAAGGCCTTCACGGCCTCGTTCACGTCTTCCATCGATGGTAGGTCCTCCTCATCCATCTCTCCCATCACGATTAATCTAACCTGTTTTAGAAGTTTCCCTAGGATTTCAAGGTTCTTATCCTTTGGAGCTGTCTGCGCTCCGCTGTCGTTGTTTGATGATGCCGTTGTCGCATTTTGCGACGCGTCGAAACCGCTGGATTTACCCACACCAGCACCCACACCTGCCATGTTGGAGCACAGAAGATGAAATGGTG
Organism: Blumeria hordei DH14; assembly: GCA_900239735.1. Lineage (NCBI taxonomy): Eukaryota > Fungi > Ascomycota > Leotiomycetes > Helotiales > Erysiphaceae > Blumeria > Blumeria hordei. The sequence continues at coordinate 1,801,681 of OENG01000027.1, read as the reverse complement.
GAAGGAGGGTAATGAAGATGAAAAAATAAGATTCACGATGTCAAATTGGCGATACGGGCAGCGTGGAATGCTGCGCAGATTTCTGGCAAAAATGATGTTTTTTCTTATTTATTTATTTATTTATTTATTTATTTATTTATTTATTTATTTATTTTTAATACTTAAGGTCGTGCCAGCTCACAAACACAAGACAATTTTTGAAATTCGAATTTTCGAATCTTCACCTTTTCCCCCTCTCCCTCCCTCTCGCGCTCGTCGCATTCTATCAATAAATTGTAATCGAGTCGCTGGCATTTTTATCATGCCACCTGTTCGAAAAAAGCTCCCCAACGCAATGTTGGACAATGCGAGAGTCCGCCCGAGGGCTCCCGCAAAAACACCAGGCCTCGCGCAAAAACTATCAAGCATGTTTGCGAGTGAGGCCTTCATCGAAGGGAAGTCTCCAAACCTTCCCGACAAAGAGATGACTGATTCTGAGCCCGTCAGGTCAGCAAAAATTGGTCCCGAGACCCACACCCCGATCGAGCTTGCCCCAGAGACAAGCACCTCAAGGAAAGGGAAGGAAGTCGTCCGAGAGAAGACGACAGAACATGCAGAAACGTCTGCAAGAAAATTCGCTGTGCCATCTTCCAAAGGCACAGCTTCAACATCAGCACCGGAATATCCTCCGGAGCTGCAATCAGTAATGGAGGCCGAAAAGCGTCGCACGACGCAAATTACAGCCCGCCTCGCCATCTGCTCGACTGCCATAAGCAGTGTTGAAGCAGCACTTTCGCCTCTTTCGATCGGCGATAATAAAGAATTCGTAGACGGTATAAAAGTCTACCTACGAGCAGCCATTGGCCAATTCGTTCAGTCCGGTCCAGGAAGTACACCACCAGTCCTTCCTGCTCGCCCCGCCAACCCTCTCTCACCGAGGGCGCCAGAAATTAGGGTACCTAACCCTACGAAAATCCAGGCTCCGGCCCCAAAGACAACTTGGGCCACCGTAGCTCGGGCAGGCCTAGTAAGCAGCGCTGGGCCATCGACAAAAAAGGCAGCCCCGCCCGCCCAAAAAGCAAAGGGAGCCAACACGAGGACAGCAGCCGACACACGACTGTTTCTACGCCTCGCCCGCAACCACCCCCACCGACTCCTCGCACCAGCTGGCGTAAGATCAGCTGTCTCAGAGGCACTTGGTACCGCAGCCAACGATATCACGTTGGTTCAGCGGGTACAAACAGGCTTTGCACTAACAGCAAAGAATGAACTCGCTCGGAAAGAGCTCCTGGATTCCTCCACATCACGGAGCGTATCTGGAATCAAACTGGAACCAGCATCAAATCTGGTTGCCATACAAATTGCCACCGTCCCGGAGACAATTCGAACTCTCGATGGCCCCATCGCCGTGACAGCAAAGATGGTTGCCGATGAAGTCACGCGAGTGACCAAATTAGTTCCTTTTCTTGTTCGTCCTCATGGGACCTGCAAACCTGGAGCGCCCTACCAGAACTGGCAGGCGCTCTTCCCTCGCGAATCCACGCCCCGACCTGGATTTCGCCTCTTCGATGACTCCGGAGCTGCAAAGCTCTTCCAACCTCGTCGAAAAATAGTTCAGTGCAATCGATGTCTTGGCTTCCATGCCTCACGCGGTTGCTCCCGCGCTCCGGCCTGCTGGAATTGCGGATCAAAAATGCACTCGGAAGCGGAGTGCAAAGCCCCCACACGGTGTCGAAACTGTGGGGGACCTCATCGATCGGACTCGCGGTCCTGCAAAGCCAGACCCAACAAATCCGGCCCGGTGAAAAAAGAGCAGCTTGCGATAATTCGCAAGCTCGAGCAGAAAAATCATGCAGATTATGCTCGCATCAAAGCTGCAGCCGAAAAAACCATCGAGGCAATTTACGGCGCGAAGAACGACGTCTGCATGTCGGACGGATCGGGATTTGGAATTCTGGATTCCGAAGAGGAGGTTTAAGGCTACTGCGAGCCTCAGTGAAGTCGACAAGACTTCAACACGTTAATAGTAGGACACCGACTGGATGAAGGGTGCCTGCGAGCTCATCTTCTGCTCTCAGCGAAGATCAGAAATTGTCACTTGGAAGATGTGACAGGAATGGGAACGGGCGAGAAGCGCGGGATCCAGACCTAATTGGGATTTCTTCTAAATTTGATTTTAGTTTTTTTGATTTAAGTTTTTGATTTTAGTTTTTGATTTAAGTTTTGCTGTTAACACCACCATTTATGTGGGAGTTCACGCGGTTGGAATGAGTTGGGCCTGTATACAGTGATCCTAACCGGCTCCACCTGTCCTTGACCCAATGTGGAAAACATAGCTTTAGCTTAGGACAAAATAAACAAAACAAACACCGCAATTTTTGAAATTCGAATTTTCGAATCTTCACCATTTCACCCTCTCCCTCCCTCTCGCGCTCGTCGCATTCAATCAAAAAATTGTAATCGAGTCGCTGGCATTTTTATCATGCCACCTGTTCGAAAAAAAGCGTCGCAACGCCAAGTTGGACAACACGAGAGTCCACCCGAGGGCTCTCGAACAATTACCTGGCCTTGCCCAGTCTCTGAAATGCGCGGAGATGAGCAAGGTCTCAATCCAAGGGAAGGCAAAAGCCCTACCCGCCGTCACTGAGCCCGATACTGACATGATCGGGTCAGTTGAAACTATTGAGAAAATCTCCCAACCGCCCTCCGTCCCCCACGGGATTGGAGAATCGTCAAAATCTCCTCCGACCGCGCCCAAACTGTCGGAAAACGCTGCGCCCATATCAGCGTCAAATTCAACGTCGCAGCCAAAATTCTGCTACCAAAGCAGAATGCCCGCCCGAACTACGACCAATTTTCGAAGCCGAGCAACGACGTGCCGCCGAAACAGCGGCAAATCTGGCCCTCTGCTCCGCCGCCATTTCTGGAGTCGAAGCCACCCTCCTCACTTTGACCAATGGGTCAAACAGACAATTCGTAGACTCGATGAGAGTCTACCTACGTGCCGCCATCGCACAATACATGGCCACGGGCCCGGCCTCCACGCCACCCGTCCTCCCTCCTCGCCCGGCCAACCCTCTCCCAAGGGCTCTCGACGCCAGGAGCACACCAATTCCCGCCGTCCCAGCGCTGCCAATAAAAAGCACCTGGGCCACGGTGGCCAGAAACGGACTGCGACAAAAAGCAGTCCCTACTGCCAAGGCTGTGCCGCGACCTACGGCCAAAGCCCAACTAAAAGAAACCCCCAAGGCGAAAGTCGACAAGCGACTGTTTCTTCGCCTTGAAAAGGACCACCCGTGGCGACAACTGTCCACAAGTAGCGTGAGAACCAAGTTGGAGTACACATTCAGCTATTTCAACCAACAAATATCCTCACTCCATCGAGTGAGAACCGGCTTTGCTATGCTAGCAAAGAAGGATACATTAAGACAAGAGATGTTAGATGCCTCTTCGAAGCTGGCGAGTGAAAACGTCAAACTCGAGGCATCTTCGGATCTTGTTGCCTTACAGATACCGAACGTACCTGTAAGTATAGTTACAGTGCACGGCCCCAGGACGGTCGATGCTGGGTGGGTCTCGGCCAAGATTCTCAGTACGACCGGCGCGCTTCCAATTCAGGTCCGACCTCATGGGACATGTCGACCTGGGGCACCGTATCAAAACTGGCATGCCCTCTTTTCCCGGGACTGCGCCCCTCGTGCGGGCTTCCGCATCTTCGACGAGTCTGGTATGGCTACCATTCACAAGCCTCGTCGTCAAATTGAACAGTGTAAACGCTGTTTGGGCTTCCACGCCACCCGTGGTTGCTCCCGCACTCCAGCCTGCTGGAACTGCGGCTCCAACATGCACTCGGAATCCGAGTGCAAGGCCCTCACAAAGTGTCGTAACTGTGGGGGACCCCACCGATCGGATTATCGGGACTGCCAAGTCAGACCCAGAAAGTCCGGACCGGTGAACAAAGAGCAGCTCGCGCGGATTCGCCACCTCGAGCAAGGGAAGTTCACAGTGGCAGCTAGAGCGAGGGCCGCAGCCAAAAAGGCCGAAGAGGCGATCGTCGCCGCGGCGAAAGATGTCGCAATGGCCGAGGCAACAGGTTTCGGAATGCTGGGATCTGAAGAAGAAGTTTGAGGACACAGCGACCTCGACGATGTCTCCTTTCGGGGCATTTACTAACTATTAGCAGGATACCGGCTGGATAAAAGGTGCCTGCTAACCCGTCTTTTGCTCTCAGCAGAGAAGGGGCAAACTTGTCATCTGGAAGGTGTGACGGACCAGGGAATGTGTGAGGAACGCATTGCTTGGGTCAAATATGAAGGAATCTTCTGGTTTTCGGAGTTATTTTGATTTTCTTGATTTTTCGTTTATGTTTAATCAGCTGCACTTTTGGTAGCGATTCACGCGGTTGGAATGAGTTGGGCCTGTATACAGTGATCCTCACCGGCTCCACCTATCCTTGACCCATTGTGGAAAACATGGCTTTAGCTTAGGACAAAATAAATAAAACAAACATGAGCTCTTCACGTGCCGTTTTTATTTTTCTTTTTTTGCATCAGATTTTAATTGCGTATGCAGCTATCTAGCTATGACACAATATCAGAGAAAATATATAGAAAAGATGACTCAATTTACAAGAAGAGCACTCATGCCTCGAAAATCATTTGCAAGTACCACTACGAAGTTATGGTGGCTTTTTCTTCACCCCAAGTCAACCCTCATCCGTGAATACCCACCCAGGGGAACGTCTCAAGAACCCTGGGTTATCCAGACATGTCTTCGTCATCCACCGAATTTTCTCCGCGCGAAATATGGTCTTATGCGTCTCCTTCCCAAGTGGAGTAGGTGCCCAGGCTACTCAAACCATACTAGAGAACACTACCAGGAGGCGGACCACAGCACCATCCATCGTTTGCGTGTTTTTTAGTGTCCGCTGCACTCTTGCAAGCGAAGTCTTGGCGCGCACAAAGCTCAATTCGTAAAACTCCTTGCCAAAGTTCAAAATCACACGCCCGTCGAGTTTATATCCATCCTCTGTGTCATCTTGTAAACTTGTCCCAATTCCTCTCACGTCCATGACAAAGAACTATCTCCCAGATTTGTGCGCCACGCTTTGCTTCCTCCGTCGGGTGTAAATATCGGCGTGGGCGTGTATTTGGCGGCTAGCTGAGGCCAGAGAATAGTTGATGAGAGGTGTGGTTATTGGAATGAGGATGTACTAAGTCGTACTTGTAGACTTGATGAGACTTGGGTAGGAGTCGAACTCGTTGGGAGCGAAAATTTGACGTGGCGGAGAATTTTGAATTATTGCCTCGTGGGCCAACTTAATCGGTATTGCGAAATTTGACTGAACTTGGCTCTGGGAGAATATTTCACTCCCAGGTTCGTAGAGGGCACCGGGTACAGGTATCAGCCTTGCCCTCCTCACTTGCCGGTTAGCTCAGTCTAAATAAAACTACCTGAAGTGTTGGCGCCTGAACAAACCCAACAAAGTAAATAAAAGCCAGCATCATATCATCCTGCGCTTGAAGATTAAATTATATATGGTTACCGGTCACCCTTCAACTCTCGTGTGTTCAGATTGTATTGAATGAAGAATAGATTAAATAAACAATATGGAAGGGGGAACTTGGTAGAATCACATGATTCCCTTTCGGTCAGACTTGTTGTGCTTTTCCAAAGAAATTTGTGACCCGCACCCAGCTATTAAATGTGGAACTCCCTCCGCGGAAGCGAGAGCCCAAGATATGCTGGGACTAGGATTCTGTGCTCTGTGGAGCTGTGCCTGGTACTGCCCAAGGTGGCAATAGAAAAAGTGGTCGGGGGACTTTTCTTCTCCGCATGAGCAGGTTAGAATGGCGTTTTCGTGCTGAAACCGTCGGTGGTAGTCTGCGAAGTCGCCATGTCCAGATCGTGCAGCTAATAGATATCCTAGTGTTCGTCGCCCTAGACAGGCGAGCTCGGCTGTAATCTTAGTATTAGGACCAATTCCTAATTCTTTATATCTAGATGGAGAATTTTCTGCCCAGTAAAGTGCAACGGAAGCCTCGTACTGGGCTTTGACTTCCCTTCTTGCACTCGCAATAGAGAATACCGAGTGTAGAGCTGGAGCCGCACAAGCCACGCCCCTCTTTGTTACGGGGCGAAAGAGTATTTAAGATAGAAGTCACGGGACAATATATGAAAAAGATACGAAAGATGGAACGTATTTTTTTCATTTTTTTAATGACTTGTCTGAGTCTATGACTATGCAGGACATGCAGGTCCTCTGTGCCTACAGGCCAAGGATACTTATGCCAGTAGTATATGCCCTCCTATGCCTCCCATACAGCTCCCCTCAAACAGTACCACCCCTCACAAGCCCTCATTCGACCATACACTTAGAGGAGCTCTTTGCCCTTCATTATCTCCCCTCTCCAGCCAACGAAACGATGGCCATTTGCGGGTGTACGGCAACCGGGAACAATCGCAAAAACCACTGGGTGCGGAGCTCTCCTAATACCGACATTAGGACTAAATCCGAAGACATAATGACCCTTCTGAAGTGTTCGAATGGCCGGCCAGCTGGGCGCTGCAGACTTGTGTGTACCTCGGGAAATTCACTCTCTGCCTTTCTAGCCTCCTTCCAACTCCTTCCAGAAGGTCGTGCTGAAATGTCAGAAAAGTCTTGACAGAGCGTTTGTTTGTTGTTTTTATTTTTTTTATTGAATATCAGCCCTAAGCTAAAGCTATGTTTTCCACATTTGGTCAAGGACCAGCGGATCCGGCAGGGTTCCCTGTAATCTTTCCTACGGCCTAGCTCGTTCCAACCTCGTGAATCGCTGCCAAAATTGCAGCTGATTAAAAACATAAACTGAAAACAAGAAAATCAAAAACACCTCGTATAACCAGAAGATTCCTCGAATTGGACCCCAGCAATGCTCTTCTCACACATTCCCACGCCCGTCACATCTTACAAATGACAATTTTGCCCATTCTCCGCTGAGAGCAAAAGATGGGTTAGCAGGCACCTTTGATACAGCCGGTATCCTGCTAATGGTTAGTAGATGCCCTCTATGGGACATCGTCGAGGTTGCTGTGTCCTCAAACTTCTTCTTCAGATCCCAGAGCTCCGAAACCTGTTGCCTCGGCCATCGAGACATCCTTCGCCGTGGCGATGATCGCCTCTTCGGCCTTTTTTGCTGCAGCTCGCGCTCGAGCCACCTTCGCGAACTCCCCTTGCTGGATGTGACGGATCCATGCGAGCTGCTCTCTTGTCACCGGTCCGGACTTGCTGGGTCTGGCTTGGCAGATCCGGGAGTCCGATCGGTGAGGTCCCCCACAGTTGCGACACTTGGTGAGGGCCTTGCACTCGTCTTCCGAGTGCATGTTGGAGCCGCAGTTCCAGCAGGCTGGAGTGCGGGAGCAACCACGGGTGGCGTGGAAGCCCAAACAGCGTTTACACTGTTCAATTTGACGACGAGGCTTGTGAATGGTGGCCATTCCAGAATCGTCGAAAAGACGGAATCCCGCACGAGGGGCTAAGTCCCGAGAAAAGAGAGCATACCAGTTACGATACGGGGCACCAGGCCGGCACGTCCCGTGGGGTCGAACCTGAAGTGGTATCGTTCTCGTAGTGGTTGAGATTTGGCAGGAAACCCAATCTGCACCTACCTCCACAGGGCCGATAGCCGTAATTATACTTACGGGTACGTTGGGTATCCGTAAGGCGACAAGGTCCGCAGCTGCTTCGATTTTGGCGTTGACACTCGCCAGCTTCGAAGAGGCATCTAACACCTCCTGTCGTATTTTTTCGTTCTTTGAAAGAATAGCAAAGCCGGTCTTCACCCGATGCACAGAAGTAATCTCGCCCATGGAGTGTTTTGTGATATCCTCCACTTTCAATCTTACAATGACAGTGGAGAGCTGGCGCCACGGATGGTCGCGGTCGAGCCGAAGGAATAGTCGTTTGTCGACTTTTGCCTTCGGGGTGACTTTCTTTGTGGCTTTGGCCGCAGGTTGCGGCACAGCCTTCACTACAGGGACTGCTGGTTGTCGCAGTCCGTTTCGTGCCACCGACGCCCAGGTTTTTGGAATTTGCACCGGGGCGGTGGGAGTTAGTATGCTCCTCACTTCGGGAGCCCTTGGGAGAGGGTTCACTGGGCGAGGAGGGAAGACGGGAGGCGTAGAGGCCTGGCCCGAGACCATGTATTGCGCAATGGCGGCGCGTAGGTAGACTCGCATGGAGTCTACGAATTGTCGATTAGACCCGTTGGTCAAAGGGAGAAGTGTTGCTTCGACGCCAGAGATGGCGGCGGAACAGAGTGCCAGATTTGCCGGTGTTTCGGCGGCGCGTCGTTCTTCGGCTTCGACAATTGGTCGAAGCTCTGGGGGGCATTCTGTTTGGGTGGCAGCTTTAGGCTGCGACTCTTTACTTGGAGCTGCTTTTGGTGCAGCTTTCTCTGACGGTTTTGAGGCGGTCGGAGGAGGTTTTCATGATTCTCCAGTCCCGTGGGGGATGGAGGATGGTTGGGGAGAATCCTCAACAATTTCAACTGACCCGATCATGTCAGTATCGGGCACAGTAACGGTGGGTAGGGCTTTTTCCTTCCCTTTCGAAACGGCCTGACCCATCTCCGCGCATTTCGAAGACTGGGCAAGGCCAGGTAATTTTTCAAGAGCCCTCGGACGGACTCTCGTGTTATCCAACTTGGCGTTGGGACGCTTTTTTCGATCTGAAGGCATCGTAAAAAAATGCCAGAAGGTCGTTCACAAATCAAGATAGATGCGACGAAGTCGAGAGAGGTGGAAAAATGGAAAAAGGGAATTTTCGAATTTCTCGATTTGTGCGTTTTGTTTGTTCATTAACGTGCTAGGTGCAGTAACTACCGTCGCACTCCTACTGGAGCTTGAGCACGAGTGGGATTGGGCCGGATCAGGTTAACTACCGTACAGTACAAATGCCTCGTCCCACCTAAATGACTGGACCACCTCAGACTTCACCCATGTGTTGAACCATGACGAATTCAGCAGCCCAGAATTGAAAACAAAACAAAAACTTTCACGCGAAATCCCGCATTACAAAAGAAAAAACTTAAACAATCTCCCTTCCATTGATCCGCCTCAGCCAACTTGACAGAGCGTGATTGCTGTATAGTAGCTTGGCATAACTTCTTTTGTGCCTCCCAGGGCGCTAGAGAGTGCCGTTGACTCATCGACAAAAGAAGCCCTCCTGGCTTATTAGCCGAAATCTCGGTCTTGGCGCCCCAATCGTTCCAAAGTTGAAAGCCCCTCGAAAATGTCAGTCCCAGCATGGTCTTCAGAGACCTGTTCCCCCTCTCGCTCCACATCTCAGCCGCATATCCTTCCTTAAGATGTAGAGCCCCATTAGAGCATCAGTCCTCCATAAACCGTGACCCAAACTTTGTATATGATGACTTGATTTCCTCCTTGCGGGTATACGTAGCGTCGTAAATTTGTAGTAAGTGATGGCCGGCGATCAATGGGGCAAGCTCCTGTTTGCAATTGGAGCAACTTCTTTATTAGTAGTTGAGGCGAAATGATGCGTGGTTGGAAAGAGATTGAGGACTCTAATGAGAATGGTTAGAAAGGCATTGTCGAGAAGTTGTCAAATGGATACATGCTTGAGGTTGCTTTCCACTTCGATTCGGATGCGATTCTTCTTGGCTATCCCAGATGTGCAGAGCATACTGAGCGATTACACCGGCACCACTGGAAGGTGAAGGATTCGTCTTTGCCGGCTGTAACAATGCTTTCCTCCTATGTAGATATAAGGGTTGGTAGACACCTGCTTGAGCCCATTGTGCGCAAGAACGGGCTAAATTTAATCAAATTCAAGAATGAAATTGTGGTTTGTTTTTGTTTTTTATTCAAAGTCGTGCTGTGACAGGAACTGAGTTGGTGATGAGTAAATCAATTTATTATACTATATAAGGAGAAAAGAGAACTCTACCTACTACTAACTGATACTTATAAGAGATTATCTTCGTGGGTCTAATGACCGATGACTTAACCATAGGCATTGTACTTGCTACCCAGCCGCGCAATGCCAGGTATCACTTAGTTATGCTAACGCTCCAACCTATTGAAATATAGAACCCACTACTTAGTTCGTGGACTTATTGGTAGAGGGAAGCTTTTGCAATGATAAAGGATAAAAGGATGTCAATTCGACTGCTCTTCTAAACACAGGTACCAGACTCATTTTAATCCCAATAGATAGCCCGTGCGGGATCTCCTATTAACAGCAGTCAACAACGCTAACACAGGGTATATCTCAAGGAGTCTAATATGGCGATAGTTCCACAGGGTACGAAATGAGATCGTCAAGGGAATGGGGATCATACGACAATAACTTAGGCGGAAGTGTCACTGAGAGGAGTGAAGGAGACAGAAGAAGTGAAGCAGTGCAATGGTCTTCCCAAAGAAGAGATGAAGTTAGAAGTAGAAGCGTATATATTTTTCAGAAGACGTTGCGTGAGGTCTGAATATTCTAATACTAGCTCTCTTATATACCTAGCCCAATCCAATTAACCATCACAATTTCCATAATATCATGATTTTCATGATTTTCATGATGTCATACTTTCGGTGATATCATACTCTCAGTGACTCAAGAATATCGCATGCTATTGATTAATTGACGTCATAAACCCCCAAGTAAGATTATTCCGATCTAGATGATATCATGACAGGGAGAATTCTAGAGTATTACTCGACGAAGGTATGACGTCCGAAGATAGTACATCTTCGCTCCTACCTTCAATACTTCTTCATGATGGTTTAGTCTGTGGAAGTATACGCAATCTCCGTTCGCCAAACACCAGTCGGTCGGGACTACTAATTATCGAGCCTAGTAGGATCAACAAAGTGTATGCCAACATAGAAGTAATAGAAAACTCAACAATCAAACCCTTCTGTTGGTAGGCGTATTCACTGTGTAACTGCTAGCAGTATGTCGTCAATAATTCTTGTTGTTCTCTATTCTCTTCAGTGCTACGGGAAGATTTAATGGAATTATGTCACATGACATGGCCACGTGACATCATGAACTACTGGTAATATTTATTTATTTATTTATTTATTTATTTTAAAGGTCTACCGGACTTCAGCTACGGCTAAGGCCCCATCCCTTGGGGGACATGGTGACACCAAACTACTGGTAATAATCCGACACCTTAATCAATAACTGCCATAAATCATCACCTGACTTATATCTGTACTCTATGTTTTCAACAGATACTATATTTTTTTGGATGGAAGGTTCCTTGGAAAAGATGGCTATATTCCATGGGCAAATACTGAGCTGAATGGCAATTCATCACGGGCAATATATCAATGATATTTGACAGAAATTAAGAGGTAAGGAGCACTGTACAAGGTGTGGCCTAGGCCAAAGAGCTCAATGTACTCCATAGTCCATGTCTCAAGTAGTACAATGATAACATCACTCTATCACTCACTCAGTCAGGTTTTATTCTATCTGCGGTTCCTATTCGCCGTGTATATATTTCGATTGATTCAGATAAGCGATCGTAGATTCTCTCCAGGTCAAATTTTCAGCTATTACCATCAACGAATAAGTAGTGGGTCATGTTTCAATATGATCGGCTTACCTGCATGAATATGAAACAGCTCATTTTCGGTACAATTCAAGAGGAAACAGTAAATATCAATTTAGTGTTTTTACCAAATCATCACCCAACAAAAATATGTATTCATGTGTGTTTGAATTGATCATCGGCAAAATGATCTAAATATTGATATAATTCCAATTTAAATAATATTAAATTACCCGCAACTCCATATATTATGTGTAATTGTTATCCTCTTTGTCGCTTCCTTCTATCCGGCATATCCATCGCCGAGGTCTTCCTTGTCTTCGTTGCCTTCGTCGCCTCTATTTTCTTCAAGGGTTCTTCTAAATTAAATAATCTCGGTCAGCAAATGTCTAATTAAAATGGACAAGTTTCATGCAAATTCAAGAATATTCTTACCAGCAATCTCATCAATAGTTTCGTTGAATGCACTTATGATCGGATCGTACAGGTCGTGGGTACTTTCGTCTATGCCGAACCGGTCGAAATCCTGTCCAAACAATATTTTGCGCAAGTTACTTGCAAGTTTCTTGACACCTTCAAAGGCCGGTGGGAAATAATCAAGTATCATTGCGTCAAAATGCTGCTTTATATCAGATAGCTTCGACTCGTAGTTCGATTCAGCAGATTCAGTAAACCATTTTTCCAAGTGTTTCGGTTCACTCTTCGGTTCACGACCATAACATATGCACCCCACGACCAAGACGTAGAAAAAGGATTCCAGATCATGCCGATAGTTCTGCGGAATAGTGAATTTATTTTCTTTGATATTCCACAAAAGCTCCAGCGCCATGTACCTCATGGTTCCGGTAATGGCAAACACTTCGTCCATTTTTCTACTACTCTCGATCGGCGATGACATATCCAGATCAATCAGTATTCCCTCCATGGCTCCTTCTTTGTTCGGACTCAGAATTATGTTCCCTTCTGAGACGTCGCCATGAAGAAGCCTCGCCTCGTCACGAAGCCGTCGATGCGCGAGTATAGCATCTCGAATACCCACAAGGAGTTCTCGAACAGATCTACAGGACTGGAGGGGTCGTCCAAATGGTGAGAGTTTGGCAACAGTCAGCCCGCGTTTGAGATAAAATTCATTGCGGTCCAACGATGCCGATTCTGATCCAGTGGTCAGAATACGTCCCCAAACTCTCATATTCCATCGTTTTCCGCTCGAGAAGTCAATATCCTTGCGGTGCGTCTCAATATTGTAGAGATGGCCGGACCTCTCAAGATTGATGACACCTGGTATTTCCTTGGCTAATCTCAACGCATCGATCTCGCTTCGTTTGGTGCCGCTACCCCAGGAAAACTTGATCAGATAATCTCCATCAGCCGTCTGATAGCAAGTATTTCCTCGTGAGTATATCGTGACGGGACGGGCCACAGGCTCTGGTACGACCTCAATTTGTTCCAAAGACTTATCGCCTTCTAGGATGGTTATGTAAGCGTGTTGTCCTACATACGTAACAAATGAGTCAAGCCCAAGCTCTTCGTCACTCATCAACATGTACGAAGAGAGGGCTCGGACCAGTTTTTCTTGACTATTGATAACGTCAATCTCGCCTGAGCTGTACCCGCCCGACCGATCGACAATCCAAAGCTCCAAGTGTTTCTTGTGAAGGCAGAATCCATGCACGAAACGACGCAGTGGCTGCGCGTAGAACATTTCGCGCACGTATCTCATCAACTGGTGTGCCTTCTCACCCTTCTGTTCCGCAGAACAAGTAAACTCTCCCACAACCCTGACTTCTCTCCATTCGTGAATGTCGCTTTCAGGTAACGCGACATTCTCGATGAAAAAGTCGAGCTTTCGTGATGACAGACCACCCTTGAGCTGAGACGGGGCAGTGGTGTATGAAAACCTCCCTCGCACCTTCGGATCATTTGACGACCTTGCTACGACTGGCTCACCGCTAATCGGCTCCTCCGCGTCCTCGAGAAACTGGCTCAAGTACCGATCGTGTAGAGCATAGAACCATCGTCGCATGGCTGCTTCGTCCATTTGATCAGAAAAAAGGTTGTCCTTGCCACATTGTCCATTGTCTCGGTAGCTTTCCCAGACCCGCTTTGTGAGGGATGCGCAGCCTAGGCTCTCGAAATGGACCTCCCAAAAGTTGCCAACAGATCTGTAAACGTTCCCTGTCAGCTCAGCCTTTAGGGCCTCAGTGAGAGAGGCAGTTTTTTTGTCATAACCAACTGGCTCTGCGACGTCTCGCATTAAATTGACATTCGAAGGTTTCTGTGGTCGGGCTGAAGTTTGAGGGTGTGTTGAGGTCGATGAAGTTTTCTGAGTGAGAGAGTCGGCTATTGATATGACATCAGTCCAGATTTGACGGTCACTGGCAAAGCTCTCTGCGGAGTTGATGAGGCTGTCAAAATTGATAACAGATATTTTATTATGTTTTATCTTTGGGAGTATCTCAAGAAGCTGATCTTCAAGGGTTGAAATTGCCTCATTTTCCCTTAATTTACTGCTATATTTACACAAGTCGAGTATTAGATCCGTAATTGCTGCTTAATTAGCAAATGATATCCTATACGTATAGGGAATATTTACCGTTCAATTTGTCAGCGTTAGTTTTGACCGCCTCTCTGAATTCATCCAGTATTGGCGTGAGGGGTTGACGAGCGGTATACTCGAACAGTTCGTTAAATTGATCCATTCTGAATATAGGTTGGGTAAATATCACGATGGCTATTGTTGAAGATGATGGGAGATAAATGGTTAATGTAACTGAGATGAAGATTGAAGCTGGTAAAGGGTATTGCGAGGGGATGCTGATGATATGGAGGGTGCTTAACACTCGATGGGATTGACTGCTTTATAGATAGAAATGTTCCTCATCAATACTGATCACCGCGTGATCTAAGTGAATAGCTATCCACATTACTGTTTGAGGTTGTGATAAAGCTAGACTCCTTACTTCCTGCTAATGCCGACGCAAACAAATTCACCTTGCTTGTGTAACACGGTAGTGGGGAAAAGAAGATTCACTCCAAATAAAAATCTTTTATCAATCACAAGGGTATTGGTTTTGATTAATTATCCTCATTCCCTGCATTCCTTAAAGAATTCCCAGGCTTACTTCTGAGATTTACGTCCAAGGCATCCATAATCAAAAGCAGCCAAGTGGTGGCAAAGTTGTTAGTAATAGTCTGAAAGCTTGTGATAGTGGGTCTGGGTTTGGCCTACTAGTGGTTGTAGGTCCCATTCAGTAAAGCCTAATCTGCATATGAGTGCAGCTAACCGTTAAAGGTGAATGAAATCCGGGAATGGCAGTTGTTGTGCCACCAGATATCCACACGTCCTGTTACTTTTGGGCAATGGTGAATGCGTTTCCGTCCAATTAGACACCACATTCAGCCTCAAATATTGGTAGTTGTAAAAGGAGACCACGGCTAGCCACTGGCGTGTAATGGAGAGTTTTGCGAACTTGATACTTGTGATACATTTAATATTCTTGAGGTTTGATGGCCATACACACATTAGATTATATATAATATCTACACTCGAGTCGGTGACGCTAGGTCCCAAGGCCTGAAATCATGGGACGACCGTGTACGCGGCGTGAGGCCGAAATGTAAGGATCTCATAGTAAGTGATGGCGTTCGCAGGAAGCGCGCACATGATGAGCGCGTATGAAATCACATGGGAACGCGTGTAGAGGTGAATACTGGTTAAAGCAGTGGGGAGAGTAACTAAGAGTCGAATGCTGTTTGTAGGAAGGAAGCTGAACATGAATAAGTGGTTGTACAAATGTAGGAAGATTCTATGCTTGGCTTTGTAAAGAACAACAGTCAATATCTAGAGATTTATATCGTGAACCTAGTATTGCCGATAGTGAAGCACAGGACGATCGTTAATTAACAAACTCATTCCCTTTCGCACCTGCATATTTAACTCGTCATATTTAACCGCTGTACTGTAATTTTCTAGCTGGAGACTTCAACGACAATATTCGCAAGGGTAATACGTTGCAATCTAGAGCTGTTTAATATGCTAGTGACGTGAGGAGCAGTGAATGTTTCAAGCTTTAGCCTTGCATATGGATCCGGAATTACCCGGCTTCAGTGTGCGTTCGTGCGTAGGGATTGCGAAGTGGCTTACGGTGACTTGAAACTCAAAGCACGCCTGTAATTAGTATCACTGGATGCCTGTGGAGTTCGTTGAGTCAGATGTGAGTTGTTCGTTCTAATCCTAACTGGAAACTCCTAATGTTACGTGCACGCTAATAGATGATTACATAATAGGTTCCCACTAATCTTCTCAACGCAGTGTCCCGTGACCTGGACACACATCAGTTATGAAAAAGCCCGTGCTAGCGTCATGGGAAAAACCCGCTCGATGGGGACAGAAGATTTCGAGCGCATGTCGTTGTCTTTCTTCTTTTATGATAAATGAGAAATTCAGATCGGGACAATTAGCCTTCACGGCTACATACATGCTATTAGCAGGGCAGTCTAGCTACTTGAACTTGAAATGCCTACAAGTGACATGAAGGCCATCTGCTCTTGGCATTACTCAGCAAACACCCTCACCCATGGGTGGAGCTGACAAAATTCTTCGACGAAATCCAAAGAGCCCATTAGATATTTCCAAGTGAAATTTTACGATCGGGTGTGGGGTTTAGGTTAGATGGAACTATGTATTTCTATTTTTTTGTTCTGCAGGTGTAATTTGAAACTACTTGTAAAAAAAAGGGAAGTTCTTGGTAGAGGGAAATTTGCTACATTTTAATTGGAAAGCAGAGTGGCGGACAGCTGTTTGTTTGTTCATTGACGTGCCAGGTGCATTGATTCCCGTCGCACTCCTACTGGAGATTAAGCACGAGTGGGGCCGGGCTGGATCAGGTTGACTACCTCGTCCCACCTAAATGACTGGACCACCTCAGACTTCACCCATGTGTTGAATCATGTCAAGCCCAACCGTCCAGATAAGCCTCTTCTGACGCGCCGAAGCGTAAATTCCTCATCAGCCTCGGCCACCACGCGCCCGAGCCCTTGACCCCTTCGCAATCTGTAACCTTCCCCTTCCATTCAGTCCCTGCTTTGGGTCATCTCAGCATCTCCTCATCTCATCCAGGGGTCATTTTCTTTATTGGAGGCTTCCTCTGTTTATATTCCCTATTTTCCCCCCATACAGCGTCCCTTTGTTCTTTAGTCAACCTCGCCATCTCAGAAACTTTGTAGAATGTCCACCCCTCCGGCCATGCCCCGTCGCTGCCGTACCCCTAACCGTGGAGGTTGAAAACACGACTGAGAGCTCAAGACCGAGGCACCGGTGACCCAACCTTTGTCGAACGCTCTTGTTAGTGTACCAGCGAAATGTCGTACGTATTTCGTCAGTGGCGATTCGTCGTAGGTAGAGTTGTTGGTGCTCTTGGCTGAGGTGAGGACGCATTCAAGGCCAGTATTTCGTCCGTACCTTCAGAGAGACTGGCAGTTGTGGAAGATCGTAAATTCTCTTACTTCTTTTTTGGCAATTTGACTTTTGGAGGTGTGAGATTGCTTCGATAGGCCGCGAGATGAGTTTGGCTAGGAATGATTTTCCAGAGAAAGAAACTCAGACCTTGAAGGTGTCGGTTGTTGTAATACAAACACCAGACAGGTTATAGCCTGTCTGCGGGTTGTATCTGGGGTGTAGATGATTGATTTCGTTGAATTGTGCAGTCGTGAAATCTCTGCAAGTCAGATTTTCGACCAAAAATGAGCCTACACCACTCCTCCCGATCGCCAACTCGACGAAAACCTCCAAATTCACCTTTTGTCATGACTATATCTCGGCTCTGGAGAAATATTTCAACCCCCAGGCTCGTAGAGGACACTACTGACAGGTGTTCAGCCTTCGTCCTCCAGTAATCATAAGCGTAGACATAAGATGAAAAGAAAAAAAAAAGATCAGAAATGTGTTGTGTTCCAGTGTCATATTGGAGCGTAGGCGTTTGACTTGAAGCGGAATGGGAGGGTGAGAAGAGGTCGAATGGATCGCAAGAGATGACTGAAGGTATACTGGAGATAACTAGGAGGAACTAAAGGTTTGAAAGATGGGTAATAGAAATAGCTAAAAGGTCTAAAGTTTTGAGTGGGTATTAGTGGTACCTAAAGGTACAAGAGGTACTCTGAGGTAATCCGAAGGTGGTGGTTGTGACAAAACTAAGCGTGGAGAGCTCAGCTTCAGTAGACCAAGCCCTTATTTACTGACATGATTTCTTTCCATTGTTCCATCATGACATAAGTCTTATCCTAATAATAGAGTACCCAGTGCAAAGAGCTACAGTATTGTCATAGCCGCTTGGAAGAATACTAAAAATATATAGTAAATTAAGAATGAAACAGGGAATCCTTACATCCAGTCATTGTACGAGGACATCTCTGCAGGTCGTTGCATAGATCAGTACACTACAATACCTATGCAATGAATGGAATAGAACATAGTAGAATTGTTGGAAATGGAGACACAGAGTGTTGTGGACGTACAGGCCCTCCATTTCGTCTAGGTTCCCGACACGATCTTGTGTGTGTTTAAGAGGTTGGAATGGGTAATATGGTAGTGCTTCAGGCTACCTATTAGATATATGAGCGGCTGTATGGCGTGGGCACAAGGAGGTTATTGGGGGGGTTTCTATGCCTAGATGGCGCCACACTCGTTTATGGTGTGGCTTAGGCTGCGTGTCGCTTACATTTGTACTTTTTTTTTAAATCATTTAATGTGTATGCAGCTATTAAGCTATGACACATGACCGGTACTATATATACATGTAGGATGACTCTTTTGCGTGATGTACACTTGTACTTGTAGCGCACACTTCCCACACTTTTAGCTGTAATCCGAACATGACACTCTTTTAGTCAACTTCTACTTTCGTTCCATAAATATTGCGCCCATTTTATTGCGCGATATTTACAACAAGAATAGAATATGATAGAAAAGAATACAATGGTATAGAATATGATCGAATAACATGGGATTAGATCATATGGAGGTAAATGGAAGACTATAGATAGTAAGATCCCATGTAGAATAGAATAGAATTATATTTATGTCCCTACTGAGTCTATGACTATGAAGGACAGTTAAAACTATATAAATAGCTTTAAAGCTAATAATGAATTTGGATATTGATGTATTCAATGTTTGCCAATAGATGATGAGGGTCATACCCTTTTTTAGATCCCATGTGCTAGGGAGTAGATGACATGTATACACAGAGGCAGCATCAGGTAGATGGTCTGAAGAGATGACAAGTTAAAATACACGAATATCAAGATTCTACATATCTTAAATATCTTCAACCTCATTTATCCACCTCCTTTGAATCGCCCTAGAGGTAGTTCCACAACGTGCTCAACACACTCATAACCACAGTAATATGGCTGCTTGGAATATGCTGGCATAGACCGATTAGAGAGCTACAATTTTAGCAGGTTAAAGATGATGTATTACTTGATTTGCGCTCAGTCAAGAGGATGGTATTAGATGAAATAGTAGTCTGATCAAGGATCAGAGCGAGCAGTATGGCTTGATGGCGTAGAATTGGGATGGTATAGCGGTTATCGCCAGCGTAGGTATGGGTCTGATCATAATTGGGGCGCCGGGCAAAATGTTTAATCAATCGTCTCAAATGATACCGTCTTGGCCTCCCACCGAGCTTGCACTGGGAGTAAAAATTGCCACGACTTCGTTCCACAACTGTAACGAATTGATTCTTTCTATCAACGAGAACCATTAATTCAAATTTTCCTGATTCTGAACTTTAGCAGTGCCAGCGGGAAATACTTGGGGAAAGCTCTGTACTCTTCTTGAATCCCTTATTCGAGGCCATTGGTTTGAGGACCTTGTAGTAAAACGGAGGGCTGAATTTCTTCATCATGTCAAATCGTGTGCCACGATAGATTTTAATAAATTCTTCTCCGTCATTAACTTTCTGCATTCTCTCTTGCACGAGAGTTTGGGCGACTCTCTCCGCTCTAGAGACTCGAAGGCTGCTTCCTCTGCACAAATAAAACGTGTTGGAGGATTGTACCCCATTAACAATCGAGATCAACAAAAGCTGGAGGAAGAATAGAAGAAATATTCGAGTGTATAGGTGGTGTCGCATGATGAAAACTGCTTGGTTGGTGTATTTTTTGATGCGTGGCACGCCGTGTATTCATCGCATTCCTTTATCTAAAGAACACTAGGCCGATTATTAGGAAATACTTCCATTCACTATAGCAAGGGCAGAAGATTGGCTCTTCGGCTGTAGTCAGTGTCTAATCTCTATTTTATTAGATTCCCCGTGACTTCATAACTTATTCGTGCTCTGTGACGCTATTGTAGTCATCACAAGCACGGCAAGTTCCAATATTAAAATCCACCGAACATGATCGTATCGTACAGAATACCAGAGCTGATCTTGTTAAATGTTATCCATAAATTGAGGGCCTGCATGTTGAGAATTGTGGACGAACTATGCGCGCGAGTCAAGTGTGCAGGTGGCCAATTGCATTGTTTGTAATTTTAATATTTTCAAGAATGAATGAATGGATGTTTATTAGTGACGGTCACAAGCCCTGCACTCCAAGAGCATGACACGGAGAAGACTAGCTTCCCCGATGAGTATATACGACGATAACTCAGTTTGACGTTTGGACTTCTCTTGCAGTAGGTGCATTCGCTGATACCACTCGAGACCTTTATGCTAGGGATTTTTACCCTTCCCTCAACCGTGAATATCCACCAAGGTGAAAACAGGAAAAACCTTTGGCTACCCTAACATACCTTTGTCATCTTGTATATAGCCGCCACGCGAGATATGGCCTCATAGTCCTCCCTTTCTCGTGTGAGGTAGGTGTCTAGGCTACCACGACTTTAATCCGGGGAGATGACGACCAGGAAGCTGAGCAAAAAACCTTCCATCGTTGCCTGTTTTCAGAGTGTCGCTTGCACTATCTGAAATCGTTGCCTTTGCACCCATAGACACCCTTGAGTCCAAATCACTCGAAAAATGTGCGTCCCAGCATGCCCATTTGTGACCTCTTCACTCGTTCGTTCCACGTCCCAGTTGCCTGTCCTCCCTCAAGATGAGAAGCCCTATTAGACCAAGGCCAAAGCTTTGTAGATTATGACTTAATTTCCTCCTTGCGGGTACACATAGCATCGTAATTTCGAGTGAGAAATGCTATTTTCGATGCTTGAGGCGAGGTAGTGTGGTAAGATTGAGGTAGAGGACTCGCGTGAGAATGATAGGTCAAACAATTCTCGAGAAGTCGCTGATTATAGATGTGCCTGTGTTTGCTTTCGACTTCGATTTGGATGCGATTCTTCTTGGCTATCCCAGACATGCAGAGTATACTGAGCGATAACACCGGTACCACTGAAAGGTGAATAATTCGACTTTGCCGGCTTAATATTTTCAATATTTTATTTTTAGTTCATTTTATTTGTTGTGTCCATTTTGTTGTTCTAACGAGGTTATGAGAAGTCTAAGAATTGTCGCAATGGATGTAACAGTCAACTTGGGTGGATATAGGATAGCGCTTTAAGTCTAACGTGAAGAAGAAGGATATGTATTGTAGATCTGCTATATTGATGGCTATTGAAAGTAGGAGTGGAAAAGGTTGACCATGTACAGAGTTATAACAGCAAGTATTTATACACAAAATGGTACACAAACTATACCCTCAATAGCAATAACTCCCAACCATTCAGCCATTCAACAATATTATCATTAGATATACCTGCGTCATATGGTCATATCATCATGTATGGCTGAGATACTGGTGTTGTCATTTGCTGTATGTTAATGACGTATCATTGACACAGGATTGCTTGTCCTGTCGGTTACACTTGCCTAATACTAGCCATTTCAAGTTATGTGATCTATAAGTGGGCCTGATCACAACACATTCCTATTCTTAATCTTTTATTAAGAATGCTCGTCATGTTGCACGACTCATTTCTAATAGGCACGTACACAGTTACCGCTCCTGTAGCTCATCTCGACTATGCTTGTCCGTATATATTTTTACCCTAGACTTCAATACTATATTTGACGATTTACCGTCTTTACCATAGAAACGCATTCTTTAGGCCCGAGTAACAATGTTTTTATAGTTGTATAAGCCGGCAAAGACGAATTCTTCACCTTCCAGTGGTGCCGGTGTAATCGCTCAGTATGCTCTGCACATCTGGGATAGCCAAGAAGAATCGCATCCGAATCGAAGTTGAAAGCAACCTCAAGCTTTTCTCCATTTGACGACCTCTCGACAATGTCTTTCTTAACATTCTCATCTGAGTCCTCAATCTCTTTCCAACCACGCATCATTTCGCCTCAACGACTAATAAAGAAGTTGCTCCAATTGCAAACAGGAGCTTGCCCCATTGATCGCCGGCCATCACTCACTACAAATTTACGACGCTACGTATACCCGCAAGGAGGAAATTAAGTCATAATATACAAAGCTGGGTCATGGTTTATGGGGGACTGATGCTCTAATGGAGTTCTACATCTTGAGGAAGGATAGGCGGCTGAGATGTGGTGCGAGAGGGGGAATAGGTCTCTGAAGAAGACGCTGGGACTGACATTTTTGAGGGGTTTTCAACTTTGGAACGTTTGTGGGCGCCAAGACCGAGATTTCGGCTAATTAGCCAGGAGGGCTTCTTTTGTCGATGAGTCAACGGCGCTCCCCAACGCCCTGGACGGCACAAAAGAAGTTGGGCTAAGCTACTATACAGTAATCAAGCTCTGTCAAGACTTTTCTGACATTCCAGCACGACCTTAGGGAAGGAGTTGGAAGGAGGCTAGAAAGGCAGAGGGTGAATTTCCCGAGGTACCCACAAGTCTGCAGCGCCCAGCTGGCCGGCCTCTTCGAACGCTTCAGAAGGGGCACTATGTCTTCGGATTTAGTCCTAATGTCGGTATTAGGAGAGCTCCGCACCCAGTGGTTTTTGCGATTTTTCCCGGCTGCCATACACACGCAAATGGCCATCGTTTCGTTGGCTGGAGAGGGGAGATAATGAAGGGCGAAGGGCTCCTTTAAGTGTATGATCGAATGAGGACTTGTGAGGGGTGGTACTGTTTGAGGGGAGCTGTATGGGAGGCATAGGAGGGCATATACTACTGGCATAGGTATCCTTGGCCTGTAGGCAGAGAGGACCTGCATGTCCTACATAGTCTTAGACTCAGACAGGACAATGAAATGATTTAATAATAATAATATAGTTGTATATTTCATTTTATTGGCCTTTCTGATTCTATGACTATGGAGGACATGCAGGACACTTTGCTTCCTGTTTGCGTTGAGGTAACATGTACTTCATCGTACCTCGCTTACTATGATTTTCACCAGATTTTAATTGCGTATGCAGCTATCTAGCTATGACACAAAACCAGAGTTAAAATTCCTGAATATTCGTGAGAGAATCAATTTGATCCCCCAATACCATCACCGTCCCCCTCCGACTCGCATACAATTACACTTATTCGAATTCTCACAGTAGCAAGACCCCGGATCTTCAATATGTCTCCGGAGCCTGCGAAATCATCGCGACCTATTCGCCATCAAAGAACAATTGATAGAGCGAATACCAGGCTGAAAAAGCGCTTGGCAAAAAAGAACATACCATTGAGCTCGATAGACGAGCGAAAAATGGAGTCGGAAATGACCGAAAGGATAAGAGCCTTTGAAGAAGATTCCAACTCTACAAACCCCGATGTTGAAATGGGTGATGCGGTTATCGACCGATATATCATGGAGGGGTTTGAGAGCTCACGATGGAATATCAGTGAACCCGAAGACGGTCAGGTCCCAGAGGCCCCCGCTATTACAAACACGAGGAAGATTGCTGTGCCGGCCATTAATCGGACAGCTAATGCCAACTACAAAAAGGCCGACGAAGCCACGTCAACCACAGCCACTCAGAATACCATTCCGAGGGCAAATGGTAATAATAAAACTTCTTGCAGCAATAGCAACTCCAAGAATACTGCGACTTACCCTCCCGAGCTTCGAGCAATACTTGAAGCCGAAGAACAGCGAGCGGCCCAGACCGCAACTAATCTCACAATATGCACCGCTGCTATCAATGGTGTGGAGAATGCGCTCTCACCTCTATCCAAAGGGTCAAGCGTTCAATTTATAGACTCCATGAAAGTCTACCTCCGAGCTGCAATAGCTCAATTCATGATGTCGGGACCAGGAACAGTCCTTCCAACCTCCCCCACGACCAAACTGCCAGAATCATGGCGGAAAGATCGTGGAACAAACGATTGAAAAGCAGCCAGAGCTGCTACAAAAAGCGACCCAGGTCAAGGTGACCCAGGTCAAACCTACCTGGGCAACAGTTACCCGAACTGGCCTCCACACGCCAGCAGCACCTGTGAAAGATGTGCGGGTCCATAACAAACTCCCGACACCAACGAGACCTCCGGCAAAAGCTAAGAAAACTGGCCCCAAAGATGATCGTTTGTTTCTTCGACTCGGAAAAGAACATGCTTGGCGCGCACTCTCGCCGGCTGGTGTCCGAGATGCGACAGCAAAATTACTCGAGCTACCCCCGCAGAATTTTGAACATGTATACCGTGTTCCGACTGGCTTCGCACTCCGAGCTAAAAACCTGGAGGTACGACAGCTCCTTCTGGACTCTGCTGAGTCTTTCGTCCAGGTAGACGCAATCCTGGAGAAGGCCTCAGATTTAGTGGCCCTTCGTATTGCGACAATTCCCGTCGCAATTCACACACTCCTAGGTAAAGTAGTTGTCACCGACGAGATGGTGGCCGACGAAATCGCCAGGGTCACTTCAAAGGTTCCGGTGAGGGTTCGCCCTCATGGAAAAGGGAGAGTCGGAGCCCCATACCAGACATGGGTAGCTCATTTTGAAAGAGCGTCCGTACCTAGACCAGGCTTCCGACTATTTGACGACTCAGGAATCGCTGTTCGCCATCAGCCACGCCAAACTGTGAGCCAATGCAAGCGATGTCTCTTATACCACGGGACCCAGAGTTGCTCGCGCGCCCCAGTGTGCTGGAACTGCACCTCAACGATGCACTCCACTTCGGAATGCCAAGGACACACCAAGTGCCGCAATTGCGGGGGTCCTCACAGATCAGACAGCCGAAACTGTCTGGCCCGCCCTAATAAGTCCGGAATGGCCTCTAGGGAAACCCTCGAAAAGATCAGGTACGCTAGCCAATGCGAATATGCCGCTGTGATCCGGGCGAAAACCGCCGTTCGACGAGCAGAGGCCGACATCAAAGCCGCCACTGAGATGGCCAAAACAGCTACGCCGAACTACATCTCCAATAATAGCTATGAGGTTCTAATGACGGATGAGACACCAAACGTGACTGAGGTCACAGAGGTGGTCGTCCCGAAAAATCACTCATAAAGGGCGCCACACGGGCCCCTTTCCGCCTCCCTCCTACTCTAAGTTTCATATCAATAAACGTAGGTAGAGGAGGTCCGACACAGAATATTGCACTTGCCCGAGCATTCGAGCTGAATATCGACGTCGTCTTAATTCAAGAACCTCGGTGGAAAGAAGAGACAATGTCGCATCCTGGATACATTTGCCATTTACCTCATGGTGGCGAAAAGGTCAGGCCAAGGGCTGTGACCTACACCCGGAAGGATGATAGGACGATATCAGCGAGGCAACTCTTCCCCTGTGCTAAGCTGACGGGCGACTATTGCTGGGTGCTTGTTAATGGAGTCACTTTCCTCAATGTGTACAAGGCACCCAGAGACACATCAGCCGTACAGCCACTTATCAATTGGACCCCGCCGCCGAACTCAGTCGCTGCGGGTGATTTCAATTCAGTATACTGTGCCTGGCAACCAGGAGTCACTAGCCCCTACGGGCAAGGTGAAATGATTGAAAAATGGGCAGAAGATCACAATCTAACCTGCCTTATTGTTGGAGAACCCACGCATCAAGCTGGAAATACCTTGGATCTTGTCTGGACCAACATCAATGGCAGCCGTGCATGGGTTGACCATGATGAATGTGTCACCAGCGACCACCTTCCTATCCGAGGAATAATCCCGGTCCAGTCCGCAACTTTGAGACCCAACTTGGGCAAGATTCGAGTGACGAAGGAAAGACTACCTGACTTTGCACGAGTTGTTACTAAGTTGGTCCGTCTACCACCAGTTTTAGATACAATCGAAAAGGTCGAAGACTATGCCCAGGAACTTTGCTTAAAGCTTAAGACTGCCATCAATGCAACAGGAACTCGGCCCAGAGCAAACGGCGGTAAATCAGCCCCGTGGTGGACCCCGGCGTGCAAAGAAGCACGGGCTGAATATCGAGCGGCAGAATCACCCCTCCAACGTGCAGTGTATGCTAAAAAGCTCCGATCAGTCATTAGAGCTGCCAAAAAAGAACATCAAGCACAGCAGGTGGAAAGAATGAACACGCCGAACGATGTTTATAAGCTGATGAGAATGGCTGGGCCTAGACAGACAAACATCCCACCACCCCTCAATTACAACGGAGCTCTCATCTCTGATCCACTAGAGCGAGCCACAGTTCTCCGTGACTGTCTCCTGGCAAGACACCAAACATCGGACGACCTACCGCCTTGCATCGCCACGAGTAACAACCGTATACCATGGAAGGATGACATATCCGAGGAAGAAGTCCGAGCTTGTACCATCGGCTGTGGAAACACGGCTCCGGGAGCAGACGGAGTCTCCGTACAGCTGCTAGTGGCCTGCTGGAAGACAATTGGACCCTGTATAGTCAAGCTCTTCAGAGCTTGCATACAGCTCGGTACGCATCCGACTTGTTTCAAATTGGCCGAAGTAGTACTTGTACAGAAGCCTAAAAGGGACCCAACAACTGTCAAAGGATGGAGACCAATTGCCCTTCTTTCTTGCCTTGGTAAAGGACTTGAAAGACTTCTGGCAAAACGGATGGCGCATTTAGCAGTGATTTGTGATGTAGTTGGTCGGCAACAATTCGGCGCACTCTCGAGACGCTCAGCAACAGACCTAGTCTCCTGTGTAGTACACGATGTCGAGGAGGCGCGCACACAAGGGTGGGCGGCCACTTTCGTCACCTTAGATGTACAAGGTGCGTTCGATGCAGTTCTTCATAACCGTCTAGTGAGAAGAATGCAAGAACAAGGATGGCCAGACTCAGTTCTAAAGTGGACAACTTCGTTTCTTGCACAACGAATGGTCCAAGTCCGACACTCGGAAGGAGTCACGACAAAGCGACAGCTAGTTTGCGGGGTCCCACAGGGCTCGCCGATCTCGCCTCTTCTTTTTCTTCTGTACATGGCAGAGCCAATGCAGAGTGGTACTCCTAATCTAAGGTTTAGCTACGCTGACGACATCGGCATTCTTGGATTTGGCCGCACCACTGCTGAGTCTGCTGCAGTTGCCAGAAAGAAGTCGACCACCTGCTGGAGTGGGCTCAGAAAAATGCTGTCCAATTCGACACAGAAAAGTCAGAGGTAGTACAATTTCCACCACGGCATCGCGAGGCAGCTGTTGGCATCCACGTCAACGGCACTCTCATAGAACCAGCTGAACAAGTTCGCTGGCTTGGAGTTTACCTCGATCCGCGGCTTAACTTCAAACATCATGTGATGACGTGGTCTGGAAAAGCAATGAAAGTCGCACATCTTATGCGACGCTTCAATTCTACTTTTCGAGGGGCCGCACCAGGAGCGCTGGTACGAGCAGTAAATAGTTGTATTGTTTCAATCGCGACTTTTGGAGCGGAAGTCTGGTGGCCCGGCCTCAAACGCCCAACAAGAGCAGGAATAGCAACGCCAGCTACCGCGAGACTTTGCACTATGATCGATAAGGCCAACATTATGGGTCTCCGATCTGCACTTCCGGTTCTTCGGACTACTCCGAATGTGTCCTGCACAGGGAAGGAGGAATCCCTCCCGCAAATATTATTCTAGAGGGAAACCGACTACGATTTTCAGCCCGAATGAAAACCCTCGATGATCAGCACCCGCTGAGATCTCGTGCTGCGATGTGCCCAAACGTTGGGACTCGAAAGTACAAGAAAAAACCTCGACGATTTGAACATGTAGATAGACAAAGGACTCGTGCACAGCGAGCCTATCGACAACTTCCGGATGCAGAAGCTTCGATGCCTCTGCCGCCACCATTCTACTCTGCTAGATCCATGACCAAGTCAGAAGGAAAAGAAGCAAGCAAACTTTGGATAGACAACGTGCCCGCATCGGAAATTTGCGCCTACTCAGACGGCTCTTCGGAGGGAAACGGACGTTCAGCTTGGGGTTTTGTTGTGAAGAGATATGGTAAAACTCTTCTCAAGGAGAATGGTATCCGACACGGAGGAGAGGTCTTGGACGCAGAAATCACAGGGGCGCTGAAGGCTCTTGAGGCGGCGTTGAGACTTAAAGAAGCGCAACAGCAGCTGGGGGAGACGATTCAGCGAGTGAATGTTTTTCTGGATAGTCAACACGCTATAAAAGCACTTGAGACGGGCATCTCTTCAACCAGCCTCGAAGAGGTACATCAGTTTCGCATACTCTCAGCGTCAGCTGCTGTGACGATTAAGTGGATCCCCGGTCACTCTGGAATACAAGGGAACGAAGAAGCAGACGCAACTGCGCGCCTCGGCTTACGAATGCTGCCCAGTCCGGACAACCAACCAGAAACCATTTCGTTGGCATACCTTCGCCGTCTCATGTATAACCGGCTACAGGCTTTGCTCAACGATTGGTGGGATAAAGCGTGCCCTGTTCGGTATCGAAAGCTAGATCTGCTCATGAAACGGCGCAAGCCCCCAGAACTAGCCCTATCAAGGCATCTTCTACGCGAACTAATCGCGGCCCGTACGGGCCACGGCAATTTCGCGGCTTATCATCGCCGATTCAACAATCCAGACGCACCTAGTGAGTGCGCGTGTGGGAAAGAGACTAGCCCAACCCACTTTATCCACTGTCGGCTTCACTCTCACGAAACACGTCGAATACGAGGTCTAAAGTCCCACAACGACTTTATACATGAACTTCTAGGACCCAAGTGTCTCGAAGCATTCAAAAATTTTGCACAGAAAACCCGATGTTATGGGTGATCAGCTGCAGGCTGGACCTCTGCTCTCAGCGAGGTCCATATAAATTAGTCATGTAACACGACTCGATCGGAAGGGGAACAAGGCGAGAAGTTTTGCTTCCCAACCACAAGTGCTGATATTTAGTTGGAGCTCAAAGTTTTGGAGCCTGGAGTTATGTTGTGATTTCTATTTTGTATATGGCTGCATGTAATTTAACTAGCTACAATTTGAGTAGCGGTTCACGTGGTGGGAACAAGTTGGGCATGTCATAGATATGATCTTAGCTGTAAACCCCTGTCTTTGACCCTCAGGGGAAAACGGGTATATCCTAGGACTTAAAAATAGAAAACAAACAAAACAATATCGGAGAAAATATATAGAAAGTATAACTCAATTTACAAGAAGAACACTCATGCCTCGGATTTCATTTGCAAGTACCACTGCGAAGTTATGGTGGCTTTTTCTTCACCCCATGTCAACCCTCATCCGTGAATATCCACCCAGGGAAACGTCTCAAAAACCCTGAGCTATCCAGACATGCCTTCATCATGCACTCAATTTCTCGGCGCGAAATGTAGTCTGAATAGTCTCTTTCCCAAGTGGAGTTGGTGCCCAGGCTACTCCAGCTATACCAGAGAACACCACCAGGAGATGGACCACGGTTCTTTCCATTGTTGACTCGTGTTTACATTGTCAGCTGCACTCTCGCAAGCGAAGTCTTGGCGCGCACAAAGCTCAATTCGTGAAACCCCTTGCCTACCTCTGCTTACTATCCACAATGTCTTCCATTGGGAGTGCAAGACTGACACCTGTACGTGGTGCCTTCTACGAACCTGGGAGTGAAAAATTCTCCCAGAGCCAAGTTCAGTCAAATTTCGCAATACCGGACAAGTTGGCCCACGAGGCAATAATCCAAAATTCTCCGCCATGTCAAATTTTCACCCTCAGCGAGTTCGATTCCTATCCAAGTCTCACCAAGTTTACAAGTACGACTTAGTACATCCTTGTTTCAATGACCACACCTCTCATCAACTATTCTCTGGCCTCAGCTAGCCGCCAAATACACGCCCACGCCGATATTTATACCCGACGGAGGAAACAAAGCGTGGCGCACAAATCTGGGAGGCAGTTCTTTGAGACGGACGTGAGAGGGATTGGGACAAGTTTACAAGATGATGCTGAAGATGGATATAATCTCGACGGGCGTGTAATTTTGAATTTTGGCAGAGTTTTACGAATTGAGCTTTGTGCGCGCCAAGACTTCGCTTGCGAGAGTGCAGCGAACACTATAAAAACACGCAAACGATGGAAGGTGTCGTGGTCCGCCTCCTGGTGGTATTCTCCGGTATAGTTTGAGTAGCCTGGGCACCTACTCCACTTGGGAAGGAGACGCCTAAGACCACATTTCGCGCGGAGAAAATACGGTGGATGACGAAGGCATGTCTGGATAACCTGGGGTTTTTGACGTTCCCCTGGGTGGGTATTCACGGATGAGGGTTGACTTGGGGTGAAGAAAAAGCCGCCATAACTTCGCAGTGGTACTTGCAAATGAAATCCGAGGCATGAGTGCTCTACCTGTAAATTGAGTCATTTTTTCTGTACTTTTCTTTGATATTGTGTCATAGCTAGATAGCTGCATACGCAATTAAAATCTGATGCAAAAAAAAAAAAAAAAAAAAATGTCTTCCATTGTCGCATAATGTCAGCCGTCGCTCTGGTGCATTTGGATAGACCCCACAAGTCAAAGTGTACATTGATATATCAACACTTTTTACAAAAATAATCAAATTATTGACCAATGTCCCGCATCTCCACAAGATAGTTAATGGTTAATTCATATGTTATCTACGCTGAAGGACTCCTGCAACATCTGCATCAGGAGCCCATTGGCTATCATTCCTCTTGTGTGATCGCAATACCTCAGAAGCTCGCCCCACATCAATAGAGGCCAAGCTGGTACGAATGTTTGCGCAATCTGTGATAGAAAGCCGGTTAGTCAAGATGCTATTTGTAGTTGTGATACCGATGTTGGCCATGCAAATAAAATAGATTCTACCAGAAAGCTGCGCAGCACTCACGCCGCCTATCTCACCAATTGACATCGTGATACGAGTTTCTATATTTCACTTACCTCACTTCCTTCGAAACCTTCCCTGTGCATCAACAATGCAGATATGAAAGCCGATTGTGAGAATTCGGATGGTCCCAACGCATCGCAAAATGCGAAGTTCGCAGATGAGCCCCAGTGCAATGGAGTCGAGTTTATTTATTTATTTTGATTTGTATTCATTATCCTGATTTGGCGCCCTATGGGCCCATGCAGATGGCTATAAACTCTACTTATAGATATTTTACATGAGGGGGAAACCTTCCGATAAAAACCCCCTTCTCCTTCAATTTATTACTGTAGTACTTCGTTAACCTACAGGAAGCGCAATATGCCGTTAGTCCGAGACAGGACTAGCTAAAGTTATAGGTGACCTCGCCATCCTTTCCCAGCCTTCGCGTGCCGAAAAGTGATGACTGTGGTCTTGAGTTCGACCCAGATGTCGCAAATTGTTGTGTAGGTGGGGCTGTGGTCACGGGATTTTTCCGCGGGCGCCCTGGCCCTCTCTTTCCGATCTCTGCCTTCTGGTTGGACACCAGTGTAAACCCTGGGTTGTCTACTTGTTTTGCCGCTGGTGATATTGTAGTGCCCGCGCACTCACCACATCTTTTCGGCCTATTGCACGAGGCTTGAGTATGCCCCCATTGACTGCAGTTAAAGCACTGCTTAACTTGAGCCCGGGGTGACCAGAGCTGGGCCGTGTACAGCATTGAATTGAGTACAATGCCGTTTCGAATCACCTCGCGTTGAAGAGCCTCTGTCGGCAGGCTAGCGATCACCGACCCTCGAGTATGGCCGTTCTTGTTCATCCATTGGTACTCCTTCCCGTCGTAGAGCCATCTTAACCTGTTAATTTGGATTCCAGGAATCCGAACATTTGTCTCCGTAGTGATTTGGTATATCATTCTGCCGTTGTCGGCATTTTTTCCTCCATGTATCATTGTCCCCAATGGGACTCCCAAAATTTCAACAGGATAATCCTGCTTCAAAACGCAGAACTTATTTATTTATTTATTTATATTAACGTCGTGCCAGCTCACAAACACCGCAATTTTTGAAATTCGAATTTTCGAATCTTCACCATTTCACCCTCTCCCTCCCTCTCGCGCTCGTCGCATTCTATCAATAAATTTTAATCGAGTCGCTGGCATTTTTATCATGCCACCTGTTCGAAAAAAGCTCCCCAACGCAATGTTGGACAATGCGAGAGTCCGCTCGAGGGCTCCCGCAAAAACACCAGGCCTCGCGCAAAAACTATCAAGCATGTTTGCGAGTGAGGCCTTCATCGAAGGGAAGTCTCCAAATCTTCCCGACAAAGAGATGACTGATTCTGAGCCCGTCAGGTCAGCAAAAATTGGTCCCGAGACCCACACCCCGATCGAGCTTGCCCCAGAGACAAGCACCTCAAGGAAAGGGAAGGAAGTCGTCCGAGAGAAGACGACAGAACATGCAGAAACGTCTGCAAGAAAATTCGCTGTGCCATCTTCCAAAGGCACAGCTTCAACATCAGCACCGGAATATCCTCCGGAGCTGCAATCAGTAATGGAGGCCGAAAAGCGTCGCACGACGCAAATTACAGCCCGCCTCGCCATCTGCTCGACTGCCATAAGCAGTGTTGAAGCAGCACTTTCGCCTCTTTCGATCGGCGATAATAAAGAATTCGTAGACGGTATAAAAGTCTACCTACGAGCAGCCATTGGCCAATTCGTTCAGTCCGGTCCAGGAAGTACACCACCAGTCCTTCCTGCTCGCCCCGCCAACCCTCTCTCACCGAGGGCGCCAGAAATTAGGGTACCTAACCCTACGAAAATCCAGGCTCCGGCCCCAAAGACAACTTGGGCCACCGTAGCTCGGGCAGGCCTAGTAAGCAGCGCTGGGCCATCGAAAAAAAGGCAGTCCCGCCCGCCCAAAAAGCAAAGGGAGCCAATACGAGGACAGCAGCCGACACACGACTGTTTCTACGCCTCGCCCGCAACCACCCCCACCGACTCCTCGCACCAGCTGGCGTAAGATCAGCTGTCTCAGAGGCACTTGGTACCGCAGCCAACGATATCACGTTGGTTCAGCGGGTACAAACAGGCTTTGCACTAACAGCAAAGAATGAACTCGCTCGGAAAGAGCTCCTGGATTCCTCCACATCACGGAGCGTATCTGGAATCAAACTGGAACCAGCATCAAATCTGGTTGCCATGCAAATTGCCACCGTCCCGGAGACAATTCGAACTCTCGATGGCCCCATCGCCGTGACAGCAAAGATGGTTGCCGATGAAGTCACGCGAGTGACCAAATTAGTTCCTTTTCTTGTTCGTCCTCATGGGACCTGCAAACCTGGAGCGCCCTACCAGAACTGGCAGGCGCTCTTCCCTCGCGAATCCACGCCCCGACCTGGATTTCGCCTCTTCGATGACTCCGGAGCTGCAAAGCTCTTCCAACCTCGTCGAAAAATAGTTCAGTGCAATCGATGTCTTGGCTTCCATGCCTCACGCGGTTGCTCCCGCGCTCCGGCCTGCTGGAATTGCGGATCAAAAATGCACTCGGAAGCGGAGTGCAAAGCCCCCACACGGTGTCGAAACTGTGGGGGACCTCATCGATCGGACTCGCGGTCCTGCAAAGCCAGACCCAACAAATCCGGCCCGGTGAAAAAAGAGCAGCTTGCGATAATTCGCAAGCTCGAGCAGAAAAATCATGCAGATTATGCTCGCATCAAAGCTGCAGCCGAAAAAACCATCGAGGCAATTTACGGCGCGAAGAACGACGTCTGCATGTCGGACGGATCGGGATTTGGAATTCTGGATTCCGAAGAGGAGGTTTAAGGCTAATGCGAGCCTCAGTGAAGTCGACAAGACTTCAACACGTTAATAGTAGGACACCGACTGGATGAAGGGTGCCTGCGAGCTCATCTTCTGCTCTCAGCGAAGATCAGAAATTGTCACTTGGAAGATGTGACAGGAATGGGAACGGGCGAGAAGCGCGGGATCCAGACCTAATTGGGATTTCTTCTAAATTTGATTTTAGTTTTTTTGATTTAAGTTTTTGATTTTAGTTTTTGATTTAAGTTTTGCTGTTAACACCACCATTTATGTGGGAGTTCACGCGGTTGGAATGAGTTGGGCCTGTATACAGTGATCCTAACCGGCTCCACCTGTCCTTGACCCAATGTGGAAAACATAGCTTTAGCTTAGGACAAAATACACAAAACAAAACAGTGCTTTAAAGCCCCATGCCGGTTAGCTCAGCCTATTAAGGGCTACCCGACGCACCGGCATTCCCATGACAAAAACCCGATAAAGACCCCGCTGCTCCGGATCTGCATAGCCGCTAGATCAGTGAGACTCTTCTAAAATTGATATAAATTATATAATTAAAAACGTAAATTAAACTACATGTAGATGTTCGTATTTAGACAGCGTTGGTGTCTAAGTAATCAGAGCTGTCCTACAAATGTAGGTGCAGACAGAGATTCCCCCATTACTGGTACATTTGAAACTCTTCGAAAAAATAGTGTGGACATAAGCCAGTCTCGGAACAAGATGGCTCCTTTTGGTGAGCTTAAAATCCAGCGAGCGTCTAGGGGACGGGGGCCATTGGCTCCACGAAGCCGTGCCTGTAGTAGGCCGTGTTGACAGGTCATGAAATGCTCCGGCGATTTATCTTGTCCACAGGAGCATGTTAAAAGTGCGCTGCTGTGTGCAAAACGACGGTGGTATGCTGCAAAATCACCATGGCCAGACCGCGCAGCGAGAAGGAGGCCGAGGGACCGTCGATCCATGCTAGCGAGCTCTGGGGTGATGCGGGAGCTTGGCCCGATTCTGAGCGCTCTATACCGGTCAGGGGCATTTTGCGACCAGTATTCCGATGCAGAGGCCTCGTAGCGAAGATTGACAATTCTACTCGCTCTGGCAATGGAAGGGGCCAGATTGGAGGCGGTTATGATACAGGCCGCTTTTGCGAGAGCATCTGCCTTTTCATTTCCAGGGATTCCTGAATGCCCTGGGCACCAGCGTACAGAGACCCTTCCTGGCTCAGTGTATCTGGCACGGTTCCTTGAAGGCCAGGATCTTGCGAGATCCCGAAATTTTGCGATCCGAGTCGAGCTTGTTGGTGTCGGCGGTCCAAGGAGTAAACGAGACGCTGCCTCTTGGTTGTCGAGACAGACAGTGATGTTGTTGGCGTAGTGTGCCATTGGGCTTCTAATTGCAGCTGCGAGGCCTTCCATAGCTCCGACGACTTCTGCATCGTATACTTCTGCTAATTGACCTAGAGGAACAGAGCCTTGATCAATCACATGTTTTGCGCCGCGATAAATGCAGTACCCTGCCCCTGCTGAGCCTTACATCAGAGCTCCGTCTGAGAAAACGAAGAGGTCCAGGGGCGGTGCTGAGGAATGCCATTGGGTGAAGACTTGGAGCCCTGCTTCACGACCAACCGCTGATGGAGTCGAGTTTGTCACGGGGCGAGAGTGCATACAAGATAAAAGTCACGGGATAAGATAGGCTAAATAGGATGTGGACATGATGCAGAAATCTAACAAAACGCCGCATGCCTTCTAACGACGTGAACGAGCCGACAAAGTCGAATTATTCACCTTTCAGTGGTACCGGTGTTATCGCTCAGTATACTCTGCATGTCTGGGATAGCCAAGAAGAATCGCATCCAAATCGAAGTCGAAAGCAAACACAGGCACATCTATAATCAGCGACTTCTCGAGAATTGTTTGACCTATCATTCTCACGCGAGTCCTCTACCTCAATCTTACCACACTACCTCGCCTCAAGCATCGAAAATAGCATTTCTCACTCGAAATTACGATGCTATGTGTACCCGCAAGGAGGAAATTAAGTCATAATCTACAAAGCTTTGGCCTTGGTCTAATAGGGCTTCTCATCTTGAGGGAGGACAGGCAACTGGGACGTGGAACGAACGAGTAAAGAGGTCACAAATGGGCATGCTGGGACGCACATTTTTCGAGTGATTTGGACTCAAGGGTGTCTATGGGTGCAAAGGCAACGATTTCAGATAGTGCAAGCGACACTCTGAAAACAGGCAACGATGGAAGGTTTTTTGCTCAGCTTCCTGGTCGTCATCTCCCCGGATTAAAGTCGTGGTAGCCTAGACACCTACCTCACACGAGAAAGGAGGACTATGAGGCCATATCTCGCGTGGCGGCTATATACAAGATGACAAAGGTATGTTAGGGTAGCCAAAGGTTTTTCCTGTTTTCACCTTGGTGGATATTCACGGTTGAGGGAAGGGTAAAAATCCCTAGCATAAAGGTCTCGAGTGGTATCAGCGAATGCACCTACTGCAAGAGAAGTCCAAACGTCAAACTGAGTTATCGTCGTATATACTCATCGGGGAAGCTAGTCTTCTCCGTGTCATGCTCTTGGAGTGCAGGGCTTGTGACCGTCACTAATAAACATCCATTCATTCATTCTTGAAAATATTAAAATTACAAACAATGCAATTGGCCACCTGCACACTTGACTCGCGCGCATAGTTCGTCCACAATTCTCAACATGCAGGCCCTCAATTTATGGATAACATTTAACAAGATCAGCTCTGGTATTCTGTACGATACGATCATGTTCGGTGGATTTTAATATTGGAACTTGCCGTGCTTGTGATGACTACAATAGCGTCACAGAGCACGAATAAGTTATGAAGTCACGGGAATCTAATAAAATAGAGATTAGACACTGACTACAGCCGAAGAGCCAATCTTCTGCCCTTGCTATAGTGAATGGAAGTATTTCCTAATAATCGGCCTAGTGTTCTTTAGATAAAGGAATGCGATGAATACACGGCGTGCCACGCATCAAAAAATACACCAACCAAGCAGTTTTCATCATGCGACACCACCTATACACTCGAATATTTCTTCTATTCTTCCTCCAGCTTTTGTTGATCTCGATTGTTAATGGGGTACAATCCTCCAACACGTTTTATTTGTGCAGAGGAAGCAGCCTTCGAGTCTCTAGAGCGGAGAGAGTCGCCCAAACTCTCGTGCAAGAGAGAATGCAGAAAGTTAATGACGGAGAAGAATTTATTAAAATCTATCGTGGCACACGATTTGACATGATGAAGAAATTCAGCCCTCCGTTTTACTACAAGGTCCTCAAACCAATGGCCTCGAATAAGGGATTCAAGAAGAGTACAGAGCTTTCCCCAAGTATTTCCCGCTGGCACTGCTAAAGTTCAGAATCAGGAAAATTTGAATTAATGGTTCTCGTTGATAGAAAGAATCAATTCGTTACAGTTGTGGAACGAAGTCGTGGCAATTTTTACTCCCAGTGCAAGCTCGGTGGGAGGCCAAGACGGTATCATTTGAGACGATTGATTAAACATTTTGCCCGGCGCCCCCAATTATGATCAGACCCATACCTACGCTGGCGATAACCGCTATACCATCCCAATTCTACGCCATCAAGCCATACTGCTCGCTCTGATCCTTGATCAGACTACTATTTCATCTAATACCATCCTCTTGACTGAGCGCAAATCAAGTAATACATCATCTTTAACCTGCTAAAATTGTAGCTCTCTAATCGGTCTATGCCAGCATATTCCAAGCAGCCATATTACTGTGGTTATGAGTGTGTTGAGCACGTTGTGGAACTACCTCTAGGGCGATTCAAAGGAGGTGGATAAATGAGGTTGAAGATATTTAAGATATGTAGAATCTTGATATTCGTGTATTTTAACTTGTCATCTCTTCAGACCATCTACCTGATGCTGCCTCTGTGTATACATGTCATCTACTCCCTAGCACATGGGATCTAAAAAAGGGTATGACCCTCATCATCTATTGGCAAACATTGAATACATCAATATCCAAATTCATTATTAGCTTTAAAGCTATTTATATAGTTTTAACTGTCCTTCATAGTCATAGACTCAGTAGGGACATAAATATAATTCTATTCTATTCTACATGGGATCTTACTATCTATAGTCTTCCATTTACCTCCATATGATCTAATCCCATGTTATTCGATCATATTCTATACCATTGTATTCTTTTCTATCATATTCTATTCTTGTTGTAAATATCGCGCAATAAAATGGGCGCAATATTTATGGAACGAAAGTAGAAGTTGACTAAAAGAGTGTCATGTTCGGATTACAGCTAAAAGTGTGGGAAGTGTGCGCTACAAGTACAAGTGTACATCACGCAAAAGAGTCATCCTACATGTATATATAGTAC
Source organism: Blumeria hordei DH14 (assembly GCA_900239735.1). NCBI lineage: Eukaryota > Fungi > Ascomycota > Leotiomycetes > Helotiales > Erysiphaceae > Blumeria > Blumeria hordei. The sequence continues at coordinate 1,763,771 of OENG01000027.1, read as the reverse complement.
CGGTCATGTGTCATAGCTTAATAGCTGCATACACATTAAATGATTTAAAAAAAAGTACAAATGTAAGCGACACGCAGCCTAAGCCACACCATAAACGAGTGTGGCGCCATCTAGGCATAGAAACCCCCCCAATAACCTCCTTGTGCCCACGCCATACAGCCGCTCATATATCTAATAGGTAGCCTGAAGCACTACCATATTACCCATTCCAACCTCTTAAACACACACAAGATCGTGTCGGGAACCTAGACGAAATGGAGGGCCTGTACGTCCACAACACTCTGTGTCTCCATTTCCAACAATTCTACTATGTTCTATTCCATTCATTGCATAGGTATTGTAGTGTACTGATCTATGCAACGACCTGCAGAGATGTCCTCGTACAATGACTGGATGTAAGGATTCCCTGTTTCATTCTTAATTTACTATATATTTTTAGTATTCTTCCAAGCGGCTATGACAATACTGTAGCTCTTTGCACTGGGTACTCTATTATTAGGATAAGACTTATGTCATGATGGAACAATGGAAAGAAATCATGTCAGTAAATAAGGGCTTGGTCTACTGAAGCTGAGCTCTCCACGCTTAGTTTTGTCACAACCACCACCTTCGGATTACCTCAGAGTACCTCTTGTACCTTTAGGTACCACTAATACCCACTCAAAACTTTAGACCTTTTAGCTATTTCTATTACCCATCTTTCAAACCTTTAGTTCCTCCTAGTTATCTCCAGTATACCTTCAGTCATCTCTTGCGATCCATTCGACCTCTTCTCACCCTCCCATTCCGCTTCAAGTCAAACGCCTACGCTCCAATATGACACTGGAACACAACACATTTCTGATCTTTTTTTTTTCTTTTCATCTTATGTCTACGCTTATGATTACTGGAGGACGAAGGCTGAACACCTGTCAGTAGTGTCCTCTACGAGCCTGGGGGTTGAAATATTTCTCCAGAGCCGAGATATAGTCATGACAAAAGGTGAATTTGGAGGTTTTCGTCGAGTTGGCGATCGGGAGGAGTGGTGTAGGCTCATTTTTGGTCGAAAATCTGACTTGCAGAGATTTCACGACTGCACAATTCAACGAAATCAATCATCTACACCCCAGATACAACCCGCAGACAGGCTATAACCTGTCTGGTGTTTGTATTACAACAACCGACACCTTCAAGGTCTGAGTTTCTTTCTCTGGAAAATCATTCCTAGCCAAACTCATCTCGCGGCCTATCGAAGCAATCTCACACCTCCAAAAGTCAAATTGCCAAAAAAGAAGTAAGAGAATTTACGATCTTCCACAACTGCCAGTCTCTCTGAAGGTACGGACGAAATACTGGCCTTGAATGCGTCCTCACCTCAGCCAAGAGCACCAACAACTCTACCTACGACGAATCGCCACTGACGAAATACGTACGACATTTCGCTGGTACACTAACAAGAGCGTTCGACAAAGGTTGGGTCACCGGTGCCTCGGTCTTGAGCTCTCAGTCGTGTTTTCAACCTCCACGGTTAGGGGTACGGCAGCGACGGGGCATGGCCGGAGGGGTGGACATTCTACAAAGTTTCTGAGATGGCGAGGTTGACTAAAGAACAAAGGGACGCTGTATGGGGGGAAAATAGGGAATATAAACAGAGGAAGCCTCCAATAAAGAAAATGACCCCTGGATGAGATGAGGAGATGCTGAGATGACCCAAAGCAGGGACTGAATGGAAGGGGAAGGTTACAGATTGCGAAGGGGTCAAGGGCTCGGGCGCGTGGTGGCCGAGGCTGATGAGGAATTTACGCTTCGGCGCGTCAGAAGAGGCTTATCTGGACGGTTGGGCTTGACATGATTCAACACATGGGTGAAGTCTGAGGTGGTCCAGTCATTTAGGTGGGACGAGGTAGTCAACCTGATCCAGCCCGGCCCCACTCGTGCTTAATCTCCAGTAGGAGTGCGACGGGAATCAATGCACCTGGCACGTCAATGAACAAACAAACAGCTGTCCGCCACTCTGCTTTCCAATTAAAATGTAGCAAATTTCCCTCTACCAAGAACTTCCCTTTTTTTTACAAGTAGTTTCAAATTACACCTGCAGAACAAAAAAATAGAAATACATAGTTCCATCTAACCTAAACCCCACACCCGATCGTAAAATTTCACTTGGAAATATCTAATGGGCTCTTTGGATTTCGTCGAAGAATTTTGTCAGCTCCACCCATGGGTGAGGGTGTTTGCTGAGTAATGCCAAGAGCAGATGGCCTTCATGTCACTTGTAGGCATTTCAAGTTCAAGTAGCTAGACTGCCCTGCTAATAGCATGTATGTAGCCGTGAAGGCTAATTGTCCCGATCTGAATTTCTCATTTATCATAAAAGAAGAAAGACAACGACATGCGCTCGAAATCTTCTGTCCCCATCGAGCGGGTTTTTCCCATGACGCTAGCACGGGCTTTTTCATAACTGATGTGTGTCCAGGTCACGGGACACTGCGTTGAGAAGATTAGTGGGAACCTATTATGTAATCATCTATTAGCGTGCACGTAACATTAGGAGTTTCCAGTTAGGATTAGAACGAACAACTCACATCTGACTCAACGAACTCCACAGGCATCCAGTGATACTAATTACAGGCGTGCTTTGAGTTTCAAGTCACCGTAAGCCACTTCGCAATCCCTACGCACGAACGCACACTGAAGCCGGGTAATTCCGGATCCATATGCAAGGCTAAAGCTTGAAACATTCACTGCTCCTCACGTCACTAGCATATTAAACAGCTCTAGATTGCAACGTATTACCCTTGCGAATATTGTCGTTGAAGTCTCCAGCTAGAAAATTACAGTACAGCGGTTAAATATGACGAGTTAAATATGCAGGTGCGAAAGGGAATGAGTTTGTTAATTAACGATCGTCCTGTGCTTCACTATCGGCAATACTAGGTTCACGATATAAATCTCTAGATATTGACTGTTGTTCTTTACAAAGCCAAGCATAGAATCTTCCTACATTTGTACAACCACTTATTCATGTTCAGCTTCCTTCCTACAAACAGCATTCGACTCTTAGTTACTCTCCCACTGCTTTAACCAGTATTCACCTCTACACGCGTTCCCATGTGATTTCATACGCGCTCATCATGTGCGCGCTTCCTGCGAACGCCATCACTTACTATGAGATCCTTACATTTCGGCCTCACGCCGCGTACACGGTCGTCCCATGATTTCAGGCCTTGGGACCTAGCGTCACCGACTCGAGTGTAGATATTATATATAATCTAATGTGTGTATGGCCATCAAACCTCAAGAATATTAAATGTATCACAAGTATCAAGTTCGCAAAACTCTCCATTACACGCCAGTGGCTAGCCGTGGTCTCCTTTTACAACTACCAATATTTGAGGCTGAATGTGGTGTCTAATTGGACGGAAACGCATTCACCATTGCCCAAAAGTAACAGGACGTGTGGATATCTGGTGGCACAACAACTGCCATTCCCGGATTTCATTCACCTTTAACGGTTAGCTGCACTCATATGCAGATTAGGCTTTACTGAATGGGACCTACAACCACTAGTAGGCCAAACCCAGACCCACTATCACAAGCTTTCAGACTATTACTAACAACTTTGCCACCACTTGGCTGCTTTTGATTATGGATGCCTTGGACGTAAATCTCAGAAGTAAGCCTGGGAATTCTTTAAGGAATGCAGGGAATGAGGATAATTAATCAAAACCAATACCCTTGTGATTGATAAAAGATTTTTATTTGGAGTGAATCTTCTTTTCCCCACAACCGTGTTACACAAGCAAGGTGAATTTGTTTGCGTCGGCATTAGCAGGAAGTAAGGAGTCTAGCTTTATCACAACCTCAAACAGTAATTTGGATAGCTATTCACTTAGATCACGCGGTGATCAGTATTGATGAGGAACATTTCTGTCTATAAAGCAGTCAATCCCATCGAGTATTAAGCACCCTCCATATCATCAGCATCCCCTCGCAATACCCTTTACCAGCTTCAATCTTCATCTCAGTTACATTAACCATTTGTCTCCCATCATCTTCAACAATAGCCATCGTGATATTTACCCAACCTATATTCAGAATGGATCAATTCAACGAACTGTTCGAGTATACCGCTCGTCAACCCCTCACGCCAATACTGGATGAATTCAGAGAGGCGGTCAAAACTAACGCTGACAAATTGGACGGTAAATATTCCCTATACGTATAGGATATCATTTGCTAATTAAGCAGCAATTACGGATCTAATACTCGACTTGTGTAAATATAGCAGTAAATTAAAGGAAAATGAGGCAATTTCAACCCTTAACAATCAGCTTCTTCAGATATTATCTAAGATGGGATACAACAATGTCTCCGTTACCGAATTCGACCGACTCATCAACTCCGCAGAAAGCTTTGCCAGTGACCGTCAAATCTGGACTGATGTCATATCAATAGCCGACTCTCTCACTCAGAAAACTTCATCGACCTCAACACACCCTCAAACTTCAGCCCGACCACAGAAACCTTCGAATGTCAATTTAATGCGAGACGTCGCAGAGCCAGTTGGTTATGACAAAAAAACTGCCTCTCTCACTGAGGCCCTAAAGGCTGAGCTGACAGGGAACGTTTACAGATCTGTTGGCAACTTTTGGGAGGTCCATTTCGAGAGCCTAGGCTGCGCATCCCTCACAAAGCGGGTCTGGGAAAGCTACCGAGACAATGGACAATGTGGCAAGGACAACCTTTTTTCTGATCAAATGGACGAAGCAGCCATGCGACGATGGTTCTATGCTCTACACGATCGGTACTTGAGCCAGTTTCTCGAGGACGCGGAGGAGCCGATTAGCGGTGAGCCAGTCGTAGCAAGGTCGTCAAATGATCCGAAGGTGCGAGGGAGGTTTTCATACACCACTGCCCCGTCTCAGCTCAAGGGTGGTCTGTCATCACGAAAGCTCGACTTTTTCATCGAGAATGTCGCGTTACCTGAAAGCGACATTCACGAATGGAGAGAAGTCAGGGTTGTGGGAGAGTTTACTTGTTCTGCGGAACAGAAGGGTGAGAAGGCACACCAGTTGATGAGATACGTGCGCGAAATGTTCTACGCGCAGCCACTGCGTCGTTTCGTGCATGGATTCTGCCTTCACAAGAAACACTTGGAGCTATGGATTGTCGATCGGTCGGGCGGGTACAGCTCAGGCGAGATTGACGTTATCAATAGTCAAGAAAAACTGGTCCGAGCCCTCTCTTCGTACATGTTGATGAGTGACGAAGAGCTTGGGCTTGACTCATTTGTTACGTATGTAGGACAACACGCTTACATAACCATCCTAGAAGGCGATAAGTCTTTGGAACAAATTGAGGTCGTACCAGAGCCTGTGGCCCGTCCCGTCACGATATACTCACGAGGAAATACTTGCTATCAGACGGCTGATGGAGATTATCTGATCAAGTTTTCCTGGGGTAGCGGCACCAAACGAAGCGAGATCGATGCGTTGAGATTAGCCAAGGAAATACCAGGTGTCATCAATCTTGAGAGGTCCGGCCATCTCTACAATATTGAGACGCACCGCAAGGATATTGACTTCTCGAGCGGAAAACGATGGAATATGAGAGTTTGGGGACGTATTCTGACCACTGGATCAGAATCGGCATCGTTGGACCGCAATGAATTTTATCTCAAACGCGGGCTGACTGTTGCCAAACTCTCACCATTTGGACGACCCCTCCAGTCCTGTAGATCTGTTCGAGAACTCCTTGTGGGTATTCGAGATGCTATACTCGCGCATCGACGGCTTCGTGACGAGGCGAGGCTTCTTCATGGCGACGTCTCAGAAGGGAACATAATTCTGAGTCCGAACAAAGAAGGAGCCATGGAGGGAATACTGATTGATCTGGATATGTCATCGCCGATCGAGAGTAGTAGAAAAATGGACGAAGTGTTTGCCATTACCGGAACCATGAGGTACATGGCGCTGGAGCTTTTGTGGAATATCAAAGAAAATAAATTCACTATTCCGCAGAACTATCGGCATGATCTGGAATCCTTTTTCTACGTCTTGGTCGTGGGGTGCATATGTTATGGTCGTGAACCGAAGAGTGAACCGAAACACTTGGAAAAATGGTTTACTGAATCTGCTGAATCGAACTACGAGTCGAAGCTATCTGATATAAAGCAGCATTTTGACGCAATGATACTTGATTATTTCCCACCGGCCTTTGAAGGTGTCAAGAAACTTGCAAGTAACTTGCGCAAAATATTGTTTGGACAGGATTTCGACCGGTTCGGCATAGACGAAAGTACCCACGACCTGTACGATCCGATCATAAGTGCATTCAACGAAACTATTGATGAGATTGCTGGTAAGAATATTCTTGAATTTGCATGAAACTTGTCCATTTTAATTAGACATTTGCTGACCGAGATTATTTAATTTAGAAGAACCCTTGAAGAAAATAGAGGCGACGAAGGCAACGAAGACAAGGAAGACCTCGGCGATGGATATGCCGGATAGAAGGAAGCGACAAAGAGGATAACAATTACACATAATATATGGAGTTGCGGGTAATTTAATATTATTTAAATTGGAATTATATCAATATTTAGATCATTTTGCCGATGATCAATTCAAACACACATGAATACATATTTTTGTTGGGTGATGATTTGGTAAAAACACTAAATTGATATTTACTGTTTCCTCTTGAATTGTACCGAAAATGAGCTGTTTCATATTCATGCAGGTAAGCCGATCATATTGAAACATGACCCACTACTTATTCGTTGATGGTAATAGCTGAAAATTTGACCTGGAGAGAATCTACGATCGCTTATCTGAATCAATCGAAATATATACACGGCGAATAGGAACCGCAGATAGAATAAAACCTGACTGAGTGAGTGATAGAGTGATGTTATCATTGTACTACTTGAGACATGGACTATGGAGTACATTGAGCTCTTTGGCCTAGGCCACACCTTGTACAGTGCTCCTTACCTCTTAATTTCTGTCAAATATCATTGATATATTGCCCGTGATGAATTGCCATTCAGCTCAGTATTTGCCCATGGAATATAGCCATCTTTTCCAAGGAACCTTCCATCCAAAAAAATATAGTATCTGTTGAAAACATAGAGTACAGATATAAGTCAGGTGATGATTTATGGCAGTTATTGATTAAGGTGTCGGATTATTACCAGTAGTTTGGTGTCACCATGTCCCCCAAGGGATGGGGCCTTAGCCGTAGCTGAAGTCCGGTAGACCTTTAAAAATAAATAAATAAATAAATAAATAAATATTACCAGTAGTTCATGATGTCACGTGGCCATGTCATGTGACATAATTCCATTAAATCTTCCCGTAGCACTGAAGAGAATAGAGAACAACAAGAATTATTGACGACATACTGCTAGCAGTTACACAGTGAATACGCCTACCAACAGAAGGGTTTGATTGTTGAGTTTTCTATTACTTCTATGTTGGCATACACTTTGTTGATCCTACTAGGCTCGATAATTAGTAGTCCCGACCGACTGGTGTTTGGCGAACGGAGATTGCGTATACTTCCACAGACTAAACCATCATGAAGAAGTATTGAAGGTAGGAGCGAAGATGTACTATCTTCGGACGTCATACCTTCGTCGAGTAATACTCTAGAATTCTCCCTGTCATGATATCATCTAGATCGGAATAATCTTACTTGGGGGTTTATGACGTCAATTAATCAATAGCATGCGATATTCTTGAGTCACTGAGAGTATGATATCACCGAAAGTATGACATCATGAAAATCATGAAAATCATGATATTATGGAAATTGTGATGGTTAATTGGATTGGGCTAGGTATATAAGAGAGCTAGTATTAGAATATTCAGACCTCACGCAACGTCTTCTGAAAAATATATACGCTTCTACTTCTAACTTCATCTCTTCTTTGGGAAGACCATTGCACTGCTTCACTTCTTCTGTCTCCTTCACTCCTCTCAGTGACACTTCCGCCTAAGTTATTGTCGTATGATCCCCATTCCCTTGACGATCTCATTTCGTACCCTGTGGAACTATCGCCATATTAGACTCCTTGAGATATACCCTGTGTTAGCGTTGTTGACTGCTGTTAATAGGAGATCCCGCACGGGCTATCTATTGGGATTAAAATGAGTCTGGTACCTGTGTTTAGAAGAGCAGTCGAATTGACATCCTTTTATCCTTTATCATTGCAAAAGCTTCCCTCTACCAATAAGTCCACGAACTAAGTAGTGGGTTCTATATTTCAATAGGTTGGAGCGTTAGCATAACTAAGTGATACCTGGCATTGCGCGGCTGGGTAGCAAGTACAATGCCTATGGTTAAGTCATCGGTCATTAGACCCACGAAGATAATCTCTTATAAGTATCAGTTAGTAGTAGGTAGAGTTCTCTTTTCTCCTTATATAGTATAATAAATTGATTTACTCATCACCAACTCAGTTCCTGTCACAGCACGACTTTGAATAAAAAACAAAAACAAACCACAATTTCATTCTTGAATTTGATTAAATTTAGCCCGTTCTTGCGCACAATGGGCTCAAGCAGGTGTCTACCAACCCTTATATCTACATAGGAGGAAAGCATTGTTACAGCCGGCAAAGACGAATCCTTCACCTTCCAGTGGTGCCGGTGTAATCGCTCAGTATGCTCTGCACATCTGGGATAGCCAAGAAGAATCGCATCCGAATCGAAGTGGAAAGCAACCTCAAGCATGTATCCATTTGACAACTTCTCGACAATGCCTTTCTAACCATTCTCATTAGAGTCCTCAATCTCTTTCCAACCACGCATCATTTCGCCTCAACTACTAATAAAGAAGTTGCTCCAATTGCAAACAGGAGCTTGCCCCATTGATCGCCGGCCATCACTTACTACAAATTTACGACGCTACGTATACCCGCAAGGAGGAAATCAAGTCATCATATACAAAGTTTGGGTCACGGTTTATGGGGGACTGATGCTCTAATGGGGCTCTACATCTTAAGGAAGGATATGCGGCTGAGATGTGGAGCGAGAGGGGGAACAGGTCTCTGAAGACCATGCTGGGACTGACATTTTCGAGGGGCTTTCAACTTTGGAACGATTGGGGCGCCAAGACCGAGATTTCGGCTAATAAGCCAGGAGGGCTTCTTTTGTCGATGAGTCAACGGCAGTCCCCAGCGCCGGAGGACGAAGGCTGAACACCTGTTGAGGTGTCCTCTACGAACCTAGGAGTGAAGTACTCTCCCAAAGCAGAAATTCAGTTACGAACAAGGGTGGGATGAATTTTATTTGATGGATTTTCGGCTTGAAGGAGTTGTACTCGATATTTTGGTCGAAAAACCAGTCGACAGAGATTTCATAACCGCTAGAAAGTCGAACAAAAACTCATCACTACCAACATACGATTCACGGATGGACCAAGGTCTGTCTAGGGGTCGTATTCAAACATCCGAAATTTCTCAAGCTCCCCATATATTTGCAACGAAGCATTTCTCAGTCGGTCCTATACCTGCGACTCACCATCATACTCGTCAGATCACCTACCTAAACACGCCCTAATGAGGAAAGTCATGATGGAAACGGGACGTGTATAAAGGGGGAAGAAAATGGAATATACACCGAGGGGATTATACAAATCCTCAATGACGACAACAACCCAACAGTACGATTTGAAAGTGCAAGGCAAGAGCAACGATGAGATATTGGACGGCAATTATATTTCGGAGTCAATGAGGATGTCAAGGGCTCGGGCGCGTGGTGGCCGAGGCTGAGGAGGAATTTATGCTTCGGCGTGTCAAACGAGGGTTCTCTGGACGGTTGGGCTTGACATGAATCAACACATGGGTGAAGTCTCAGGTGGTTCGGTCATTTAGGTAGGACGAGGTAGATGTACTTAATGGTAGTTAACCTGATCCAGCCCGGTCCCACTCGTGTTTAAGCTCCAGTAGGAGTGAGCTTCCAGGCACCGAAACCATTGATAGTCTGTGCGCCTAGCGCTACGCTGAGGAATAAATGTCCGCGCAATAACTAACGACACCAGAGGTAAGCATGAGATGGATACTGGAGAGAGAGAGGCACTGGGGAACAAAGATAGTGGTAGCCAGTGGCAAAGGTGGTGCGAACATAAACTGAGGATCGAGAGCCAGCGTATGAAGGGTACCGAACAGGCACGAGTAGTAGGTACAAAAAGAGCACGAGGTAGGGGGGCAAGACTGACACCTGTAGGCGGTGCCCTCTACGAACCTGGGAGTGAAATATTCTCCCAGAGCCAAGTTCAGTCAAATTTCGCAATACCGAACAAGTTGGCCTACGAGGCAATGATTCAAGACTCTCCACCTAATCAAATTTTCACACCTGACGAGATCAATCACCACCAAAACCTCATCAAGTATGCAGGTACGACTTAGTACATCCTTATTTCAATGATCACACCTCTCGTCGACTTTCTCTGGCCTCAATTGACCACCACGTACACGCCCACGCCGATATTTACACCTGACGGAGGAAGCAAAGCGTGGCGCACAAACCTGGGAGACAGTTCTTTGGGATGGGCGTGAGAGGGATTAGGACAAGTTCACAAGATGATGTAGCGGATGGCTACAATCTCGACGGGCGTGGATTTTAGCATTTTGACATCGAGTTTTCGAATTGAGCTTTGTGCGTGCGCCAAGACTTCGGTTGCGAGAGTGCGGGCGCCACTATAAACACCGCCATGGTTGGATGGTGCGGTGGTACATCATCTTGGCCGGTTTCTCAAGTAAGGTCTGGATAGCTAGGACACATATCCCACCAGAGACAGGAGACCGCTGGTTCGAATCCGGCAAAACTAAACTACATTTCTCGCGGCGCTGGTATGTATGGATGACGAAGGCATGCTTGGATAATCAAAGGTTTTAAATTTCCCTTTGGTGGGTACTTACGGAGGAGGGTCGACTGTTTGTGTAAGCGAACATACCTCATAGTGATATTTGCGAATGAAATCCAGAGTATGAGTGTCTCTAACGTCAAAAGAGTCATCCTACATGTATACATAGTACCGGTCATGTGTCATAGCTTAATAGCTGCATACACATTAAATGATTTTAAAAAAAAAAAAAAAAGAGCACGAGGTAGTAGTTTAGAAGCGGGAGGAAAACCGACAAGGCTACATAGCCTTCTATCGCGCATACAGTATCGCCGACAGTGAAGCACAGGACAGTCGTAACCCACCCGTCATATTCACACAACGTTCATTGATATATTTGATCATCTGTGACCCCTACAAGATTTTGCTAGCTAAGAACCTCGGGAGTGCGACGGGAACCAAAATACCTAGCACGCAAATGAACAAAACAAAACCCCCCAGCGCCCTGGACGGAACAAAAGAAGTTGGGCTAAGCTACTATACAGCAATCACGCTCTGTCAAGACTTTTCTGACATTCCAGCACGACCTTCTGGAAGGAGTTGGAAGGAGGCTAGAAAGGCAGAGGGTGAATTTCCCGAGGTACACACAAGTCTGCAGCGCCCAGCTGGCCGGCCTCTTCGAACGCTTCAGAAGGGGCACTATGTCTTCGGATTTGGTCCTAATGTCGGTATTAGGAGAGCTCCGCACCCAGTGGTTTTTGCAATTTTTCCCGGCAGCCGTACACCCGCAAATGGCCATCGTTTCGTTGGATGGAGAGGGGAGATAATGAAGGGCAAAGATCTCCTCTAAGTGTATGGTCGAATGAGGGCTTGTGAGGGGTGGTACTGTTTGAGGGGAGCTGTATGGGAGGCATAGGAGGGGATATACTACAGGCATAGGTATCCTTGGCCTGGAGGCACAGAGGACCTGCATGTCCTGCATAGTCATAGACTCAGACAAGACAATAAAAATGAATAATAATAATAATGGGGGTAAAGTCCCTTCCGCTCAAAGCTTAATTTCATCACGGATCCGTATAGCAGTGATCAAATTTATTCGAGGCAAAAGTAATGGCGGCTTAGAAGGATAAATACTGTACACCTGCGCGCCGTGCCCTCTAGGGGTCTGGGAGAGGAATATTTCCCCGAAGCCAAGTTCGGTCAAATATCGCAAAACCAAAGAAGTTGGCCCGCGAGCCATTGAATCCAGACTCTCCACCAAGTCGATCTCTTCCTCCCGACGAGATAGATTCCCTCCAAAGCCTCATCTAGCTTACATGTGAGACCGAGTACATCCTCATCTCAATGACCACGCCTCTCTTTTATTTATTTATTTGAATTTGAATTCATTTAGCCCGATTTGGCGCCCTTTGGACCCATGCCGGTGTCTACGACCTCTAATATTTATTTAGGAGGAAACCTTTATGGTAAAAACCCCCTCAACTTTTCAATTTATTTACACTTTAAAGTTGTGTTACCTTTAGGAAGTGCACTATCACTGTCATGTCCAGTGTGGATATCGTTCCCTTCCTTACTACTAGGAGAAGTCTGTCAACCTTCATCCCTCTTGTCTCTCCCTCATCGTAGCCCCGACTTCAACAGTCAGTCGAAACTGTTCTAGCCATCCTTCCTGCTGGATTCATTTTGTGATCCTTGCTATATCTTTTGGACTATTCATCATGGCCTCAAATGACCGGTTCTGTGCCTTTCTTAGTACTACTCCTCTTCCTTTGGCCCAGCTGGTGCAGGCCATGACCATATGCTTCACATTTTGAGACGGATATCCACATGGGAATCGTGGATTGTCTACTCCCGGAAATTTCCTTCTGTACAGATAGGAATTGAACCCAATGTGTTCGCTTCTTATCTGCGTGGCTATGCTGCTCTGGGCCCTGCTCAGGTGTTTGTGGATACTAAATGGTGTTCCTTTTAGGTTCATTCTTATTCTTCCAGTCTTTTTATCTTGAAAGATATTTGCTGCCTTGTAATGCACTTCTTTCGACATTACTGACACATGAAGATTTTCGGTTTACAGAGGTTGAATCATTTGGCACAATTTGAGGGTGTAAATTCTGCGAGCTTACTGGAGGCAGGAAGTCTACACTTGTTGTAGGAGGAGAGTTGAGGACTAGACCACCTCTGCGGTATTGTTGAGGCGTTAAACATTGAAGTTTCGCCATAGTCGGCTCATACATAGAATCTTCACAGAAAGAGGCATGAGGGATAGTGAAGAATTTATAAGTACATTTTTAGGGGAGTTTTGTGAGGGGCGACTATAAGAAAATTTTTGGTAGTATTTGCCGGGAACTCAACAAACCATCCTACTTCCGCGCGTGGATCGGGGGACTATTCTCAACACCTGTCAGTGGTGTCCCCTACGAACCTCCAGCTCTCACTGTAGAGCCTGCAGAGCCGAGATTGAGTAACAAAGTCCTCACTTCCATGAGGATTCCCAATCGCCTTCGCGGTCTGTATCGTCTTCATCCATAAACACATCCCCCTATCACCATTATCATGAAGCTAACCACGATCAGATCAGATGGTAGGGTCGGAGCCCTACTCATCTCCGACCCTTGATCATGGAGGAAAAGCCATCCGATGAGTTTCCGGAGCGTACCCAGCACCCGATACGGAGATGGTGGATTGGATCAAGTCGGCCTCGACTTTTACAAAGAAGGGAGATATAGATGGATATCCGCACCTCGTGTAGTCCTGGTGTTTAGGCCTCGCCTGGCTGGGACTGCAGGTTTTTTGAGACTTTTTCCCGCGCACACAGTTTCCATTGCTACCATTTTTATTTTTTTTGGGTAGAAGGTTCCGTGGAAAAGGTGGCCGAATTCCATGGGTAAATACCGAGCGGAATGGCTATTCATCACGGGCAATATACCAATGATTTTACAAGTTGCAAAAGAGGACAGGAGCACTGTACAAGGTATGGCCTGGGTCGGAGAGGAGCCCAATGTGCTAGATAGTCTATGACTCAAGTAATACAATAAACAATCACTCACACACACACTCCGCGCGTGGATCAAATTTGCTACCTTTTTCTTGCTTATTAAGCGTTCAATAAGCTTTATAGCCAAAGTGAGGAAGACAAGTGAAGTTCAAGTATTCGCCATGGGCAACTCAGAGCTCTTGATGAAATTGTAGAGTAGGCAATTTTCTAGTGGTCAAATTGTAAAGGTGGTTGGTGAGGATAACTGCATGACTTACAGCCCAGTACCAAAAAATTACTGGTATTCCAGCATGAATTAGTAGACATCGTGCCCGTGTAATGATGACCTTATTAGCTGCCTCAGCTGGGCCATTTTGTTCTGGAGTATATGGAGCTGTGATATCTTGTCGAATACTTTCAAGGCGAGCCATCTCTTGCCATTGTAAGTTTCGCTGCATTTCAGTGCCTCCGTCAGAGAAGCAGACACGAAGTGTTTTACCGAACTGATTGCTCATGGTGTTAACCCAATCAATTGGTTTAGTAGGAATTTCATCTTTGTTCACGGCATCAAACCACCATCTCATGCGAATTGTTGCATCTGTAATAATGACTAAGAATCGCTGTCCACAGATATTGGGCTCCACGGGACCAGCCATTTCAACAAAAACTTCGTTTTGAGGCGCAAATGGATTAGGCCTTGGTGTCCGCGTGATAGTGCGCTGAGCTTTACTGAGATAACACGCTTCGCAATGAGATAGCTCACTGGTTTCAGGTCCTCCCAAACCTTGGGTGAAAGTCTTTGTTTTGGATAAAATTAATAATCCGACATGAACAAGCCGCTGATGCCATCTATCGGCAGTGGTGCATTTCTGATGTTTGGCCACAGTGGGTTTTATTAGACCTGACGCTGATAAATGAAGAGGCTTCTCTGAATGCTTTGTCTTATCAAGTGCTACTATGATTGAAACATCATTGAAGAAAACTAGCTGAGCTACTGTAACTCGATGGCCGTTTACCAATTGGACAATTAGATTGGCTTCGCGGTCTTCTAAGATATTGGCAAGACGGTAGGCTCGACCGGCTGAGATTAGATTTATTGAAGACTGCGGAGAGTAAAGAGCGTCTGCAAGTTTGAGATTGAGACTGCCGACTTTTACCCGTGCTGTACCTCCATGACTGAGAGCTGATTTGCTGACGGCTTGGTCGAATCGGAAGGGTTTGTATTGTGGTTATGAGCTTAGGTTAGTGTCACTATGCATGCTGACCTTGTACGAGTATATAGATTGATGAGTTCAGGTTGTGGTTGAAGGTGTATCTGAGGTTCACTGTATTTAATTGTTCTTTTCTAATTGTGTGCCGAGCACTCGCTACTTATACTCATGTGCGGCCGCTAGTCGGCTCCTGACCACATGAGCTTTCTCCTGCAGATATCCCAAACGATACAGGAACTACACGAACAGCGTAAACATCTAATCACGTTATGTACATGCAAGTATCCTAGCTGTATAACATGCCCATCACAACACTCCCCTTGTCGGTAACGACTCTTAAATGATGTGGTTGGAGGCGCCGGAATCCCACATCAACGTATCTTTTGTAATGGTGTGGCCAGAACTGTTAGCTATCAAGGCCAAGCTTTCAGAGATAGCTGTCATAGCTATTGATGTCTCGTCACTATCAGAATTTTCATCTAAAGTTGCAATATTGGCACGAACTTTGCGATTTATATCCTTGGTGCTTCTAGCTCTACTATCACGTAGTTCAGGATGCTGGACTCGACAATTCCTGTTGGTGTGTTTTGATTTTGGATGGATTTGACAAAATTCATTTAGACCTTCGTTGCGTGCTGCTGCTTCTACGATAGAGTTATCGTATTCAGTAGTCCGATCGCCTGCAGTAGATCTGAGTGTAGCCATTATTTGCTCTAGAGAAGCGTAAGATTGTTGGTCTCGATTAATTGCCCCTGTTGCTCTCCAAGTTTCAAGACACTGAATGTGAGGTGTTCCTTCAAAGAACATTACTGCGGCAAATCCATCAGAGATACCGTATTCTACAGATTTATTAACTGTTGACTCCAAGTTTACTGCAGCATTGCGAAAATTTGTAAGATTCTTCTGGAATTCATTACAATAATTGGTAGCGTTTGTAGTAAACTTGGTATCTATTAGTTTCCTGTAACAAGTTCTATAGGGAATTGCTGCTGGAGGCTTGTGTGTATTGGCAACCATTGTGTAGAGTTGAAGAGCTGTGAGGTTATTCACCGAATCTGGTCTAAGGCTGTGGTCAAGCCTTCGTAAGACTATTCCATAAGCATGCAAGTCCTTCATTTTCCATGCTTCGAGTTCGTCCAGATGCCTGTCTTATTTTCCAGTATCCTTTTCGTCTCCTAGTGTGATCGGTGCGACTGGAGCGATCCTAGGTCGGATTTCAGGGACGTTGTGAAAGACGTAACCAACTAATCCATCCTGTGCAAGAGCACTCCGGAGATCGGAAGACTATGTAGTGAATGGAACACCAGATTTGAGTATGATAGCTCTCTTATCTTGGTGCTTGACATTGTTGTTGATTTAGTTCATGATTAGAAGATATCTGTTTATTTTCCTAGGGATCCGATGTTCGATAATGAACTTATGATAAGCGCTGCACTAAATACGGGCTCATAACCTACTATAAAGAGATGGATCGTGAGGAATAGTAACGTATCTAATGTCGTGAACTACAAGGAGTTATAATTGACTATGTTACATTGAGACTGGACGCAGCAATGAAAGAACGCCTGCACGCTAAGACATTTGTACGTGATGCACAATTACAACAGGTCTTCCTCTGAGCACACACTAAAAGGTGCCGTTATCCCGTCATTATCTCCCCTCTCCAGCCAACGAAACGATGGCCATTTGCGGGTGTGTAGCTGCAGAGAAGTCCCAAAAATCACTGGGTGCGGGGCTCTCCTATGACGAAGAGGCCGGCCAGCCGGGCGCAGCAGACCTGTGTATATCTAAGAGCGTCTCTCAACCTTCCTAGCCTCCTCCTGCCTCTTTTCCTGATTCATGCCGCAGGACAAACCGAAGATCGTGAAAGGATGTCAGAAAAGTCTTGGTCGAGAGTGACTGTCGTCAAGGAGCCTAGCCTAGCATCCAAAAGTCGTTACGGACGTGGGGTCGTCGGGTTGCTCATGTATTTCAGACGCCCTCCTGGCTAGTATGTTCGGAAGTTAAGATTAGAAGGGACGACATTGTAGACGAGTCGAAATCTGCTTTTCTTGAGGGCGGAAGGCTCTTTTACTTTGCTTTCGTGGGCTTTTTGTTTGCCCGCCGGTGGGTAGCACATGTTGTGATATAACGAGGGCTTCTCTGACTACCGTTGTAGCGTTTGGTACCGCATTATCTTTCGCCATTCCAAGCATCATTATCGTCGTCTTGGCCGTCTTATGAATTATCGGAAGCGTATATTTGACGGAGGGAGAGATAACTCAGCTCAAAGCTGAAATGGTGTTACTCAATCTCGGCTCTGCAGACATACAGTGAGAGCTGGAGGTTTGTAAGGGACACCACTGACAGGTGTTGAGAAAAGTACCCCTAAAAAATCCATTGATATCACCTGAAAATACACATCTATTTCAATTATAATTTCAATTATAATTGCACTATATTACAAAAGTATACATCGAGGCCCTGAGTATGGCTCGCAACTAAAATGAAAGCGTACTACATGTTTTGTATTAGTCTGCTTCATCCTAATACATTGTGTACCTTCCATTTACCTTTATCACTGCTACACATCTTTCGTGCATGCTACCGACTAGTGACAATATCTCCTCAGAAGGAATAGAGTCCCATGCGGCCTCTAGCAATATCCTCAACGTGGCAGAGTGCACAAGTCTGGCCCCATTTACCTCAGGACTATTTACCCGAATATCTTTTTTAAGATGTTCCACAATGACTCGATCGGGTTCAGAACCGGAGTAAGGTGGCCATCTAATAGGCGTTATTCCAACCTCACGCAGCGCCTCCATCATTTAGTATGCTTTTTGACATAGTGTATCGTCGTGCATGTTTAAAATTTATGGATTTTCCATGTGAAATTGATTCAAAAGAGGCAGAATTTTTTTCACAAAAGGATGAGGCCCCCATTGATCTCCAATCTCTCTCCCAGACTAGGAAAAGGCCTTTCTGTGATGCATAAAATGATCCCAAAAACATCCAGCTCTTCCCATGAGCATGCCGAGTTACAATACAAGTCTCTTGAAACTCATCATCAGGCTAACCTCTGCTATTAGTACAGGGAATATTTTGACAGAATTAATACGTTGTTTTCTTGAGACACGAGTTTCCATATGAGAATCATTCGATACTCAGGTTTCATCAGCCCATAGTATTCGACTCCATTGCTCCTAGCTCTAAACTAAATGTAATTGGACGAGCTCCAATATTTTCTGCTTGTTAATAGCACTTAACGGAGGCTTCTTCCAAGCAATGCATCTACTGTAACCTCTTTTTTTGAGATCATTGGATAGTAAATGCTCACTGCATCCTCAGTGGCTGAAGGGTCCCATCGCTAGTTCTAAATAGCACATTTGATGAGTTTCATTAGATTCCCGAACGAAAGCCTCAAGCTCATCGACTTTTTCTGCGCTCAATTTTGCCGATCGTCCTTTGCGAGTTGTAGGATTCTCATCCTCTCGATCACACGCACGTTATACTCGCCTTGCTATAAAGCTAAGTTCACTGGTTATATTTTGTTTTGTCAAGCCGAGTCTTCTTAAAGTTCTTATTTCAACACATTGATCGTGAGTTAGATGCTTGCGAGCATTGGTTTAAGAAGCAGACTTTTCGAGCGACATCTTTTGCCAGATAAGAGGATGAATTGATAGTGATGTTGAGAATCGATGGCTTTGTTTTATAGGCAATCAAGGGAATTGTTGTAAATAGATTTCCTTAACTGATCGATTGATAAAGACGATTGGACCACATTTCACCGCAAGTAGGATGATGGAGACAGAGTCTAGCCTATTATGAGCTAGCCTGGCTGCGCCTGCAGGGTCTAACCCTAAAGCAGCCCAGTTTAGAGCGTTACCTTTCCTATCCCTGAGGAACTGTAAACTATTAGCGAGGAATTGTGTACTTTCAGTCGTAATAGTTAGGTTATATAGTACTCTGGGTCTAGGTGGGTTTAAAAAATAAATAAATAATTCAATTACTCAATTATCCTGATTTTGGCGCCTTTTTGGCCCATGCAGGTGCCTCTAGGTGGGTTTAATTATCACCTCTCCACTATATTTTTCAGACTCTTCAATGTCCTAACCCGCTACATTTGGTGTTAGTAAATACAAGTCTAATAGCTTAAGCTTCTCCACCCATCTCCCCCTCCAACAAAGGTTTGGTTTGCACGTATATTTTTCCATTAAATATATGACTATATCAGGGCACGTAGGTCCTTTCTGCAGACCGGCCGAGAGTATACATGCTTCGAGTATTGTATTTCCTCCAATGCCTCCTCTACGACTTTTTCTCAGCCGCACTACCCACACGGGCCTTAAATAGAATACACACTTAGAGCATCCCTTATTCTATCATTATCTCCCCTCTCTAGCCAACGAAACGATGGCCATTTGCGAGTGTGTGACAGCCAAGGAAATCGTAAAAATAACTAGGCACGGGGCCCTCTTGCTGCCGAAATAAGGACCAACTCTGAAGATATAGCTACCCCTTTTAAACGTTCCAAGAGGCTGACCAGCCGAGCGCAGTAGACCTGAATATAACTGATCATCTCTTTCTCAACCTTCTCAGCTTTTCCTTACTCATCTCCCGACTCATGCCACTTGACAAATTGAAGGTCGCAAAAGGTTATCGGCAACGTCCTGTTCAGAGAAATTTCTGGGAGGCAGCTTATATTAGTATCCAAAAGCCGTTACGGTCGTGGAGCGGTTGCTATGAAACCAAAGTTACGAGTGCATAGAGATATACCTTGATTAGTAGTTGATCGAGCTGAATGTGCCAGCAGTTAGGCTGTAGGGGTTTACCTGCAGACTGGAGTTTGGAGGATTGAATTGTGAAACATAATTACTATATCCTGATATATCACAGTCATATACGTAGATTTCAGGCTAGACGACGCTTTAAATACCGTCGCCGCGGTCGGATGGTGCGACGGAACATCGTCTTGGTCGATCTTCCATGTAAAGTCTGGATAGCTTGGACAAATATCCCGATCGAGACAGTAGATCTCTGGTTCAAATCCGGCAAATCAAAACCACAGTTCTCGCGGCACTAGTATGCATGGATGACGAAGGCATGCTTGGATAATCAATGGTTTTAAATTTCCCTTTGGTGGGTACTTACGGAGGAGGGTCGACTGTTTGTGCAAGTAAACATACCTCGTAGTGGTATTTGCGAATGAATCCAGAGTTTGAGTGTCTCTAACGTCAAAAGAGTCATCCAACATGTATACATAGCACTGGACATGTGTCATAGCTAGATAGCTGAGTTCACATTAAATAATTGTAAAAAAATACCTTTCACGCTAATATTCCTTTTAAATGATCGCAACATTTGTCAAGTGACTCATATTATTTTGATGCCCTCCTAGCTAGTATGTTTGGAGGTTATAATATGAAGAGACAATGTTGTCGATAAGTCGATTCCTTCTATTCTCCAGAGCATAAGCGTCTTTGACTTTGATTTTGTCGGCGCTTGTACAGCCGCCGGTTGGTAGCATGTGTTGTGGTATAACAATGGCTTCCCTGACCACTACTTTAGCCTTTGGCACTACAATATCTTTCTTCTTTGCCAGCGTCGTTATCGTCGTCTCGATCATCTCATGTATTATCGGAAGTGTATATAGGAGATAGGGCGAAATAGTTCAAAGGTAAAGGGGTATAGCTCAATCTCGGCTCTGCAGATTCTACAGTGAGTGCTGAAGCTTTGCAGTGGACACCGCTAATAACTGCTGAGTTTTGGTCATCCTGGGTTGGTGATTTAACAACAAAGATGTAGAATCCGAGATTCAGGTTTTGAGCCCTGCACACAGTTTGTTGACGACTGGCGAAGTCACGAGATACTCGGGAGAAAAATTACGATTTTTATCCGACCGCTGAGGACCTAGATAGCTGAAACGGTCCTCTAATTTCTACTGAGGCTATTAACTCAGATGATATACCAAAGAGGCATCTGGCCAAGGTTACAGCAAATCAATTTTTGGAACCAAAGGTATTTAACATCTGCTCCTGGTCTCTTGACTCTTCAGCCCTGGCGTGACAAGGGACGCCAAGACTGTAAGCCTAGAATATCCGAATTTCCAAGGTGAAGGGACAGAAGTGTGCAACATTAGCTGAAACTACAAAAAGAAGGATGGGTTACAGTTGCAGGAGTCAGGTATGAGACTTCGGCATGCTCTTCACGAGTGACATGCCAGTCCTTGGAAAGTCTAGTAATTCTCTATGGGGAACAGAAACGTGGCGCGCTGTTTGTCAAAGGTGTGCATTACTTAGAACACCAGGGGTAACCCATAGATACTCGAAGTGAAAGGGACTAGCTGGAGAAATGAATTAAAAATATCACTCCAATATCTTAAAGATTAATTTTGCCCTGGTGCTGATGAGACTTCCGTTGCGAGCCCGAGCCACACTTTTCGTCTGGGGGAAGGATCGTCGGGCTCGGACTGAATCGACTCGGGACCCGCTCCAGCGGCTGTTGGGTTGGGCCTTGTTCGACGTGGACCGTTTTCCTTCCTTTCTTATGCATTCCTAACACTCAGCTCTACCTTAGTGATTGACTGTAACGGGTCTTTCCCCTGCAATGAAATTGTGGGTGGAAATGGCAGTGACGGCATCTTTCGGGCCGATCTAATCAGAATCGACCATCACCTCTCTTGGCGGCTGAGTTAGGACTAGCTCAGCTTTAAACTTTGGCTCGCATAGAATGATATATTTAGGAAAAACTACTTGGATAGTAGCCGAGACTTACAGCTCTTCTGCTATCTAAAACACATGGTAGGGAGGTATGTGGATGGTGGCTGTAGGTTTTGGACGTTTGCTCGCCGAAACGCTAGCAAAGCCTTGTCTTTAGCGGTTTACGGATCTCCCTCTGCTACCTGACAGGGCGTGTCGCTGATAATAAAATTGTTTTTCCAATGTGAGTGTTGATTGATAGCCTTCATGGGTTCATTACATGATGAAATTAGGGCAATGAGAGAACATTTATGATCACCCAATGAATCTATAAAATTAGAGAGAGTGGGGGTTGTATTATGATTTAAAAAGGGCTGGCAAATGTATGATGGTTTGTAAAGAGACGCAATATTTTAGTATTCAATTGACTCCAAAACCACATTAAGACACGTACATCTTATCTACATGCAGGCCGGAGAGGCCCTTTCCAACACACAGGAGACAATTATTCATAGAAACTCGCAAGACTTAAATATTCAGATCTATCTTTAAACGTTCCTTGGGCCATAAAAAGTTCATGACACAATATTTTGAGAGTTGGAATAGCGGGTTCTGCCCGCACCCCTGAAACTTGATGTGCTATGGTCAACTTCAAGAACATCCGAAACCAGTCGCACCAGAGTGTGCTTTAAGTGATTCAGAGTGTATCAAGTCCTCTCAAGTGTTGGTATGATACTTATCTCTTAGTATCCTTCCACCCTTTGCCCTACCACCATCAGTTTTCTATCAGTGAACTTGCCTGTTTGGGGTGTTCATCTCCTCCATTTGTTTTTTACCTTGTGTGAGTGTGTTTTTGTAAGTATAAGAGCCAGCAGTTCTTCTTGCTCATTTTATCTATATCTTTTGACCTGTCGACAGCAGATTGCACGAGCAGGCTTTCCGCAGGTTAAGAGGGACAAAATAAAGAAGATAAAATTTGGAGATTATGCGAGACTGCCTGTTCAGTATACAGCGAATAGGTCTAGAAGCGCAACCCCCCCAATCGAATTTCAAGATAGAAGCTTGCACTAAACAATGGATAAAGAGCACATGGTCTGATCAAGGTCAGGATGATGCTGTTGTTGTCTGGATTTTACTGTTATTTTTAGTCGCGCTCATCATAATGGAAGTGATTGCAGTGCGGAGCTTGTACGTTCTCCTATCAAATTGAAAATATTCCCTCGCATCATTCAAGTCTGATCGATTCGCAGGTTCGCCTCAGTTCGCATTCGTGCAGGCCACGTACCAGTTGAACACGACAATAATGAGACGGCGCTATCGAAATCAAATCATGAAAAGTTATCATACATTGACTTGTCATTTTTGAGCTTTGGAAAAGTCGGTAGAGATGAAGAAATGGGATCTTTCGAGTTAAGCTCCGAACTTTGCAACTCACCACCTTTACAGCCACATCCATATGATCTACTCTCTTCATCTGCTTTGCCTAGATGAGCCATAGATGTGTCCCGTTTCAGATTCGGTACTTGGAAAACTGATTAAGGCATATGTTCGTGGATTGTTGGGCAAGCTCACTGTTATTAGCTCAGAATTATGCTCCAATACACTGCTAATAGAATCAAGGGACCATGAAGATCCAAAAGGAAGGCTCAATTGGTTCCCTGCTGTTGTATTATGTCTAACGCATTAGTTAAGTTTAGATCTGGTTGGTAAGAATTAGCGCGATAATCGCCATCAATATGCCACTGTGTGGCATGCAAGCTCTTTATTTGATTCTATGATGATGTATGTGAAATGTAGAGTGCTGTAATTTTATCAACGGAAACCCTAGGTTACTTTGGATGGAATAAAAATTTAGAAGTACGAGGTAGAATACTTCAGATAGCAACCTTGTGCTGCTCCTCTTAGTTTCGTGTTATGATCCAATGGTAATTTCCATATTTCCACTGGTCACGAGAGGATAGACATTGAGAAATCTATTAAACAAGGGTTCAATATATGCGGGATTTATGATAATTGGGGACAAGATGAATCCCCTGGTCATTATGTGAAGAGGCGAGTGCGAATCGTATTTCCTTCCCCTGCGACCATCGTCTGCCTATTTTGGATCAGTTGATAAATATAGGTTGTACGTGGATCTGACTCTATTTCTGGAGCTCCCATACTGAGTTCAATGGAAGTTGTTGCAAAAGTTGAAAAGAGGTTACTCCTATCTGCACCTTATAATCTCTTCAAGCTCGTAGGCGATGCGTGGCTTTCTCACAATTGGCATAGATAGGACCCGCACGTGATGTAATCTAAGCGATTAAGACGTTGTTTATGCTGGTCCACAATAGACTTGCCCAGCCCTTGAACGATTTTTGTCTAATGCTATATTTATTCATGTAATTCATATGCACATCCTGGCGCTAACTCTTCAAGGGTAGCCCTTCAGTTGTGATAGGATTGAGGCACGTGATCTATAAAAATATGTGAGCAGCTTTGCTTCAATTCCCCGTAAAATGAAGGCAAATGACGGAAGCGGGGTGCCAAGGTCCAGTAATTGTATGCCTAGATGCAAAAGTCGAACCCTTCTCGAAACCTTAGTCATCTACCTTCTCCAGGCGCGCCTGACACGAGTCCTTTGCCTACCCATGTAATTCAGGGCCATGATCCCTACATTTCCCCTCCGCTCCTCCTCTCCCTCGAGTAATCAATATCAATCAATCAGTCAATCAATTAACAGTAAATCTCCTCGAATTTAATTACTATGTCATCTATTTATTATAAGCTATTGCCTCTGTACCCTCAAGATCGTGTCTTTATCATAGTTCTTCACCTTCTTTATTTGACGACGATATCTTTCCACCAGCTTAAAAACTATGACTGCCTGTCTCTAGAACTCATTTACGATCCTTCAAAACTCTGTCTGGTGCTTATCTCACCTCGTCACATTTCTTTAATAACCCCTCTGCATTACTCGAAAGGGAGGCTCCGTGGTGTTCACACTCAGCCGTCTATCGTCGTCTAGAAAAAAGCATCACAATAAACATTCATTTGAATCTCACTGTGAAAAGTGTTTGCCACTAAAACCTCTCGAACCAACTCATCCACTTATAAAAATCTAATAAAAAGTCTATTTATGGCTCCGAAGCCCTCTCAACCGCCTAATTTATCATCGGCTTCAGGGTCACCCAATCTCCCCTCAAAAAGAAATCGATCATCACGGTCAGATGATGAGGAAATTAATTCCACACCTCGCAAGCAGCATAGAAGGGTTTCCAAAGCATGTGAACGCTGCCGCCTGAAGAAGACTAAGGTTTGTAGCTCTAATGTCTTGAAGGCTCTGGCACTAATGAGACTCAAAACTAGTGTAATGGAGAAATGCCATGTCAACGGTGTACAGATGACGGAGTTGCCTGTTGTGAAGGAGCTCGAAAGAAAAGTGGATCTAAAACTGTTGCCGAGAGGTAGGTTCTCTTTTCACTATTACTTGCCCTTAATAACGTGTAAAAGCTGTGTTGAACTACTCGAATACCAGCAAACTAAGCTAATCGCTGGTCATCTTAAAATGTATCAAATGATGGTGGAAACTGGAACCTGGTCTTTCGGGGAAGTAAGAAGAAATGGTCGAGGCGTTCCAGTTGTTCACGATATTCTTGAAAAATTAGGAGTCATGCAATGTAGTAAAGATCTCCCTAACGGTTTCCCTGAAAGTCCCGACGAAAATCGGGCACTTCGAGGACAGCTCGAGGCAACTCGAGATCAGAAAAATCACCGAGAGGAGCACGAATATCGCAAGAGATCACACCTTGAAGATGTCCCGCCATCATTGGTACATACAGACCGTGAGAGTAGTGTAGACAGTAGTCGTTCTAGTCTCAGCGGAACAACTAAAAATTCTGTCGAAATAGAACACAAGTATACGCCTTCCGGTTTAACAGTAAATACACTCCCTAGTTTTGAGCAACAAAACGAACCACTACCTCCGAATAAATGCACTTCGTTCAAATATTCAGCAGACCCTGCTGATAGTAAGAATCTGTCTGCCATGACTCTCCCCAGTTCGGCCAACATTACTTTAGCAAGCGACATTTGCGGTAATTCTCCAATGATAGATAGGCTCAAAAACATGCCAAGTTATCATCAATGGAATCGAATAGGACTAAATTCATCAGTTGAAACTGAACCTACTCAATTTATGACACAGGTTACAGCACCGTATAGTGATGTGCATGTATACAACGCCATGAATAATCATAACACATCCTTTAACGCGTTACCAATACTAGGATCTGAATTTCTTCAACCAATAAATATCAATATGGAAATGGTTCCAACAGTAATGAAATATTCATTCGACCCATACATGGGCTAACGACAACCCAATATTTATTTGAAGGAATTAGGACTCAGTTATAATAAAATTTGGGCGTTTGGGAGCTGGAATTGAGCGCAAATGGATGAGCTCCATCTATTTATCTAGACAGGGAGGGGTGATTTTGAAATTTAATGAACTTACAACACTCCAGGCTGGGTTGGACTTAAGTAGTAAGGTTATGTCAAGGATAATGTGTAACTTAGCGAGCTGTGGAACTTTAGGCAAATTTTTATCGTAATAGAATTTTTAATTTATCCATAATAAAGTAAAGTAACCTAAGTTGTAGGACAGGTAGCCTTTTAGCAAAAATTTGAAGTAAACAAGTAGCAATATCTTTATTAAAATACTAAGCTTTTATTTTGGCTGCGAAGAAGATTCTAACGATATGAAATGAGAATGTAACTGACCGGCATCATCCATTTGATAACTCTCGTTTAAGTGCTGAACGACCGCAGCTTATCCTTCGCCATTTCACGTGCCTTTTATTCTCTTGCCTGTAACAACGAACGGTGCCTTGAGGAAACTGTTGGTTAAATATCACATTGTGTGATTATTTAACTTATAAACCAATATCAAGCAAGCACGTTTACATAGTTTTAAAGCAGGGAGGAGGGGGAGACGAGACCCAGCGCCTGCTGGTGGTATCCACTGCGAACCGCCGGCTCTTACTGTAGAGTCTGTATCGCCTTCATCACTAAGCATATCCCCCTATCACCATTATCATGAGGATTCCCAATCGCTTTCGACGTCTATATTGTCTTTCTTTCTCACCACCATCCCTTGCTCACGGAGGGGAAGCCATCCGATGAGCTTCCGGAGCGTACCCAGCACCCGATACGATCATGGTGGATTGGATCAAGTCGGCCTCTAATTTTACAAAGAGGGGAGATGTAGATGGATATGCGCACCTCATGTAGTCCCAGTGCCCAGGCCTCTTTTTACAATTATTTAATGTGAACTCAGCTATGACACATGTCCAGTGCTATGTATACATGTTAGAGGACTCTTTTGACGTTAGAGACACTCAAACTCTGGATTCATTCGCAAATACCACTACGAGGTATGTTTGCTTGCACAAACAGTCGACCCTCCTCCGTAAATAACCACCAAAGGGACGTTTCGAAACCTTTGATTATCCATGCATGCCAGCGCCGCGAGAAATGTAGTTTAGTTTTGCCGGATTCGAACCAGCGGTCTCCTGTCTCGGGCGGGAAATGTGTCCAAGCTATCCAGACCTTACTTGAGAAACCGGCCAAGATAATGTACCACTGCACCATCCAACCATGGCGGTGTTTCTATCATGTGGCCACGGGTTCAGGTTTGAAGTTGGTTTAAGCGGAGCGCTTATTCGCTTCAGATGATAGATCCTTGTCAGTGCCTCAATCGACAGGATGCATTATTCTTGCCCTAGATGCTAAGGCCTAAGCCAAGGGCACAATTTCATGTCTTGTCCCTCTCAGTTTTATGCAAATCCAACCCATCCGCTGAAAAATTAAACAGCCCTTCTCACCTTGTGCTTGGCTGATAGTAAGAATTAGATTTCTCAAATACAAAGTTGTTTATCTAGCAGACTCATGGCCTCAGTCGATACTTACCTTATTTTGCCGATGAATCCACCTCAAACTTCACCTTCAACACCTAGACTCAGACAATCATCCGGAGATTGGAACATTTTAACAAGTCAAAAAATTCAATATTGACGCATTGAAATTCAAAGTCAGTTTCCGATTTATGGGCCCCATGAATCTGATAACCACCAGACGCAGATTGCCGCGCAACCAGGCATTTCCCGGGGCCAAGTTAGTAATTCACTGCGCCGCGGAACTGCCTCCCCCAAAAGGAGAAGAAGACATCCTCAAGACTGAAAGCAGATGATGTTCATCAGATTACATCTTACGTCGAGTCTTCACTTCAAAACCGCTGTAAAAAAATCTAGAACTCGCCTCTGGCCCCTTTGGATATCTTGCGGCAGCGAGCGAGCGAGTCTTACAGAGAGAACTTCAAAAAAGGGGACATCAACGACATGTAGCTCATCGTAAGCCTCCAGCATCTCAAAAAACTGCAGACGCGCAGGGAATGGGCCGATGCTCATTTCGGTTGGATATATGACGACTCGACGTCAGTTTTATGAACAGACGAAGCCTGGGTGGAAGATGGAAGAGATTCTAGAGAACGCAGACTCGACGCCGTGGCAGTACGGTAGTGTCGCCCGCTCTGGCGCAACCGATGCCTTGCCACGCACAGAGCTCACTTTGTACAATTCTTTGCCGAGATTAGAATTTCCAGGCCCGTCGAGATCGTACGCATCCTCTGAAATTATCTTGTGAACTTATCCTGATCTCTCTCGCATCCATCTCAAAGAATTGTCTCCCAGATTTGTGCGCCACGCTTTGCAGCCTCCGTCGCGTGTAAATATCGGCGTGCACGTGTATTTGGTGACGAGCCAAGGCCAGATAAGGTCGACGAGAGGTGTTATCATGGGAATAAGGATGTACAAAGTCGTACTTGTAGACTTGTTCAAACTTATATGGGAGTCGATCTCGTTGGGAGTCAGTTTTTGACGTGGTTAAGTATTTTGAATCATAGCCTCGCAGACCAACATGTTGGGTATTGCAAAATTTGACTGAAATTGGCTCTGAGAGAGTATTTCACTCCCAGGTTCGTAGTGGACATCGCGTACAGGTGTTCGTTCTTGCCCTCCAGTGTCTAGGCCTCGCCTGACTGGAGCTACTAGTCTTTGAGACTTTTTCTCGCGCACGCAGTTACTACTGCTACCATTTTTCTGGGGGATAGAAATTTTCATGGAAAAGATGATTGGAATTTACTGGCTAAAACTTAGCTGAATGGCTATTCATCACTGATCTTTCAAGTAATAAAAGAAGCAAGGAGAACTGTACAAGGTGTGGCCTAGGCAAGAGAGGAGCCCAATGTGCTAAATAGTCTATGACTCAAGTAGTAAAATAAACAAAAGGTAAAGACCCTAAGAAAGACGGTCGGACTCTGCAGTATTTCATCAGCAATCTTTCATCCGGAATGAGTTATGTGTCGTATCCAACTATCGTCTACCCAAAAACCATCCCGGACTATGTATCATTGCACCACTCCACATAAAAACTACCCTACCACCAACCTGAAGTATGTACTAATATTATAGAAAAAAAAGGCATAAAAGTATCGCCAAGTAACTCTATTTTTGGTAAGCGACAGGTAATCGCACAACTTACGATGTCGTCTACTTCTGACGTCGAGGTTTTTCAGTGATTGTTCGCCCACATGGCCCAGCTAGATAGCAATTCGTCTTCATTTAGGGCCACCGAGCTCTTTCCAGGAAGGTCTTGGGGTCAGAATCGAGCCCCAGAATTCTTGATGCGTTCCACTCTTGAGTTGGTCCATCCTAGCCCCGGTCCCCACAAACATAATTCAGGGTTAAAGGCGGCAAGGCACAAGAGGGAGACTCAGTCTACATTCATCTAGAGCTGGTCGAGCCCTGCATCCGACGCCAGACTTGGCTCTCACTTATCACCCTGGACACAGAGACTATAAATGGTCAATTAACAGCATTATTCTCCACCTCGTCACTTGCGCCCGCGCCTTCTGACCTCCGTTCACATTATATCCCATGCATGAGGGTAAAATGGAAAATTTTGTACAAATTAGTAACACTAATGTAACCTCCGCTCACTGATAGAAAATCCAAAGGGATGATTCTGTAATTATGGCTCCTAGAGTCTTTCAAGTGAGCAAAGGTGACAGCAGTAAGTAGATTTAACTTAACCCCAAGAGGTGATATATAACGTCAATGAGTCAGCCTGAGGAGTTCTTGCCCACTAATCCTGCGCCTTTTCCGGACCATAGCTCGCTTTGTTTCCTTCTGCACCCCACTTTGTTCGTTACCGATCACTCCTTTTCCATCACCGAGGTCTACTGAACCCTTCAAGAGGTCGATAGTGATATGAGAGTCAGTACCACTCAAACTAAAATTTTGAGCCATATTGGTCATCTGACTGTCGAGAACCTTTTGAATCGTTCTCTGGGCATTGAAGGCCTGGTTTTTGCCTGCTTGCTGTAGGATATAGAGGGTGGCAATCCGGGCAAAGTCGAGGGTTTTTTCACTTCCGATAAAGCCTGAAAGGGCAGCCGATTTAGTGGGCGGTGGTATTGGTGATGGCAAAGAAATTGTGGTGGAAGATGAAATCGAGAGAAGAGGAGAAAATGAATCAGAGGTAGTGGTAGTGGTAGTGGTAGAAGAAGAAGATGATGAGGTAATGGTAGAAGAAGATGAAGAGAAAGATGGAGATGGAGATTCTGTAGACACCAAAGTGCTTGTTGTAGAGGTTACCGACTGAGTTGTCTTAGATTCATTGTTGAGCGGACTGGGAGTGACTGTAGTCAAAATTGTGACTGTAATAGTGGTAGTAGAGTCAGACATAGTTGTTATAGTTTCATAACTAGATGGGACACCGGGTGCCACGGCGGGGGTATCGGAAGTCTCATTTCTTTTCAAAAGCTGTGCGTTTCCGGCACCGATTCCAGGATCTACTACTTGATCTACCCGCGTGCTTTTCCCATTAAATGTCACCAAAGCATTCTCGTTTGTACAACTCAAATCTGCGGCATTTAAATTAGCAAGAACTGAGCTCGCATTCAGCGGAATATTGAATTCAGGCCGTGCATCAATTATCAGACGTTCAATGGAGCTGCCTAGTGTGGAATTTTTACCAACGAGCATGGTAGTACTACAGTCTATCGCCTCGGCTTTATTGCAAGTAATTCCAGTGAAACCGTTGGAGCATATACATGCACAGCTACCATCTCCAAGAAGAAAAGGAATACCGCTATTTTGACACTGTGTCTTTTCTGAGGTGGCACAATTATCCAAAGTGATGAGAGTTTTAGGTGTAGGATGTTGCTTGCTCCGCACAAAAAAGAAAACCAAAGCCAAAGTTATAGCCACGATTAGCGTGGCAAGCAAAATGAGGGCAATGAAAATTCCACGGGACAACCCACAGTAAAGACGGTTCGGCGCTATATTTTTATTGTTATTTGATACACTATTAGCACTCGAGTTTTCATCTCCAGCCGATATGTCTGATTTTAATAAGCCAGGTATAGGCTCGGGGGTGATTATTATTTGTCGAGAGGAGTGAGCAGAGCTCATATCTATTTGATCTATTCCACATCAGCTGATTTTAATTATAAAGCAGAATAGACTCACCCATTGAGTCTGTCGTAAATTGTGTGCTGTTAAAGCTATCAAAGTCAATATTACTACCTGGTCGCTTTCCTTGGTCAATTAAACTTTCCAGCTTTTTTGCACGAAGAATAAGGTCTGTTAGGCTAGTGAGACTGCCTCGTGCTTCCGCTGCACTGATAGCATTCATATCAAGTCGCGGTGGTCGGTGCATTGCAGAAACTCGGCTAAACAACTCGCTTTTTCTCAAATTTGCAGCCTGAATAGACACCCGATTCACCTCATTATCTCGTCCTGATAGATCGTATCCAGTATCCAAGGTTAGGCGTGATCCAGGATAATCATAAAATGAGCATATAGCACGTGATTTTTTATCAGTTAGTGAAGAAGATTTTTCTTCTATTTGAGATGTCTTATTTGATAAGTCGTTAATACGGTCGTTGCTTGTCTCAGATGACTGCAGAGAGTTATCTCTTTCATAAGACTGAGTATTGTGTCTCACTTTCCAGTAAGAATCATCATCATCTCCTTCTGCAGTCTCATCTTTGTCGTTGGATTCAGAGGCAAAATCTGCTGAATTCCATCCAATAGGTATAGCCTCACCTGAGATGTACGAGCTAACAGGAACTTTTCTAGAACGAGAAAAATCCTCGGGCAAGTCTGAAATAGATGATTGTTGTGTATAAATTGAGTAAGTGGGTTTTCTTGGATTTGGAGGCATACCGAGGCCAGTCGCGCGCGGGACGGGGAAATCTGGTATAGAGTCGGAGTATGATGTGTGATAAGACACAGTCATATCTAGAGAGTTTATGGAAGGACTGACAAGCTCTGCTTTCTCTGAGATCCAACTCTGTAATGGTTTCTGAATTGAAGGCGTGAGCTCTTGAAAATTCGTAGGATCTAGCGTTGGAGCCACATAGCTTTGACGAAGTGGTCTTTGAGGGGATGTTGTCTTGACTTCAAAGGAGACAGTCGGTAGCTCTTGTGATGGATCGAATGAGCTCTGGGAAACTAATTTCGGCCTGGAAATTGCTGCTCCAATTCCGCCTGGCTCGTTTCTCAAATCTGCAAGCCCTGCTGGCAATCGTGGTTTTGCTCTACTTTTGGCATTAGTCTCGGTATAGACGTTACCCTCTAACAATAATATTTCAGATGGTGGAGTGTTGCGTCCCATGATATTTTTTGCTCTCGTAGCTAGGGAACCTCTAGCAGAGCTGGTTGACGACTGCCATGGCAGATCGCTCATGAACGCTAGACGTCGATAGTTTCCAAGCTGGAGATTCGGGTGAGATAAAGTCCAGCTCTATTTACCCGTCAATCCTATCAAATAGTGCTTGTTCTAACCAAGCTCGCAGTTATGCATGAAGCTGTTGCTCATGAGAGACAATCTTGGCGTATGTAGATCAATCGGTGTTAATTTTTCTTGTATTATCAAGTCAATTCTAGAATACGGCTACAAGGCTTCACAGAAACCCCAGTGTTGGCCAGATTAAAAGAAACTTTGAAGAAATTGAATTCTCTAGCTAGGATCCACGGGATAAAGCAGAGTTGTTAGAAAAAGTAATCTGAACTGTTGATAAAAAAGTATAGGAGTGGCTCGGATCTGTATGTTCCAATCTCAGGGGAAGGGAGCCCAGTGGCATCCAGTGCTGAGAGCTTGCGTTGAACGAATGTATTGATGACAATTAAAAAAAAAAGGAAATAGAGACCAGAAGAGGAGTCTGGGTCAGTGGGATGGCAGTTAGGCCTCGCCGCGTCAACCATGCGGGAAGAGGAGGGACGAAACCAAAGGGTGGGAGTATTTGAAACCTCTGGCGCAGCACATTTAGGAACCAGCCCATTGTCGATATTATCATGTCAATCCAGCTGATTTCGAGTCGAACGGATGATCTGGGCGACCCCGGCAGTATGAATTGGATTCAGTAGATATGGGCTGCACAGATGCTTCATTTCTCCCTGAAAACATGTATTCGTTAGCTTGATAAAATGGTGATATTGGCCGCAGATGCTGCCTTCTCGCTCGCTTGTGCATGCAAAACGTAGCAATCATGTGCAATTTACTCGACGCGCAGGCCAGTCCTGAAACTTCCATAGCTACTGGGTCTAGTGACATTGGGCGGCGCGGGTATCTTAGAAGCTCATTCTTGACTCGGATTAATTCAATCTTCTATTAAAAGACGATGACGGTCTTCCAGCTCCCATGGCTGATACACAACTACATCATGACAATAGCTAGACCCACCATAACTACGAAACCCGACAAGGAAGAATACAGCATCGTTCAGAGCCAAGCCAACTGCGTCAGTAACCCTCATACATTAATATAATACCTACAATTGTGGACAAGATGTTGCAGTGGCTTTCACTACCATCGAAAATTCTACATTCAAGAACTAGCTGCGCTGAAAACTTGAAAATCATTACACCTTATCGGAAATCCATCGCACGAGCGATGGATGTGAACTGCTTCAGTATCACCAAGCCTGAATCTATGGCACAAATGTTGAACAATTGACGCAGCCTTGTATGGGAAGAAGGCTACTCGAACTCTATCCATGTATTTAGGCGAAAGGACTTGGAATATCTACCACACATCTCGTCATCGGATCGAGTAATTCTGAAATGTGTTGTATCGTCTCGACGTCGTACCGTGACTTATCAAGGTCTCATGCTGTAATCCCAACGCGAGGATAGATTTTTTCAATTCGAAAACGACAGATAAAGTAAGTCCGCAGCGTGCCGTGTCTGCTTACAAGACGGGTACAAAGAATTGTGATAGTAATCTCTTGATCAGCTATTAGGTGTGATCGTATTGATCATCCCTGCTCAAAAGGTTTGTTTCATTCCCATGGATATTCGGGATGCACAGACCAGTCTCAGTAGATTCCGGGTATCCTAGTCATCTGACCATTTCGAGACATGAGATGGCCAGTTTGAATCGCGCGAAGCTGGATCACTATGAAGGACATCGACGATACAGATTAAGCCACTGAAATTCGAGGGCGATCAAATTTGATCAGAAAGTATAATTCGATAACAACCCACGGCATCAGAAACCGCACATGTCTCGACATATCGCTCTATCAGTTGTTTTCGGTGAATGTAACCTGCTGTATAATATGGTAGTTAATTAAAGAATCATGTCTTGTGCTTAAAGATCGTTGGTGAAGTTGGATGAATTTCGTATCATTCTAGATAATACTTAAGGTATGAGGAATTTGGTATGACTCAATAAGAACGAAAGAGCGTCATACATAAACTTATATGATGATGAAGGTTTTATTTAAATAATAAGACATTAGGGTGAAGTCTTAGACTCGAAACGAGTAGAGGTCTCCCTATTTGGTGCTGCCTAAAATATGATTGGCGTTTTTATGAGAAGATTTACGATATTTTGTATTGCAACTGAATCCGAGATGATGATAGGACATTCATAGCTATCTTACCCATGTGATATAGACATTCATGTCACAGGTAGTTTTTATATTGCTTTAATTTCCTTCAGACCTCTGTCCAACATCGATATTTCTACATATCTTTATCCGAGTGCAAATAAAAAAGCAGTAATAAAGCAGTGTCAACTTTGGGGTCAAGGAAACTTTTCCCAGAAAGTCGATCCGCTCTGCACCCAAACTTCTCGCTACGTAAATCTAAAAGACTTACAGACCAGAGAGGTTCAAGACACAAGACTATCCACTTTCCATTGGAATATTTCGTTGCAACTCTTAGATGGTAGAACTCCGTCAGCTCTCATCGGCCAGCAATTATTTATCTCGCCATAGATTTTCCGTTTAGATGTCGAGCCCTTCGCTTCAACTCCAAATTTTTGGATTGCTTCGTGTATCTACGAGTCCAGCTTTAGATGGATTGTTCAATGGCCTTTGTACCTGCACAAAATCTTACACAACTCTTACCACTCAATGATCAAATCTTAACGACC
Organism: Blumeria hordei DH14; assembly: GCA_900239735.1. NCBI lineage: Eukaryota > Fungi > Ascomycota > Leotiomycetes > Helotiales > Erysiphaceae > Blumeria > Blumeria hordei. Next base: position 1,728,588 of record OENG01000027.1, on the reverse strand, counting down.
TGACCGCAGTATCGAGTTAGAAATGTCGGTGTTTCACATTCAAGCGATACAGATTTAAAAATTCAGTACGTTCGCATATCTAAGTTAGTCAAGAAGAACCGCAGTCCTCAACTTTAGAATCCCTATTCATCCATGCCAGTATCAGTCGGCTTCATCTCCTTGCCCGTTTTTTCAGATAGGCATACCAAAAGGCTCAACAAATCAAGAGTATCATGGTGTTTAAATTATCTTTTGTAAGAGATAGTTGGCATAAGAAGTCAAGTACCAGTAGGGTTCCCTTGAGACAGTAGGTTAGAGTCCTACATGGACTATCCTAGATATAAATGTGGCTCCTCGCAGAAAACAAGTACGGCAGGAACGGTCGAGATTTTTCTGATGAGCCTTTTCCCTATTGATTTTCCATGAAGCTTTCTCTCGACTCATGACCCTAGGGGCACGGGGAATACGGCCCTACTCGTCAAATCCGATGTAGCTAGCTGGATCGAACGCAAATATTGGGAAAGTCCGGGCACTGATTGGGCGCCGCTAAAGCTCGGAGGATTGTATACCCTAGATACTCTTTGGACCTCCTATATCTCTACAGATTGCTGGCCTAGTCCACATCAGATGATAGATTATACACGCATATATATATATATATATATATATATATATATATATATATATATATATATATATATATATATATATATGAATGGAAGTATCGGTCAAGCTCTGGTAAGCTGAAACTGCGATTAGACAATGAATCCCATAGCTGCGTACATATCTACGACAAATTGTCGCAATTTTGGCAGTACACATCTATTGGACAGCCGAGACTGCTTGACTGGACCGAGTCGAGCCGGCTCGGCGATAAGGGAGCAACTGGTCACTAACCGACATGCCGGGTAGTAATAATTTGCAGCAGTGGCCCGAGAGATGGCTACAGCAACAAGTTCTCAAGCAGAAATTCAAACTGCCTCAAAAATGCAATGATATGCGGGGGATTGGCTTTGAAGCCTAGAGCAACGAGGACTAGTTTGGTGTTTATTGCACTAGTTCAGTTAATGACTATCAAGCATATTGGGCTCGTCTCTGACCTAGACCACAATTTCTGCATTCCCCATAGTTCTTTTCGTTGACAAAATAGATCTATGATATAGTGCCCGTAGTAGATATCCATTTCGCTCATTTACTACCCATAGAATTTAGCCTCTTTTTCTACGGAATCCTTGGACCTCAAGGAACAAGTCTTGGGAGCGAAGAGCACCTTAATTAAGCCAGTAACATGTTCAAATAATTTAGCAAGTGGAGACCGACGACATTGGAATAGACTTGCAAGCTCATCTTTTACTTTTAGCAGATATTGAAGTATTCAACTGGAAAGTGCTAAGAGAATGATAATGTGCGAGAAAGTGCATGTGCCCGGTTCTCTGAGACGAGCAGTCTTCTGAGTTTGATGTATCGATGATCACTTCTCCCTTTTCTCTGCTTTAAGTTTGTTGGCGATCCGTGGGGTGCGCATGATTTGGACAGAGGACAAAGATTGAACTTATTTTAGCGGGATCCTCTGCGGGCAGTGGTATAAAGTATTCCCCTAGGCCAGAGTTGGGCCAAGTTTCGCAAGGCCGAACAAGTTGGCCAACGAGACATTTATCTTCCACTTCCAGCAAAATCGGTTTCCATCAACGGCACAAAGGAAACACTTGGAATATTGAGAGCATCAAATCAAATTGATTCCCATCGAAGCGTCACGAGGTTTAGAATAACGACCTAGTACATCCTGCTTTCAATGTCCATACTTCTCGTCGGCCCAGTGTCTAGCCTCAGCCATCCTACAAACACATGTTCACGAGAATGCTGAAATTCGCATCAAGAAAAAATCGTGGTGCACAAATCTAAACAGGATATACTTTGGAAGAGACGCGAGACAAATCATGACGAATAGACAAGATGACGCTGAGGATGGAAATAAAGTTAAAAGTGACTAAATATCAATCTTTCCCAGACTATGGAACCAGCCACCTTTGCCTCTCAAGTTATCGGAGACTGTAACAAACCTCGGGCCATATTTTCAGGGGATTTTATTCTATAATTAAATGTTTCAACACAATAGCGAAATAAACTATGAATGAATATCTATTCGTGACGGACACAAGCCTAGCACTCGTATAGCATGACACGGAGAAGGCTAGTCCTTACCCGGGGACTATACATGACTCATTTTGACATTTAACTCATGAAGTGGGTGCACTTGCTGATATCACTCGAGGCCTTTGTGCTAAAGACTTTCACCCTTCCCTCAACCGTTAATATCCACCAACGGAAAAACAGGAGAAACCTTTGGCTACCATAACATGCCTTTGTCATCTTGTATATAGCTGCCACGCGAGATATAAATTCACAGTCCTCCCTTTCTCGAGTGAGGTAGGTGTCCAGGCTACCAAAACTTGAATCCGGGGAGATGACGACCAGGAGGCGGACTAAAAATCTTTCCGTCGTTGCCTGTTTTCAGAGTGTCCGTTGCACTATCTGAAATCGTTGTCCTTGCGCCCATAGATACCCTTGAGTCCAAAACACACGAAAAATGTGCGTCCCAGCATGCCCATTTATGACCTCTCCACTCATTCGTTCCACGTCCCAGCTGCCTGTCCTCCCTCAAGATGTGAAGCCCCATTATAGCAACGATACCACATCTTCCAAGACCATGGCTTTGTAAATCACGGCTTAGCTTCCTCCTCGCAGGTGAACATAGCATCGTAACTTTTTAGTGGGAGATGGCCGGGTTTTGATGAGGCAAATTCCCGAGCGCAATTGGAGTAACTCCTTTATCGATAGTTGAGGCGAAGAGTTATAGTAAGGTTGAGGTAGAGGACTCGCGTGAGAATTATAGGCCCGACATTGAGAAGTCGTCAAATTTAGAAATGCTTGAGGTTGCTTTCGACTTTGATTCGGTTGCGATTCTTCTTGGCTATCCCAGATATCTAGAGCAAACTGAGCGATCATACCAGCACCACTGGAAGGTGAATACTTCGTCTTTGCCGGCGAAATGAACTATTAATTGACTACCAGTCAATTCTAGAGACCGAAATTCGACAACACATTTTGCTCCAAACTTCGTGACCAAAAGCAGAGTCGAAACCGAGTTTTCCTGCTAGAGTAAATCTGAATTTAATTTCATTCATTCAGGTAGCTTGTGGGGTGCAGTAGATTCCTGTAGCTATACCAGTCATAAAGGCAGTAAAAGCCCCCTCTCCAATCTTGTCTGTCTCAAATCTATCGAGATTTTAATTATTTAACTGCAGCCTCGATATCTCCTGCAAGTCGAATGTCCTCAAATTAACCTTCACTTACTATCCAATTTTTAATTCTCTCCATACTATCATGGCTTCAAATGACCTACCTTTTCCACTTGAAGCACATCCCCCTTTTTACTTGCCCATCGAAGACATGACAAAGCCTTGCGTTCCATATTTTGTGGCTAGTCTCACGCTGATATATTGGATTATTAACTCCGGGGACTTTCTATTGTTCCAAATGAAAGTTAAGCCAGATGTACTCGTTTATAAGCTGAACATGGAAACTCATTGGTGCCCGCCAAAGGCTTTGATGGATTCTTGAAGGCGAACATATGTGATTGATTTCTTTTCTCCCCACATTCCTATCGATTGTTGAATTTGCAGCTTTTGCAGAGTGTCATTAATAGTAAATACTTATGACTGACATCATTTGCAAAATTAGCTTTCGGGAAGCACTTAGAGGAAGCTTTAGTGCATGATTCATTAACTCAATTTACAAGTATTGACTCATGAGAATGCGTACACATATACTCAGCTTAAGGACCAGACGAGAATTAAGCCCAATGATTATCTTGATTACATAAAACGAAATAGATAGCTTGTCTAGATGGTGAGTTTTACGATTTACACTAGAGTTCTCTTTGATTATACCGCTACTAGGTTTCTAGATAATCTCAAAACTCATGGTAATGGCAGCCGAGTGAGTTATCCTCTAGATTAATTAACTGTCTTGGTTGACATGAAGTAAACTAATCGATGCTGATGCATTTGGGTTGAGGAAGTTAGGGGTTAACGACGGGTTAAGCCCTGTGCTGTAAGTCTAGTAGGGGGTACGAAAACTCAACGGTCAGCTACGTTCCCCCCTGTGAACAACTAATCTTGAAAGTAGAGTTTGCAGAGCTGAGATGGAGCCTTATCCTTTCTAAATTGAGTTCCATCTCCATCAATCTAAAGTGTGTTTTCAGTAACCCATGCGAAGATAATTTACCTGATCAGGACCGGCTCCACTCGTGCTCAAAATCCAGTATGAAGGTGATGGACGTCACTTTATCCAGCGCATTACTAAACTAACAGCAAAGCTGTGAACATGAAGACGACGATAATGGCGCTGGAGAAGTGGAGGAATTTTGCGATATCATACTTTACAACTGCAGTCGAATGAGCCTTCATCAGATTTGGATGCATAATATCCTGCGCTAAATGAGTTATACGTCCATAATGTAAAACATAGAATCTTTGTCCTTGGAGGATAGAAGAATTTAACTCAGCGGCAATATTTACTTTCTCACATTTAATTTGTTCGCCTGGGGGGTCTTCTTGTTGAACAAGTTACCCTAAAACTTCATGTTATTTAAAACTTGTAGGTGCTAGGACAGGCCCCTTTCTGATGACCGATCTTTACCAAGACTTCACGGACATTATATAACGGCCCTCGGCTTGTCTTACGACGCCAATCATGGAACATTATGCGACGATAGGAAGAAAGACGTTCTAAAGTCCAAACATGTCTACTGTGCTCGGTCGGACAGCCTCTCAAAATGCTTCAAAAGGTCTCCTAGGTCTCAGGATTGTGTCCTGATCTCGGGAATACGATATCCCCACATTCAGTGTTTCTAGGGCTTTTCCAAAGTTTTAAGCACTGACAAATTCTTTTCGGCTTGTTTTCCGGAGAAGGGAAACATTTCTGGAACAACGGCTCCCCTGAGTTTATAGTTGAATAAGGATCTGTGAGAGTATTTCTCCTGGCCTGAGGCCGTAAATGAGGCTAAGGAGTTTGTACGAAACTAAAGACATAAATAGTTGTAGACTGTGGGCAATGAAGGCCTGCATATGTTAAGATAGTCCATGATTAGAGTGGACAAGTAATGCATCATATACTAACTATTTTTTTTAAATCATTTGCCGTGTATTCAGCTATCTAGCCATGAAATGTGGTCAGTGCTATACATACAAGTTGGTCTACGGTGGCTTTTCTCGACACCTGTCAGTGGTGACTCCTATGAACCTCCAGCTCTCACTGTAGAGTCTGCAGAGCCGATATTGAGTAACAGAGTCCTTGTCTCGATGAGGATCCCCAATCCCTTTCGCGGTCTGTATCGTCTTACTCTCAACACATCCCCCTATCACCATTATCATGAAGCTAACCACGACCAGATCAGATGGTTGGGTCGGAGCCCTTCTCATCACCAACTCTTGATCATGGAGGAGAAGCCATCCGATGAGTTTCCGAATGTTAGAAATTGTCAAGGATTTCTAGGAGGAAATATCTCGAAGAACAAGTGTACAATTTCGGACAAGAATATATTGATAGTTGTATAGGATATCGAATTCTCTTCTCAATATAAATTAATAAAATATAATATTTTTTTCTTAGTTTAACATATACAAATAAGCCAATCCTTAAATACAGATTCCCGAGGCTTTGGTGATCTCGAACTCCCAGTGATCTAGCTACAACCAGCCACTCAATTACTGCATGGTGGCATTTCCTAGCCACTGCATTTCAGATACTATTGAACCTCGTTTCCCCCAGCTGAGCTTAATTGTATGCAATAGAAACAAGTAAATTGATCTTGATGATCAAACTAGAAATCTAGACCTTCATACATACGAAGTCTAGATTTCCAACACTCCTCCTGAGCATCTAGACCAATTGAGCCATTTTATTTGATCCTGAAGATTTGCTCATGAATTTCTTTCGCTTTGGGAAAGGACAGAGGTTTCGTGAGAATATCTGCTAACATCATTTTGGTAGGGATATATTTTACATTTATTTTCCCGTCTTCAACACACTTCCGGACATAATGATAAGCAACATCAATATGTTTGGACCTTGCAGAATTTGAACCTTTAGCAATTGCCATTGCACTTTGGTTGTCAGTATAAGTTAATATACCATCAGTATCAATAAATTTGTTTGCAATGTGAACCTCATTGAGGAATCCAGTGGTCCAGATAATCTGCTTTGAAGCCTCAAATAGTGCGACATTGTCTGTCTCTGTCATTGAATTTGACCCTGATTTCAAATGCCTAAATTGTGACTGACGTTTAGTCTTATCTTCTGTTCTGTTGAGAAACTCTGAATAAGATTGAGGTATTGCAATATATTTTCGAATTTGCAAGGCATCAGCCCTAGGTACATATTCATTTCTAAGATGTATAGTCGTAGTGATACGGCTACTCCTCCTAAGTATTGGGACTTTAGCTTCAGGAATTATTTCTAGTGAATCAGGTGTAGTTTCTCTAGAAATTTTAGGTCTTGATATTTGTGCTTGCTCCGACACAATAGGCTGTGAATAGTTCGGCGGCACAATATCAACTTCCGGAGTAAAATCTTCGTCCGAATAGTAATTAATATCACTTGGAATTTGCTGAGGAGATGCATGCATATCTATAGTGTCAAAAACGTGGGATAATTGATCTTTCCAAACCCAAAAGGAAGCTACGATAACTCGCACATTTTCAGACGTTATCACCTTATTGGTTCCAAGTTTCAAGGGAATACAGTTGCAGAATTGAGTTTTTGGCTCGCAATACCCGATAAATATGCCACATTGAGAGGTAGGTATAGGTTTAATTCGATGTCGATCCTCATTATTTATCAGTGCATGATAGATATAGGCCCAAAATTTCTGGTCGAAGATCTCTGGAGAGCGACCACTCATCGATTCGAAAATAGTTGTACTACCATAGCGCATCAGTAATATGTTTCGCAGGTAACGGGCTGTAGTAACTGCAGCGTCCCAGAACTTGAATAGTAAGCGGGCTCGATAAAGTATACATCTTACCACTGTAATAAGTGATCGATTCAGTCTCTTTGCTACCTCATCTTGATATTGCGAATATGAAGCACTAATCTGCTGGGTTAAACCATTGAAATCGGTCGTTTTACATTCAGAGCTATCGTCAAAGCGCACTATATTGATGGTCGGTCTAGACTCTCGTTCTTTTCTTTCCTTTTCTAACAGAAGATAATTTGGAATATTCCGAGTATCGGGGTGATCCAAATCAAGGACTTTTGTAGATAAAGAGAAAGGACCGCGATTCACTTTCCCCACTTGTTTGCTTGAGCTACATACATCACATGGTTCCAAATCTGTCATTTGGATTTTGGAATTTTGCGCAATTTTAGTATGAAGACCTGGCAGACCCGGATGGGCAATGTGACGATGTAAAAGATCGGTGGCTGACTCCTGCGTCTTCTGTGATAGCATTCTGACAGAACGACGCGAAGAAGGTGAAGAGGCATTATTCCAGGAAGAAGATGTATTAAAGCAGAATAATCCCGAATCTGATCTAGCGGTTGCAATAACTGATCCATTCCTTGATAACACGCTTAGTCCTCCGTTCACTGATTTAATACCTAATCCCTTTGATAAAAGCTGAATCCCAGATACCAAGTTTCTTGTACAAGAAGGGACATATAGAACGTTCTCCATAGTAATAACTTTGCTAGCTTTCTTGTTCTCCAATTCGAATACCTTAAACTGTACATTTCCAGTGCCAGAGACAGGGATATGTTTGCCTGAGGCATCAAGAATGGATTTCTTGCTGGTGGACATAGAAATGAACATGGACTTATCGCAAAAGACATGGTGTGTTGCACCAGTGTCGAGCACAATATCATTCCAATTGGAGATATTTGTTGTATCTAATGAATGCTCCTCCATTATCCATACTCCAGCCTCAGATGCTTCATCATCACTAATGTGGTCGGATTCGACCTTCGCGGGTTTAAAACGATTAGCTGATTTTGCACGCAACTTCCTAACTTTGGCAGCCTTGTTAGGATTCTTGGCCGCCCATTTAGATCCATCAGGGGTATCAATCCAGTGAAAGCAGCTTTCGCGCAAGTGGCCTCGGCGCTTACAGTGTGCACATCTCTTTACAGTCATAGAATTGTCGGAACTTGTGCTGGATTTACCGACTAGGGCCACAACTGGTGTAGGGTGAAGATCGCGATATACTGCTTGAGAAGCACGTATTGATGATATAGCAGACTGCAGAGAGATGGTTGGTTCCCGCAATGAAATGACAATCGACATGTAGAATCCTCCGCAGCATTTAATGAAGTGGGTCAATATCCGTTTTTTCATGCTTGAATCTGAAGGCGCTGACATGCTGTTGATCAAACAAATTTTAGATCGTATTTCAAACAACTTTTGCACGCATTTGTCAACCTCAATGTCATCTTCGAAAGTTAATCCCCAGTATTCCTGTAATAGTTCGTCTACGTCCTCAGTTGCATCTGGACAGTAGAATTGTTTCAGGTTATCCCAACAAGTTTTCGAAGAGTAAGAGGAATGAACAAGGTGAAATGCGACGTCGGGTACAAGTTGAGATATGGCAACTCGTATATTTCTATCTTGTCTTGAGATAAGTAGGCCGGTCTCTGAGCTTTTTATATCCTGCGTATCGAGCTCGACTTTTGTCTCCAGAATGTAACTTTCAATTTCAAATAGCGACAAAGTATCAAGAAAATGAGTGCTCCATCTGTTGTATGTAGATTTCTCCAACTTTGGAGCACACTTCATTGACTTCAGTATTTCTGCAGCAGACATTGTGAGATTCGGAGTATTGAAGTAACGAATTAAAAAATTGAGGTATATTCGATCAAAGGACAACTTATCAATAAAATCAATCAGCTCAGTTGACTAGAGCGTTGGTCTCATAATCTGTTAGAAATTGTCAAGGATTTCTAGGAGGAAATATCTCGAAGAACAAGTGTACAATTTCGGACAAGAATATATTGATAGTTGTATAGGATATCGAATTCTCTTCTCAATATAAATTAATAAAATATAATATTTTTTTCTTAGTTTAACATATACAAATAAGCCAATCCTTAAATACAGATTCCCGAGGCTTTGGTGATCTCGAACTCCCAGTGATCTAGCTACAACCAGCCACTCAATTACTGCATGGTGGCATTTCCTAGCCACTGCATTTCAGATACTATTGAACCTCGTTTCCCCCAGCTGAGCTTAATTGTATGCAATAGAAACAAGTAAATTGATCTTGATGATCAAACTAGAAATCTAGACCTTCATACATACGAAGTCTAGATTTCCAACACCGAAGCGTACCCAGCACCTGATACGGAGATGGTGGATTGTATCAAGTCGACCTCGGCTGTTACAAAGAAGGAAGATATAGATGAATATGCGCACCTCGTGTGGTCCTGGTGTCTAGGCCTCGCCTGGCTGGGGCTGCAGGTTTTTTGAGACTTTTTCCCGCGCACGCAGTTTACATTGCTACCATTTTTTTATTTGTTCTTGGGTAGAAGGTTCCGCGTAAAAGATGGCTGAATTCCATGGGTAAATACTGAGCTGAATGGCTATTTATCACGGGCAACTTGTCATTGATCTTTCATGGAACGAAAGAGGCAAGAAGCACCATACAGAGTATGGTCTGGGTCAGAGAGGAGCTCAGCGTGTTAGATAATCTATGACTTGAGAAGTACAAAAAACATAAATTTCTGGATTTTATTCGCAAATATCACTGAGGAATGCTTGATTATAAAAAAATTCAACCTTCATCAGTAAGTACCCACCAAAGGCATGTTTCAAGACCTTTGATTATTCAAACATGCCTTAGTTATCCATGAATATCGACACCACGATGAAAATGGCTGTATTCTGCTGGATTCGAACTAGTGATAACCTGTCTCTTGTGGGATATGTGTCCAAGCTATCAAGAATCTATTTCAGACATCGGCCTAGATGATGTACCACTGCACCATCGAACCATGATAGTGTTTATAGAGCTGCCGGCATTCTCGAATTCGAAGTCCTCGCGCGCGTACAAAGCTCAATTTGTCAAAAATTCTTGCCAAAATTCAAAATATCACCTCTCCTAAGGCAGTATCCACCATTTGCATCATATCCATTTGTCGAGATCTCTACCACGCTCATCCCAAAAATCTGCCCCCAAGAATTTTGTGCACAAAATTGTCTCCTACAGCGAGTATTCATATTCTTGTGGGCGTGTATGTGGAGGCTACTTGAGACCAGAGACTAATTTGACTAGAGGTGTGATCATTGAGGTGAGGATGTACTAGGTCGTGCTTGCAGACTTGATGAAGCTTTGACCGAAATCGACCTTGTTGAGAGCAAGATATTGACTTGATTGACGTCTTTAATTGTACTACTTGAGTTTTAGACCATCTAGCACATTAAGCTTCTTTCTGACCTAGGTCACAGGTATTAACTTGATTCAGAGTATGGAATCATTGCCTAGCGGGCTAACTTGCTCGGTTTTGCAAAATTTAGCTGAACATAGGTCTAGGAGGATATTTCACACACAGGTTCGCTGAGGATACCACAGACAGATGTGCAGTTTTTGCCATTCTGTACAACAGCAATCGGATTTAGTTGCATTGAATCTGATCCGTCAGGGCTGATGGACGCTCTCGCTTGGTCATCCATTTAGGCGAGGTTGGCTACAAGGCTGGAATATCTACTACTGCGATGAATTTGGGTCGTTAAACCCACTTAGTTTGCTGGCCAATCAATCTTCAGTGCCACATCTTGCGGACTCTATTCATCTAATGGCCGTACCCGTTTCTCTATTGACCTCTGAAGCCCCAGGCACTGGGGATCCCTCGACGGTGATCAACACTCTTCCATCTGAAGTTGTGCAGTGCTTAAATAATGCCCGATTCGTGAGCTTCATCTCTACACCTTGGCTTCCGCTGACTCCTGCATTCTCAGCTGCACTTGGCAACTTGTACAGGTGCTTACCCTCATGTGTCACTCATGAATTACACATATCTCCCCTCTTCGCCATACAGCAGCTCACCAATCATCGTCATGACGACAAGTCCGTCTTCTAAAAAGACTTTAAACATGATAGAGAATCCTAACGTGTCACTTCTCGTACATGATTGGGTTTCACATCGACCACCAACGACAAACCACCGGAACTCCGATCCGGCCTCCGGCTCCCCTCCCCCCGAGGCTACCCGGTCTTCATTAGCAACTCTTCTATTGAACCTAAATACTAGTGCAATGAGCTCAATTTCCGCTACCATAAACGGTCGAGCGATTTTGGTTGAGCGAGGAGCCGAAGAGGAGAAGTATTACCGCGAGGCCCACTTAGACAACCATAATTTTGTTGAAAGTAGCGTTGGGCAAGAATCAAACCCGCTATGGGGAAATGAGAGACCAGATGGTGGCCGCGAAACATACATTGAGCGCGATGAGGTACGAGTAGTTTTGGTTAAGGTAACAGATGGAAGAGTTAGTGATTGGAAAGGACAGGTGCGGAATTGGAGCCTCCTTTATCCTGAGGCGGAGGCGTGATGCACTTTCGGTCAACTTATTGTCACCCACTAATAGATCTGCTGGCAAGATCCCGTGAATCCTACGAGACAGGGTATTGATTCTTTTCAAAGCTGATAGCTTTTCCTTGGAAAGTACAGGCACATGATTGTTGAGAACGACGCGTCAAATATGAGAGCAGATCACTTTCGAATGATTCGTCTAAGCCTTTGATATTTTAAACCTGGCTTTATAGCCTTGTTATTACTCTATATCCCTGATATGAAGAAAATTTTCATTGGAAAACCAGAGAGAACCTGCGTATTTCATGTAATACATGGCAAATTGCATTTAAGTATAAAAGTGTGAAGCCTAATTGAGATTCGTGGACTACTTAAGATTGCCTCATGTCCAAGACCTCGGTGGAACATAAATAATTCTGCATTGGTCCTAAAGCCCATAGACCTAATCAACTTGATAACCATGTGATTAGAGCCCAGCTGTGGTCTCAGCGGACTCCCCAGTCTTTTTTAATGCAAAAAAATCGCATGGATCTGATGTTTTCTTTAATCATCTTCTATTCATCCACTTTGCTATGAAAAGTCTAATTTTTCATCAACAAAATTCGAATGGTATCAATCTTCTCTCTAGCTGAAATGCTAGTCTAGGATGCTTATTCATCTCAATTTTCTCCGACCATCAGTCTTCTCGAATCAAAGTACCTAGCATATCTCTCTATTCCTTCACTTCATGGCCTTGCTCACAAATTCATTTTGAGGGTCTCAATTTTTATTCGGATAGAATTGAGTGAGGATGCTTCTTCTAGAATTAAATGATGCAAGAGAAGTGCTATCATCAACAGGTCGCAAGAAAGAGAACAGAGAACCGGCTTCTGGTCTACAAAAGGGAGTCTCTTAGTAGCTCAACAAGTATCATAGGCTATTCATTGAACTATGGACACCTTGGAATCAACAACCGCGGTTGCACTAAGGATGAAGTTCAATTAGCAGGCCGCGAATGTGCACATAAATTTGAGATACCTTTGATTTTCTATAGCCTCAAGTGCTTAAATAGAAAGAAGCAGATCTGACCCATTACTCGGCGCCGATATATATGATGTGGAATTTATCGGTGCTCTAAAAGCTCTTGAACTAACGATAGAGCTAGCCGAAGGTGAACCCACTAAAGTCCTTCAAGATAATCAGGAATCTATCTATGCAGTTTGCAACGGAAGATCTGAATCTTATCAGGCTGCAGTGAACACATGGGTCACCATGTGTCAAAAAATCAATAAGTATCAATCCTCAGAGTCCCAGAAAAAGATGGAGTACCAGAAAATTAAGACTAAAACCTTCAAATCCCCGAAAAATAACTTAACATTTGCAGTAACATGACGTCTGATTAACTCGCACGGTCAAGAACTAGTAGAAGAATAGTGGCAGAAGCACCGCCCAATACCCTTCGAAGATCTTGAACTTTGCATGCGATGAGACGATGGCAAAAGTTACCCCTGTTAAAATGGGCTTACCACCGATTAGTCGTAGCAAGAACTAGCTATAAGGATTTCGCGAACTAATATCGGCAGTTTTGTCACAGGAACGACAACCTGAGATACTCTTGTGGTCTGGAGAAGAGGTCCCAGTACTTTGCAGGGTGTAAATCTGCATTGCGACGCTAGAGAATTTGTGAGCAGAAATTATTACTGCATGATAAAGCGATGATTGGAGACAAGGACCTGCAATGATCTTGCATTTCTTGACAATAATCCGATGTGTTAACCATGCTGGTATTCTACAGCGTGGTAGGAATCGCCACTTAGGGCTCTCTACATGAAAACGGCTTTTTAGTTAAGTATATGGATGAGAGGTGGGTATGACACAGGGCGATATGATGTCGAAATATCTTTCCTTTTTACTTTTTTTTCTCCAGCCCAATAGGACATGTAAAAGTCACCATAACTTCGCAGTGGTACTTGCGAATGAGATACGAGGCATTAGTGCTCTACTTCTAGATTGAGTCATCCATTCTGTACTCTACCTCTGATTATGTGTCATGGCTAGATGGCTGCATAAGAAATTGAGATTTTATGCAAAAAAGGGGCTTGATCACGTTGATTTGTGAGTCTTCAGGGATCATGTACCCGTATCACGCCTCTTGAGTGTAGGACATACGCCTGATACCAATAGCGTTTAAATCAAATCAAATCAAATCCCCATAGCAAGGCATCTCTTTCCCAAGAAAACTTTTCACTGACTTATATCCAAAACATGGGCCTCATGCAAGCTGGAAAGTGTGAGGATTACAGGGTGGTACATCTTCGAAGAATCAAAACTTCCCACAATACTGACGAATAATTCTCAAGTGAACAGATCAATCGAAGAGTTTGAGAAAATTCTCTGGTCACGATCTGAAGCTTAGGGGAAAATACTAGTCGGCTTCCATTTCAGCCGAACCAGAACCATGAGAGTCAAAAACCTAGCGTGTCTCAAAGGAGTGCAGGCTGGAACTGCTTTAGTACATATATTTCTCGTCTAATGTCTTATTCAGATTCTACTCACAGACCTATGAGGAAGAATGGCAAGATAGGAAAGGGAAAGAGCCGGAAAGCATCAAAACCCATCGTCCTTCTGTTGAGAACTAGAATATACAATATTATTACGGGGTAAATAACGTATGGGTCACATTTACCTGACTGTAATTGGTTACCAGCTGGGCAGGAAGTCTGCGTGACATATTGTATTGAGGAAGGCCCAAGTCACGTTAAAGTGGCCCTTGGATATTAAACAAGAGGCAGGAAGAGAGCTCACTCGCTCTATTTAGGACACGAGTGGAAGACATTAGTGTTAGCTCTATAGAGCTGGATCACTCGTGGATTTTGAATGATGTATATAAGATAGGAAATGTGTATTGTAATTTTATGAAGTCTTTATTAATATAAGAATTGTTATTTCATTACAACACCTACTACGCCAACACATGCCACTTTAATACTGAAAATCTTATTTTTAAAATTTGCTTTGGTCTTCCCCTCAACCGGTCTATTGATGAGTAGAAGGTCAGCTACAGTTTGGTAATAGTGGGACTCCCTCGCTTGATGCGGGCCTTCGAACCGTTCGAAGAGATGGTCCGGCTGATCGTGCTCTCTTCTAACTATTTGCTACAGCCACTGACGCTGATATCTCCTTTGGTCAGCCCCTATCCCCTCTTTGCATGTTCTACATTCCAGTTGGGAATCAGAGTGAACTTCTGGCCATCGCTAGCTTTTGCCGTAGCTTGTGCTGCTGCTGCTAGACTGTATTCTCTCGTCAGACTTCTCCCATCCCACCCAGAAGGTCAAGATAGACTCTCTCGACACACCCCTTGCAGACCGAGCAGCTGCGATACGCCGCTCTCTGCCACGACCGGTACTCCCTTGGGCATTTGTCGCGTGAGGGTGTTTCCAGCAGATAGCCTATGCGCGCCAGGCCTGCGCGGGCTCTCCTAGAGTGTCATTGAAAGACTGCTCGGCCTGGGCCGCGAGAGGCCATCCTCGTGCTCTCTGCGAGCAGCTTGGCATCGGGAACGATATGGTGGCGCGCCACTTGTTCCTGCTGGACTTCTGAGGGCGAGGCCGAGAAGAATCGGCCCTCTCGTTGGACCATGTTTCTCGCCTGCGGCATCTACTTGCCGTCGCACATCCATCTTCATCCGCTCACCCCGAGGCCTCGAGATGTGGCCCTTTGCCCGCAAGCCCCTTGCACCCATTCGGAACCCCTCGCACTCCCAGCCCACGCGGGATAATGGCGCCTCGAAGCCTGGAACACCTCTTGATGCGGGTTTGGGGCTCTTGATAAGAGGCTGGCGTGGGAAATGGCCGGCTTGCTGGATCGAACAGACCATGGGTGTCACGCTGTATGCAGTTGGAGTGCAAGGGCGAAGGGCGGGCTGGCTGCAGGATTGATCGGGTTCTCCGACAAGAGAAGAATCATTCGCCGGCCCAGAACGCCGGGACTCGCGCAAGAGAGAGAGGGAGAGGATACCCCGACCAAGCAAGTGCTGGATTTGCTCGGTAAGAATGGGACTCAAATGCAGGCAACTGCGTTGGTCGATGGAGAGAAATGCGAACAGCCGTATTCCCAACGTGCTCGTCAACGCTGCGGAAGTCAGGCTGCGGGTGTTGGCGAGTAGACTCATGCAATGCTGAGCGGCGGGGATACGAAGAGACAGTGTCAGAATAGACCTGTGTCCTCTGATTGTGGCCGCGCCCATGGCACTATATACATGCTCGCCGGCCAACACAGTACTGGCTTATGCCATGGCCTAGCCCCGACTACTGGGCCTCGCACCATGAAACGGCTTCGTCGCTGTGGCGCGACGACGGGAAAGCGAGTCATTCTCGTTACCTTTTCACTGATCGAAGCACGCATGCACCGTGAACGTGCTGTTTTGCATATGTGGCCGGCCCTGTGGCGGGAGACGGAGCTACTTTAATGATAATTGCTGCTGGGATAGACTCAACAGTACACGCGATATTTTTCTTGCTCGATGATTTAAAGTAGATACAGAATACCGTAGAATAGAAACAAAAATCTTGATCATATTTCCACCATGAAAATCCTATCAATATCCGTTGATCTCAACACCAGAGCAGTATGATTTTGCGATACAGGGCACCACTTTTATCTTTTTCACACCAGCTACCAAGGACTTGCCTTTCTTGAACATGGTAGTTTTACGAAGAACGAGACATCATACTTTTGCAAGTAAATTTCCATAAACTATTGTACCAAATTCATGTATAAAGTAGACTATAAAATGTTTAACATCAACCTTCCACCCTTAAAATAATCATACGCCCAAATTTATTTTTCACGGCCCTATAAACTAGTATTCCGCAGTATAGAATAACATTCATTTGGAGACTCAAATACAAACCAATCCTCTTTCGGAATACCTTTGAATGCCTTACTAAACCTGGTGGTTTCATTTCTACTTCCAATACTCGTAGACGCAATATCCGTCACTTTTCTTATCAGAATGAGCCTGATCCAACCTGGATGCATCCGATATCTAGAGGCTTGTGAGAAAGTAAAAAGTTCATGGAAAATTAGACTCACAACTCGGCATATACCTCCGGATCTGATTGAGTGGAGTCCCCTATGCAAATCATCTTTCGATTAGGTAGCCAAGAATGTATCTTTTTCATGTAGTCGATTTTGAATGTTTGAATACCAAGAGTGAAATTAGATAGTAGAAATGAGGGATCGATCCAACTTATATTTCGTAGAGCAATTGTACCGTAAGGAAAGTAATTCTGGCGAAATGTATGGAGAAATGGATAAAGGTTATACGGCGATGCGGATAGATAAAAGAATGGCGGATAACTTATTAATATTTGAATGTAAGAAAACAACTCTGGCATCCCTTTAATTGGGCTTGGTTCTGCAACGAAGGTTTCGTGCAGGAATCCCATGGGATCCGAAGTTTGGGTCAACTTGATTGTATCATCGATATCTGCATACGTTAACTATCCTGAGATGGCTTAGTTGTGTGTAAACATACCAGAAATGACACCCCATCCCTCTGGTCCAGCGTATAGTGTCTTCATTTCAAGTAATCCCTCTGAATCTGGGAGTGCTCGCGCCTTGCTCGTTATTATTGTTCCACTCTTGAATTCTGGTAGACTTTTAATGTCGCTACTAATGCAATCGAGACTACCCGGACTCATTCTTATCTGTTTTTGACTTCCAAAATCAATCTTGACTATTCTTCCTGGGACTACCGAGCGAATACAAGGTATAAGACGCTTTTGCATGACTGCTTTTGTTTCGTTGCCACTTCCAAGCCCGATACCTACGGCAAAATCTGCAACAGCGCTGGTCACACCCACCGCAGCTTTCTGGTTGAAAATAACAACGGTAAACTCTGCTTCCCATGTTCCTTGTTCATTCATGTATGCCGTATTATCGAAAACCCAAACTGAATTATTTTTCTTTGCATTCTGCTGTGATGAATTTGGGCGTCCGAAGAATTGTAAAATTTTTATTACGCTCACCGATCGAGATTTCCATTTTTTTTTCTTTTCTTTTCTTTGTAACCAAGATTTTTCTTCCGTATCACTAGATGCCATGCCGTAATTGAGTACAAGTTGGGAGTTTGAGTCTGCTTCATATATTCCCCAAGATTATCACGTGATTCGTACTATGTCCTCAAACCCTAACAAAATAGATTCACTATATTTTCTTTTAGTTATAAGTATCTTCATTCTTCACACCTTGTTGTACAATGTAAGCTGGGGTTTAGATGTGTCATAGACATGGTGATAATTGATTAATGAGCCTCCGGTAGCGATAGTGAGGCGGTAGCGGTCAGACAGCCCGTTATGTGTCATCATTTTGATGCTAAAAGCGGCGTGTGAAATGATTTGTCAGGCCCATAGACTTAATTTTGTACCACTAATCAGAAAAATTATAGCTCCGGCAACCCTTAGAATACGCTAGCGAATGGTTTTGACCTTGTGACCAGTCTAGACGCTTTTGGCTTTATTGATTCGTGTCATTCTCTTAGATTCCTGACGGGGTCGTATTAAAATTAATAGTTGAAGCCGTATTTCGACTTTAACGTCTACTTGAATTTCAATGCCGGCAGAACTAAATACAACGATGTTGAGCCTTAAAAGCTGTATTTAAACGTCATTTTTGGTGAGTAGAAGTATTGGCCTCTTCACGGAACATGGCGTTTAAGTGGAGCATGTTAAATGAAATGGATCAAAAGGCAGATTGCCCTTCGGGTTCTTATTTGTCAGATTGATCTCGTCTTTAAATTCAATCTATCGCTTGAGTTCCGTCTCTGTTGTTCTGACGAAGGCCTGGAGTATGAGCTAAATTCTCTTTAATATATGTCTGCGAATGCTGTTTGACATGTCATATAAATATTTCCATTGATATTTTAGCCTATAAATTAGTGAAGTCGTATTCGTAGGGTATTCGCACGCATTATCTCGTGTGGTGATGTGCATCTAATGAGTCCTCGTGGATGAGGTAAGAGGTATGAAATGCGCCTAGGCACTTAGGTTATGTTTGATAACGTCATAAAGTAGTTTGAAATACTCAAGGCAATTGGACATTACTAGGGGTCTTGTTATTCCCTGTTCACGTGATAGTATGTCATTCCACACGCCCGATGTCACCAGCGGGATGCCGGAAATTTTATTACATAAGTCATTTCTAATTATAGTATGCAGGTAGAGTAAGCATCCGATTGCGGGTCGACGCACACCTGCGTATCCTGGCTCCACATCTAACGGACCCTGTGAGCTCCAAAGATGTGTCTTTGAGTAACTTACAATATTTCAGATAGCTGTATATCAAGAGCACCTTCAACTTTAATCCTAACCGCTGAATGCAGTGTATCTGGCGCTGAGAAGGCAGCGTGGCTCAGTTTTCCCGCGATGGTCGATGATATCAGCAGAGACAATTGAACGAACTATGTTGTGTGGACTCTTCCTACTGCTTGTTCTAATGCAAGCGTTTGCTACACTACCAGAGTTTTCTCGACCGATACTTCTCACCAATTCGTGCAATGAGCTATCAAGACTCCAATCACCCCATCCACCTCAGTGGCTGCGTAATCAGGAGAATTTCGCGCGTTTCCGGCATGTCTTTCCTATGTGTATAGCGTTAACGCCTTGGAATTATCTAGTGCAGGAGCTTTGTTCGATTGTTATTGTCCTCATCGGGGGGCTATTCTCAACACCTGTCAGTGGTGTCCCATACGAACCTCCAGCTCTCACTGTAGAGTCTGCAGAGCCGAGATTGAGTAACACCTTTTCAGCTTTGGGCTAAGTTATCTCCCCCTTCATCAAAGATCCGCTTCCGATAACACATAAGAGGACCAAGACGACGATAATGATGTTGGGAATGAGGAAATATAATGCGGTACCAAACGCTACAACGGTAGTCATAGAAGCCCTCGTTACATTAAATGTGCTACCCACCGGCGGCAAAACAAAAAGCCCACGAAAGCAAAGTAAAAGACCCTTCCGCCCTCAAGAGAAGTGGATTTCGACTCATCAAAAATATCGTCTCTTTTAAACTTTAATTCCGAATCTACTAGCTAGGAGGGCATTTGAAAGACAAGAGTCACCCGACAAACCCACGTCCGTAACGACTTTTAGATGCTAGGCTAGGCTCCTTCACGACAGTCACTCTCGATCAAGACTATTCCGACATCCTTTCACGATCTTCGGTTTGTCCTGCGGCATGAATCAGGAGAGGAAGAAGGAAGAGGCTAGGACGGTTGAGAGACGCTCTCAGGTATACACAGGTCTGCTGCACCCGGCTGGCCGGCCTCTTCGTCATAGGAGAGCCCCGCACCCAGTGATTTTTGAGACTTTTCTCTGCAGCTACATACCCGCAAGTGGCCATCGTTTTGTTGGCTAGAGAGGGGGGATAATGACGGGATAACAGCACCTTCTAGTGTGTGCTCGGAGGTGGACCCGTGGCGGTATTACTGCTGGAAATAAGTCGTGAAGGAGAGAGTAAACTACCCGAGGCATAGATACTCCCGGCCTGTGGGCAGAGAAGCCCTACAAGTCCTTACATAGTCCTAGACTTTTTGGGTCAATAAACACACACATATTGTCCCCATCTATATTTTGTACCCGCTAAAGTCGCGCTACGCGACGTGACTGAGACTTTTCCTAAGATGAGCCAGGTCCCCAACCCACCATTTTCATGGGTGGAAAATCGCACAGCAAGCTAAAAGTCTGGGAGAAGACTATTTGCGTGTAGACTTGACTGTGATTGTGATGGTGAGTCGCGTCAAAATGCTCCAACAGCCCATCCCATGCACTGTATAGTATTGCAACGAGAAAAGACGATAACCATGAGGGTGTACTCATGTAGAGTTATACATTTTAAACTAGCATACAATTACTGGTGATACGCAGATATCGTAGAGCTGAGCTTTCTTCCCTTTTCTCCCTTTGCGCCGTCAACGACTCTTGGGTAGATGCCGATCCTTTCCACCTACAGGATTCGCATACGTGCGCCTCGCATACACTCTCCTCTCTCATGCCTCCCTCAATTTATTCCACCATTTGCACGTCGGGACGAGGGGCGGGCCGTGGTGGAATCGCGCAAATGTCTTGATGGAGCGTGGGTGCGATGAGGCAGCTTGGCCCAACCTCCAAGTGCCATCTTTGGTTGGTGGAAGATCTGTAGACTCAGTGACAGTAGAAGCGCTGCTGACAATTTTTTTTGCATCAGATTTCAATTGCGTATGCAGCTGTCTAATTATGACACAATATCTAGGAAAATTGCACAGTAGATGACTCAATACAAGGGAAGAGCACTCATGCCTCGGATTTCATTTGCAGGTACCACTGCGAAGTTATGGTAGCTTTTTCTTCACCCCAAGTCAGCCCTCCGTGAATACCCACTCAGGGGAACGTCTCAATGACCCTGAGTAACCCTGACATGCCTCCATCACCCACAGGATTTTCTCGCGCGAAGATGATGCCAGGCTTCTCACTCCCAAGAACTCCTAAGATAAATTGAATTGCTCCTTCATTCGTTAAAATTTCCAGTGCAGTATTTTAATCCAATTTCCTCTGGTTACTGGCAAATACTTGGATTTCTCCCAAACATTTACCAAGAAATCACTCCCTTCATGTGCAAATATGTACCAGGAAAAAATCGAAAAATCCCCTTCTCCCTTTTTCCACCCCTCTCGATCCTGTCGCATCTATCTCTGAATTGTGATCGAGCTCAGGTATTTTCACCATGCCTCCAGTTCGAAAAAAGCGTCCCAACGCCAAGTTGGAGAACACAATAGTCCGCCCTCGGGCCCTCGATGAACCACCTCGCCTTGCCCAGTCTCCGAAATGCGCGGAGATGGGTCGGGCCGTTTCGAAATGGAAGGAAAAGGCCCTCCCCGCCGTCACTGAGCCCAATACTGACATGATCGGGTCAGTTGAAATTGTTGAGGGAATTCCTCAACCATCCTCCGTCCCTCACGGGATTGGGGAATCATCCAAACCTCCTCCCACCGCGTCAAAACCGTCGGAGAACGCTGCGCCAAATGCAGCTTCAAAGAAAGAGTCGCAGCCCCAAGCTGCCACGAGAGTAGATTGCCCACCCGAACTTCGACCAATTGTCGAAGCCAAACAATGACACACCGCCGAAACAGTGGCAAATCTGGCACTCTATTCCGCCGCCATCTTTGGCGTCGAAGCAACCCTTCTCCCTTTGACAGACGGGTCAAACAGACAATTTGTAGACTCGATGAGAGTCTACCTACGCGCCACCATTGCGCAATACATGGCTACGGGCCCGGCCTCTCTTCTCGCCCTGCCAACCCCGTCCCAAGGGCTCTAGACGCCAGGAGCACACCAACACCCGCCGTCCCAGCGCTGTCTGTCAAAAGCACCTGGGCCAAGGTGGCCAAAAACGGACTGCGACAATCAGCAGTCCCTACTGTAAAGGCTGTGCCGCGACCTGCGGCCAAAGCCCAACATAAAGAAACCCCCAAGGTGAAAGTCGATAAGCGACTGTTCATTTGCCTTGGAAGCGACTATCCATGGCGGAAACTTTCTCCCCTGGGTGCCAAAGCTGCTGTCGAGGGGCTCATCTGCGACGGCAATCAGATCGACTCACTACAGCGAGTCAAGTCGGAATTTGCCTTTCTACTAAATTCCGAAGAAAATAGACAGGCTCTTCTAGATACCTCGTCGAAATTGGCAAAATACAACGCCAAAATCGAATCACCTTCGGACCTTGTCGCCCTGAGGATCTTCAATGTGCCCGTAAAGGCCAAAATGGAGTGGGGAGATGAGGAGCTCAACGAGATATGGGTCAGGGGCGAAATTGAACAAATGACTGGCAAGAAACCCGTCCAAGTGCGGCCCCGCGTAACATGCCGTCCCGGGACCCTACAACTAAACTGGCATGTCCTTTTCCACCGGGACTCTGCTCCCCATGCTGGCTTCCACCTTTTAGACGAGTCTGGTATTGCTACCGTCCACAAGTCTCGTCATAAAACTGAACAGTGCAAACGCTGTTTGGGCTTCCACGCCACTCGTGCTTGCTCCCGCGCTCCAGCTTGCTGGAACTGCGCATCTAATATGCGCTCACAAACAGAGTGCAAGGCTCTCACGCGCTGTCGCAACTGTGGGGGGACCTCACCGATCGGATTCCCCGGACTGCCAAGTCAGACCCAGAAAATCCGGACCGGTGACTAAAGAGCAGCTCGCGTGGATCCGCCAGATCGAGCAAGGGAAGTTCTCAAAGGTGGCACGAGCTCGGGGCTGCGGCCAAAAGGGCTGAGGAAGCAATAATCGCCACGGCAAAGGATGTCTCAATGGCCGAGGCAACAGGTTCGCAACGCTGGAATCCGAAGAAGTTTGAGGAGTCAGCATGATGTCCTTTTCAAGGAATTACTAACTAATAGCAGGATACCGGCTGCATCAAATGTGCCTGCTAACTCATCTCTAGCTCTCAGCGGAGACTGAGTAGATTTGTCATTTGGAAGGTGTGACGGACGAGGGAATGTGTGAGGAGTGCATTGCTTCGGTCCAACATGGAGGAATCTGTTGGAAATTCTGACTCTCGAATTTAGGACTCAACCACAACCTGTTTCGTCTCAGGTTCCCGACAAGATCGACTCTCTCTACACATGCTTTGAGAGCGCTAATGGCGCCTACTGTCGCATATACGTTTGGATATTTACGTACTACAGTGTATCTTAGCTCATCAGGGTAGATGAGAGGTGGCTGGTAATCAATAGGTTTGATAGGCACATGAGACTCGTGGGGATTTCTCCCTTGGATGTATATATGAGTCCAATGTTCTCATAGTTGTAAAATATGAAGTCTTCTTTACTTTATCATTTATATCCATATCATATCGTACAGAGTATACTTTCCAACAGAATCTTCTGTTTTTCCGGAGGTAGCCTGATTAGTAATTTACCTTTTGCCTTTTTCTGTAGCGGCTCTCGCGCTGGGCCGGTAAGCAGTGATGCCCGCCGGCGCCACCAGTCTGGTACCCAAAGTGGACCTAGAGCTTTGGTCTAGGACTTTGCCATAATCAAAAAAGGGTTTGAAGAGTTGGTCAAGCGTGGGCGTGGAATTGCCAGATGATTGTAGCTGCTATCACAGTCGACAGCGATATCATGTTCGTCTACGCTTGGTCGTCTGGGATAGAATCGACCGGCGTTAGATGATGACTGGAAACGAGATTCTGCGCGAGCATTCACGGTACGAATGGAGCTTGCGCTTTAATCTTTCAGCAGACGTTCGGATGATTATTGATTCGTTGATTGTCCTTTCTCAGTCCATGACCATATAGGACATGCAGGTCCTCTCTGCCTAAAGGTCATGAGCACCCATGCTGGCTATATATTCCCTGCTATGCCACCTATAGAACTCCGCCCACGAGTCCTCATTCGATTATACACTTAGAGGAGCCCTTTGTCCTTCGCTATCTGCCCTCTCCAGCCAGCGAAACGATGGCCATCTGCGGATGTATGGCAGCCGGGAGAAATCGCAAAAACTGTTAGAAATATCGCGCAATGAAATGGGCGCAATATTCATGGAACGAAAGTAGAAGTTGACTAAAAGAGTGTCATGTTCGGATTACAGCTAAAAGTGTGGAAAGTGTGCGCTACAAGTACAAGTGTAAGCGACACGTAGCCTAAGCCACACCATAAACGAGTGTGGCGCCATCTAGGCATAGAAACCCCCCCAATAACCTCCTTGTGCCCACGCCATACAGCCGCTCATATATCTAATAGGTAGCCTGAAGCACTACCATATTACCCATTCCAACCTCTTAAACACACACAAGATCGTGTCGGGAACCTAGACGAAATGGAGGGCCCATACGTCCACAACACTCCGTGTCTCCATTTCCAACAAAAACCACTGGGTGCGGAGCTCTCCTACTACCGACATTAGGACTAGATCCGAAGACATGGTGACCCTTCCGAGGCGTTTGAAGAGGTCGGCCGGCTGGGCGCTGCAGACTTGTGGGTAGCTCGGGAAATTCGCACGCTGCCTTTCTAGCCTCCTTCCCGAAGGTCCAGGTGAGGTTTCGGAAAATTCTCGAGACGCTGTGGTGCGGGCTCAAGGGCACCAAGATCGACTCCGCGAATAGGCTCCGGAGTCCCACCCAAGTAATCTCGATCCCAGGCAACACTAGCATGAGCCCGGCAAAAGATGTTGGTGGGGAGAGTCCTCAAAGACGCCGGAGAGACATTTTCTTGACACCGTTGTCTTGGATAATCAAACTCGACTTTGCCAACTTCGTTTGATGGTTTCCGTGACGAGCCCCTTTTTGTGGGAGAGGGTGAATGCTGTGCGGTAGCTCAGTGCATGTCTATTGTGCCGGAGACTCCGGGACAATCGAAGTCCTCGCGACCAAGAACATCATCATTTGGTCCGGGCGGCCCCACGTCCCGCGAACGCTATTCCATCGGTTCAGTCATGGCTCCCATCTGATCGGCCCATCCCATCTCGTTGCGCGAATTCTTCGCTGCGCCCGAGAGGCGGATTTCTCGGCTGGAAAATTTCACGGCACCGCTACGGGCGGCACAGCCACCGTGATGACCGTAGCATCTCTCGCGACGTCTACGGGCTTGAAGTTGGATAGACTAAAGACCATGGCTTTTTATCAAAAGGGGTCGCGAGACAGCGGTGATTGCAGGAACGGACGGATCTGCGACACCGATGGTCGGGGTGGATGAGGTGCGCAACGCCAACATGGCCCACGCCAAGACGCTGCGATGGACGCTGCCGGCTCGCCGGCTGGAAGAGCGAATGCTAGCCTTGGGAAAGTCCGTAACGAGGAGCCAGTGCGCACGACGGCTCCGCAGTCGACACTGGGAATGGGAGGCCGACCCACGCTCGCCTCGGTCGTTGCACCTCCAGCGACTCAAGCGGCCCTACGGATGGAAGGAGCAGAAAAGACGCAGCCGGCTGAGCGGCTAATCCCGGCGACCAAGCGCATGGCGCAAGCAATAGAGCGCTGCCTCCGACGCAGGATTGCCCGGCTGGAATTTCGCCAGTGGCACTGGGGACGAGTATGCGCGGAGGAGGGAAGGCAGAAAGTAGCGGGCCAGTATTAAGTGATGACAGCGGAGACAACGGCGCGCATTCCTCGCATGCAAACCAAGCGCGCGAGGCGGCTGACGACGGCAAGGAGCAGCAATGGATGAAGACTAATGGCCATTCCCGGAGCTCGCGTATCGCGGGCCTGCCGACGGCGCCTCTTGAGCGCGAAGCGGCTTGGAGACGGCATGCTGATGCATCCAATCCTCTACACGGCCCAGCCCAAGCCAAGCAGTGCGTCAACTGCAGCAAATGGCCAGGAGATGCGGTGAGTGTGCGGGCACTCACGCGACCAGCGGCTGTCCGAAGCAACCTGTGCCTTGCCACAGTTGCAGCAAGGCGCATATATCGCGGCAGACGACGTCGTGGCAGAACTTCGCCTCGTCTACGGCTCGCGTGTTTGAAGGGCGCGGTGGGGACTTTGGGACGAGCGGCGCAGGTGAGAAGGGCAGGAGGGAGAGCGACGGCGATGAATCAAGCGATGGCTCATACAGCAACCAACCCAGGGTCCCCACTCGAGTCCCATCAAAAGCCCGAGAGGGCCGGCCCCACAAGAACACCTATTTGCGCCATCGCGGCCAAGTCCAAGGCCACAGCCAACCCTTCTCAGCGCGCGAGGCCAGGCAAGGGATGGCGAGGGAATCTCCAATTTCACCTAGTCTTGTCTCTGACGGCCATTTCCACTTCCTGTAGGTAACGAGAGGCTACAGGTAAACACATTTAATATGGGGGAGGCGTTTTTCCGCATGGTCTCCTCGTGTAAATATATAGATGGGTTCTAGGGCGCCCAATCCGGCCAAATGGAGTCAAATTCAAATAGAAGTAGGCTTGGCCAATCCCCGAGATGGTGCACTCCGTGCCCACGATCATTCCAAAGCCAAGCCCCCTCGGTAATTTTCAGACCAATTCTTCCCGCGAGAGGTCGATCATCCATCTTCCTCCACGCACCAGCCGCCTCTCGTGGCTCAATGCGAATAAGGCCCATTCGGGCAGCGGTCCCCCACGCGCCAGGCCCGATTTTGGAAATCATGAGCCATCTCCTCTTGCCGGCACACGTAGTCTCGTAAATATGAAAGCGGGTGGGTGTCGAGGAGTGTATACGCCATTTGTCCCCAGGGTCCAAGTGTGGGTGAATAGGGGCCAAGGTCGTCCACGAGAAGAGGGAGAGCGCGCGTCGTCACCTGATACGAGCACGCGCTCATGGGCGGCCTTCGCAAGGAAGCGAGGGAATATCTGGAATGAGAGGGAGAGTGTGATATTGAGCAGACGCGGCGGGAAGAGCACACATCGAGTGTAGACTGCGCTTTACTATAAGCAAGCTCGGAGACCACTGTGACGTTAGCTCTACCCACTCAGGCCTGCACGGCTCGTTTGCCAAGAGTAAAGCGTCATTCTAGGCCTGGTATTATGGCGTGGAGTAACGGCCGCTGATTTGTCGCGAGTGCTGCTCTTGGAAACTGGAGCAGCGCTGGTATCGGTCAAGGCAGTGTGGCAGGATTAAGCGAGGGCTCGCGCGAGAACAGCGAGGCCGACTTGATGAGGAATCATCGATTGCAGATGTGCTGGCGCGTGCTTGCAAGCTCGATGCCGACGCCATTACTCTCAGCTATCCCATGTATACCGAGCGTGCCGATGAATCCCCACGAGCGCCAGTGGGAGGTGGAGAATTCGTCTCTGCCGGCCCCCCTCACTCTACAATTCAATCGCTAGTCGTTTGCTTCTTCGAGGTGGAAATGGAAATTCACGAATCCTAGCTGTGAGGCGTTGGATGATATGGCCACAGATGTCAAACTTGCGGCATGGGAAATGATGGCAGGGCTCGTGCGAAAGGCTTGGCAGCGAGACTCGAAAAGGTCCAGGATAAACACCATCGTAAGCTCACTGATGGCTACAGATGCGCGCTCCGCGAGATGGTGGAGAGGGAAGCAGCAGTCAAGCTGATTGAACCTCGCTTTTAGTACTCATCACTCGGCCAGGGGGGAGCCGCATGCGCTGGAGATACCAGAGCATGACCTCTCTCTCTGGGGATCTGCGAGGACAAGTCGGAACAGACGCCTTACGAGCCATAGGCTTCTCTCGACCACGGACTCAGTACGTTGAGAGGCAGAAGCTGCAGACAAGCAATCGAACGTCAATGGATACCGAGAGAAGCCCGAGGCTCTACGTCGAAGCAGCGGAAGGCTGGCAATATTTTGCATTCCAACGCCTTACCCAAAAATTGATGGGCCCGATCCGGCATCCAAAGCACTCTCCCAGGGCGTAAATAAGTGTGCGCTGATGGTGAAGAGTGCCGTGCAATTATGTGAGGGGCTCGGGGAATTCGAGGCGACGCCACTCTTACCACTTCTTTCCGGGGATTATAGGGGCAAATGCTGGCCATGGCGCATACGCGCAAGCGGCGCAGCATTGTTATTCTCCTCCCCAGAACATCGATCCCCGCGGACTAACCTATGCGATGCGGGATGAGAGAATTCGGCCCAGCTACTCCTACACCCACACGGACATGGCATCCGCATCGACTGTGGCCGACTTGAAGAACTTGGTGTTGCCGAGCCGGTCGAGTACGGGGTAGTGGACCTCGGGAATAATCTCTACTTGCTTAATAGAGACGGCGAAGAGAGTGGTGGAGCTGCTGATCATGATGCAGATAGATGGGCGCTCTTGGTTGCTGAGCCGTGGAATTGGGATGGGCCAGAGGACCTTGCCATGAAGCTATTTCCCCACAACAATACGGCCATTCGTCCTCACGAACCTGCGAATAAGATGGAGATATGATGGTGCGTACGGATCTCTTTTGTCTGTCCTCTCTCATCCAAAGACGTTTCGGGACATTCGAAATAAGACCATGTCCAACTGAGAGCCGCACAGCTTTTGCCATCAATCTACCATTGTGCAACTCCCTTTTATCGCCATGGCGATGACGTTTTGAGGCTGGTGCTTTCCACCCTGTTTCGCTTGCAGGCAACCTCCTCTCTGTGAGTCTGATTTTCGGAAAACGACTTGGCGGCAGAATTTGCAGATGATCCAGCCGATTCGGCCGGTATTCAGGGTTTGGCGGAAAACATTTGGGTTCCTTTGAGTAGTATCAGAGGTAGATGGTATGGATTGGGGCGTATGGGTCAGCGTGGATATCTAATGCTCGGCCCCTTCATCCCCAAGTCCGTGGGCCTGGACTATTTGCAGACCTCTTCCAGCTCCGTTCAGCTTTGTGGTCGCGAGGCGGCGGGTGCGAGCAGTGGCCGACACTGCCCATAATGCCCGCCTGTAGATAGTCTCCTCAAAGGGGCCTCAGCGGAACGACTGGAAAATCCAGGTTTGGGGGGCTAAAGTGATGAGGGCCTCGGCCTGGCGTCGATTCCAAGTGCACACACGCGCTCGCTGAGGAGTGCTGAAGAGGCTTGTCAAATTCTCGACGCATGACATAATATTCGCCAGTCTCTTTTTGAATCATAGTGTATCCAGCTATTAAGCCATGACACATTTAAAAGATATAATTCTAGCCTTCCCCTCCGAATGATCCTCTCGCCTTTACAATCAAATATATTACTTCCCAATTTAATGTGCTAGTTTAATTCCCTGTATGTGCCACGGTGCACTTGGATGTGTCCAAATCTTTGAGTAAGGCTTCCTTCCCCCTTTCTGTACGGAACAAGGTTGGGGGTGTTCTTGGTTCTATGCCCTTGGAGCACCTGTTTCTCTGGTCTTTGAATTCTGGACAATGTAACAACAGGCGCTGCACACTTTGCTTTCCTTTGCCACAAAAATTACACATCTCATCTTGAACCTTGCCTATCATGTGCAGGTAGATCCTTGTGGTGGCTAGTCCTAGGCTGGCCTGGAAGTATCCAGATTCTGTCTCCCTACTGTGTCCTTGAAATCCGCCGTCTAATTTGTAAGAGAATTTGGGATGATTAGTCTGAGCCCGGAGTCTGTAGTACTTGCCGAGTCCTTTGGCCTTCCTCCTCGTGCCATAGGTCCAAGTCCCGGTCCTTTTGCCATGCCTCTAGCACCCATTCCATAGCTTTCTGCTTGATGAAGGAATGAGAGGTATACTGATCCCTTTTTATTGCCGGTTTCTTCCCACCTCCTTTCGCCAGCTCATTTCCTTCTATGCCAGCATGTGCTGGACACCAGTGGAGATGAACATTGCATCCTATATTCGCAACGCACAATTACGGCAACGACGGGGAAATTGGAATTTCAGCTGGCTAGAGTGACTTTGGATGCGGCGACTATTCCTCAAGCGGACAATGCACGGCCAGTCGTGAAGGGTTTGAAGATAGAGTTTGGCCCGGCGGGCCGCGGGAGAAGCAGGCCAATTACAGGGCGTGCGGGACGCGACCGACGTCACTGCTCAGTGTCGGGAGAGAGGTCGGCAGCGAGTCGGCGAAGTGATTTCCTGCTTCATCAAGGGATCGAGGCTTCAGTCCAGTCTCGGACATTGCCAGGCGACTTGCGAGCGAACACTTTGGGCCTTGGCACGCATCTCAGACACCCATCTGGCGGCGATGTTCGATTTAGTTTTTGTCTCAAATCATGGAATGTGTATTCAGCTATTAGCTATGACACATGACCGGTGCCATGTATACTTATTGGAGACGCTCATACTCTGGATTTCATCCGCACAACCAGTCGAGCCTCCTCCGTAGGCACCCAGGGGAAATCCAAACCCTCCGATTATCCAAGCATACCGGCGCCGCGGGAAATGTAGTCGAGTATTGCCGGGTCCGAAGCAGCGGACTCCTGTCTCGCGTGGGATGTGTGTCCTCGCTACCCAGGCCTTGCTTGAGGGAGCGGCCGAGATGATGTACCACTGCGCCATCCGGCCATCTTCGATGGTGTCTGAGCAGCCACTGCGCTTGGCAAGGCGAAGACGGACATGACGTTTGCGCCGAGACGAGTCACGGGGTGGCGAGGACAGATGAATGCTCACCTTCTCGTTCATCGACGCATTTCTCCGACGTTGTGTCGTGGCTGGAGAGCTGCCTAGCCACTCAAAATGTGATGCAAGAAAATGGCAGAGGGAGTTGAGGCGTCTCTTCTGTGCTCTTCCTGAGATGCTGTCTCACGGCTGGATAGCCGAGCTCGGCAGTGAGAGGCGGAGAGGCGGAGAGGCGGAGAGGCGGAAAGGTGAGAGGCCCGACGCCTCTGAGTCCGCCAAGCCCACACACCTGCTCGTTTGGTGTGTGCTTGGCCGGAACGGGGTAGAGTGGGCCCCCTGGCCCGCACACATGCACGAGCGATGAGCAGGTCATAGCGTGGCACGTCAAGTAGCTAGAACTTTACATTACCCCCGCAACCCCATACGAATCCCCGCCAAGCCCGAGGTTTGTCTCGTACATGTTGTGTGAGGGTCTTGGGATTGTTGGAGCTGGCGTGAGAGAGACTACCCTGAAACCAACACGCTCATTTGACGCAAAGTCATGGGGCCAGCCGTCGCGGTTCGCGACAAGATGCATGCGCTGCTATGACTCACCCACGCCGCTTCTTGATTTTGTCGCAAATTTTCCAGCCTTTCCTGATGAAACTGACTGGACTTTACGCTTTTTGCGGCATGAAATAGTCGATCCAGTGTCTTCCAATCAACTCACTATTCAGCTTTCACAAAATGCTTAACTTGAACCACATGTTCCACAATAAGCTGGCAGGTTCATTCTTGGGTGATTGGGGCTGAGATTGGCTCTCTGATTATGAATTTTACTTAAATTGTTTCGATACATCACACATCTGAAGAGTGCTCGTAGCTGCAGGAGCCAAGTTTCCATTGACGGGAACATGAAGTTAAAGGGACGAGCTTTTGTCTAAATTGTAGTCTAGGATTACAAACGAAATTACAAGTGAAATTCATGGCCAGTAATGCCAGAGCTAGAGATTTGATTCATCAAAACTTATCCTGATGTTACAACACCTGAAATCTTTGTAAAAAGTTCATCTCATGTGATTCGATTAAATAAGTCATGGTTTACTAATAGTTTGTGAGGCTTCGTGCGTCGGCGGAGGCTACATGAGTTATAAATCTCGTACACAGAGATGATGGCCCACAGGTGAGAATTGTGACTCGGTAGATTGGCATTGGCATCCCTGAGAAGTCCAAGTCAGATGTCGTGATTTCTAAGCGAATCTAGCGCTGACAAGTAGGAGCGTTGGTCTGATGGATTCAATCCTATGCCTGGTGACTGTGCTGAACTAGGTCCTTGTCTGACGAAGAGATGATATTTTCATCCTCGTCTTGTTGACGAGAATCTTACCTCGTTTCCCGAGTCGTCCTCGGCCGCGCGGGAGACGATGTTTCTGCTCATACTGTCCAGACATCGAGCGGTCGTATGATTATGGAGTTAAGCCTCTACCTGTATGTAGCCTGCTAGGTATCTTCAAGATGCTAGGATTTATCCGACTTGTTTAAAAAATTTCCGAGCTACGGTAGAGTAGGTGTTGGTTTAGATGTTGTTATTTGGACGTTTATCGGGACTCGTACCGGTCGTGTTTATCTGATGATTCGACTTGCAGCCTTTTTTTTTTTCGGGCTTTGGCTACTCATCTTCCGAGCATCGAGTCGTGCCAGGATCATTTCAATCGTAATCACCCTTTTTGGGCTCATCAGCGCCCATGGATTGGCGAGTAGGGGACGAGGCAATCGTGTTTTGCCGAGCTATTCGCTTTTCTACCAAATAAGCCTGACTGATTGATTCTGATGTAAAGGGTTCTTCAATTACATGGTTTTGGAATGGATCATCTCTAGGATCCAGGGCCAAGCTTTTATGGTTTCCCGGGGCAGCGTGCGTCGTAATTTCGTAACCATCATTGTCGTATCTCTGTCTCGCAGGAACATAGGGGCCAGTGTGACTGACGCGTGAGTTTATTCGTGTAGCTGGGCCGAAAGCAGGGTTTTTGATGCCCGAGTTGTTGATGACGACATTCCGAGACGGCCTACGGGGTCCGACGGGCACCAGGGAGTTTTGACGACTATGTTGAGGCTCGAGGGACATTTCGGTGTGGAGATGAAGATCCGTTTCGCTGCTCTTTAGCGGTCCGTTGGTGTCGCGCTGTTTGTGGCCTACGAGGAGCCAGGGTATTGCCCGCGCGAAACCTTTGACGAGATCCCAGGGATTCATGGCATCGGCTAGTGCCAAGAGGCCGGCCGGACCTCCTTGGTTGGGGCCGACGATGGTTGTTCTTGCTTCATCATTTAGGCTACTCATGGTACTCGGCTCCGAGACATATTGTTTGTAGGAAAAGGCAAAGAGGTGGAGGATGGAGAAAACGGCCATTTCGATGCACAGCAGCAGGGATGGAATGCCCACTTTTAGATCGGGGTAGCTGATGGTTGGGTTGGGCTTGATGGCTTGGAAAGCCTCCGAGGTGAGGATACTGATCAAAAAGGTCTGCCAGAAGGAGAGAAAGATGACTAGTTTGATGGCCAGTACTTTAATGAATGGTTTTTGGGCTTCGAGCTCGACACTTAGCTGAATATAGAATTGGACAATGCAGTACATGGCTATGGTGACGGCTGAGCCTTCAATGACTAGGACCTGGAGGTGTTAGAGGAATCATGGCAGGCTCGGGTAACATACCCAGATGTGGGCAAAGACTGGGGAGTGGGAGGATTCGCAGTATCTTCCGTAGTACTGAGTGACTACTGCGACGATTGTCATGGCGACTCGGATGAAGCAGTATTGGTAGACGCCGGACCAGATTATGTTGAACCAAGTAAGACCATTTCTAGGTGTTCTCCAGACTCGGATACAGCACAATTTGAGCCAGTCTACCGGCCAGACCCAGGCTTTAGGTTCAATACTGCGAAAGTACTTTTTCTGTTCGTGTAGGTTGGGCGCGATGTAATGACAGAGTA
This sequence comes from Blumeria hordei DH14, assembly GCA_900239735.1. NCBI lineage: Eukaryota > Fungi > Ascomycota > Leotiomycetes > Helotiales > Erysiphaceae > Blumeria > Blumeria hordei. Next base: position 1,695,111 of record OENG01000027.1, on the reverse strand, counting down.
GGGCGAAAAAAGAGGCAATGGCAAAGGCTTCGTAACAATCGGACAAGACTTGAAAGTAGATTGCGTGCCAGTAGAACATGAACGAGAGAAGGGCAGACGTGGAGTAAATTGGAACCATGAATAAGATTCGAATGATGCTATGGGAAGGAGGGTTAGCACGAGTGCGAGATGTGGGCTGGGAGTAGGGCGTACTGTCTTTGTTCGTTTGGCTTGGTGTAATGAGTGGCATGCATGAATATTAGATACAAAGAGGTCATGATAGCGATCGCAGCGGCTGAAGCAGCAACAATCACACCCAGATCATGAAAGCTCAGATTTCCGATGAGGGCTACTTCAGAGCCGCCGACTGCCTTGGGATTAGCACGATTGGGCGGTGTTGATGGGGAAGCTGGCTTACTTCGCATAACTTCTAGTGTCGTATTGCACGTCTGGTTGGAGGTGAGCTCCATCGTGGCAGCTTGTTGGTGATGGGCGCCTCGTCTAGGGAAAAGTGCCGACGACCTTTTGCCAGAGCGATGGAAATATATTGATTCTTCCCTGTTGAGGTGCTGGCGCACAGGGCCTACCAAGCCCTGTTTGTCCGAAATGGAAATGCACAACTCGCGCGCTGAGCGTTTCACGGGAAGCCTGATTAACCCCTCGTCTCGAACTGCAATGTCCCAAGCTTTAGAGTGTAATTGCTTTCATGAAGCCGTCGTCGTTGTCGGGAGAGGTAGCTGGGGCACAGTTGGTCGTGGGTAGATGGTAGAGGAGGCCGTGGAACTCTGAGTGGTTAGGTGGCAGAGATTTCCAGCGACCTGTGGAAAATGATGATGGTGGTATGCATGGTGGTGGAGGGCTGGGGATGATGGTAGCTACTCGTTGAAGATTTGTGTGTTAGGGTCCTGGCGGTTGCAGCAGGGATGTCGGTCCCCTGATTAGTTTCACAAGAGATGAAGATTTAGCTCCCCTCGCGGCCAAGTTGAAGAGAAGTCGGGGGGGGGGGGGTAGAGAGACATGTCATAATTATCTCGGGCCAAGCCATCACCTACTCTCGCGGCTTTTCTAGAGGCCGGTTTACTCGAGCAAACCAAACATGAATCTCTCCATTGTGCTCAAGATGCGGCCAAGCCCCCCCCCCCCCCCCCTTTTGCACGGCCCCACCACTCACTGACATAACAGGCGATGGAGACGCGGAAGCATGGACGGGCTGCCAACGACCATATTTTCCATCAACAAGTGCGCCTGGCTGGTAGAGTGTTTCCGGGACCGGCCGAAGGCAGCCATTGCCCTCTGCGTGGCCTCTTGGATGACTGCGAGCGAGGGTGATGCTAATGGGTAAAGAGGCCGTCGGCTTTGCATCCCATTTCCGGGCATCAGAGCAATTACGTAAGGGGATGCGCAATGGTGGGTGTTTTGTTGCACCTCTATTGACATGATACGAAATAAGATTCCGACTCCGGCCGCCCTCTCCCCACGCCAGTGAGCTGCAGCCGGCATTCAACCGTCAGCCTAAGGCCACCACTCGGCGGTAGACGGCGTGTAGTGGCAGATGAGTTGAAGGGGGTCATGGAGAGAGGGAAGAGCCAGAAACTTGGCAGGGCTAGTGGAAGCGAAAGCGTCGATCAATCCGCGCCCCAAGACGCCTCTTGCGGCAGCCAGCTCAAGGTCACATGCTCCAAGCGAGGGTCAATGGAAGATGGAATGCACGCGAGGCGCTCCAGCCCTCACAGTGCCAATAATGATAAACATAGGCATACAGTCGACTGAGCAAGACGCACTGCACAGGGGCATGCATCGTCACTGCGACGTTAATCATGAAAACAGGAACAATGTAGGGAGTTGGCAGAGGTACTCGCTGCTACGAGGCTAATGCTCCCTGTCGGCCCGGGGTCGCGATGGGACATGAAAGTCGGTAGGCAAACAGAGAGTAGATGGCTATCTGGCGAATGAACACGAAACGGTTAGAATAGCAGTGCAAGTAGGCCTCGGGACAATGTCTTGCATCGAATGCAACGGCTGACTCAAACGGGTGGATAGTGTAGTGGTATGCCGTGTTGGGGCATCTCATAGACCCAGCCGTCACCACGGCCCACAAACATGGGTAAAAGTAGGTGACAGTCCTCGTGGGCACAGAAAATGACGCAGCGTAGGCCTGCCAACACCTCATGCTAACCGTATTGTCCAGTCTCGCAAGCTTCTACTCGATACATGTAGACGTTGGTATGTTTGCAAAAGTAGTCGCATCGATGGGATTGAATTCACATTGTTCCCTGCCACCATACACTTGGCACGCGCCAGACAAATACTCGTTGGTTCAGGAGGCAGAATGATGATAGAGTATGTATATATCCACACCTATTACAGTATATTCGGCACGGGAGGCGACACTAGCATCCTCCCTATTTGCGTCTCAGGGCGCGCGCGCGCGAGGAGTGATAAACGTTTTCCCTCGAGGCTATCGTCTGATAAGCTTGGCGTTGGTGGATGCCGATAGAGGGGAAGAATGGGGTTTGAGTCTTCGGCCAAGCGTTGGCAATGGTGGGAGTGATTACTCAAGAGGTGCAGACGCATGTCTCACGGTGCTCATGAGGGCTGGAGGCAGCAGCCGCAAACATGACACACAGCCAAGAGTAGATTGAAAACACCCGGCGCGCACATGGAGGGCCTTGCCAGTGGAGACGATGCCCGCACAGTTGCCATTTCTCTCCACGAGCCCGACGGAATGGCAAGACTAGCGCAGGGGAAGTCTGGAAACTGGGCCGGCGAGGTGCAGCGAATAGTGAGGCATTCTCATCGCTGAGCTACATGATCGTTTGATGGTCCTGTCTGAGTCTATGACTATGTAGGACATGCAGCTTCTCCCTGCCGACAGGCCAAGGGTACCTATGCCAGAATTATAAGCCCTCCAGCCAACGAAATTGGGAAATGGGCACTCTGCCTTTCTAGCCTCCTCCCCAAGAGCATGCTGGAATTCGGGAAAAGTCTTGACAGGGCGTGGTTGCTGCATCGTAGCCTTTTTTTTTTTTTTTTTTTTTTTTTTTTTTTGAAAAAATATTTATTCATCGAGTGTATGCAGCCTATCCACCTTCCTTTGTGCCTCGGCCTCGTCGCCAATAGAAGCCTCTTGGCTGATTACCCGAAATCTCGGTCTTGGCGCCCACAAACACTCCAAAGTGGAAAATCCCCAACACATGACATGTATAACCCCACTAAACCAGGACCCGGTCTTTGTCTGTTTGTCTGCATTTCCTCCTTGGGCGCGCGCGCGTGCGGGGGGAAGACTATCCTCATCACCTGTCAGCAATGTCCCCCACACACCTCCAGCCCTCACTGTAGAGCCTGCAGAGCCGAGGTTGCGTAGCCACATCGTCCTATCACCACCATCAGATCAGATGGTAGGTCTCAAGGGTGCGTTGTATAGCGTAGTAAAGATAATAAATGGGCCAAAGGGATGACGGCTCTTCCCGAAGAAGAGATGGGTAAACAAATGTATAGTAATGGATAAGTAAAGGAGACGTTGCGTGAGGAGGACAGCCCTCTCACCCTCAACTACTATATACAAGAGAAGAAGCATCTGCCAGCCGGAATCACTCGCAATCAATTCTCGCCCATACCTTCACATCACGGGCCGTGTTCTTGTCCTCCTCGTCCCGGCTCTCTGGTATATCCTTACATGCCCAATTGTATAGGGGAAGCTGTTATTACCTTGATGGTCTGAATCAACCACCCTTCATCTCATCCCGAATTAATATTCGCATTAAATTTCCAATTGCGCATCCGTGAAAGATGCAGATATGCGCACCTCGAGTGGCTCTGGTGCGTAGGCCTCGCCCGGCTGCAGGTATTTTGAGACCTCACTGCGCACGCCATTTCCATTGTTATTAGTCCTTTTCGGGTTGAAAATTCCGTGGAAAATGTGGCCGAATCCTACGGGTAAACACTGAGCCAAATGGCTATTCATCCCGCGCAATATACCAATGATCTTTCACAAACATGAGAGACAAGGAGCACTGCACAAGCTGGGGCCCGGGTCAGAGAGGAGCCCAGGTCGAAAAGAAACCATAGTAGACTCACGATATTCGATATATCGTCGCCGCCGTGCCCTGTTATCCACATAGCGAATAACCATCACATGACGCAGCCTGATTATATTTAGGCTCGTGCCTAGTAATAAAGGCACAAATAGCTGTTTCCCACTCCATTCTAAACATGTCATGCACGTCCCCACACGGCTCATTAGGCCTGGATCCACCTCACTTTTTTCAATCACAGCGTACTCAGCCATCTAGCCACGATTAATGAAGCACCAAGTGGCCTCCAGCAGCAGGCGGGCCCTAACCAAAGGCAAGGGACTCCGATACCCGATTTAAATGAGGTATGAGATCGAACAATGTCACGTCTGTTGCGCGAGGATGCGTGAAGTTGTAGTTGCGTGGACCAGGCAATGAAATGTGTCAGGAAATACTATCACGTGAACTTGGCATCCACGAAAGCGGTAGAATGATGCAGAGAAGTGGCACTGTACTCGCTATGCGACACTCGGCCGCCCACGCGCGAGCAGAGTGTCGAGTATGAGAGCTCTACCGGACAAGAGCGGTCTCTGGATCCCTCATTCCACTCCTCTGACGCATAGCATCTCCTCCTCTCGCCCGCCATCTGGACGTCGGCCCGCACCACTCCATACTATCCCGCACATGCACGTGCATGGAAAAGCCATACCACGGCGAAAGACGTTGTTCATGGCTGCAAGCACTGCTGCTGGTGCTGAGAAATGCGGCATATCCCGATATCACGCCTACTCGAAGAGTGAGATACGGCTGAAGTTGGGCCGTTCGTTCTTCACACACAATGCCGTAAGGATTAGAACATATGATTCAACTAATTCACGACGAGGCTCTACGATCCAGGGTAGTAGTGTGGAAGGAAACTAATGAATACAATGTTTACGCGCCTGGAGTCCGTGCGCAGTACCACTGCCCATAGTAACGGGACGGATGCCTATTGGCCTTAGCAACCTGAGGCATCCATGTCGATGAGTGATGGTGAAGCCGTCACTCCATCAAAAGGCCGGTGGGGAAACCTCGGCCGTCCCTCCCACACTCATTTATGCCCCGCCGCCGCACTCACATCTCAAGCAAGCCATGTAAGACTCTAGCCTAGCGCCTCCCAAAGGCCCAACCAGCACTTGGCCACTTGCTTATTCTTGATTGTGAGTCTGGCAAATGTGCATGGACGCCTCGGATATCTCCGAGCGCGGCTGTAATCAGCAGAACACGGATAAAGTCAAGTCAGTTTGATTCGTCAACGACGGCCATATGATGACAATGGTGGTCTCTCGAATCGGCTTCCGACACTTCGATACCCAACCCTCTATCTACATCAAATAATCTATTCGCTGAGTCCAGCTGACACTACAAACACACGCCAACGATGGAAGGTGCCGCGGTCTGCTTGTCGTGTTTTTTTGGTATAGTTTGAGTGGCCTGGGCATCTACTCGGAAAGGAGAGACCCCGGATCACATTACGCGCCGAGAAATTCAGTGGATGATCAAGGCATGTCTGGGTAGCTCTGGGTTTTTGAGACGTCTCCCTGGGTGGGTATTCGCGGATGAGGGTTGACTTGGGGTGAAGAAGGAGCCGGCATAACTTTGGAGCTGTACTTGCAGATGAAATCTGAAGCATGAGTGCTCTTCCTTTACATTGAGTCATCTATTCTGTACTTTTCTTTGATATTGTGTCATTGCTAGATAGCTGCATACGCAATTGAAATCTGATGCAAAAAAAAAAAACGTTCAAATTCAGCCTCTTGTCATCTATCCGTACAGATGTACCACTCAACAACAGATTATTTCTCTACCTGTTCATCATGGCTTAAAGCTATTCGCTGGCTCAAGGCGTGAATAGGACGTCTGTTTACATATCGCCGACGTGACTCTTTGGCTTCAACGTGAATTCAAAAATGTTCTCTGCCCCCTAAAACAGTCTGCGATAAATACAACCAGCCATAGCTGCAAAGTGATCTGCTACATATCGCATCGCCTTTATCTTTGTTTAATGGGTCGTGCTTTCTGTCAATCCAATGTCAAACTACAGAGCTGCATTGGTAATGAATACCTATAAATCTAATGCATCAACAGAGACTCGTCACTCAAGCAGGAGAAAAGATTTCGTCTGTAAATTGTAATCATTGCAATCTTAACTAGCCGCGCTCGCCTCCAACTCCACCAGGATTGGGCGTATTTCCATCGTCGCGAAAATCAAAAAAAAAGCATTGTACAAGAAATCCATCCAATAGTGAGGTACAACAGTCCTCTTTGGCACTCCGAGACTTCCGCTTCCCTACTGTGACCACGCCCCTATATTCCCATTTTCCCCACATCTCAGAAACTGGCCGATACGGATTCATCTACTTTGACAGGCCGACTAGCCTAAAAAGGCAAACGATCAAAATGAATAACTTTAGTCATGTCCGGGATATTCGTGGTCGCCATGATGATAGTGAATCCATGTTAGAATCTCTTGAGGGCATAATGCAGAGGCCACATGGTAAGTTGTTGAGGAATACGATGGTATTGGGTGAGTCGGTAGAGTCTTCAAGAGTCTACGCCGAGGATTTGGTGTCATGTCGTATGAGTCCCGCAGGGAGGTGTCGATTGCCCATGCTTTCGGTGCCTCTCACACTTTAATTCGAATTTTCTGCAGTACATGTCATTTTTCTAAACCACCGCACTGCCCTTTCCGAGTTTAGTAGAGCATTTAGTGAAAGTATTCCCTCCACTGTTAAATGCGACGGCAGCAAGTACTCTATCCTTGTCAAGAATAATAAATGATTTATTAGCTATTAATGTCAGTTGATATTGAGAGAGATAGTATCCATTCAAATTGCTTACATGATTTGGACGTGAATCTAGATCTTAAGCCTACGATCTGCTTCTGGTAGTAAGGACCATTTTCTCTAGTCATGATGCCAAGAAGATTCCCTTTATACAAAAATGGTTTCCTTGCCTCTTCACCCAAGGGCTTTAACTTAGTCGCGAATTTCTGGACTAATCTTTCTACCTTGGATCTTGGATGACTCTTCGCTCCACATACAAATGTCCCCTTATTTCCGGTCCCAAGACCAAAGACGACTGAAATCAGCATAACCTGTATGAAGATGAGAAGAAGAGGCGTTTTTTTCAAATGAGTGAATAGCATAATGAGTGCTGCTTGGGTTGTTGGCCATTTGACTGCGTACTACGTCGAGTATTTATATCAACGCCTTTGCATCTCTCGCCGTATGAAGTATCCCGATGTTTGTTTCTTGTCAAATTCCCCTCCTAGCCATGGCCATGTCAACATTGGAGGACTGTTGTTTCTGATATCCATGATACCCATGCTACCCCATCCTCATCTAATCCACGTCTGTATCTTGTCGTTTACTACTCATGCAACTCGTGGCAGGCTCCAATCACTTGAGACACTGCCCTCACCATTCTGAATCTCATTCCTAGATTATCGTGTTGTGCGAGGAGCAGGGTCCATGTAATACGTCCTTGACCGTGAGGCGTGGCCGTAATCTTTGGAAGCGATGGTAGAAAATGTGCGAGTAGCGGGCAGATCACTAGCCATATGCCGCCTCTCAGTGTAGTCAAACAAGGCAACGTTGAGCGAGTACTCTTCATGTGGAATTTTTGTTAGCTGCCGTCATAGAATCTACTGGGAAGCAGGCGCCCTGGAAAGCTATCGGATATTTGGCAGTGTCGAACGAGACAATTTGGTTAAGGTTGTTTCAAATTGAAATATCTGGTGACGAGTCATGATATCTCGGACAATTTCATATTTGAGTTCGACATGTTAGAGCAAAGGATTGAAGGGATACGAAGCCATCATGTCCTGGATAGCATATAATTTCTCGAACGAAATGTCGAGCATAGTAAATTGTACCTGTGGGTCATGAGACGAGCCGAATGAAGCGTCCAAACAGCGAAACTTTGACGTCGAATAGTTACCAAGGCAAAGACCCTAAGCGGTACGATTAAAACAACGTGGACTGTATGAAACCAAAGTGTAGAGGAAGTTTATTAGCACCTTCATGATCACTGGTAGTGTTTATCTTTATGAGTGGGCTTTACTGATGACCTTGTATGTTGCCCAGCAAGGCCAAATGATAGAATAGAACGTAAGTTCCTACTGAGTCTAAGACTATGTGGAACTGCTAAAGATATCTAAATGACTTCATAACATAATAGCAATTAGAAATTGGCTTGTTTGACATTTACCAATGGATACTGCGGGCCATGCCCTCTGGCCAAATAATTATTGACGACATAGACAACATTGGAGGTGACTGTCGGAATATAAATCTAGTTAATTTGAATTAAATTCTTCATTTGTCACATGGAGCATTGGATCTGTATCAAAAGTGACCTGCTAGATTCAAACCATCTTATTGGATGTAGCATGTTTGTTGAAAGTCCCTCGCTGCTTGATATCCATAGTCAGAAACCCCTTGGATCAGTGCGTGTATGACGATAATTTAAGCATCAACCGGCGCTGTGTCACGCAAGCGACCTCCAGAACTCGCTCTGCCGAGATGGGCGTACCACAGGTTGATTGCGGCTAGGACAGGACACGGCGACTTCGTCAAATATCACGAAAGATTCAAGCGTGAAGGTGTTATGAGCAAGTGTGAATGCAGACGAGATGCTGGCAGAAGATGGATGGGAGAAATTCTTTGCATTGGTGACTATAACTAAATGTTATGGTGCACAAAATATACACCGGGAAGCCTGGGCACTCCCGGGGATCTTAAGTGTTTCTCCTTTGCTTAGCTGCTGGGAAAATTAGGACAAGGCGCAGGGCGGATTTGTCCAGACCCCTTTTTTTCATTTTTATCATCCATCTATTTTTCTACAGATTCTCTGGCAAGAAAAGCCCTTCATGTAGGTAGCAGTGAGTCCGCAAGGATTACACACCCGTATCACGCCCCATGGGTGTAGGGCGCAAGCCTGATACGACTAGAGTTCAAATCAAATCAAATCCAACCGGCGCTGTCTCCGCATCCGCAACAAAGAGGGCTTAGTCAGGATGGTCTGTGCAGATACATTGAATGGCCATGTACAGTACAAAGACAGGGGGGTGTATGGCGCAATGATTATTAATTTTTTTAATTAATTTTATTGTCCAGTCTGAGTCTATGACTATGTAGGACATGCAGGCCCTCTCTGCCTACAGGCCAAGGATACCTATGCCAGAAGTATATAACCTAAAACAGTACCGCCCCTCTCAAGTCCTCACTCGATCATACAATTTGAGAAGCCATTTGCCCTTCATTATCTCCCTTCTCCAGCCAACGAAACGATGGCAATTTGCGGATACATGGCAGCCGGGAAAAATCGCAAAAACCACTGGGTGCGGAGCTCTCCTAATACCGACATTAGGACTAAATCCGAAGACATAGTGACCCTTCTGAAGCATTCGGAGAGGTCGGCCGGCTGGGCGCTGCAGACTTGTGTGTACCTCGGGAAATTCAGCCTCTGCCTTTCTAGCCTCCTTCCAACTCCTTCCCTAAGGTCGTGCTGGAATGTCAGAAAAGTCTTGACAGAGCGTGATTGCTGTATGCAAGCTTAGCCCAACTTCTTTTGTTCCGTCCAGGGCGCTGGGGGAGTGCCGTTGACTCATCGACAAAAGAAGCCCTCCTGGCTAATTAGCCGAAATCTCAATCTCCGCGCCCACAATCGTTCCAAAGTTGAAAACCCCTCGAAAATGTCAGTCCCGGCTTGGTCTTCAGAGACCTATTCCCCTCTCGCACCACATCTCAGCCGCCTGTCCTTCCTCAAGATGTAGAACGCAATTAGAGCATCAGTTCCCCACAAGCTAGGATCCAGGCCTGTATTTTTCGACTTGATTCCCTCCTTGCGGGTACACGTAGCGTCGTAAATTTGTAGCGGGTGATGGCCGGTAATTAATGGGGCAAGCTCCTGTTTGTAGTCGGAGCAACTTCTTTATTGGTCGTTGAGGCGAGATGATACATAGTTAGAAAGAGGTTGAGGACTCAGATGAGAATGGTAAGAGAGGCATTGTCGAGAAGTCGTCAGATGGAGATGTGCAGAGCATACTGAGCGATTACACCGGTGTCTCTGAAAGGTTATCTGCCGCCGCGCCTCCTGGGAGGCAGAGGGGCCGGAACAAACTTCCGTGGTGTGTTTTCCGCGAACCTCGGAGTAAGATTTTTCTCAGAGCATGGATCCCGTGGCGACGTGGAGTGTGTTTGCGAGTTTCCGACGAGATGGAAGGCCGGGGGTGTGGTAATGCTTCATATTGACACCGGGGCCCGAGCTGCACGCTTTTCACGTCGGCGCAAGCTTCAGGCCCCGATCACCTGCAACCCATACATGAGCTGCGAGGAACTTTTCTCAACACCTGTCAGTTGCGTGTTCACGTGTATGGATTACGAATGTCTTACTGAAGACTATGAACCCAAAGCACGCCTGTAATCTTGGATTACAGAATGCCTGTGGAGTTCGTTGTTCATTCAACGCTAACCAGAAACTCCGAAAGAATACAAACACGCTAACCTATTATTACATAATAGATACCATACTAGCGTTGTCATCCCTTTGTCCCGTGACCTGGACACGCACAGTGGTGTCGACTACAAATCCCCAGCTCTCACTGTAGAATCTGCAGAGCTGATATTGAGTAACAAAGTCCTCAATTCGACGAGGATTTCTATTCGCCTTCGCCGTCTGTATCATCTTCATACCTAAGCACATCGTTCTATCACCACTATCATGAAGCTTACGACGCTCAGATCAGATGGTAGGGTCGGAGCCCTTTCATCACCCACCCTTGATCATGGAGGAGAAGCCATCCAATAAGTTTTCAGAGCATACCCAGCACCCGATACGGCGATGGTGGATTGGATCAAGTCGGCCTCGACTGTTAGAAAGAAGGGAGATGTAGATAGATATCCGCACCTCGTGTGGCTCTAGTGCGTAGTCCTCGCCTAGCTGGGGCTTCAGGGTTTTTGAGACTTTTTCCCGCGCACGGAGTTACCATTGTTATTATTCTATTTTGGGGTAGAAGGTTGCGTGGAAAGGGTGGCCGAATACCACGGGTAAACACTGAGCCGAATGGCTATACATGACGGGAAATATATCAATGACCTTTCAAGTAACAAAAGAGGAAAGGAGCACTGTACATGGTGTGAACTGGATCAGAGAAGATCCCAACAAGCTAGATAGTCTATGACTCAAGCAGCGCAATGAACTACACACACATCGCTATGTCTGGTAGAGGGAGGACCAAGGCTGAACACCTGTCAGTGGTGTCCTCCACGAACCTGGGCGTGAAATATTCCGCCAAGGCCTAGATTCAGTGACGAAAAAGGGTGAGATGAACCTTTTTGTATGGATTTTCGGCTTGAAGGAGTTGTACTCGGTATTTTGGTCGAAAAATCAGTCGACAGAGATTTCACCTTCGCAGGAAAGTCGAATAAAAACGTATCACCACCAACACACGATTCATGAATGGGCCTAGGACTGTCTGGGGGTCGTATTCAAACAAATAATAACCCTCAAACTCCTTACATACTTGCAACCAAACATTTTCCAGTCGACCCTACACCTGCGACCCACCTCCATACTCGTCGCATAGCCTACCTACGCACGCGCTAATGGGGAAAGTCATGATGGAAACGGCACGTGTACAAAGGAGGACGAAAATGGAAGATACACTGAGGGGATTACACAAATCCCCAATGACGACAACAACCCGACGGTACGATGTGAAGGTGCAAGGCTAGAGCTACGATGAGATCTGGGTCTATATATTTCGGAGTCAATGAGGATGTCAAGGGCTCGGGCGCGTGGTGGCCGAGGCTGAGGAGGAATTTGCGCTTCGGCGCGTATACAGCGAGTTTCTGGACGGATGAGCTTGACCTGATTCAACACATGGGTGAAGTCTGAGGTGGTCCGGTCATTCTGGAGGGACGAGGTAGATACACTTAATGGTAGTTAACCTGATCCAGCCAGGCCCCATGCGTGCTCAAGTTCCAGTGGGAGTGCGACTGGAATCACTATACATAGCACGTAAATGAACAAAACAAAACACATGGCAGAGTTTTTCCGAATTCGAACCAGCAACCTCCTGCCTCAAGTGGGGTATATGCCTAAGCAATGCAGAAACTACCTAGCATACCAGCCTAGATAATGATGATAGACTGCATGACAAAACCTTGATAGTGCTTGCCGTGTCGCCTGCACTCTCCAAAAACAAGTCGTATCCCGTGCCATGCTCTTCAATGTGATGATTCCCTCTCAATAATCGGAGCCTCAATTTTTTCCGCATTGCATCTACCCGTAGCATCATCTAGTATAGCAGTCCTGGCATCTATTACCTCCATTGCCAAGATCAACTTTGGTAGATTTGAGCGCCGCCATCTTTCTCGTCCGGCGGATATTCGTCATGTCGTTGACGGGTATGTGGAGGCCAGATCCTAGGTCGATGGGGGGCGTGATGGTAGAGATCGGGATGCGGTAGATTTTACTTTGAGGCTAGACAAGACCTCAGTTGGAATTGAACGCGTTGAGATTGACAATTTGGTTGGCTAGGCTGCCTTGAATTCTTGTCTCGTGGCTCAACTTCCTCGGTATTGCGAGGTTTGACTGGACTTGGCGCTGAGAGGGTATTTCGCTCCCAGGCTCGTAGAGGAAATCGTCGACAGCTATTCATTCTTAGTTCTCCTCGGGGCCACGCTACTGAGTGTGGCTTCGGCGAGCAAAAGATGTACTTGGTCTCACATCCAATCGATGGTTTGCTATGATTTTTATTCAATGTCGTGCTAGCCAGCTCAATCTGTATAAGCTGCCTAGCATAAAATCCTTGGGCCAAGACCACCCTGCCGTGCACTCCCAACGGTCAAAAGACGTCAAAAGTGCCCTTCCACTGAAGCTTTTGATTTCCCAAAAGGCACAGAAGGACTGATCCTATGCTTGCAGGAAAAATTATCTGTCACCTACACCAATTGCTTACTAATAAAGCCTGTTAGGTATTAGTGCAATGGAGCACAAGTTGGTGTCGACGTTGAATTTCTTCAAAGAGACCGGTACCATGAAGTCATTTGCCAGCGACGAGAATCCAAGTGACGCCTGGTGATGAATGTTTACTTCTACTGAGGGGACGCGCTCGGCTATCCGATCGGTGGTAGAAACCTCTACTGAACTGTTTTAAATCAGATTTACATTATAGTCCTGTCTGAGTCAATGACGATGGAGGACTCCCATAATCTACATACAAGAGAATAGTTGCATTTTGCCAACTCCAATGTGACAACCTTCAACCAGGCTCTCATGGATGGTGAGGTGAGTGAAATGTTTTATTTGCGTGGTCTGATGATGAGCTGAGCTAGTAGCTCTCAAACTCGTCTTCCTCCTGCCATCAACACTGCTACGTAGACTGGTAAGCGCAGTCTGGAGTAGACTTGTAAGTTGCGTTTTAATGTCTATATATTGATCAAGGGGCAGCACGAGCTTCATCTACATCGGATTTTGGACGACTTGGTTTCTATCTAGCTTCTGCGTTAACTCCCCTGGTATCTGTTGAAGTTATAAGCTTGCGCGAAGATGGAGGTTAGACCGATGCAGTAAGCCTTGTATAAGGTCGTAGAAGGAAGAATGGAGTGGAAACAACTGTATTGAGAAGCATGGTTCTGAGTAAACTTAGATGATAAAAGTGAGATTGCGTGTGCGTATTTCCTATCAACTGTAGTTTTTGAGCAGTATTTATCAATCTCCATGGATCATAAGTTATGATTCCTGTAGATGTAGATCTATATACATACAGATATATGAGCCAGAAATATAAAGCTAAGTACGTGTTTGTCGGTAAGAGTTCCGAGAAACCTATAACCTGCATTTGGGACATAGACATCTGCTGGATTGCTAGTGTGAAATGAATGCCAATATGCATTGAACTTTCCGTGAGGGATGTATTGATGACAATGATATAGGATGGGGATTTTGATAGTCTAATTAGCCAGACTTACAAATGAGTTATTCTTGGCATTCCAAGATATATCATATTTAAACAGAATCTACTGGAATCTGATTGTTCCCTGTAGACACAAGCTTCAAAGCTCTGTCTAGACAAACTTTGCTGTAGCTGGATTACCTAGTAAAAAGAGAATTTTTTGGCATTAAATATCTTGATTAATACTCCTCGGGGTGCGGGACTTGCGCCTATTATTTCAGCAGCACATACTTCAGAAATTTGTAGAATTCATCGTAACATTCAGGGTTGTTCACCCCCTTGTCACAAGACGTATTTCTAGGAGGCGTGACCATAGCGGCTTCGCACGAATGTGAAATGAATTTAAATACGGCTTCGGTGTGATATCGTCAAAGGGAGTATAGTCAAGTACGGTCTAGCACACTGATTGAAGCTCTTACTCTTTTGTCATTCACGATAGATAAATGATGAAAGAAGGAATGCCTAACTATCTATCTTGGTCCCGAAAAACTTGGGAACATTTTCGAAATATCCCCTGAATATGTTCATGATGTAATACATTTGCTCAGTTCACTTCAACTGTCCACCAGTGTGATTTGTTAACAAAAACTGTTTCTTCCTTCAATCGGATTACCACAGCTCCAGTCTGCAACTGCCCGGTATATACACAAAGTTAATCCCCAGGCGCATATTTTGCTGCAGCAATGATTTGTGGGATTGCAATGGTTAAATTTTGTCCACGATTTAGCTGTTTCAGTCATAGAAAATGCGATACCTATCCCAAATCAGTATTTTGATTTCATCTTTGGTAAAATCGTCAACGCATGAGCTATCGTCATCCTTCTAACCACAAATAGAGCATATTGTACTCATAGTTCACCATACCTCATTTTTCAACGCATATAATAAGGTTGTGTATAATTCGGTTGTGCATGTAAGGGAGTCGGAATTTGACGGAAAAATTGCAGCTTTTGTCTCGTCGATTCTTCCGTTGAAAAATCAGAAAAATGCCTATACGGATAAGCAAAGGGAGAAGGTTGGTTTGCCAAAGAAATATCCTTACTTTAAAGTTGTACCACAGAAATACAGCGAAATTCGACCGTCACGTTTGATTTAGAGCAGAAGATCTCGTAGATCTAAGCATCTTTTTCTCGCACACGGAGTAGGTACCTTCGTCACCAATTCCCACGACACCTACTAAGCTGCCAACATCACGTTGTTTATTCACTATAACATAACCCTTTACTTTTCCTGGAAGACGGTGAGAGATAGTACAAAGCGAGGACAGTTGATAAACTAACGTTTTGTACTGGAAAAATCCCATAATATACTTCCTTTGATTTTGCCCTCATAAAATTCGCCGGTCTGGCCAGTGAAAATGGGAAGTCTAGTGGTACCTGTATACCGGACAAGTTGATTCGTTTTATGTTTTCGAAAAAGTCTTCTGACAGCATCTAAGGCATTCATAACCGCAGGTACTGGATAGGCGCTATTTCCACACACATACATCGGCTTCAGCGTTCCTTGTTTCCTAGTGCCATAAACCGTTGAAATCAATAAAATCTGCATTAAGATGAGAAGAAGAGGCGTTTTTTTCAAATGAGTGAATAGCATAATGAGTGCTGCTTGGGTTGTTGGCCATTTGACTGCGTACTACGTCGAGTATTTATATCAACGCCTTTGCATCTCTCGCCGTATGAAGTATCCCGATGTTTGTTTCTTGTCAAATTCCCCTCCTAGCCATGGCCATGTCAACATTGGAGGACTGTTGTTTCTGATATCCATGATACCCATGCTACCCCATCCTCATCTAATCCACGTCTGTATCTTGTCGTTTACTACTCATGCTACTCGTGGCAGGCTCCAATCACTTGAGACACTGCCCTCACCATTCTGAATCTCATTCCTAGATTATCGTGTTGTGCGAGGAGCAGGGTCCATGTAATACGTCCTTGACCGTGAGGCGTGGCCGTAATCTTTGGAAGCGATGGTAGAAAATGTGCGAGTAGCGGGCAGATCACTAGCCATATGCCGCCTCTCAATGTAGTCAAACAAGGCAACGTTGAGCGAGTACTCTTCATGTGGAATTTTTGTTAGCTGCCGTCATAGAATCTACTGGGAAGCAGGCGCCCTGGAAAGCTATCGGATATTTGGCAGTGGTGAACGAGACAATTTGGTTAAGGTTGTTTCAAATTGAAATATCTGGTGACGAGTCATGATATCTCGGATAATTTCATATTTGAGTTCGACGTGTTAGAGCAAAGGATTGAAGGGATACGAAGCCATCATGTCCTGGATAGCATATAATTTCTTCTACGAAATGTCGAGCATAGTAAATTGTACCCGTGGGTTACGAGGTGGGTAAGACGTGGATAATTCACAAGATCAAGCTACTAGATTTTAGCAACGTTGGTGCTATGGGTACATTGAGCAAGGTCTTTTATTTTAATCAGTAGCGGTTCCTCAGATCGCGAAGAAATGCATATCATGACTAGCAATCTGATTTTTTGCCTTCCAGGGGTAACAGTGCAATCGTTCACAGGAGGGCAAAACTAAACACCTGTACGTAGTATCTTCTACGAACCTGGGAGTGAAATATTCTCCCGGAGCCAAGTTCAGTCAAATTTTGCAATACCAAAGAAGCTAGCCCATGAGGCAATGATTCAAGACTCTCCACCTAATCAAATTTTCCCAGCCGACGAGATCAGTCACCTCCAAAACCTCATCAAGTTTACAAGCACGACTTTGTACATCCTCATTCCAATGATCACACCTCTCGTCGACTTTCTTTGGCCTCAATTGACCACCACGTACACGTCAACGCAGATATTTATACCCGGCGGTGGAAGCAAAGCTTGGCGCACAAATCTGAGAGACGGCTCTTTGGGATGGGCGTGAGAGAGATCAGGACAAGTTCACAAGATGATGCAGAGGATGGGAACGATCTCGACGGGCGTGAAATTTAGAATTTTGACGAGTTTTTTCGAATCGAGCTATGTGCGTGCGCCAAGACTTCGGTTGCGACAGTGTAGGCAACACTATAAACACCGCCATGGCTGGATGGTGCAGTGGCACATCATCTTGGCCGGTTTCTCAAGGAAGGTCTGGAAAGCTAGGATACATGTCCCACTCGAGACAGGAGACCGCTGGTTCGAATCCGGCAAAACTGAACTACATTTCTCGCGGCGCTAGTATGCTTGGATAATCAAAGGTTTTAAATTTTCCTCTGGTGGGTACATGCGGAAGAGGGTCGACTGTTTGTGTAAGCGAACATGCCTCATAGTGGTATTTGCAAATGAAATCCAGAGTATGAGCGCCTCTAACGTCAAAAGATTCATCCTACATGTATACATTGTACCGGTCATGTGTCATAGCTAGATTTCTGCATACGTAATCAAAATCTGATACAAAAAAAACTATACCACATTTTCTTGGTACGTGCCTCCTAACAACTCAACCGAGCCAGTATAACACTCGACGACCAACAAAAGCGGTACTCCAATTTCCTCTTCAATTAACGGCCGTCACCCACCACAAATTTACGACGCTACGTATGTCCGCAAGGAAGAGATTAAGTCATAATATACAAAGCTTTAATCTTGGGTTATAGGGAACATTTTCTCCACTGCGGCTGTACAAATTGAAGGTGTATTGTCGACTGGGGCGTGGGATAAGAGAGAGAATAGAGCTCCTGTGGACATGCTGGGACTGGCATTTCCGAGGTGTTTTTGACTTTAGAACGTTCGTCGGCTTCAAGACCAATACTTTGACGAATTAGCCAGGAGAGCTTCCTGCGAATAAGCTACTTTCCAAAAGCGTTTAAGCTAGAGGAATTTATCCTGCTCACGAAACCCGGTAGAGACCTCAGCACAGCCAAAAGCTGGCCACCCATCACACTTTTTTGCTCTCTCGGAAAAGGCCTCGAGAGGCTATTGGCAAAACGGGTGGCAAACACCGCTCTTTCACAAAAGGCGATGCCACGCCAGCGTTTGGGGTGCTCCCTAGTAAATCTGCCAATGACATCGTCGCATGCGTCTTCCACAACGTGAAACATATTGAAAGGCTATGCTGAGCTGGAATGACATACCGTTAGGATGATGGTATGGAAGGAGGTAGCTATGGCTTTAAGAGAAGTGAAGTTCGTGAATTATCCTCTTAGGACTTGGATTAATTGACGAACTTGAGGATACTCCCGAGTATTTTCAAGTGTGTGAGTAATCTGGAGATTGTTTAAATTTCCTATTGTGTAAAGTGCTTATATTATCTACGTGACAGGACCTTCCTATATATACCTGAATAAAAGGGTTTCTGCACACTAGTGGATGTTCCACCATATCTCCTTGTCTAATCAAGAAAGGAAGGATGTGAGAGATTTTTGCGCCAATAAATACCATTAGGAATCTATTGGAAAATCCTATGACATACTAATGAGTGATGATATAGGTCCATCATATCTCATGGCGCATCTGCACATTATTCTAATGTGAACAGTTTATTATAATGCAGTCACGTTACTCCCCTAATCACAACAGAACATGCCATGTACAGGATATAGAAAGCAACCCTGTCATTCTAAACGTTCAAGGAACCTTCAACACTGTCCTCCACGTAAGGCCTCTGCTAGGAATGAGGAGAATGGACTGGCCGATAGCAGCTGTCGATTGGGTAGATCATTTCTCCACGTACAATCCGGCTGAGTTCGATATGAATATGAGATCGTAGAGTCGATTTTCCTGGAATTTGGACTTCGACAAGGCTCGTCGTTGTCTATAATCCTTTTCTTTCTTTACATGGCTAAAGTTGTGGGAGGGAGTCAATGGAGATATGGCTATGCGGATGACGTCGCAATTCTTGGCATTGGTTCAACTCGCTACAGAGTAGCTAAAGGCGCCCAGTGAGAGGTCGATGCGGTGCTATATAAGCCTTTAAGAACACTGTATCTATCAACGCGGAATAAGCTGAATTGATCTACTTCCTCGGTCCAAGAGCTAGAAATTGTGACCTGCCACCAATAGAAGTCAGAGTTTGGTAAGTACGAGCGTCAGGCGAAACTCGTAGGCTCTGATTTGACTTGGATCCTGGACTGAATTATGGAGGCCACGTTACCAGATGCGCCAGCAAAAGCATACATCTGGTACAGCACATTCGAAGACTAACAGGGTGCATCCAAGGCCAGATAACAGACCTACTAACCACAGTCATCCGCACAATAGCCCTCCCAAGCATAATGCAAGCGGCCAAGGCTTATTGGCTAGGAATTACTAGGGAATCGTAAAGAGGTGTCGTCCGAAACTTGATCGGAAAGCAATGCAAAGCTATCGATCAGGCCACCGTGGCTGGGATCCACGCAGAACTATCGACCTGGCATACCACGACAGCCACAGCTCTAAGGCGAGAAACTGGCATCCTACTGGCACATATTATCCTTGAAGAACGATGAATCCAATCCTCGGCCCGTATTACCCGGCTAGAGACTACCGAAATTGCCCGTCATCGCCTCGGACTACTGACACATGGTAGAAGCAGGCTCGGGTGTCACGGTTTTATTACAAAACGCATGGGCGACTTTGTAGATACAGTATAATAATTCTTATTCAATGAAGAGAAAATTCCTAAAGCAAAAGAATACCTATATGTGCTATCTGAAGTATCCCCCTTCGGGAACGTTCTCTCTATGAATTGATAGACCCAGACTCTTCGCTGACTGCCTAAAAGATTCTCGATACTCCTATCGCCCTCATGAACCTCCAGTATGTTTCCAAAAGGCTCGCTGTGATTTTCCTAGGAGGTTCCTCTGGTGTAATAGCTTGCGCTAGCCAGAGTGGGCTATATGAATCCTTAGGCTTAATAGCCGTTATATCGAGATGGTCCGAATCTACGACTCCAAGGTGTAATGGACCTTTCGACTCCTGCCGTCATCAGAACCCCTACTACCTCTGAAATCGCCTTCACCCGAACTTCGACGGCCATGCTAGAACAGTAGAAAAGATGCGCGCAGCGCAGCCGAATAGTGGCTAAGGCCATTACCACCCGACTGTCTACGTATCTATAGTGACAGAGTGTCATGAGAATTTATGACTATTGCAGGGGGCATGGGTGCCTTAATTGATCAGAGTGGAACCGGCACAATTGCGAGTGCATAGCTTTACGGCGCAGGAATTCACCGGGTCATCGAAACAAGTGACCGTGTCAGATACGTTCTCAATAATTCTGCGGCAGTCCAAGCGCTCATTACGGGGTAAACAATATCATCTTCTTGGCGCGTGCAGAAGTTTAGGACAACAGCAGCCAATAGGTTCGCGCCAGTAATTTTAGGATATATCCCCGATAATACGAGGCTGATGAGGAAAGAAATGGCCGACCGGCTCGCTCACAGAGAGCTTACATTGCCAGACAACTTCACGGCCATAGTAGACCGAATGACACTTGCGGTAATGTAGCGCAAATCATGCGAACTAGGGAGAGATCTACTGAAAGACTAGTGGGACTCAGCCAGGCCAGAGCGATACGCAGAGCTTTCCTTGCTCGTCTTATTGCAGCTCGCAAAGAGTATGGCGACTTTGCGGCATACCATCTCCGCTTTATTATGATTGGTATATGATATGAGAACGTATACTTGCTGTAAGGATTCTGGAGAAATGCCTTAGGCAGGGTTTATGGGTTCCTTGTTTAGTCCCACTAGGCTTTCTTATCTAGCGAGGACAGTTATGTAGTTTTCATTTCCGAGACTGAGATCTCCACGTTTTGTTTTCTGTCTTTAGGAATAGTTACATAATTCTAATTACATCTCACTCTCGTCATCTGCCACCCATAGTGACCTACCGTCACCTCCGGCCACTTTACCTAGAACGACTCCCCGCTTTCCCATTTACCACTTCTCTAGAAAGCCCTCCGCGTTCCCACAAGGCGTTCTTCCTCAGTACATCGTACGCTACGCCCTCTCCTCCGCCTCGAGTCTTGCGCCTAGTGAACCTGCGCCTGACACTTGCGCTGGAATAGCTTAGGTAGTTTATGGAGAGATATCTTAATCGACATGCAGAAATGAAGTTACTATGATAGTTGTTATGTTACAGTTGGGGGAAGCTCATCCCTTATCCCCTAGCTTGTTTGCTTGTAGACTGATCACGTAACCGGTATATAGCGCACCAAAGTTTGCTCCCAACTGAGCAACTATGCCATTGATCCTATATCAACCACCCATCTCTCATGCTGCACACAGTACTGCCTGTAATGCTGTAATGTAGAGACTAGATCTCCTTCATGCGCCATAATTCCAGACTGCCGTAATGAATAGCTATGCACTAGCCGCTCGATCTACCGTATTATAGAGCTGAGCACAACACGGTTCGACATATGATAGCCTCACTTCACTGCGAGCACGGCGGGGAAAAGGTTTTGGGCTCTTTGTTCAGTGCGGGGGAGCACTGTCTCTATGGCGGCGTCAAAGCAGAGGGCGGCGACGTTGGAAACTCGGCTTGGATCAAAGGGTCGGCGACTGCTCCAGGAGGATGTCTCGCACAGTGGGATTTACCCAGTGGCAAGCCAAGGCAACGAGGTGGAAGCAATGCGAGGCATTTTGTGACACGGAAGCCACTGGATAGGGTAATCAAAATCAAATGCAAGTGAGATGAGCTTCTGGCGCGTGTGGTGGCTAGGGCAGAAGGTCGGATGGGAGATGTTTTTAACTCTTGTAATGCGATATTCCCAGTGGAAATTTTCTTTGCTTTTGGTCCGGGCTGCTTGATTCGGAATCGACACAAAAATGCCATTCGGCATGCTTCCGATGATTTGGGGTGAGACGAGGCATAATAGTACTCGTACGGTGGTCGACCTGATCCGACCTGGCCCACTCGTGGCTAAGCTCTAGGAGTGCGATGGGTGTCATGTAGCGGGTACGTGAATGAAGAAACGAAAACGCCTCTAGGCACCCACGAGTCTATAGCTCCCAGCTGGCCGGCCTCGTCGAACGCTTCAGATGGGTCGCTATGTCTTCGGGGTTAGTCCTAATGTCGGTATTAGGAGAGCTCCGCACCCCTTGGTTTTTGAGATTTTGCCCGGCTGCCATACACTCGCAGATGGCCATCGTTTCGTTGGCTGCAGAGGGGAGATAGTGAAGGGAAAAGGACTCCTCTGAGCGTATGATCGAATGAGGACTTGCGCGGGGAGTTTGATAGGTGGCATAGCAGGTAACATACAATTTGCGTAGGTATCCATGACCTATAGGTAGAGAGGACTCGCATGTCCCATATAGTCATAGACGGAGAAATGACAGTTAAAGACCTAACCTCAATAACAAATGAAGGACACGACTCCTTGCATACTGTTGATAATGAGAGATTAACAAATGCATGAGCAGCCATGATCCATTTTCTAGATTGCATTTAAATTACGCGTGCAACCGTCTAGCCGTCACACAGCATCAGAGGTAAAGTATAGAATAGAAGACTCAATTTGTAAACCTCCAAGGCCAAACTTCCAGATATTTCGCCCGTCGGGATTGTACCCATCCTTTACATTATCTTGTAAACTTGTCCTAGTTTCTCTCACGCCCATCCCACAGAGCTGCCTCCCAGATTCGTGCGCTTCGATGTGCATGCTCTGATGGGGGTAAATAACGGCGGGGGCGTGTAGTTGGTGGCCAGCCGAGGGCAGAGAAAGCAGAAGAGTGTGATGGCTCTTATAATGACTCTCCACAAGAGAGTGAAAATCTGCCTAAGCAGTGATGGGGGGTCTAGTTGTCATAATAACCTAATTGTACAGGAATGGAAAGGACTGGTGTTGTTATTGACACTAGCGTCGAGCTAGTCCTCGTTGACGTCCTTATTTTTTTTTTTTTGCATCAGATTTTAATTGCGTATGCAACTAACTAGCTATGACACAATATCGGAGAAAATATACAGAATAGATGACTCAATTTACAGTAAGAGCACTCATGCCTCGGATTGTTGACGTCCATAGAGGGCGTGCGACGATATGTAAGATTTCCGTATCTTGTTCATATCTTGTCCCGTGACCTCTATCTTAAATACATTCTCGCCTCGTAGCAAAGAGAGGCGTGGCGGAAGGCCTTACTGCAGCACTCCTCAACCCACTGATGTTCCCACAGCGTCCAGCTCAGCGAAAATCTTTCTCTTTCGCAAGCTTGCAGCAAACTGGAAAAGAAGGTCACGCAGCCAAAACACAACGCTTGGGGAAGTGGCCATCCGATGGTGCCCGGGCCACGCAGGTATTCTGGGAAACGAAGCAGCCGACGCGCTTGCCTAAGCTGCTTGTGCGGCTCCAGCTCTACACTTGATATTCTCTATTGCGAGGGCAAGAAGGGAAGTCAAAGCCCAGCACGAGGCTTCTGTTGCACTTTACTGGGCAGAAAATTCTCCATCTAGATATAGAGAATTAGGAATTGGTCCTAGTACTAAGATTACTGCCGAGCTCGCCTGTCTAGGGCGACGCACACTAGGATATCTATTAGCTGCACGGCCTTGACATGGCGATTTCACAGACTACCACCGACGCTTTCAGCACGAAAACGCCATTCTAACCTGCTCATGCGGAGAAGAAAAGTCCCCCGACCACTTTTTCTATTGCCACCTTGGGCAGTACCAGGCACAGCTCCACAGAGCACAGAATCCTAGTCCCAGCATATCTTGGGCTCTCGCTTCCGCGGAGGGAGTTCACGCATTTAATAGCTGGGTGCGGGTCACAAACTTCTTTGGAAAAGCACAACAAGTCTGACCGAAAGGGAATCATGTGATTTAACTAAGTTCCCCCTTCCATATTGTTCATTTAATCTATTCTTCATTCAATACAATCTGAGTACACGAGAGTTGAAGGGTGACCGGTAACCATGTATAATTTAATCTTCAAGCGCAGGATGATAAGATCCTGGCTTTCATTTGCTATGTTGGGTTTGTGTAGGCGCCAACACGTCGGGTACTTTTATTTAGACTGAGCTAACCGGCACGTGAGGAGCTCACGTGCTGTGCGCGGGCACAACGTTAAGTATTATAAACAAAAAAATAAAAAGAAATGTGGAAAGGCAGGCAGGTGCGGTGAGTGCGCTGGCGCTCACCAAACTCGGGACTGTCCGAGGAAAAGGGTTTCTTGCGCCAACTGCGGCAAGGAACATCGTTCATGGCAGAAAGCAGCGTGTCGGACCTACCAGGTCTACAAGGGAAGTGTGGAGAAGGCTCGGATGGAGCTATTATCAAGAACGGCGGACATATGGAATGAGAAACCAACCATGGCACCGATACGAACAGTCGGAACGACTGATGATCAGGGTTTTACTTTGGTTACCAGTAAGAAGGCTGAAGCATCCAAGAGAAGGCCGGGACGACCACGCAAGGTAGTCGAAGCCCCAGTGGCACCAACCACCCCCGCTCCAATTCCACCACCAACCATACCATCTCTTCGAACACTTCAACGACCAACGCCGGGCGAGGAGGTACCTTCTCTTTTCAATTTCCCATCACGATAGTCTGATCGAAGGGGGAGTTAACGAAAACTGCGGAAAGTTTATGAAGTTATGGTTGAAAGGAACGTCCTCGGCATGAAGCCGGGTCGGTTCAGAGTGGCAGGACATCGGGTTTTGTTTCGTTAAAAGCTCTTTCCCTTACCAAAGCGGCTTACCGTCTTCATGGTTCTGTATATAGATACCGCATAGGACGTTAAACTAGAGAAATGAAATGAAAAGATGAAATAAGGAAAAACATCCACATTCCGAAAAGTCGACCCCATAGATTTTAATCTATAGAGTTGACAGCAAATCGTAATCGTAATGACAAGTATTCCTACGAGAGGAATTATCGATGGAACGCCCTGCGCGGGTTCTAGAGGTGGTCGCGTCGCGACAAAAATGCCAGAAGACACCAACGCGTCAGTGAAAAGATTCAAGGACGCATCTAAAGGCAAAGAGCTCTCCAGTAGAGCATACAGAAGAATCATTGAAGAGGCAATTCAAATTATCGAATGCCTCCAGAAAGCGAAAGTTACTCCTCTCATCCCAGACAAGATAAGCCACAGTGATGAAAACTCTGCAATGGCTAAGATTCTACAGGAGATAAAAGGAATTAAAGCCTCCATAACTCAAAATAGCTCACCAATACAAGCCCCAGGCCGTTCCTGGGCAAAAGTCGCAAGCAAGGGAGAGTCGTACGGAACTACTATCCGGATACAAGATGAACAGGAAAAGAGAGACATAACGAAACTCTATAGCGAAGAATTAGTAAAAAAATCGGAGTACAGCAAATGATAGGTGTTAGACAAATGACAAATGGTCAAGTTAAGGTCTACTTCGCCGGTGAAGGAACTAAAGAATTCATGGAGCATCACAAGGACTGGACAACGAAATTGGCTGCTTCTGCGAAAGTTGCCGGCCCTATTTACCAAGTTCTAATGCATGACATGCCGCTCTCCTTTGAGTCACAAAATGCAGAACATCTGAAGCTGCTACAAAAATCCAACCATGTTTATATACAAGGCATGTAATCCAAAGAGCCGCGTGGGTTAAGAAACCTCAGCAGGAAAGAAAAAGGCCTGTTTCGTTAATCCTGTGGATTGATCAGGCCATGCACGCAGAAATAGCGATAAAAACGGTTTGATGTGGCAATATGAGCTCTGTTACGGTTTGACCGTTGTTTGAGCTTAGGCGGATGCCTAAGCCTAATATTGATAATTCTTACGACGAGGCTGTATGGGGGAGATGAAGCTGAACGAAACGGCACTACTATTCAAGAGGCTGAAGCGTTATTACAACTTAGTGTCGCCGGGAAATACGTGGCTGGGTAACAAGTATTGTGCCTAAGGACAAGTCACTAGTCTGTAGATTCACGAGGAGGATTAACGACTATAAATACCTGTTAGTAGTAGCTAGAGTTATCTTTTCTCCTTAGATGGTCTATTAAATCGATTTATTCATCACCAACTCGGTTCCCGTCACAAGCTCAAGTCGACAGAAATATTCAGAAGTGGCTTTCGCATGATGCAATGCTTCAATTGCCAAAAGTACGGACATATTGCGAAAATCTGTTCAGCAGACTCGAAGTGTGGCCATTGTGCAGGAGTGCACAATACACGAAACTGTATAGGAAAGCAAGACGTAAAATGCAGCAACTGTGGAAAAGACCACAAAACATGTGATCAAAGCTGTCCAGTTAGGGCAGCTGCAAAAAATAGGGCTGTCCAAAACAGGACCCAAGACCCAGGAATGTTCTCGATCGACGAAAAATCGACAAGAAATCAAGATGGCGAATGGCAGATTGCGGGAAGCAGAAAAAGAAGAGCAGTTTTGGCTGCATCACTTGTTGGGGCCGATGGCAATATAGATGGTCGTAGGCGTCCAGGTAGACCACTAAAAACCCCATCTGCTGTCCTCACGGTTGCAGGGCTCTTCGCAAATCTCAGTGAGGTGCCATCAAGAGCCACACCCCGGCCTTTGACACGGGGAAATCAAGCAGATGAGACTGAGAGCGAAATGGGTTCATGAAGGACAAATTAATACTTTCAATCATACAGTAAAACGTCAACAGGAGTAAGAATAAAGTGCAGCACGATTTCCTCCAAGCTTTAAATTCACTGAAGCACCACATAGTGGCCCTGCAAGAACCATGGCGTCACCCACCCTGCCTACCACCTAGTTTTCCCAAGTGGTCACAAAGGCAGGACATGCATATATATAAGTAAAAGTCTGTCAATCAGTAAATGGAGAAAAGAAAGAGTGCGAGAGGAATCGCAAGGAGACATCACCTCGGTCAGCCTCGATACCGACCTTGGTA
Source organism: Blumeria hordei DH14 (assembly GCA_900239735.1). NCBI lineage: Eukaryota > Fungi > Ascomycota > Leotiomycetes > Helotiales > Erysiphaceae > Blumeria > Blumeria hordei. Next base: position 1,668,364 of record OENG01000027.1, on the reverse strand, counting down.
AAATTTGGATACATAGCGTGTACAATCCACCCCCATTACACCACAGCAGCGTAGAAGAAGGAACATTCAAGTGGCTCCCGCAAATTCTATCTCAAGAGGGGGAACACATTCTAGTCGGAGACTTTAATGTGCACCATCCGCATTGGGGGGGACAGTCAGTACTTAGGCACCATAAGATCGCAGACAGCTTCATCGAAATGCTGGGAATGAATGACTTAAACCTCGTACTCCCGAAAGGAACAATCACATGGTAGAGTAGAGGACGTCAGAGCACGCTGAATCTGGCCTTTGTATCAAATGCCCTGGAAAGTACCGTGATGGCATGCAAGCCAGCCTTCGACCTTGAAGCCTCATCGGATCACATCCCAATCTGCACACAACTTCACATTGAGCCGCCAAATCGAGAAGAGCAACAACCCCGACCACAATGGAAGAAAGCAGACTGGGAGGAAGTTAACAGGAAACTCGCCCTAAAGCTAAGTAGGCTTTCAACAGATCAACTCGAGCTGAACTCCCCGGAATCTATCGACAAGAGAGTTAGCGCCATTACGTAGGCCATCAAGGAAGCGATCCCAACTGCCAGACTGTCAACTTTCGCCAAACCATACTGGACTAAGGAGTGTAGTGAGACAGTGAAAGAAGCGCGAAAGGCAAGGAGATTGTGGACCAAGCTAGGCTCCGAGGAAAGCTGGGTGAAGTACCAGAAAGCTACTAACCGAAAGAAAAGCCAGATCAAAAAGGCCAAAATGATTGGGTGGAGAGCTACCATGTCTGAGGCCACTAACAATCCAGCTAAGCTGTGGAAGCTTGCCAATTGGGCTAAGAAAAGTCCGGAAGAGCGATCACGACATCTGCAACTTCCCGATATTAAAGATAAAGATGAAAACATGTTTACCAAAGATATCGAAAAAGTGGACATACTGGCGCAACACTTCTTTCCTCCTCCTGTACAAGCTAGCCTGGAAGATATAGATGGAACGAGGTATCCCGAAGAACTAACCACAATATCTAGCATTATTACAGCAAGCGAGATCCAGGATACCATGGCAAACCTGGCAAGCGAGAAAGCTGCTGGGCCAGACGGTATCTCCAATTGGATGCTTATAAACTGTCGAATAACCCTAGGCAAGGTCCTCGAGAAACTCTTCAATGCCTGTATCTCCATCGGTTACCACCCCAAAGGATTCAAAGAGTCAGTCACAATTGTGCTGCGAAAACCACAGAAGGAGTCGTACGATAACCCTAAAGCATACCGACCAATTGCACTCCTTAATACCTTGGGAAAAGTCCTCGAGAAGCTTGTGGCTAACAGATTATCGAAAGCAGCCGAAGCTCATTATCTACTCCCTGACGAACAGATGGGAGCCCGACAACTGAGATCTACCATCTCCGCAGTGGAACTTATCACAGAACAAGTACACTCAATATGGGGAAAGAAAAAAAGGAGAGTAGCTTCCCTACTCAGCCTCAATATCTCCGGAGCTTTCGATAATGTGTCTCACAAGAGACTCATCCACAACATGAGGGCTAAAAGTATACCAAGATGGACGAAGCAATACATCGAATCGTTTCTAGAGCTTAGAACTACGTCGATGAACCATGGTTCGTACAAAGGAGAACAATTTCCTACAAGTACTGGGATCCCGCAAGGCTCCTCTCTTTCACCGATTCTGTTCCTGTTCTTTGTCAGCACGCTTCTTTCCGAACTTCAGTCGCCGTCTTCGACGGCTGTAGGATTCGTGGATGATACTAACATACTTACCTGGTCCAATTCTACAGAAGATCATTGTCGAAACCTCGAAAGACTCCATGGGATTTGTGAAAAGTGGGCCGATCGACATGGAGTGAAATTTGCTCCAGAGAAGTACCAGCTTATGCACTTCTCTCGAGCTAGAAAGAGGCACAATATGCAAGCCACAGTCCAAATCCAAGGCCATCTAGCGAAGCCGCAACCGTCTCTCCGTGTCCTAAGAATCCACCTCGATCCGAAGCTCAACTAGAGTGCTCATGTCAAAAGTAAACAGTTGAAAGTTGAACCACAGATACAAGCCTTAGGTAGATTGGCACAATCAACTTGGGGTGCAACGTTTCACAAGGCGTAACTTGTGTACAATGCAGTGGTAAGACCAGCTGTCACCTACGGAGCCCCCATTTGGGCCGAGCCCGGAATAGCAGGCAAAATCCCCGAAAGGGTGATCAGGCGACTTCGAAGTATCCAAAGGAGATGTCTAAAGATAGTCACGGGAGCATACAATTCGACCAGCAGCAAGGTACTTGAGCATGAGACCTCTACCTTACCGATGGAGATATATCTGAATCAAAGGAGGGTCCAGCACGCCGGACTATCGAAAAACCTGCCTGTTCAAGATACGATATCGTTGGCATGCAGGAAGATAAAGCAACCTCGAGCGGGAAGGCAAGATGCACGAGCGGTCACGAGGATCATGGATCTTGCGGATTGGGGCAAGTTAAGTGCCAATATAGAGACAAAGGAAGGGCAGAAAGCGGCTGGGAAGATCGCAGCGTTTAAAGAATGGGAACAATCCTGAACGAGACTAGCGGCAAGGCAAGATACTAACCACCACGCCACAGCAGATCCCAAAATCTGGAATGCAACAAATATCGTTACAGATGATAAGACGGGAAGGACAAGAATGGACCAAAGAGGAACACCTTACTGTCTCCACAAACACCTGAGCAGGGCCCAGAGCAGCATAGCCACGCAGATAAGAAGCGAACACATTGGGTTCAATTCCTATCTTTACAGAAGAAATGTTCCAGGAGTAGACAACCCACGATGCCAATGTGGATATCACTCCCAGAATGTGAAGCATATGGTCATGGCCTGCACCAGCTGGGCCAAAGGAAGAGGAGAAATACTAAGAAAGGCAGGGAAGCGGTCATTCGAGGCCATGATGAATAATCCCAAAGATTTAGCAAGAATAACTGGATGGATCCAGCAGGAAGGATGGCTAGAACAGTTTCGGCTGACGCTTGAAGTCGAGGCTACGATGAGGGAGAGAGAAGAGGGATGAAGGTTGACAGACTTCTCCCAGTAGTAAGGAAGGGAACGATATCCACACTGGACAGGACAGTGATAGTGCACTTCTTGAAGGTAACACAACTATAAAGTTGTCGGAATATTTCCTATGGATTCTTTATTTGTAGTATCTCAATAACGATAATTGCATTTATTCGTGTCTATCTTTCTTTGTGACGGAGCGCCAGGGCCTTAGTGACCTTGAACACTCGTCACATGATACATGCTTCTAAAGCTATTACTAATCATTACCCATTTGTTATTACATCTTCATAATCATCATTACCGCCCAAGCTCCAGTATCCTTGCTTTATACACATCCAAAGAAAAATTGTCTCCTATTATTCGACAAAAGTGTAAATAAATTGAAAAGTTGAGGGGGTTTTTACCACAAAGGCTTCCTCCTAAATAAATATTAGAGGTCGTAGACACTGGCATGGGTCCATAGGGCGCCAAATCGGGCTAAATGAAATCAAATTCAAATAAATAAAAGAGAGAGGCGTGATCATTGAGATGAGGATGTACTAGGTCTCGCTTGTAAGCTAGATGAGGCTTTGGAGAGAATCTATCTCGTCTTGAGGGAGAGATCGACGTGGAGAGTCTGGATTCAATGGCTCGCGGGCCAACTTCTTTGGTTTGGCGATATTTGACCGAACTTGGCTCCGGGGAAATATTCATCTACCAGACCCCTCGAGGGCACGGCGCGCAGGTGTAGAGTGTTTACCCTTCTAGGCCGCCATTACTTTTGCCTCGAATAGATTTGATCACTGCCATACGGATCCGTGATGAAATGAAACTTTGAGTGCAAGGGACTTTACCCCCATTCTTATTATTATTCATTTTTATTGTCTTGTCTGAGTCTATGACTATGCAGGACATGCAGGTCCTCTCTGCCTACAGGCCAAGGATACCTATGCCAGTAGTATATGCCCTCCTATCCCTCCCATACAGCACCGCCCCTCACAAGCCCTCATTCGACCATACACTTAGAGGAGCTCTTTGCCCTTCATTATCTCCCCTCTCCAGCCAACAAAACGATGGCCATTTGCGGGTGTACGGCAGCCGGGAAAAATCGCAAAAAACACTGGGTACGGAGCTCTCCTAATACCGACATTAGGATTAAATTCGAAGACATAGTGTATCAAACTATGGATAGTTTGGAAGCGATCAAAGTCAGATTTAGAGTTAAGGTGTTAGGTTTACAAAGCTTGGAGTTACTTGTTTCGGACAAAGGTATTTCGCTTGGGCTATAGTAATAAGAACTCTATATCTTCTGACTAGAGATGTTTCGTTCTAAACCATGAGAAACTTAGTTCATGGAGATAAGTAGGGGACAGATCGAGCATTGCCATTTTCTGAACATACATAATCTAGATAGTAATAGACAGAAGAAGGGCAGCCAGGAATCAATAGACACTTTTTACATTTTACATTTAATCAATTGACTCGAAGAGTCTAACATAGTGCCCCTACTGAAGCGTTCGAAGAGGCCGGCCAGCTCGGTGCTGCAGACTTGAGGGTACCTCAGGAAATTTACCATGTGCCTTTCTAGCCTCCTTCCAACTCCTTCCCTAAGGTCGTGCTGGAATGGTTAGAAAAGTCTTGACAGAGTGTGATTGCTGTATGGTAGCTTAGCCCAACTTCTTTTGTGCCGTCCAGGGCGCTGGGGAGTGCCGTTGACTCATCGACAAAAGAAACCCTCCTGGCTTATTAGCCGAAATCTCGGTCTCGGCGCCCCCAATCGTTCCAAAGTTGAAAGCCCCTCGAAAATGTCAGTCCTAGCATGGTCTTCAGAGAATTGGAGTAACTTCTTTATTAGTCGTTGAGGCGAAATGATGCGTGGTTGGAAAGAGATTGAGGACTCCGATGAGAATGGTGAGAAAGGCATAATCGAGAAGTTGTCAAATGGAGACATGGTTGAGGTTGCTTTCGACTTCGATTCGGGTGCGATTCTTCTTGGCTATCCCAGATGTGCAGAGCATACTGAGCGATTACACCGGCACCACTGGAAGGTGAAGGATTCGTCTTTGCCGGCTGTAACAATGCTTTCCTCCTATGTAGATATAAGGGTTGGTAGACACCTGCTTGAGCCCATTGTGCGCAAGAACGGGCTAAATTTAATCAAATTCAAGAATGAAATTGTTGTTTGTTTTTGTTTTTTATTCAAAGTCGTGCTGTGACAGGACCTGAGTTGGTGAGGAGTAAATCAATTTGTTATACTATATAAGGAGAAAAGAGAACTCTACCTACTACTACTAACTGGTACTTATAAGAGATATCTTCGTGGGTCTAATGACTGATGACTTATCCATAGGCATTGTACTTGCTACCCAGCCGCGCAATGCCAGGTATCACTTAGTTGTGCTAACGCTCCAACCTACTGAAATATAGAACTCACTACTTAGTTCGTGGACTTATTGGTAGAGGGAAGCTTATGCAATGATAAAGGATAAAAGGATGTCAATTCGACTGCTCTTCTAAACACAGGTACCAGACTCATTTTAATCCCAATAGATAGCCCGTGCGGGATCTCCTATTAACAGCAGTCAACAACGCTAACACAGGGTATATCTCAAGGAGTCTAATATGGCAATAGTTCCACAGGGTACGAAATGAGATCGTCAAGGGAATGGGGATCATACGACAATAACTTAGGCGGAAGTGTCACTGAGAGGAGTGAAGGAGACAGAAGAAGTGAAGCAGTGCAATGGTCTTCCCAAAGAAGAGATGAAGTTAGAAGTAGAAGCGTATATATTTTTCAGAAGACGTTGCGTGAGGTCTGAATATTCTAATACTAGCTCTCTTATATACCTAGCCCAATCCAATTAACCATCACACTTTCCATAATATCATGATTTTCATGATGTCATACTTTCGGTGATATCATACTCTCAGTGACTCAAGGATTGATTGAATTGAATTGTTTTAGGGTCCTAAGCTATGCTCTATATCTCCTAGGAGTCAAAGACCGGTGTACACGGCCGAGATCATGCTTTCCGCATGCCCACCTTGGTTTCACCGCGTGAACCACTACACAACCAGTAGCTAGTTAAAAGAAAGAAAAATAGAAACTCCCGTAAACTCCTATAACTAAAGTTCCAAGCCCAGTAATCCAGTTTGTGGTGAGAAAAACGACACTTCTCGTCTCATTTTTCTACCTGCCATGCTTCGTGCTATGACCTAATTTATATCCTCTCCGCTGAGAGCTGGAGACGGATCCGTAGGTGGGCCCCCGAAGCAGCCGGTTTCCCGCGCAAATTTTGTAAAGTTCTCGAGGCACTTAGGCCCGAGAAGCTTGTGGACAAAGTCGTGATGTGACATTGTCCCTCGTAGTCGACGCGTCTGGCGTGCGTGCAGTCGACAGTGAGTGAAATGGATAGGTGATGTTTCCTCCCCACACGCACACTCCATTGAAGCTGCGAAGTTGTTAAAGCGGCGGTGACATGCCGCGAAGTTTCCGTGGCCCGTACGGCCTGAGATCAGTTCACGGAGTAGCCGCCGGGAAAGTGCCTGCTCGCGTGGCTTGCGTCGTCGCATGAGAAGACCCAGATTTCGATACCTAGGTGGACATACTTCTTTCCACCAGTCGTCGAGAAGCGCTTGACGTTTCTGGTTCATGAGACGACGAACGTACGCCATTGTGACGGAGCCAGGCTGGCTGTCTTTGCTTGGCAGTTGTCGGAGGCCGGAGCGTGCAGCTCTGTCTGCATCTTCGTTTCCCTGTATCCCGGAGTGGGCCGGTATCCACTTCACCGAGACTAGAGCCTCTGTTGATAGCGCCCTAAATTGGCGTACATCGTCTAGGCTTGTTGTGGCAATTCCCGTCAACAGTGCCTTCACTGTAGACTGACTATCCGTGAATACATTATTGCTGCCTGCCGTCCCTTCCCCGTTCTCCATCTCTAACAATCCCAGCGCAGCTTCCAGGGCCTTCCTCGCCCCTATAATTTTCCGCATCAAGCACTTCACCACCATGCTTGATGCCACATCCCTTCAACAGAGTTTTCCATCCCTCTTCAAGACGAACCCCATGCTGAGCGACCATGCCCCTCCGACGATCCATCCGGGTAGGCGCAAATATCTGATGCTGGTACACTATCGATGAACCGAGTTGCCTTCTCTTCCTCCTCTAACCTTGAGCCGAAACCCGAAAGATAGCATGGCGGCGGTAAAGGCTCGGAATTTTCCGCGTCCGGGAGTTGTCGGTAAGCCCGCTGGACTCGTGTCATCTGGAACTCTGGATTTTTATAGATCCGATAATATTTCTTGTACTTCCGTGTTCCATCCCTTGGACACACGGCAGCACGGGTCCGGAGCGGGTGGCGATTGTCTAGTGAGTGTAGCCGAGCCGAAAGCCGTAGTCGGTTCCCTTCCAGAATGATCTTCCCTGTTGGGATACCTCCTTCTCGGTGGAGAACAAGATTCGGTGTCGTTCTCATTACTGGGAGGGCAGCGCGCAGTCCCGTCAAGATTGCCTTGTCGATCATCTCACAGAAAATGCTGGTACGAGGGGTGCTGATCCCTTTTGGGTCAGACGTTTGAGGCCGGGCCACCAAACATCTGCTCCAAAGGTTGCTATGGGGACAATGCACGTGTCCACCGCTCGAACCAGTGCTGCAGGGGCGGCTCCTCGATACGCTGAGTTGAAGCGTCGCATTTGCTGAGCAACCTTCAGAGCTTTGCCGCACCACGTTGTGACGTGGTGTTTGAAGTCCAGTCGCGGGTCTAGGTGTACTCCCAGCCAGCGTATTTGGTCTGATGGCTCGATAACCACGCCGTTCACACAAATGCCCACTGGCTTCTCGCGTTTTCGTCCGGGAAACTGGACTACCTCCGACTTGTTAGTATCGAAGGAGACTGCGTTAGTACTTGCCCAATCCAGAAGATGGTCCACTTCCTTCTGTACCGAAGCGGCTGACTCGGCAATGCTGCGCCCGAATCCTAGGATCCCGACGTCGTCCGCGTAGCTGAACCTCATTCCTACATTGCCACTTCGCATGGGCTCTGCCATGTAGAGAAGGAAGAGCAGCGGCGATATCGGCGATCCCTGCGGAACCCCACACACCAGCTCTCTTTGTCCGGTTACCCCTCCTGAGTATCGTACTTGCACCTTTCGTTGTGCAAGAAATGACGTTGTCCATCTGAGAATTGAGTCCGGCCACCCCTGCTCTTGCATCCTCCTCACCAAACGATTGTGAAGTACTGCATCGAACGCGCCTTGGACATCCAGAGTCGTGAATGTGGCCGCCCATCCCTGGGTACTTGCTTCTTCAATGTCGTGGACTACGCAGCTGACGAGGTCGTTTGCCGATCTTTTAGGAAGCGCCCCAAATTGTTGGTATCCGACAACGTCGAACGTAACCGCGAGATGGGCCATCCGCTTTGCCAAGAGTCGTTCCAGTCCCTTACCCAAACATGACAAAAGGCAATCGGTCTCCAGCCCTTAACGTTGGATCCGGTTCGTCTTGCGTAGGAGCACCACTTCAGCCAGCTTGAAGCAGGATGGGTGGGTCCAAGCCTGATGCAGGCGCGGAAGAGAGTGCCAACAAATGGTCCAATCGTCTTCCAACAACTTCGCAGAAGCTCTACAGAGATCCCATCAGCTCCAGGCGCTGTATTGGCGCAGCCTATGGTGCACATGCGGATCTCCTCGTCCGAGACATGGTCTTCCACGGAATTCGGTTAGTGCTTGGCGCATCGAGTGGCGGTAGATCGTCCGTCGCTTGGTGCCGTGCCAGAAGAGCGTCTCGGAGTACGCTGCCCGCTCGGCTGGGTCGGAGTACATCTTCCCTTCGTGGTTCAGCGGAGGGGGGTACTTGCTTGCCTTGGCTCGGCCGACGCATCAGCTTGAACACATCAGTTGGTGTCGTGATCGCTTCGACTTGACGCGTCTGGTACTCTTTCCTTGCCGCTCTGAGGGTTGAGCGCAGCTTCTTCGAATGTATCCATCGCTGTTCCGGAGTCATTGCTACACGATATTCAGTGTGAGCTAGCTTGCATTCTGGAGTCCACCAAGGCGCACATTTGCCGTGTCTTTGTTCCTTCGTTTTCCTGTGCTTTGATAGCGTTAGTAAGGCCGGAACAGAGATCGTTGGCGTATTCGTTCGCCTTGCAAACCTGTCCAGGGCTGTTGGCGGGTGTGTAAACTGCTACAGCAAGAGCGAATCTCGGCAAATTGCTACGCGTTACCCTGATTTGTGAAGGCTCCTGGTCCTTTTCCGGATCCGTGGGGACTCGTCCTCGAATCGGAGATGGTCGCTGGTTACGCACTCGTTGCGATCCACCCATGCTTGAGCTCCGTTGATGTTGTCCAAGCAAGATCGAGCGTGTTCCCGGCTCGATGCGTTGGCTCGCCCACAATCAGACAAGTGAGATTGTGACGTTCCGCCCATCTCTCAATTTCAATTCCTTGTCCGCGTGGGCGGGTAACCTCTGTTGCCACGCGCAGTATACCGCGTTGAAGTCACCAGCTGCGACGGATCGTGGTGGTGGTCCCAGCTGAGGAGAGGTCGAGTTGCTGTTCGGGTCGTTTGGGTCTTTATACACGTTGAGAAACGTGACCGTTTACCACGACCCAGCAGTAGTCCTGTCTGGGATCACAAGGAAAGATTTGAGTTGCCGATGGATTCTACTGTTTATTAGTGTATAAGTCACTGCCCTGGGTCGAACGTTTACGCCGCCATATGGTGTATAGCAGTCGTAACCAGGTGTGACTTTNTCGATTCGGTGCGATTCTTCTTGGCTATCCCAGATGTGCAGAGCATACTGAGCGATTACACCGGCACCACTGGAAGGTGAAGGATTCGTCTTTGCCGGCTGTAACAATGCTTTCCTCCTATGTAGATATAAGGGTTGGTAGACACCTGCTTGAGCCCATTGTGCGCAAGAACGGGCTAAATTTAATCAAATTCAAGATGAAATTGTTGTTTGTTTTTGTTTTTTATTCAAAGTCGTGCTGTGACAGGACCTGAGTTGGTGAGGAGTAAATCAATTTGTTATACTATATAAGGAGAAAAGAGAACTCTACCTACTACTACTAACTGGTACTTATAAGAGATATCTTCGTGGTCTAATGACTGATGACTTATCCATAGGCATTGTACTTGCACCCAGCCGCGCAATGCAGGTATCACTTAGTTGTGCTAACGCTCCAACCTACTGAAATATAGAACTCACTACTTAGTTCGTGGACTTATTGGTAGAGGGAAGCTTATGCAATGATAAAGGATAAAAGGATGTCAATTCGACTGCTCTTCTAAACACAGGTACCAGACTCATTTTAATCCCAATAGATAGCCCGTGCGGGATCTCCTATTAACAGCAGTCAACAACGCTAACACAGGGTATATCTCAAGGAGTCTAATATGGCAATAGTTCCACAGGGTACGAAATGAGATCGTCAAGGGAATGGGGATCATACGACAATAACTTAGGGAAGTGTCACTGAGAGGAGTGAAGGAGACAGAAGAAGTGAAGCAGTGCAATGGTCTTCCCAAAGAAGAGATGAAGTTAGAAGTAGAAGCGTATATATTTTTCAGAAGACGTTGCGTGAGGTCTGAATATTCTAATACTAGCTCTCTTATATACCTAGCCCAATCCAATTAACCATCACACTTTCCATAATATCATGATTTTCATGATGTCATACTTTCGGTGATATCATACTCTCAGTGACTCAAGATTGATTGAATTGAATTGTTTTAGGGTCCTAAGCTATGCTCTATATCTCCTAGGAGTCAAAGACCGGTGTACACGGCCGAGATCATGCTTTCCGCATGCCCACCTCGGTTTCACCGCGTGAACCACTACACAACCAGTAGCTAGTTAAAAGAAAGAAAAATAGAAACTCCCGTAAACTCCTATAACTAAAGTTCCAAGCCCAGTAATCCAGTTTGTGGTTAGAAAAACGACACTTCTCGTCTCATTTTTCTACCTGCCATGCTTCGTGCTATGACCTAATTTATATCCTCTCCGCTGAGAGCTGGAGACGGATCCGTAGGTGGGCCCCCGAAGCAGCCGGTTTCCTGCGCAAATTTTGTAAAGTTCTCGAGGCACTTAGGCCCGAGAAGCTTGTGGACAAAGTCGTGATGTGACATTGTCCCTCGTAGTCGACGCGTCTGGCGTGCGTGCAGTCGACAGTGAATGAAATGGAGAGGTGATGTTTCCTCCCACACGCACACTCCATTGAAGCTGCGAAGTTGTTAAAGCGGCGGTGACATGCCGCGAAGTTTCCGTGGCCCGTACGGCTGAGATCAGTTCACGGAGTAGCCGCCGGGAAAGTGCCTGCTCGCGTGGCTTGCGTCGTCGCATGAGAAGACCCAGATTTCGATACCTAGGTGGACATACTTCTTCCACCAGTCGTCGAGAAGCGCTTGACGTTTCTGGTTCATGAGCGACGAACGTACGCCATTGTGACGGAGCCAGGCTGGCTGTCTTTGCTTGGCAGTTGTCGGAGGCCGGAGCGTGCAGCTCTGTCTGCATCTTCGTTTCCCTGTATCCCGGAGTGGGCCGGTATCCACTTCACCGAGACTAGAGCCTTGTTGATAGCGCCCTAAATTGGCGTACATCGTCTAGGCTTGTTGTGGCAATTCCCGTCAACAGTGCCTTCACTGCAGACTGACTATCCGTGAATACATTGATTTGCTGCCTGCCGTCCCTTCCCCCGTTCTCCATCTCTAACAATCCCAGCGCAGCTTCCAGGGCCTTCCTCGCCCCTATAATTTCCGCATCAAGCACTTCACCACCATGCTTGATGCCACATCCCTTCAACAGAGTTTTTCCATCCCTCTTCAAGACGAACCCCATGCTGAGCGACCATGCCCCTCCGACGATCCATCCGGGTAGGCGCAAATATCTGATGCTGGTACACTATCGATGAACCGAGTTGCCTTCTCTTCCTCCTCTAACCTTGAGCCGAAACCCGAAAGATAGCATGGCGGCGGTAAAGGCTCGGAATTTTCCGCGTCCGGGAGTTGTCGGTAAGCCCGCTGGACTCGTGTCATCTGGAACTCTGGATTTTTATAGATCCGATAATATTTCTTGTACTTCCGTGTTCCATCCCTTGGACACACGGCAGCACGGGTCCGGAGCGGGTGGCGATTGTCTAGTGAGTGTAGCCGAGCCGAAAGCCGTAGTCGGTTCCCTTCCAGAATGATCTTCCCTGTTGGGATACCTCCTTCTCGGTGGAGAACAAGATTCGGTGTCGTTCTCATTACTGGGAGGGCAGCGCGCAGTCCCGTCAAGATTGCCTTGTCGATCATCTCACAGAAAATGCTGGTACGAGGGGTGCTGATCCCCTTTTGGGTCAGACGTTTGAGGCCGGGCCACCAAACATCTGCTCCAAAGGTTGCTATGGGGACAATGCACGTGTCCACCGCTCGAACCAGTGCTGCAGGGGCGGCTCCTCGATACGCTGAGTTGAAGCGTCGCATTTGCTGAGCAACCTTCAGAGCTTTGCCGCACCACGTTGTGACGTGGTGTTTGAAGTCCAGTCGCGGGTCTAGGTGTACTCCCAGCCAGCGTATTTGGTCTGATGGCTCGATAACCACGCCGTTCACACAAATGCCCACTGGCTTCTCGCGTTTTCATCCGGGAAACTGGACTACCTCCGACTTGTTAGTATCGAAGGAGACTGCGTTAGTACTTGCCCAATCCAGAAGATGGTCCACTTCCTTCTGTACCGAAGCGGCTGACTCGGCAATGCTGCGCCCGAATCCTAGGATCCCGACGTCGTCCGCGTAGCTGAACCTCATTCCTACATTGCCACTTCGCATGGGCTCTGCCATGTAGAGAAGGAAGAGCAGCGGCGATATCGGCGATCCCTGCGGAACCCCACACACCAGCTCTCTTTGTCCGGTTACCCCTCCTGAGTATCGTACTTGCACCTTTCGTTGTGCAAGAAATGACGTTGTCCATCTGAGAATTGAGTCCGGCCACCCCTGCTCTTGCATCCTCCTCACCAAACGATTGTGAAGTACTGCATCGAACGCGCCTTGGACATCCAGAGTCGTGAATGTGGCCGTCCATCCCTGGGTACTTGCTTCTTCAATGTCGTGGACTACGCAGCTGACGAGGTCGTTTGCCGATCTTTTAGGAAGCGCCCCAAATTGTCGGTATCCGACAACGTCGAACGTAACCGCGAGATGGGCCATCCGCTTTGCCAAGAGTCGTTCCAGTCCCTTACCCAAACATGACAAAAGTGCGATCGGCCTCCAGCCTTTAACGGTCGCTGGATCTCGGTTCGTCTTGCGGAGGAGCACCACTTCAGCCAGCTTGAAGCAGGATGGGTGGGTACCGAGTCTGATGCAGGCGCGGAAGAGAGTGCCAACAAATGGTCCAATCGTCTTCCAACAACTTCGCAGAAGCTCTACAGAGATCCCATCAGCTCCAGGCGCTGTATTGGCGCAGCCTATGGTGCACATGCGGATCTCCTCGTCCGAGACATGGTCATTCCACAGAATTCGGTTAGTGCTTGGCGCATCGAGTGGCGGTAGATCGTCCGTCGCTTGGTGCCGTGCCAGAAGAGCGTCTCGGAGTACCGCTGCCCGCTCGGCTGGGTCGGAGTACATCTTCCCTTCGTGGTTCAGCGGAGGGGGGGTACTTGCTTGCCTTGGCTCGGCCGAACGCATCAGCCTGAACACATCAGTTGGTGTCGTGATCGCTTCGACTTGACGTGTCTGGTACTCTTTCCTTGCCGCTCTGAGGGTTGAGCGCAGCTTCTTCGAATGTATCCATCGCTGTTCCGGAGTCATTGCTACACGATATTCAGTGTGAGCTAGCTTGCATTCTGGAGTCCACCAAGGCGCACATTTGCCGTGTCTTTTGTTCCTTCGTTTTCCTGTTGCTTTGATAGCGTTAGTAAGGCCGGAACAGAGATCGTTGGCGTATTCGTTCGCCTTGCAAACCATGTCCAGGGCTGTTGGCGGGTGTGTAAACTGCGCTACAGCAAGAGCGAATCTCGGCAAATTGCTACGCGTTACCCTGATTTGTGAAGGCTCCTGGTCCCTTTTTCCGGATCCGGTGGGGACTCGTCCTCGAATCGGGAGATGGTCGCTGGTTACGCACTCGTTGCGATCCACCCATGCTTGAGCTCCGTTGATGTTAGTCCAAGCAAGATCGAGCGTGTTCCCGGCTCGATGCGTTGGCTCGCCCACAATCAGACAAGTGAGATTGTGACGTTCCGCCCATCTCTCAATTTCAATTCCTTGTCCGCGTGGGCGGGTAACCTCTGCTTGCCACGCGCAGTATACCGCGTTGAAGTCACCAGCTGCGACGGATCGTGGTGGTGGGTCCCAGCTGAGGAGAGGTCGAGTTGCTGTCGGGTCGTTTGGGTCTTTATACACGTTGAGAAACGTGACTCCGTTTACCACGACCCAGCAGTAGTCCGCTGTCTGGGGATCACAAGGAAAGATTTGAGTTGCCGAATGGATTCTGCTGTTTATTAGTGTATAAGTCACTGCCCTGGGTCGAACGTTTACGCCGCCATATGGTGTATAGCAGTCGTAACCAGGGTGTGACTTTGTTATCGACTTTCTATATATTGATCGTCGATTCTTGTAAAAGGACGAGAATCACGGACGCTGCACGCAATGGCTGCCACAAAATAATCTATATTTTCTATGAAGAGAACACTTCAGTGGGACAGAGCCAATGTAAGGTGTGTGCTGACGACCACCTTACCTAAGCGCTTACTAAGCGTCTAACCTGTTGCAATAGACAGATCATTTGCCACATCCCACTTACATGCAAGGCTGGGCCCGTAAGTCAGCCCAGCCAACTAACACCGGGTAAAACCCGTAACAATTCTGTTTATTGGTCTGTAAAGACAGACACGGAAATAATTCATGAGATTGCTTAATGAGAGGCTAGGATTGATTCCGATATTATTTGGTAGAAGACTTGTCCCAAATATCAGAGGGCTACAGCGTCTTTATCTATCTACAGGTAAAATCCCCCATATCCCATTCATACTAGCCATACAGGATCTAGCATATTAAACTTGATACGTATCATCATTTTGGGGTTGAGGTTTACCGTGTACTTGCTACTTGAGTCGCGTGTCTGACTACTATGAGACACGCTCAGGTATCAACCTTATAACCCATACCAAACCCAAACTACTTCACTACCCTGAATATGACCCCATGAATAGTTGTAACAGTAGCCTGCAACCTAGCACGATTAGGCTAGAGCTCGTTGACTAAGACCTAATCCGAACACTTTGTCTCCTTTGTGGCTTTATTCCACGAAGGCTCTTGTATTAGCACCACATCCACGCCTAGCTCATAAGCTCAGGAAAGCGCAATGTCGTGTGACTGGCCTCCCCTACCTACGTTGATCGACATAAAACTTATCGTAGGTGGGAGGCTAGAAGGGACCCGTGAGGGGCCCTTCAGGAGGACTCAACAGGATTCGTCGTTCCTGTGGCCGTGGCGTCGGGAGTGACGTCGGTCATCAGAACTTCGAACCTGTTATTTGGTTTCACTGCTCCAGGTGCGGCTTCCGTCTGCTTGGCGGCCGCTTGAGCTACTGCCTCAGCGCGACGGACAGCGGCTTTTGCCCTCACTACTGCCGCTAGCTCGCGTTGGCTAGCCATGCGGATGGTGGCCAGTTGCTCTCTGCTTACTGGCCCGGACTTTGTGGGGCGCGCCAGGCAAGCTCGACTGTCGGATCTGTGCGGTCCTCCGCAGTTGCGGCATTTGGTCTGCGCATGACACTCGTCCGTCGAGTGCATCGTGGAGGTGCAGTTCCAGCAAGCTGGGGCGCGGGAGCAACCACGAGTTCCGTGGAACTGCAGGCAGCGTTTGCATTGCTGCACAGTCTGTCGCGGTTGATGTCGTACCGCGACGCCCGAGTCGTCGAACAGGCGGAATCCTAGTCTTGGTTCTGCTCCCTTCTTGAAATGAGCGAGCCATGACTGGTATAGCGCGCCGGGGTGATTCTTCCCGTGAGGCCGAACTTTGACTGGAACGGCCTTTGTAACCCTGGTGATCTCCTCGATCACCATCTCCTCCGTCACTGGCACCCTTCCAAGAAGAGTGTGGATGGCGACGGGGACCGTCGAGATCCGGAGCGCCACAATGTCGGAGGCCTCTTCCAGTTTTCCATCAATAGGGATGAAACATTCCGCCGCGTTCAGTAGGAACTGGCGAGATTCCTGATTGTTCGCTCGAAGTGCGAAACCAGTTGGGACTCGGTAGACATGTTCAATGTCTACTTTTGGCGCGTTGGTGAGCTGCGCCACAGCATCTCTGATACCAGCTGGGGACATCTTTCGCCACTGATGCTTTGAATTCAGCCGGAGGAACAATCGGTTGTCCGACGTGGACGAAGGGACCGTCTTGTCCAATTTCTTGGTCGGCGGGGTCAGCTTTTGTGAAGCACGGCTAACCATCACTGGCGCCGGCTGATTGGGTAGTCTTTTCCCGGCTATAGTTGCCCAGGTTGAAGTTACCTTGGGCACTGCAACGACAGGCCTGGCTAGCCTGGCTGTTGAATTTAGAGAAGGCCCGCTGCTGCTGACCTGCTGGCCGACGGGGCGGGAGGGGAGGCTTGTCGGCACTGGTGTAGTTCCAGTGCGTAGGAAGTGGGCGAGAGCGCCTCTTAGACATGCATTCATCTCGTCCAAGTATTCCTTGTTATCCGTCATTTTTAATGACAGTATAACGCTTTCCAATGTATTTATAACTGTTGAACCCATTTCGAGTCTGGCAGAGGCATTTGCAGCCCGCTTTCTTTCGTCTTCCAACAAAGCTTCGATTTCTGGCGGGTAGTCTTGTGCCACACTGGTGGGAGCACCACCAGCAGGTTGGTTGTCGCGCACAGTCGTCCCAGGAATCGAGGCCGGGGCTGGCGGAAGTTGTGGGGCATTTGCTGCCTTTGCGTTGTGGGGGTCTTCTGTTCCCCTCGGTGTGCTCGCGGTTGGTGTCCGCTTTGCTATCGGGACCGCAATTTTTCGTGCCGCAACGCGTGCGGATTCTGGCATTGCTTTCGCCGAGACTACTTTCTCGACGGCAATTGTTGGTGCTGTTGTCGCCTTCTGAGAGCTCTCCGCTCCTGCAGTTGCCCAACGCGAGTCCTTTAGGCCCTTTCGGATCCAAGCATCAATTATGGGAGTGGCATCCTCCATTTCAATGTCGGTTTTGCCGCTTTCTTCCATCTGCGCAATTATTTCGGCTTCCATCCCTTCGAGATCGATGTCGTTCTGCGTCAGTCCATTTGTTTTCGCTTTTTGCATTGCAATGCTTTTTGCTTTGTTCAGCATTTGCTTTTGTGATTCCAGACGCGTCTGGTGGTTGTGCTTTACTACTTTAGTGGTTAACACAATTTTCGCGGGTTTTGCGGATTTTGGGGGTACCGGTGCCATTTTAAGGCTGAGTGGCACGGTACCACGGGAGATTGATGATTAGGTAGTCGAGAGGTGAATATAAAGGGTGAAAAGGGCTGATAGGGCAAATTTTCATCAAATTCTCTCAAAAATTGGTTGATTGATTGATTTATTTTACGGTCCCAGGCACCAGCCCAGCGCCTGTCACGAAATGAGGTCGTGATCTGTACAATCGAACGAAGTAATCAAAGTCTATTCTGATTCTCTAAAGTAATGAAAATACAAGAGTCGCTCTATGATGCGCTGGAGAGTGTGTAATAGAAAGCTATTTTACAGGGGGTATCTTAGCGGGCCCAGGACCCGTGACATCACCTCTCTCCTCCCGGGTGTATTTACCACTATTGGTGTAGCGATGGCCTCTTTTTGCTCCTTGAACCTGTATAGCTACCCGCATTGGAGTCACCAACATCATCTCCATCTCCATATTTGCCGATGAAACTCTTAAAGGCATCGGTAAGAACTAAATTTTCTCGGGGTTCCCAGGTAGTCTCCTTGTAACCTATCCATTTCACGCAGACAAATCTTTTTCCTCTGAAAGATTGGGCTCTGAGGACTTTTTCTACTCCATAGAGGGGATGTTTTCCGTCTAATAGTGGAGGAGGTTGACTGTCGTCAGTGGCTTGAGAAGGCAGTGGATCATCAGAGTCCCGACGGAGTAGGTCTACAAAAAATCTGGGATGGATATTACTTGGTACATCTAGTTCATAGACGTCAGGTGCTACCTCCCGCGTTATTTTGTATTTGGCGTTTATCCATGATAACTTTTTTTTTTGTTGCGGAGTAGTGACATTTCTTAAGTTTAGCCAGACTTTATCCCCGACCTTTAACTTTTCGGCAGGCCTTCGTCCCCTGTTGGCATTGTGCTCCATTATCTGCTGGGCAGTTTTCATTGCAGCTTTCGCAATTTCTTGACCGTCGTGGAGGCGATTTATGAAGGCGTCAGCCCTTGCTTTGGGATTTGTACCTGAGCTTAACAGTGTTGATCGGCGCCGAATAGGTTCCAGATGGTAGCCATGGGTCAGAAAGAAGGGACTGAAGCCAGTTTTTGAGCTAGTTCTATTGTTTATTGCGACCATTGCTGGCGGAAGAAGCTTTGCCCAATCGTCTTGCGCATAGGAGATATAAGATCGAAGGTACGTTAGTACTTCTTGATTCATTCTCTCGGTTCCTCCATCCGTCTGGGGATGAAATGCTGTTGATAGACGCTGTTGGATGCCCACACGTTGACAAAGCCTTTTCCAAAAATGACCGACCCAGTTTGACCCTCGATCTGAAGTTAGGTAGTTGGGAAAACCGTGGTAGCGCCAGTGGCTTAAAATAAATTTGTCTGCACAAGCTTCGGCTTCCATAGTTTCCATAGCTTCCAAAGTCGCACTACCAAGAAGTCTATCATGTATAACCATAAGGAATTTCTCTTTTTTATCAGTCACCGGTAGATCAGTCATGAAATCTATGGCCAGCTCGCTGTGGAATCGCTCCGGTATGGGGAGTGGCCGGAGCAAACCACGAGATGACTGTCTCCAAACTTTTGATCTTCCGCAGACATGACAGTTTCTCACAAACCTCCGAACGTCTTTGTACTGCTGGGGCCAAAAGAAGCTTCGTGAAAGTATAGAAAGTGTTATTTCCCTGCCCGGATGTCCTGTCATATGAGAATCGTGCACCTTTTGAATTAGAGCGGTTCGAAGAGGTTCCCAATTTGGAACCCATAGGGCATCTCTGTAAACTAAAGCATGCTTATCATCAAAAGAACAGTCTATGATTTGCATTGAAGACCCAACAGATTGTGGTAACAAACGATCACCCCTTTCTAGACTTGTATAAACTTCACGGAAAGAAGAATCTTTTTCAACTGCTCGATTCCAAAGTTTCTGGAGCTCTGGCTCCTCAAACAATTTAATTCCTTTTGGTGGGCCGTTGGCGGAATTGGAGACCCTTGTTGGTTCCTTGGGGAGTTCAGATAGGGCCTTATTTGTAGCTACTTCATGAGATCTGGCTTGTTGCCTCGTGACTACTGCTGAGAGACTTAGGGATGACAACAAACCATCTTTTTCTGATTTAGACAACAACCAGCTGTCTTTTAAAAGTTGGAATTCCCTTTTTCGGAAAATTTCATCATTTGCATCCTTTGGTCTGAACTCAGCCTTTCTTGAGAGAATATCAGGTTTTGCTGAATCAGAACCGGGCCTGAATTTTATATTGAAATTATAACCTGCCAGCTCTTCGGCCCATCGAACTTGGCGTTCTGATAGCTGGCGTGTTGTCATAAAATGCTGTAGGTTTCGATGATCAGATAAAACAATAAAAGGCTTGTCTACACTTCTAAGCTCTCCTCTAAAGTGCCTCATGGTTGCAATTATTGATAGCATTTCTTTGTCATAGATTTCGTAATTTGCTTCAGCTGGCAACAATTTTCTGGAAAAGAAGCCTACTGGTCGAAGGCGACATTTTTCGTCTACTTGCGATAAGACTCCCCCTACAGCATATCCCGATGAGTCCGCTTCTAAAATGGTTTCAGCTTCCGGATCAAACATTGAAAGTACTGGTGCGCTTATCAGTAGTTGTTTCAGCCGCTCAAATGCATTCTTTTGGGGCTTGCCCCATTGCCAAAGTACACCTCGTTTAGTAAGGTTATTAAGCGGCTCGCAGACTGAAGAGAAGCGAGGGATGAATTCTCGGTAAAAATTGGAAAATCCGAGGAAAGATCGCACTTCGGACACATTATTTGGCTCCTCCCAATCAGAAATTGCTAGCACTTTATCTGGATCTACTTTAACACCTACTCCAGCTTCAATGATAAAGCCTAAGTATTTTATCTTTGTCACCCCAAACGCGCATTTTTCTAGATCAAGCCGAAGCCCTGCTGTCTTTAGTGAATTTAATACTTTTGATACCTTTTTAAAGTGGTCTTCTAGGTCTCCGTCTGAGTATATTATGACATCATCAACATACGCTGAGCAAAAGACATCTAAGAACTCCTGTAGGGTGCTGTTAATAAAACGTTGAAATGTTGCTGGTGCCCCGCATAATCCAAAGGGACAAACTAGCCATTCAAATAAGCCTTGACGTGAGCGAAAAGCAGTTTTCCATTCATCTCCCTCCTTGATACGCAGGCGATGAAAGGCGGTGCGTACATCCACTTTCGTGAACCAACGGGCTTTAGTCAGTTGACGTAGTGTCTCCCTTATAAGTGGGAGCGGGTAGCGATCTTTTTTTGTAATTGCATTAAGTCCCCGATAATCGACACAAAACCTTAAGCCACCCCCTGGTTTCCTTGCAAAAAGCACCGGTGAGCTGGCTGGCGAGGAACTTGCTCGTATCCAGCCTTTGTCAAGGAGATCAGCGAGAGTTTTCCTAAGGACCAATAACTCTTCCTTTGACATTTCATAGAGCGGCCCATAGGGCGGTTTCTTTTCATTGTCGCTTTCATCCCTATCCAACTTTATCTCCATGTCATGACCAGCTCGGTGGGGAGGTAGCTCACAAGATTCGTCTTCTAAGAACATGCCTTCGAATCCAACAAGCTGCTTGGGAAGTTTTTTACCGACTGATTCAATGGTGGGCTTTTCTCGTTTTGTGTCAAGCTTTTGCAATGCTTTATTGATATCTGAAATTGACACTGATGCTAGAGTGAGATCTTGCAGGCTATTTTGAGCCTTCTTCGTGAAAGCGGAAAATGCAAGCGCGGATATGAGCTTCCCTTCTCGGATATACTTGGTCCTATTTACTACATCTCCGCATTCCATCCACCCCTTTTCAAGAATTTTTACTTGCTGATTCCCCTTATTAACATAAAGAGTATGGGTTTTTGCTTGGTACACAACATTATTTCTTTCTGCCCATCCCTTACCAAGTATTAAATCATAGTGCAAGCCTTGAATGACGTACCCCATAACCGTTCTCGTCGACCATTAATATCAAGGGTGACATATGTTATTTGGTTTATTTTATGGGGGACTTGTCATTTTTGGCAAGCTGAAGATTTCTTTGTTGTACTGTAATGCGTGGAAGTTTATGTTTCTGTACGATGTTTTCGCTGAAAGCAGCGTATGGGAGACAGCCTGAGTCAAAAAGAGCTGGGAGAAAGAATTGGTCATTAATAAAGGTATCTATTAAAAACGGCTTGCTATCCATTCTCTTTTTCGCAACTAGAATTTCCCTTAACGACGGCTCCTTCTTTAAATTTACACCGAATGAATCATATACCATTGGCCTCTGAGCACGACTTTTCTCAGAGGCAACTAGTTTTCCGAATCCGAAATAAATTCACCTTTTGATGGCTCCTTACTCATCGAATTCACCCCAGCCCGTCGTGTAGAACTATAGCCTCTGGGCGTTGGGTTTTCTCGAAAGTTTCGATAGCGGCAATCTCCCCATCTGTGAGAAGGAGACTTGCCGCACCTTTCACACCTGTTGTTGTCAATTCGTTGGTTTCTTTCGGCTTTGGAAACTTCTGGAGGAAATGGGCGCTCATCATTTGTCCGACTATTACCACCTGAAACCTTCGAGCTTGTCCCTTTAAGCACTGCTAGAATTACTTGAGTCTGAGCGTCGATTTGGCTTTGAAGCGAGCTTATATCGGCCATCTGGATATCGCCATCTTTGTCGAATAGTGTTGCAGGCTGACTTATTCTGCTTGAGGATTGGTTTGGCTGGCAAATGTCTTTATTTCTATCTATAGAAGTCAGAGTAGCTTGTGAGGTGCGTTCAACTAAAAATGATTCTTTATCAGAACCTCGAATTTCTCTGAAGCTAGGAATTGATTCCAGCTCTTTGGCAAGGCTTTGGACCTCTCTGACAAAGCTATCGTAATTTGTTTCCGAAACTCCTTGACGATAAGCTATTCCCTGACGAAGGTGTGAAGCTAGCGCACACTTCATAGCATTTACCTTGGATGCCCCAACTGGTGCGAGGTGATCTGCTTCAGAGCAAAGTTGCTCGAAAACTGATCTAAAGTTAGCAAACGTTTGTCGCGGTCCTTGGCGAAGGGCGTTGATCTTGGTCTGGGCTCTTGTCGCTGCATCCCTATCGACAAATAGGTCTTCAAGATGGGATATAAACTTCTCGCTACTCCAATCATTAGACTTTTTCTGAGCTCTCATCCACGGTGCAACTCGACGCTGAGCTTCGGCGGGGAGAGATTGGGAGAAAACCGAGTAACAAAAAGATTTGTTGTTTGTGTGCTCCTCTGCGACTCCTTCAAGGCTGATGTGAAAAGCGGGAAAGTCCGCAGAATCTCCAGACCATTTCGGCCATTGTATTATCGGCTTGGGGACTTCTGCGGTTTGATTGTTAGTGTTGATTTGTGACATGACTGAAATCAACTTGGGTGCTGGCTGAGATGTAGCGAGCTGAGAGTATTTGAGAGCTGAAAAAAAATGTATTCAAGGCTCAGAAATTTGATTCAAGTTGGGTTAACGTGAGGTTGTTGCCGGTACCGCGAGGCGTCGCAGGTGTGGCTATATGAGGATAAAATGATTTTAGAGAATCAGAATATGTCACGAAATGAGGTCGTGATCTGTACAATCGAACGAAGTAATCAAAGTCTATTCTGATTCTCTAAAGTAATGAAAATACAAGAGTCGCTCTATGATGCGCTGGAGAGTGTGTAATAGAAAGCTATTTTACAGGGGGTATCTTAGCGGGCCCAGGACCCGTGACAGCGCCTTATGGCACGGGACTGGTGGGCTCAGTAAGGATCATCCTAAATAGCTATGCCCTACTCGTTCCCACCACACAGTCACCATGTGACTCTGATTACAAGCAACCAAAACCAAAAAGAAATAACAAACGAAACCAACTGAAACAAAGCAAATTAACATGTAGGAGCGGTGCTAGTATTTCTCATCCTATGCCCCACTCAGTCATTTCTCTCGTCCTGACTAAATAATCACTCCGGCCCTCGCATCCAGCTGAGGGCGGGTCTGCATCCATGCTCCCAAAGCAGCGGGTTATCCTTGCAAATTCTATGAACTTCTCGAGACCTTCCGGTCCAAGGAGTTGGTTGGTATAGTCCGCCACGGCCATGGATCTTCTCAACCTGCGCATTATAGCAGCATTCTTCCGGCACCGGACAAAATGGGTTGGCGATGTCCTTTGTCCACAGACGCATTCTAGTTTCGCGTTTTCGTGGTTCAGGCGGAGATGATAGTCCGCAAAGTCTCCATGGCCTGATCTTGCTGCCAGGAGCCTGTGGAGTAATCTTCGAGGGAGCCCTAGTTCTGGTGGTTTCCGACGTCGCATCTGTAAGTCCAGGTCTTGAAATCTGTCCGGACCCGACTTATTCCACCAGTCATCCACCAGTTTCTGTCGGCGGTTGTGCATCAAACGACGTATGTATGCCTGCGTTGTCTGCACTGGCTGCGTCTGTCTATCCGGCAGCAGCTGAAGACCGGCTCTGGCTTCTGCGTCCGCTTCTTCGTTGCCACTAATCTTGGAGTGTCCAGGCACCCACCTCACTGTCGCGTTTGCTTCTGAAGCGAACTTGTGAAAGACGCGGGTTATCTGCAGTGACGATGATGACTTCCCCGTCCGAAGCGCAAGTACAGCTGCCTGATTGTCAAGTAGAACGGAGATTCTCTCACCGTTCTTTCGAGCGCGAATAGCTTCCCGAAGTGCTTCCCGAAGTGCTACTGCTGCTCCTGCGATTTCTGCATCATAAACTTCACCTCCGTGTATACGACCGTGACCTTCTGCGAATGTTTGTCCTCCGCGTTGGAGGACATATCCCACGAGGATCGTCCATGGCTTTCGGATGACCCATCAAGTAGGCACATATGTCGGAGGGAGAGATCGTGCTAGCCCAGTTGTAGTGTGCTTTGACCCCTCTTCTTTCGTTCCAAGATTTGATGTGTACACTGGGCCTGCCAGCCTTTCTGCCTGTTCGGATGACTCCGGGAGTTGTCGGAAAGCACGCTGTAGGCGCGACATCTGGGTTTCTGGTTGGCGCCTGACTCTCTTCCTTAGCTTGTACTTCTGCGAGCCAACGTTAGGTCACTCGCTTGCGCGGTTCCGGAGAGGGTGTCGGTCATCGAGCGACTGAATCCTGGCTGCTAGACGGAGTCGAATTCCTTCGAGGAGAATCTTCGCCGGTGGAATGCCCCTTCCCTGTGAAGAAGGACATTAGGCGAAGTCTTCCAGACCGGTAACGCCGCACGAAGAGCTAGTTGAATGGTTTTGTCGATCAGACTACATAGGTGTGTAGTCTGTGGCGTTGAGGTACCTTCCTTCGTTAGCCGTGTTAGTCCGGGCCACCACACATCCGCTCCAAATGTTGCTACTGGTACAATTCATGAGTCGATAGCAGTTACCAGGGGACCTGGGGCTGCTCCTAGTCGAAGTGGGTTAAGTCGCCGCATGTGCTGGGCAGATTTGATGGCCTTCCCGTACCAGGTCGCTACATGGTGCTTGAAGGTGAGACGCGGATCAAGGTAAATTTCAAGCCCGCAAATATGCTCCGCCGGCTGGACTAGCCTACCGCCAATTTGTATTTCTACCGATCCGCCCTGATCTCTCCCTTTGAAATGGATTACCTCAGACTTGTCGAGGTCGAACGAAACCGCGTTCTCTTCAGCCTATTTCAGAAGATGGTCGACCTCACCTTGTGCCGCCGTCGCAGGCTCGGCTAACGAGCGACCAATGCCGAGAATACCAATGTCGTCCGCATAGCTAAATCGTACTCTGCAGTTCCCGATTCGCATGGGCTCCGCCATGTATAACATGAAGAGCAACGGAGAGATCGGTGATCCCTGTGGCACCCCTAGCCTCAAAGATCTCGGGTTAGTCACGCCTCCCGGGTATCGTACCTGTACCCTTCTCCCCTTGAGAAAGGAGGATTTCAATCGTAGTATCGAGTCTGACCAGCCTTGTGCCTACATTCGCCATAGGAGCCGTTTTGTAGGACAGCGTCGAATGCTCCTTGTACATCCATCGTTACAAAGGTGGATGCCCATCCTTGAGATCGAGCTTCCTCGACATCGTGCACTACTGAAGATACCAGATCATTTGCCGATCGTTTTGGTAGTGCGCCAAATTGCTGGTGGCCTACAACGTCTAAAGTGATAGCCAATGCTGACATCCTTTTTGCAAAGATTCTTTCCAGCCCCTTGCCTATACATGAGAGGAGTGAAATTGGTCTCCATCCTTTGGCCGTTGATAAATCACGACCGCTCTTCGGTAGGAAGACGACTTCCGCCAGCTTGAAGCACGCCGGATGGTAACCTAGTCTCAGACATGCTTGAAAGAGTTGTGTTATATATTTCCCAATACTGCCCCAGCATGCGGCTAGCAATTCTACTGAGATTCCGTCTGCATCAGGACAGGTATTACCTCCTCCAACAGTACATGACTGAGCTTCCCGCTCTGATAGCTCCTCAGACCATGGAATACGAGGCTCTGCTGACCTTGTGCAAGGAGGGAGGTCGTCTGTTTCCGAGTAACGGTCCAGTAATAGATCGCGCAGAATCATCGCTCGCTCTGCCTGGTCTGACACTAGCTTCCCATCATGCTGAAGGGGTGGCGGGATTTTTTGGTGTGTCGGGGCCGCCCACCTCATCATCTTGTAGACGTCCGAGCACGACCGCATCGTTTCTATCCGCTTCTTCCAGTGCTCTCTCTTGGCTGATGCTACTGTAGACCTCAGGATTTTGGCGCAGGTAGTCCTTTCTTCCTCGGTATATGCCGAGCGATAGTTAAGGTGAGCCTCTTGTTGGAATTTACCATATTTCTTACAATAATTGGCATTCCTTGCTAATATGAACAACTTTCCTACATACTCTATAATACATGCTATATTCTAAATTTTAACTTCTTTTTGCTAATAAGCTATTCTCTCATACATTTGCATGTGCGGGGTAGTATGATACTAGATGCAAATGCAGTGAGAAACATAGTCATGTTTACTTTGCGACAAATAAGATGGCGTTAATGGTGCGGGGTCAGTACTGTTTTATTCCCCGCACAATTGTTTCGTGGTCAGCTGTGCTGAAGACTTTTTACTGTAATAATTGGTTTTGTTTGCATACCCACTTTAACTCTAGGATATGCACACATAAATACGCGTCTTACATGTAACTTAGAACTTTAATGGAAACAATATTCTTTGAGCTTTACTTTCCTGCTCGTCTACTCGGAAATCGCAACACCTCTTTGCACTTTGGAGTCCACCAGAGGCGCAGACCTACCGCTTCCTNATTACTTGGTACATCTAGTTCATAGACGTCAGGTGCTACCTCCGCGTTATTTTGTATTTGGCGTTTATCCATGATAACTTTTTTTTTGTTGCGGAGTAGTGACATTTCTTAAGTTTAGCCAGACTTTATCCCCGACCTTTAACTTTTCGGCAGGCCTTCGTCCCCTGTTGGCATTGTGCTCCATTATCTGCTGGGCAGTTTTCATTGCAGCTTTCGCAATTTCTTGACCGTCGTGGAGGCGATTTATGAAGGCGTCAGCCCTTGCTTTGGGATTTGTACCTGAGCTTAACAGTGTTGATCGGCGCCGAATAGGTTCCAGATGGTAGCCATGGGTCAGAAAGAAGGGACTGAAGCCAGTTTTTGAGCTAGTTCTATTGTTTATTGCGACCATTGCTGGCGGAAGAAGCTTTGCCCAATCGTCTTGCGCATAGGAGATATAAGATCGAAGGTACGTTAGTACTTCTTGATTCATTCTCTCGGTTCCTCCATCCGTCTGGGGATGAAATGCTGTTGATAGACGCTGTTGGATGCCCACACGTTGACAAAGCCTTTTCCAAAAATGACCGACCCAGTTTGACCCTCGATCTGAAGTTAGGTAGTTGGGAAAACCGTGGTAGCGCCAGTGGCTTAAAATAAATTTGTCTGCACAAGCTTCGGCTTCCATAGTTTCCATAGCTTCCAAAGTCGCACTACCAAGAAGTCTATCATGTATAACCATAAGGAATTTCTCTTTTTTATCAGTCACCGGTAGATCAGTCATGAAATCTATGGCCAGCTCGCTGTGGAATCGCTCCGGTATGGGGAGTGGCCGGAGCAAACCACGAGATGACTGTCTCCAAACTTTTGATCTTCCGCAGACATGACAGTTTCTCACAAACCTCCGAACGTCTTTGTACTGCTGGGGCCAAAAGAAGCTTCGTGAAAGTATAGAAAGTGTTATTTCCCTGCCCGGATGTCCTGTCATATGAGAATCGTGCACCTTTTGAATTAGAGCGGTTCGAAGAGGTTCCCAATTTGGAACCCATAGGGCATCTCTGTAAACTAAAGCATGCTTATCATCAAAAGAACAGTCTATGATTTGCATTGAAGACCCAACAGATTGTGGTAACAAACGATCACCCCTTTCTAGACTGTATAAACTTCACGGAAAGAAGAATCTTTTTCAACTGCTCGATTCCAAAGTTTCTGGAGCTCTGGCTCCTCAAACAATTTAATTCCTTTTGGTGGGCCGTTGGCGGAATTGGAGACCCTTGTTGGTTCCTTGGGGAGTTCAGATAGGGCCTTATTTGTAGCTACTTCATGAGATCTGGCTTGTTGCCTCGTGACTACTGCTGAGAGACTTAGGGATGACAACAAACCATCTTTTTCTGATTTAGACAACAACCAGCTGTCTTTTAAAAGTTGGAATTCCCTTTTTCGGAAAATTTCATCATTTGCATCCTTTGGTCTGAACTCAGCCTTTCTTGAGAGAATATCAGGTTTTGCTGAATCAGAACCGGGCCTGAATTTTATATTGAAATTATAACCTGCCAGCTCTTCGGCCCATCGAACTTGGCGTTCTGATAGCTGGCGTGTTGTCATAAAATGCTGTAGGTTTCGATGATCAGATAAAACAATAAAAGGCTTGTCTACACTTCTAAGCTCTCCTCTAAAGTGCCTCATGGTTGCAATTATTGATAGCATTTCTTTGTCATAGATTTCGTAATTTGCTTCAGCTGGCAACAATTTTCTGGAAAAGAAGCCTACTGGTCGAAGGCGACATTT
Source organism: Blumeria hordei DH14 (assembly GCA_900239735.1). Taxonomy (NCBI): domain Eukaryota; kingdom Fungi; phylum Ascomycota; class Leotiomycetes; order Helotiales; family Erysiphaceae; genus Blumeria; species Blumeria hordei. Next base: position 1,639,983 of record OENG01000027.1, on the reverse strand, counting down.
TTCGTCTACTTGCGATAAGACTCCCCCTACAGCATATCCCGATGAGTCCGCTTCTAAAATGGTTTCAGCTTCCGGATCAAACATTGAAAGTACTGGTGCGCTTATCAGTAGTTGTTTCAGCCGCTCAAATGCATTCTTTTGGGGCTTGCCCCATTGCCAAAGTACACCTCGTTTAGTAAGGTTATTAAGCGGCTCGCAGACTGAAGAGAAGCGAGGGATGAATTCTCGGTAAAAATTGGAAAATCCGAGGAAAGATCGCACTTCGGACACATTATTTGGCTCCTCCCAATCAGAAATTGCTAGCACTTTATCTGGATCTACTTTAACACCTACTCCAGCTTCAATGATAAAGCCTAAGTATTTTATCTTTGTCACCCCAAACGCGCATTTTTCTAGATCAAGCCGAAGCCCTGCTGTCTTTAGTGAATTTAATACTTTTGATACCTTTTTAAAGTGGTCTTCTAGGTCTCCGTCTGAGTATATTATGACATCATCAACATACGCTGAGCAAAAGACATCTAAGAACTCCTGTAGGGTGCTGTTAATAAAACGTTGAAATGTTGCTGGTGCCCCGCATAATCCAAAGGGACAAACTAGCCATTCAAATAAGCCTTGACGTGAGCGAAAAGCAGTTTTCCATTCATCTCCCTCCTTGATACGCAGGCGATGAAAGGCGGTGCGTACATCCACTTTCGTGAACCAACGGGCTTTAGTCAGTTGACGTAGTGTCTCCCTTATAAGTGGGAGCGGGTAGCGATCTTTTTTTGTAATTGCATTAAGTCCCCGATAATCGACACAAAACCTTAAGCCACCCCCTGGTTTCCTTGCAAAAAGCACCGGTGAGCTGGCTGGCGAGGAACTTGCTCGTATCCAGCCTTTGTCAAGGAGATCAGCGAGAGTTTTCCTAAGGACCAATAACTCTTCCTTTGACATTTCATAGAGCGGCCCATAGGGCGGTTTCTTTTCATTGTCGCTTTCATCCCTATCCAACTTTATCTCCATGTCATGACCAGCTCGGTGGGGAGGTAGCTCACAAGATTCGTCTTCTAAGAACATGCCTTCGAATCCAACAAGCTGCTTGGGAAGTTTTTTACCGACTGATTCAATGGTGGGCTTTTCTCGTTTTGTGTCAAGCTTTTGCAATGCTTTATTGATATCTGAAATTGACACTGATGCTAGAGTGAGATCTTGCAGGCTATTTTGAGCCTTCTTCGTGAAAGCGGAAAATGCAAGCGCGGATATGAGCTTCCCTTCTCGGATATACTTGGTCCTATTTACTACATCTCCGCATTCCATCCACCCCTTTTCAAGAATTTTTACTTGCTGATTCCCCTTATTAACATAAAGAGTATGGGTTTTTGCTTGGTACACAACATTATTTCTTTCTGCCCATCCCTTACCAAGTATTAAATCATAGTGCAAGCCTTGAATGACGTACCCCATAACCGTTCTCGTCGACCATTAATATCAAGGGTGACATATGTTATTTGGTTTATTTTATGGGGGACTTGTCATTTTTGGCAAGCTGAAGATTTCTTTGTTGTACTGTAATGCGTGGAAGTTTATGTTTCTGTACGATGTTTTCGCTGAAAGCAGCGTATGGGAGACAGCCTGAGTCAAAAAGAGCTGGGAGAAAGAATTGGTCATTAATAAAGGTATCTATTAAAAACGGCTTGCTATCCATTCTCTTTTTCGCAACTAGAATTTCCCTTAACGACGGCTCCTTCTTTAAATTTACACCGAATGAATCATATACCATTGGCCTCTGAGCACGACTTTTCTCAGAGGCAACTAGTTTTCCGAATCCGAAATAAATTCACCTTTTGATGGCTCCTTACTCATCGAATTCACCCCAGCCCGTCGTGTAGAACTATAGCCTCTGGGCGTTGGGTTTTCTCGAAAGTTTCGATAGCGGCAATCTCCCCATCTGTGAGAAGGAGACTTGCCGCACCTTTCACACCTGTTGTTGTCAATTCGTTGGTTTCTTTCGGCTTTGGAAACTTCTGGAGGAAATGGGCGCTCATCATTTGTCCGACTATTACCACCTGAAACCTTCGAGCTTGTCCCTTTAAGCACTGCTAGAATTACTTGAGTCTGAGCGTCGATTTGGCTTTGAAGCGAGCTTATATCGGCCATCTGGATATCGCCATCTTTGTCGAATAGTGTTGCAGGCTGACTTATTCTGCTTGAGGATTGGTTTGGCTGGCAAATGTCTTTGTTTCTATCTATAGAAGTCAGAGTAGCTTGTGAGGTGCGTTCAACTAAAAATGATTCTTTATCAGAACCTCGAATTTCTCTGAAGCTAGGAATTGATTCCAGCTCTTTGGCAAGGCTTTGGACCTCTCTGACAAAGCTATCGTAATTTGTTTCCGAAACTCCTTGACGATAAGCTATTCCCTGACGAAGGTGTGAAGCTAGCGCACACTTCATAGCATTTACCTTGGATGCCCCAACTGGTGCGAGGTGATCTGCTTCAGAGCAAAGTTGCTCGAAAACTGATCTAAAGTTAGCAAACGTTTGTCGCGGTCCTTGGCGAAGGGCGTTGATCTTGGTCTGGGCTCTTGTCGCTGCATCCCTATCGACAAATAGGTCTTCAAGATGGGATATAAACTTCTCGCTACTCCAATCATTAGACTTTTTCTGAGCTCTCATCCACGGTGCAACTCGACGCTGAGCTTCGGCGGGGAGAGATTGGGAGAAAACGAGTAACAAAAAGATTTGTTGTTTGTGTGCTCCTCTGCGACTCCTTCAAGGCTGATGTGAAAAGCGGGAAAGTCCGCAGAATCTCCAGACCATTTCGGCCACTGTATTATCGGCTTGGGGACTTCTGCGGTTTGATTGTTAGTGTTGATTTGTGACATGACTGAAATCAACTTGGGTGCTGGCTGAGATGTAGCGAGCTGAGAGTATTTGAGAGCTGAAAAAAAATGTATTCAAGGCTCAGAAATTTGATTCAAGTTGGGTTAACGTGAGGTTGTTGCCGGTACCGCGAGGCGTCGCAGGTGTGGCTATATGAGGATAAATGATTTTAGAGAATCAGAATATGTCACGAAATGAGGTCGTGATCTGTACAATCGAACGAAGTAATCAAAGTCTATTCTGATTCTCTAAAGTAATGAAAATACAAGAGTCGCTCTATGATGCGCTGGAGAGTGTGTAATAGAAAGCTATTTTACAGGGGGTATCTTAGCGGGCCCAGGACCCGTGACAGCGCCTTATGGCACGGGACTGGTGGGCTCAGTAAGGATCATCCTAAATAGCTATGCCCTACTCGTTCCCACCACACAGTCACCATGTGACTCTGATTACAAGCAACCAAAACCAAAAAGAAATAACAAACGAAACCAACTGAAACAAAGCAAATTAACATGTAGGAGCGGTGCTAGTATTTCTCATCCTATGCCCCACTCAGTCATTTCTCTCGTCCTGACTAAATAATCACTCCGGCCCTCGCATCCAGCTGAGGGCGGGTCTGCATCCATGCTCCCAAAGCAGCGGGTTATCCTTGCAAATTCTATGAACTTCTCGAGACCTTCCGGTCCAAGGAGTTGGTTGGTATAGTCCGCCACGGCCATGGATCTTCTCAACCTGCGCATTATAGCAGCATTCTTCCGGCACCGGACAAAATGGGTTGGCGATGTCCTTTGTCCACAGACGCATTCTAGTTTCGCGTTTTCGTGGTTCAGGCGGAGATGATAGTCCGCAAAGTCTCCATGGCCTGATCTTGCTGCCAGGAGCCTGTGGAGTAATCTTCGAGGGAGCCCTAGTTCTGGTGGTTTCCGACGTCGCATCTGTAAGTCCAGGTCTTGAATCTGTCCGGACCCGACTTATTCCACCAGTCATCCACCAGTTTCTGTCGGCGGTTGTGCATCAAACGACGTATGTATGCCTGCGTTGTCTGCACTGGCTGCGTCTGTCTATCCGGCAGCAGCTGAAGACCGGCTCTGGCTTCTGCGTCCGCTTCTTCGTTGCCACTAATCTTGGAGTGTCCAGGCACCCACCTCACTGTCGCGTTTGCTTCTGAAGCGAACTTGTGAAAGACGCGGGTTATCTGCAGTGACGATGATGACTTCCCCGTCCGAAGCGCAAGTACAGCTGCCTGATTGTCAAGTAGAACGGAGATTCTCTCACCGTTCTTTCGAGCGCGAATAGCTTCCCGAAGTGCTTCCCGAAGTGCTACTGCTGCTCCTGCGATTTCTGCATCATAAACTTCACCTCCGTGTATACGACCGTGACCTTCTGCGAATGTTTGTCCTCCGCGTTGGAGGACATATCCCCACGAGGATCGTCCATGGCTTTCGGATGACCCATCAAAGTAGGCACATATGTCGGAGGGAGAGATCGTGCTAGCCCAGTTGTAGTGTGCTTTGACCCCCTCTTCTTTCGTTCCAAGATTTGATGTGTACACTGGGCCTGCCAGCCTTTCTGCCTGTTCGGATGACTCCGGGAGTTGTCGGAAAGCACGCTGTAGGCGCGACATCTGGGTTTCTGGTTGGCGCCTGACTCTCTTCCTTAGCTTGTACTTCTGCGAGCCAACGTTAGGTCACTCGCTTGCGCGGTTCCGGAGAGGGTGTCGGTCATCGAGCGACTGAATCCTGGCTGCTAGACGGAGTCGAATTCCTTCGAGGAGAATCTTCGCCGGTGGAATGCCCCCTTCCCTGTGAAGAAGGACATTAGGCGAAGTCTTCCAGACCGGTAACGCCGCACGAAGAGCTAGTTGAATGGTTTTGTCGATCAGACTACATAGGTGTGTAGTCTGTGGCGTTGAGGTACCTTCCTTCGTTAGCCGTGTTAGTCCGGGCCACCACACATCCGCTCCAAATGTTGCTACTGGTACAATTCATGAGTCGATAGCAGTTACCAGGGGACCTGGGGCTGCTCCTAGTCGAAGTGGGTTAAGTCGCCGCATGTGCTGGGCAGATTTGATGGCCTTCCCGTACCAGGTCGCTACATGGTGCTTGAAGGTGAGACGCGGATCAAGGTAAATTTCAAGCCCGCAAATATGCTCCGCCGGCTGGACTAGCCTACCGCCAATTTGTATTTCTACCGATCCGCCCTGATCTCTCCCTTTGAAATGGATTACCTCAGACTTGTCGAGGTCGAACGAAACCGCGTTCTCTTCAGCCTATTTCAGAAGATGGTCGACCTCACCTTGTGCCGCCGTCGCAGGCTCGGCTAACGAGCGACCAATGCCGAGAATACCAATGTCGTCCGCATAGCTAAATCGTACTCTGCAGTTCCCGATTCGCATGGGCTCCGCCATGTATAACATGAAGAGCAACGGAGAGATCGGTGATCCCTGTGGCACCCCTAGCCTCAAAGATCTCGGGTTAGTCACGCCTCCCGGGTATCGTACCTGTACCCTTCTCCCCTTGAGAAAGGAGGATTTCAATCGTAGTATCGAGTCTGACCAGCCTTGTGCCTACATTCGCCATAGGAGCCGGTTTTGTAGGACAGCGTCGAATGCTCCTTGTACATCCATCGTTACAAAGGTGGATGCCCATCCTTGAGATCGAGCTTCCTCGACATCGTGCACTACTGAAGATACCAGATCATTTGCCGATCGTTTTGGTAGTGCGCCAAATTGCTGGTGGCCTACAACGTCTAAAGTGATAGCCAATGCTGACATCCTTTTTGCAAAGATTCTTTCCAGCCCCTTGCCTATACATGAGAGGAGTGAAATTGGTCTCCATCCTTTGGCCGTTGATAAATCACGACCGCTCTTCGGTAGGAAGACGACTTCCGCCAGCTTGAAGCACGCCGGATGGTAACCTAGTCTCAGACATGCTTGAAAGAGTTGTGTTATATATTTCCCAATACTGCCCCAGCATGCGGCTAGCAATTCTACTGAGATTCCGTCTGCATCAGGACAGGTATTACCTCCTCCAACAGTACATGACTGAGCTTCCCGCTCTGATAGCTCCTCAGACCATGGAATACGAGGCTCTGCTGACCTTGTGCAAGGAGGGAGGTCGTCTGTTTCCGAGTAACGGTCCAGTAATAGATCGCGCAGAATCATCGCTCGCTCTGCCTGGTCTGACACTAGCTTCCCATCATGCTGAAGGGGTGGCGGGATTTTTTGGTGTGTCGGGGCCGCCCACCTCATCATCTTGTAGACGTCCGAGCACGACCGCATCGTTTCTATCCGCTTCTTCCAGTGCTCTCTCTTGGCTGATGCTACTGTAGACCTCAGGATTTTGGCGCAGGTAGTCCTTTCTTCCTCGGTATATGCCGAGCGATAGTTAAGGTGAGCCTCTTGTTGGAATTTACCATATTTCTTACAATAATTGGCATTCCTTGCTAATATGAACAACTTTCCTACATACTCTATAATACATGCTATATTCTAAATTTTAACTTCTTTTTGCTAATAAGCTATTCTCTCATACATTTGCATGTGCGGGGTAGTATGATACTAGATGCAAATGCAGTGAGAAACATAGTCATGTTTACTTTGCGACAAATAAGATGGCGTTAATGGTGCGGGGTCAGTACTGTTTTATTCCCCGCACAATTGTTTCGTGGTCAGCTGTGCTGAAGACTTTTTACTGTAATAATTGTTGTTTGCATACCCACTTTAACTCTAGGATATGCACACATAAATACGCGTCTTACATGTAACTTAGAACTTTAATGGAAACAATATTCTTTGAGCTTTACTTTCTGCTCGTCTTACTCGGAAATCGCAACACCTCTTTGCACTTTGGAGTCCACCAGAGCGCAGACCTACCGCTTCCTTGACTACATCTTTTTCCGAACGCTTTCAATCCGTCTGTTAAGGCCTGACAAATCGCTTCCGCGTATCTCTCAACATCGCTAGTCGACTCCAAGAATTGAGGCGCTGAGATCCACTGAGATACTGCTAGTACGAAGTCCGGAAGCTTTTCTTTCGGGACTCGCAGTGATCCTTTATATTCTGCCTCTACATGACTTGTACTAGTTACCAGGCCGCAGACAGGAAAATGGTCACTTGTCACACACTCACTCCGATCTACCCATGCCTGTGCCCCCGCGACATTAGTCCATACTAGATCAAGCGTATTTCCGGCTCGATGCGTAGGCTCCCCAATGATAAGGTAAGTGAGGCAGTGTTGCTCAGCCCAGGCCTGTATTTTCTCGCCGTGACCATACGAGCGCGTCGTACCCGGTTGCCATGCCCAATACACGGAGTTGAAGTCACCTGCGATTATTGATGCTGGCGGAGGTACCCAGTTGATTACCAGTTCGATTGCTGCGTCGTCGTTATATGCCTTGTACACATTGAGAAATATGACATTGTTGACAACAACCCAGCAGTGGTCTCCGGTCAGCGAAGAGTGTCACGATCCGTGAGAGCCGTATTGCGTGCGTGTGGGGATACAGGTTAGCGCGCCTTGGCATCACGTTGGATGACTGAGAACAGCCGAGGGAGATATCTTAGAGAGGGTCGAGAGTAGCTACCTCCTCTCTTCATCTTTTATTGCCTTTACAAGCGTACCTCTTGATAGCAACATAATAACATATACAACCTCCTTGACGTGCCGTAACAAAGAGCCTGGGAAAATCTGTTTGGCAAATTTTTCCTTCTCCTTCGTTCGAGTGTACGTTACGGCACGTGGCCGAACGCCTATTCCGCCGTGCGGGATGTGTAGTGTATATCCAGGGTGAGATTTTGTCCCGCTGGACCACCATGGCTCCTGTACAAGCACAACATCGATGCCTATCTCGAAAGCTCGAGAAAGCGCAATGTCGTGCGTTGGACCCCCCCTACCAACATTTATTGACATAAACTCGAGCTTTGGTAGGGGTGAACGACGCCGTGAGGCGCCTTTCATAAACGGGGGGTGGCATCAGTCGGTGTGACTGATGCAGGTGGTAAGGCGGACGAGTCTGGGCTACTCGCACTCCCTGATCTGGCGTTGGCGAGGCTAGCTGCTCGCGTTTTGTCAGCCGCCGCTTTTGCCCTCCTGACCGCCTCGAACTCACGGTTGCCGGCGTTTCGGATTGTGACGAGCTGCTTCTTAGTCAGCGCTCCAGCACGAGTAGGTCGGGCGAGACAGTTCCGGCTATCTGTGCGATGAGGACCTCCGCAGTTGCGACATCTAGCTGCAGCAAGACATTCCCGTTCTGAATGCATCAGTGAGCCGCAGTTTCGGCAAGCTAGAGTCCGAGAGCAGCTGCCGGTACTGTGGTACCCAAAGCACCGTTTGCATATTGCTTGCGTTTGACGCTTCGGGACTGTGGCTGCCCGTCCCGAGTCATCAAAAAGTCGGAATCCCGTTCGAGGGGCAGATCCGCTCTCGAAAAAGGCTACCCAATTACGGTATCTGGCTCCGTACTTGCTCTTACCGTGCCGCCGCACGGATTTTGGTGTCACTCCAGTGACGCGTTCTATCTCAGAAACAATGTGACTTTCCAAAATAGTCACTTGCCCATCCAGCGAGACAATGTGGACGGGTATGTTTGGCAGCATGAGGCTAGCCCAGTTTCTTGCTGGCTCGAGGTTAATATCCTGTGGAAGGCGGCCCGCGCAGCTCAAGAGCTGCTTTCTTGCATCCTTATCTTTGGCAATGAGGACGAAGCCAGCTGCTGTTGGCAAAATCTTGTCAATGTTTGTCGGGGAACAGCCAAACTTACTGATGACTGCTACCCGAATTCCAGCAGTCGAAAGTGACCTCCAATCGTGATTCTTGGGGATCCGAAGGTATAAACCATCCTTCTTCTTTCCCTCTGGCTCCTTCAATCCCTGACTAGGCCGAGATACAATTTTTACGGCCGGAGGACTAGGCAGCTTTGTCCGAGATTCCTTATCCCGGGCTCCTGCTCCTTCTCTCCGAGTATCTTTTCCCACAATGGCGGCCAAAGACTTAGCGTTTGGACCACTGGGAGCCGCAGCACTGGGTCGGTGAGTTTCCACAGGCGTACTCGTGGTGGGTTTTGCCTGGAGAATTGCTGGCACTTTAGGCAGTACTGGTGGGGTGGCTCCAGGCCCTACCTGAATGAATTGGACGATTGATGCCCGAAGATAGACTCGAAAGGAGTCAATGAAGTTTTTATGTTCTCCTGTTAGCATAGGAAAAAGATGGTTTTCCACGACGTTGATGGTCGAGGCACAAATTGAGATGTTGGCAGCTGCTTCTGCTGCCCGTCGTTTTTCGTTCTCAACGAGGACGGCCATCTCTTCTGGGATAGTAGGAATATTTGATTCCTGCTCCACTTCACTCCCTCTTTCCAGGGATTCATCACGGGCGTCATTGGATAGGGCCATGATGGTTTTGTCAGTTTCCGGCAGCCTTGTGGGAAGGCTGCGATCTTTCTCGATGAAGTCGTCGGCGACTTTGGAGTAGTTGGCGGCCGGATCAATTTCTCCGTCTGCTGAGTCGGCTCAGGGCTGCCTGAATTGGGTGGGGCAGCCCACATGGAGTCGGACAGGCCTTTGGTGACGAGTTCATCGACAGCCCTGTCAATCATCTCGATTTCCGGGGCATCCATCACTTTGGTGGTGATGGCAGCTTCGGCATTTTCAAAATCCATCTCATCGATGGTGATGCCGTACTCGAATAAGCGCGACCGTAGTCGGAGCTTGGCGTAATCCACCAGCGAGTGCTGGCGTTTCGTAACTCGTACCGATGGCATGGTCGCCAGCGGTACGATGGGTCCACGGGTTTGAATCTCTCGGGGATGGTGAGTCGGAAAGGATTGATAAGGTGTTGGAATGAGGTAAGGGTGTTGGATCGCTGTGGAGGCGATTGGAATGGGTCACAGATGTAGAATCGACTGAGAAATGCCACTTTGCAAAAATGTCTGGTTAGGTTTGCCTGTGTGACGCGCAGTGACTCAAGGATATCGCATGCTATTGATTAATTGACGTCATAAACCCCCAAGTAAGATTTTTCCGATCGAGATGATGTCATGACAGGGAGAATACTAGAGTATTACTCGACGAAGGTATGACGTCCGAAGATAGTACATCTTCGCTCCTACCTTCAATACTTCATCATGATGGTTTAGTCTGTGAAAGTATACGCAATCTCCGTTCGCCAAACACCAGTCGGTCGGGACTACTAATTATCGAGCCTAGTAGGATCAACAAAGTGAATGCCAACATAGAAGTAATAGAAAACTCAACAATCAAACCCTTCATCAATAACTGCCATTAATCGTCACCCGACTTATTTCTGTTGGAAATGGAGACACGGAGTGTTGTGGACGTACGGGCCCTTCATTTCGTCTAGGTTCCCGACACGATCTTGTGTGTATTTAAGAGGTTGGAATGGGTAATATCGTAGCGCTTCAGGCTACCTATTAGATATACGAGCGGCTGTATGGCGTGGGCACAAGGAGGTTATTGGGGGTTTTGTTAGATTCTTCGAGTCAATTGATTAAATGTAAAATGTAAAAAGTGTCTATTGATTCCTGGCTGCCCTTCTTCTGTCTATTACTATCTAGATTATGTATGTTCAGAAAATGGCAATGCTCGATCTGTCCCCTACTTATCTCCATGAACTAAGTTTCTCATGGTTAAGAACGAAACATCTCTAGTCAGAAGATATAGAGTTCTTATTACTATAGCCCAAGCGAAATACCTTTGTCCGAAACAAGTAACTCCAAGCTTTGTAAACCTAACACCTTAACTCTAAATCTGACTTTGATCGCTTCCAAACTATCTATGGTTTGATAGATTTTCTATGCCTAGATGGCGCCACACTCGTTTATGGTGTGACTTAGGCTGCGTGTCGCTTACACTTGTACTTGTAGCGCACACTTTCCACACTTTTCGCTTTAATCTGAACATGACACTCTTTCAGTCAACTTCTACTTTCGTTCCATAAATATTGCGCCCATTTCATTGTGCGATATTTCCAACAATCTCTGTACTCCATATTTTCAACAGATACTATATTTTTTTGGATGGAAGGTTCCTTGGAAAAGGTGGCTATATTCCATGGGCAAATACTGAGCTGAATGGCAATTCATCACGGGCAATATATCAATGATATTTGACAGAAATTAAGAGGCAAGGAGCATTATGCAAGGTGTGGCCTAGGCCAAAGAGCTCAATGTACTCCATAATCCATGTCTCAAGTAGTACAATGAGAACATCACTGTATCACTCACTCAGTCAGGTTTTATTCTATCTGCGGTTCCTATTCGTCGTGTACATATTTCGATTGATTCAGATAAGCGATCGTAGATTCTCTCCAGGTCAAATTTCCAGCTACTACCATCAACGAACAAATAGTGGGTCATGTTTCAATATGATCGGTTTACCTGCATGAATATGAAACAGCTCATTTTCGGTGCAACTCAAGAGAATACACTAAATATCAATTTAGTGTTTTTACCAAATCATCACCCAACAAAAATAAGTATTCATGTGTGTTTCAATTGATCATCGGCAAAATGATCTAATTATTGATATAATTCCAATTTAAATAATATTAATTTACTCGCAACTCCATGTGTTATGTATAATTATGTTATCCTCTTTGTCGCTTCCTTCTATCCGGCATATCCATCGCCGAGGTCTTCCTTGTCTTCGTTGCCTTCGTCGCCTCTATTTTCTTCAAGGGTTCTTCTAAATTAAATAATCTCGGTCAGCAAATGTCTAATTAAAATGGACAAGTTTCATGCAAATTCAAGAATATTCTTACCAGCAATCTCATCAATAGTTTCGTTGAATGCACTTATGATCGGATCGTACAGGTCGTGGGTACTTTCGTCTATGCCGAACCGGTCGAAATCCTGTCCAAACAATATTTTGCGCAAGTTACTAGCAAGTTTCTTGACACCTTCAAAGGCCGGTGGGAAATAATCAAGTATCATTGCGTCAAAATGCTGCTTTATATCAGATAGCTTCGACTCGTAGTTCGATTCAGCAGATTCAGTAAACCATTTTTCCAAGTGTTTCGGTTCACTCTTCGGTTCACGACCATAACATATGCACCCCACGACCAAGACGTAGAAAAAGGATTCCAGATCATGACGATAGTTCTGCGGAAGAGTGAATTTATTTTCTTTGATATTCCACAAAAGCTCCAGCGCCATGTACCTCATGGTACCGGTAATGGCAAACACTTCGTCCATTTTTCTACTATTCTCGATCGGCGATGACATATCAAGATCAATCAGTATTCCCTCCATGGCTCCTTCTTTGTTCGGACTCAGAATTATGTTCCCTTCTGAGACGTCGCCATGAAGAAGCCTCGCCTCGTCACGAAGCCGTCGATGCGCGAGTATAGCATCTCGAATACCCACAAGGAGTTCTCGAACAGATCTACAGGACTGGAGGGGTCGTCCAAATGGTGAGAGTTTGGCAACAGTCAGCCCGCGTTTGAGATAAAATTCATTGCGGTCCAACGATGCCGATTCTGATCCAGTGGTCAGAATACGTCCCCAAACTCTCATATTCCATCGTTTTCCGCTCGAGAAGTCAATATCCTTGCGGTGCGTCTCAATATTGTAGAGATGGCCGGACCTCTCAAGATTGATGACACCTGGTATTTCCTTGGCTAATCTCAACGCATCGATCTCGCTTCGTTTGGTGCCGCTACCCCAGGAAAACTTGATCAGATAATCTCCATCAGCCGTCTGATAGCAAGTATTTCCTCGTGAGTATATCGTGACGGGACGGGCCACAGGCTCTGGTACGACCTCAATTTGTTCCAAAGACTTATCGCCTTCTAGGATGGTTATGTAAGCGTGTTGTCCTACATACGTAACAAATGAGTCAAGCCCAAGCTCTTCGTCACTCATCAACATGTACGAAGAGAGGGCTCGGACCAGTTTTTCTTGACTATTGATAACGTCAATCTCGCCTGAGCTGTACCCGCCCGACCGATCGACAATCCAAAGCTCCAAGTGTTTCTTGTGAAGGCAGAATCCATGCACGAAACGACGCAGTGGCTGCGCGTAGAAAATTTCGCGCACGTATCTCATCAACTGGTGTGCCTTCTCACCCTTCTGTTCCGCAGAACAAGTAAACTCTCCCACAACCCTGACTTCTCTCCATTCGTGAATGTCGCTTTCAGGTAACACGACATTCTCGATGAAAAAGTCGAGCTTTCGTGATGACAGACCACCCTTGAGCTGAGACGGGGCAGTGGTGTATGAAAACCTCCCTCGCACCTTCGGATCATTTGACGACCTTGCTACGACTGGCTCACCGCTAATCGGCTCCTCCGCGTCCTCGAGAAACTGGCTCAAGTACCGATCGTGTAGAGCATAGAACCATCGTCGCATGGCTGCTTCGTCCATTTGATCAGAAAAAAGGTTGTCCTTGCCACATTGTCCATTGTCTCGGTAGCTTTCCCAGACCCGCTTTGTGAGGGATGCGCAGCCTAGGCTCTCGAAATGGACCTCCCAAAAGTTGCCAACAGATCTGTAAACGTTCCCTGTCAGCTCAGCCTTTAGGGCCTCAGTGAGAGAGGCAGTTTTTTTGTCATAACCAACTGGCTCTGCGACGTCTCGCATTAAATTGACATTCGAAGGTTTCTGTGGTCGGGCTGAAGTTTGAGGGTGTGTTGAGGTCGATGAAGTTTTCTGAGTGAGAGAGTCGGCTATTGATATGACATCAGTCCAGATTTGACGGTCACTGGCAAAGCTTTCTGCGGAGTTGATGAGTCGGTCGAATTCGGTAACAGATATTTTATTATGTTTTATCTTTGGGAGTATCTCAAGAAGCTGATCTTCAAGGGTTGAAATTGCCTCATTTTCTTTAAACTTTTTGCTATATTTACACAAGTCGTGTATTAGATCCGTAATTGCTGCTTAATTAGCAAATGATATCCTATACGTATAGGGAATATTTACCGTCCAATTTGTCAGCGTTAGTTTTAACCGCCTCTCTGAATTCATCCAGTATTGGCGTGAGGGGTTTACGAGCGGTATACTCGAACAGTTCGTTAAATTGATCCATTCTGAATATAGGTTGGGTAAATATCACGATGGCTATTGTTGAAGATGATGGGAGACAAATGGTTAATGTAACTGAGATGAAGATAGAAGCTGGTAAAGGGTATTGCGAGGGGATGCTGATGATATAGAGGGTGCTAAACACTCGATGGGATTGACTGCTTTATAGACAGAAATGTTCCTCATCAATACTGATCACCGCGTGATCTAAGTGAATAGCTATCCAAATTACTGTTTGAGGTTGTGATAAAGCTAGACTCCTTACTTCCTGCTAATGCCGACGCAAACAAATTCACCTTGCTTGTGTAACACGGTAGTGGGGAAAAGAAGATTCACTCCAAATAAAAATCTTTTATCAATCACAAGGGTATTGGTTTTGATTAATTATCCTCATTCCCTGCATTCCTTAAAGAATTCCCAGGCTTACTTCTGAGATTTACGTCCAAGGCATCCATAATCAAAAGCAGCCAAGTGGTGGCAAAGTTGTTAGTAATAGTCTGAAAGCTTGTGATAGTTGGTCTGGGTTTGGCCTACTAGTGGTTGTAGGTCCCATTCAGTAAAGCCTTATCTGCATATGAGTGCAGCTAACCGTTAAAGGTGAATGAAATCCGGGAATGGCAGATGTTGTGCCACCAGATATCCACACGTCCTGTTACTTTTGGGCAATGGTGAATGCGTTTCCGTCCAACTAGACACCACATTCAGCCTCAAATATTGGTAGTTGTAAAAGGAGACCCCGGCTAGCCACTGGCGTGTAATGGAGAGTTTTGCGAACTTGATACTTGTGATACATTTAATATTCTTGAGGTTTGCTGGCCATACACACATTAGATTATATATAATATCTACACTCAAGTCGGTGACGCTAGGTCCCAAGGCCTGAAATCATGGGACGACCGTGTACGCGGCGTGAGGCCGAAATGTAAGGATCTCATAGTAAGTGATGGCGTTCGCAGGAAGCGCGCACATGATGAGCGCGTATGAAATCACATGGGAACGCGTGTAGAGGTGAATACTGGTTAAAGCAGTGGGGAGAGTAACTAAGAGTCGAATGCTGTTTGTAGGAAGGAAGCTGAACATGAATAAGTGGTTGTACAAATGTAGGAAGATTCTATGCTTGGCTTTGTAAAGAACAACAGTCAATATCTAGAGATTTATATCGTGAACCTAGTATTGCCCATAGTGAAGCACAGGACGATCGTTAATTAACAAACTCATTCCCTTTCGCACCTGCATATTTAACTCGTCATATTTAACCGCTGTACTGTAATTTTCTAGCTGGAGACTTCAACGACAATATTCGCAAGGGTAATACGTTGTAATCTAGAGCTGTTTAATATGCTAGTGACGTGAGGAGCAGTGAATGTTTCAAGCTTTAGCCTTGCATATGGATCCGGAATTACCCGGCTTCAGTGTGCGTTCGTGCGTAGGGATTGCGAAGTGGCTTACGGTGACTTGAAACTCAAAGCACGCCTGTAATTAGTATCATTGGATGCCTGTGGAGTTCGTTGAGTCAGATGTGAGTTGTTCGTTCTAATCCTAACTGGAAACTCCTAATGTTACGTGCACGCTAATAGATGATTACATAATAGGTTCCCACTAATCTTCTCAACGCAGTGTCCCGTGACCTGGACACACATCAGTTATGAAAAAGCCCGTGCTAGCGTCATGGGAAAAACCGGCTCGATGGGGACAGAAGATCTCGAGCGCATGTCGTTGTCTTTCTTCTTTTATGATAAATGAGAAATTCAGATCGGGACAATTATCCTTCACGGCGACATACATGCTATTAGCAGGGCAGTCTAGCTACTTGAACTTGAAATGCCTACAGGTGACATGAAGGCCATCTGCTCTTGGCATTACTCAGCAAACACCCTCACTTGGGCCCGCAAAGGTGTGGATCCTGAAAAGATCTACATTATCACGTGTTGATCAGATTTTAGATGTACGGCGCATAGACAAAATCCTAGAGCCATTATGATCTCACACGATCAGATCGCACGGGAGCTGAGGGGTAACAGAGTATTGATGTATATAGGCGCATAGATATCCTACATTTGGGGAGGAAGAGAATTCACGTATTAGTCTCAAGCTCTACACAAGATCCGTTGTAGTTAGGAGCCATGAGACACCACATGACAACATTTCATTCTTACACCCACACCCCGCCTTTTACTAGCTAACCAACCCGCGCCCAGAAACCTCAAAGGCCTGGCTTGATGTTGTGGTTATGAGCTGTGAGGTATATGGCGATTAAATGACTCTGCTGTCCTTCGGTGGAGTGGCACGGGCTCATGTGCAATGGTGAGTCGCAGAGATGGCGCGCTCACGCTGGGTGATGGCACGATGGACACTGAGTGCGTATCACTGTGGCCAAATGGGTGTCAGTAGGTATCAAATGTGAACTCTTACTGACAATGGTGATCTATGAAGGTGATGCTAGGTGTGCATCCCGACGATTGATAATATCATCTAATGGATGATGTGAAGTATGATATTATTTGGATAGATTTTATTCACTAAACTCGGCAGGTGAAGAGATTGTAAAGTACATGAACAGCGTCTGTGCACCAGCCTGTATTTTCCACCCTTTCCTAATACAGCAGCCCATCCTCCGTTCCCCTGTCTCCTAACAACTCAACCGAGCCAGCACAACACTTGAGCGCATACACGATCGCCTCGCCCTCCGCACTGCGGCAGCAGATCCCAGACACCCTCTCCGTAGACGGTGGAATTCCTCGAGAATGTGGGGGTTCCGACAAAGGATCTCTCCGGAGCTATCAGAAGATAATATCCCCCCCCCCTTGGGGAGCTGGACGTGATGAATGTTTGGAAAAGATAGGCGCTGTTGGCCGAACAGCGGGAGTCGATTCCTTCACTCAATGCATCAAGCAGGAGCCGGATACTCAATTAGACGCGGGACGAACCATGAAATTGCCCGCGGAAACATACCTCTAGGTGCTTCTGCAGAAGTGTACGATGCGGAAATCACTGGAGCAACAGAAGGTCTAGCAGCTGCCCTCCTCAATCCCATGGCCTTTTATGCAACCAACTTAACTGTGGAAACTCGAGGGACAAAAGACGATTGGCGAGTGGTCAAAAGCTGGCGTGGACTCAAATCATAAGATTCTAAACTAAAGAGAAAAGTATCTAGGAGGATATGAATCTGTATATGTACATAGGAGGTTCAACTGTTCAAATAAAGTTGCCAACACGAAACCTCCTGTCCCTCATTGCCTACAACCCAAGGGTTTCGCATGAAAACCAATATCCATGACAAACCTTTCGTATCGTAATCTGTCACACACAAGACTCGTGTGTGTGAAACTAGTCGTTGGAATTCCTGGATTGACCCTGTGTCGGCTTACCAACTATTGGACTCAAGACCACGTGGCCACTAAAATGTCGGGGCGTCACATTAACCATATGTCTAGATAAACAATGTGGAGGGCAAGACTGATACCTGTACGCGGTGCCCTCTACGAACCTGGGAGTGAAATATTCTCCCAGAGCCAAGTTCAGTCAAATTTCGCAATACCGAACAAGTTGGCCCATGAGGCAATGATTCAAAATACTTCGCCATGTCAAATTTTCGCTCCCAACGAGTTCGACTCCTACTTAAGTCTCATCAAGTTCACAAGTACGACCAAGTACATCCTTATTTCAATGACCACTCCTCTCATCAACTATTATCTGGCCTCAGCTAGCCGCCAAATACACGCCCACGCCAATATTTACACCCGACGGAGGAAGCAAAGCGTGGCGCACAAATCTGGGAGACAGTTCTTTGGGATGGACGTGAGAGAGTTCAGGACAAGTTTACAAGATGACGCTGAAGATGGAAATAATCTCGACGGGCGTGTAATTCTGAATTTTGGCAAGGAGTTTTACGAATTGAGCTTTGTGCGCGCCAAGAATTCGCTTGCGAGAGTGCAGCGGACACTATAACAACACGCAAACGATGGAAGGTGTGGTGGTCCGCCTCCTGGTGGTGTTCTCCGGTATAGTTTGAGTAGCCTGGGCACCTACTCCACTTGGGAAGGAGACATCTTAGACTACATTTCGCGCGGAGAAAATTCGGTGGATGACGAAGGTATGTCTGGATAACCCAGGGGTTTTGAAGTTCCCCTGGGTGGGTATTCACGGATGAGGGTTGACTTGGGGTGAAGAAAAAGCCGCCATAACTTCGCAGTGGTACTTGCAAATGAAATCTGAGGCATGAGTGCACTTATTGTAAATTGAGTCATCTTTTCTGTATATTTTCTCCGATATTGTGTCATAGCTAGATAGCTGCATACGCAATTAAAATCTGATGCAAAAAAAAAAAAAAGATAAACAATGTAAGGATTCTAGAGAAATGCCTTAGGCAGGGTTTATGGGTTCCTTGTTTAGTCCCACTAGGCTTTCTTATCAAGCGAGGACAGTTATGTAGTTTTTATTTCCGAGACTGAGATCTCCACGCTTTGTTTTCTGTCTTTAGGAATAGTTACATAATTCTAATTACATCTCACTCTCGTCCTCTGCCACCCATAGTGACCTACCGTCACCTCCGGCCACTTTACCTAGAACAACTCCCCGCTTTCCCATTTACCACTTCTCTAGAAAGCCCTTCGCGTTCCCACCAGGCGTCCTTTCTCAGTACATCGTACGCTACGCCCTCTCCTACGCCTCGAGTCGTGCGCCTAGTGAACCTGCGCCTGACATTACAAAGCGTCAATAAAATATTCTACTCTCATGTCGAACTCTTTCTCCCCACCAAGCGAGTACATGGATACCTCTGAAGCAGAGATGACAATGCTTCCTCCTAAACTATGGAGTATTGCATACTTGAACGCTCCTGGTGTCTTGACTCTCGCAGTTAAGATCGACTCCTTGCGCGTTGCAGAAGTATACGCGGCAGCCTCGAACTCTTCCTTCACGTCCGCTGTCGTCACTCCGCCCCCTGCTGTAACCGCATCCAGCACATACCGTCCCTCGGCCCCTCCGATTACACCCTCTAACGGTGAATCAGCCAATTTGAGGTCCTTCTGCTCCCAATTGCAGAATCAATTTATTGATCAAGCCGAATGTTTCCCAGATGAAGGCTCGAAAGTGCGATATGCCTATCGTTGCCTTGGACCTGCGACCCTGTCGAAAATGCGAATCTCGTTCCGTTGCTACGAGGATCCATCTATACCCTCGGAGATAAATTCCATCGATCAATTCTATGATGCTCTCCGGCAACGTTGTCAAGATCCAGGCCTAACGGAAAGGGCTAGTCGAGCGGTCGAAACTTTTTACCAGCGAGATATGAATTTCCATGATTTCATATCGCTTTTCGAAGACAACCTCGTCGACTCGACATATTCCGGCCATGACAAGTCCCAGTGGAAGACAATGCTCGAACGCCGATTGTCGAAGGAGTTAAGAACTTTGCTTAACTCGGCCAGTGATGCTCCTACGGAATATCACGAATTTGTGAACTATCTGCGAAAGAAGGACGCAAACATACAGGTAATCAATGCGCCTGTACAAGCCTTCTATCGTCCGCGACAATTCGCCACTCCTGCTCCTGCCATTGCCCCACTCCGAACTCCTCTCATGCCAGCAGCGTCCGAACTCACCGTATCTCAGGGTGGATCAAGAATGGATCTAGATGCTGTTTCGCAGCAAAGACAGCCCGGGAGCTGGCTAACCCAACAGGCAAAAGATGCTCGAAGGCTACTTGGTCGATGCATACGTTGTAATAGGCTCGGCCAAGACACACCAAATTGTCCGCTCTCATCACGCAACATGGCATACGCAGAGGTACCATTGGAAGGCCAGGAGCAGTTAAAAGATTAACTCCAACGACAAGTCGCCCGTTGGAGTCGTATTCAGTAGTACGCTTGGGCTGTTCTGAAATTTCATCTTCTCGTCATATGTATATAAATGCTAGGACAAAAAATGAAAATTTAGTTGCTCTCGTCGACACTGGCGCCTCCGGTTGTGCCTTTGTATCTTCTCAAACCGCTCAGAACCTCAAGCTCACCCTCCAAACTTTGAAATCGCCAATTGCTATCTTAGGTTTCGAAGGTAAACTAAGTTCGAAGGTGTCAAATTTTGTAGAGCTCCCCCAAAGCCTTGGTAACCACCAAGAAACCGTAACAGCGTATGTCGTCCCAAACTGTAAGCACGATATCGTACTCGGTCTACCCTGGTTAGAAAAGCACTGTCCCTATGTTGATTGGAAGAACCATTCAATTACTTTTGGTGAATCATGTCTAGAGTCTTCTTGCTGTCTCTTCGAGACGACAATTCCCTACCACAACACAGCACACCAGACTCTCAAACATGTGAATAATCCGGGACCTACAATAGAACGTCCACTAGTTGCCCCCGATAGTCAAACTCAACCCAGGCAAATACCCGCTGATGCTTTTACCCTGGCCAGTCAGCAACCAGGAAGCAGCACCTTCGCTCTCAGCCTCCGAGACCTTGACCTACTGCTAGAAGACTCAACACAACGCCTCCCCAGCTTACGTATAGGAAACGCGTCCATGATTGTTCCAAAAGACGCTGATCCAAAAGACTTTTTGCCACCTCAGTATCATGAGTATCTTGATGTCTTCGACCGAAAACAGGCAATTCCTTGCCACCCCATCGTTCTTGGGACCACGCCATTGATCCCACCCTGGGAAACAACCCCCTGTTTCCCGCCCATATTCAATGAGCCAGCCTGAGCTAAAAGCCCTCCGTGACTACCTTGACAAAGAACTTGCCAAGGGATTCATTCGCATCTCGCGGTCCCCAGCAGCAGCCCCTGTACTGTTCGTCAAGAAACAAAATGGAGACCTTCGATTCTGCATTGACTATCGCGGACTAAATGCTATCACGGTCAGAAATCGTCACTCCCTTCCTCTAATTTCTGAAACCTTAAGTCAACTGTCTCGAGCAAAATATTACACTAAACTTGACGTGATTTCGGCATTCAATAAACTTAGAATAAAGGATGGTGATGAATGGAAAGCGGCCTTTACTTGTCGTTATGGACTTTTCGAGCCTCTAGTGCTGCCCTTCGGTCTCTGCAATGGCCCCGCTTCTTTTCAGGCATATATTAATCACGCTCTTCGAGGTCTATTAGATCAATTCTGCACGGCATACATGGACGATATACTGATTTACTCTGATAACTTAGCAGATCATCGACGCCATGTCAAAACTATACTCAATCGACTTCGCGAAAATGGCCTGCAGGTAGATATATCCAAGTGTAGTTTCGAAGTGACTGAGGTCACCTATTTGGGACTTATCGTCTCCACTAAGGGTATATGTATGGACCCAAAGAAGGTCGCATGTGTCCAGGAATGGCCAACTCCCCGATCGGCGCGCGACATCCAATGCTTTTTGGGGTTTACAAATTTTTACCGCCGCTTCATCCCGGAGTTTTCTCGGTTAGCCGCCCCTCTCACAAACCTAACCAAAAAGGATGTTCAATTTAAATGGGACGACCAATGCGACTCTGCCTTTTTTCGAATCAAACAAGCTTTTAAGGATGAGACTATGCTAGCCCACTTTGACCCCCGACGCCAGACTGTCATGGAAACCGACGCTTCTGACTTCGTAACCGCCGCAGTCCTCTCCCCATATGATGACACAGGTATACTACGCCCCGTTGCCTTCATGTCAAAAAAATGTTGCCAGCCGAATGTAACTACGAGATATTCGACAAAGAACTTCTAGCTATTGTCAACGCATTCGAGACATGGACGGCTGAACTTGGTTCGGTGGAAGCATCGACGCTGGTCCTTACTGACCATAAAAATCTTGAGTATTTCACCACTACAAAAAAATTAAACCGCAGACAGGTCCGGTGGAATGAATTACTCGCAGATTTCGATTTTAAGATTGTTTTCAGACCCGGTATACTAGGGGGCAAGCCTGACGCTCTAACTAGAATTCACGCAGACAAACCAGCCGATAGCAATGATGTTCGAAATATTCATCAGCACCAAACACTCCTTAAGCCATCTCAAATTGTTCGCTGCATAGAAACAAGCCCCATACCCATACTTGGATCAACAAATACTGTGGAGCCTACCCCTGCATTAGCTACACTAATGGAAAATTGGGAGCAACATTGCAACGAAGATAACTACTGTCAGCAGATTCGATCTGCGCTTAATGACTCCTCTGCAAAGCGCTCGGATATTCAATTGGCCTCCTGTACCTTAACCCCTCATTCATTCTCTCTTAATGAAAGGGAGTATGTCCCACAGGTACTTCGCGAAATTCTGCTTAAACAGCTTCATGAGTCTCCTCTACATGGACATCGCGGAGCAGCCGCTCTCTATGGTATGTTAAGCCGTCAATACTGGTGGCCTAAATGTCACCACGACTCAGTTAAATACGCTCGAGGGTGCCAAGCTTGCCAAAGAAATAACCCAGCCACCCAAAAACCTTACGGTTTTCTGCAGCCCCTACCTGCTCCAGAGGCTTCCTTCCGTCACTTGACTCTAGACTTTGTTGGACCCCTGCCAATGTGCCAAATTAGAGGGTTTAATTACCGTTTTATCATGCAAGTTGTAGATCGTCTCACAAAACGGGTATGGATAATGCCCATAGAAGGTCCATCCGCTCATGAGACGGCCGAAGCGTTCCTTAATAATGTCATTCGTTTTGCGGGCCTCCCTGACTCTCTAACCTCAGATCAGGGCCGCGCTTTTATTGATAAAACTTGGAAAGAAATATGCTCCCGACTTGAGATTACCCATAAATTATCTACTTCATATCACCCTCAGACAGATGGCCAAACAGAACGTGCCAACAAAACCTTAGAAGTTTACTTGCGGCATTACGTCAACTACTATCAGGACAACTGGGCAAAGCATTTACCCCTAGCCGAGTTCTGTTGCAATAATAATGTGAACGCGTCCACCGGGCTAACGCCATTTTACGCTTCCTTCGGTCATCACCCTCGACTTGATTTCCGACCTGAGTCAGAGTTTCCCAAGTCTCGTGGATCTCCTGAATTTATAGCACGAATGAAATCTCTAGTCCAACATTGTAATGAAAAGATCACGCTAGCACAGGCCTTCCAGTCTACCTACGCAAATGAAAAGCGCCTCCCTGCACCAAGATACAAAGTAGGCGATCTTGTATACCTCTCGTTAAAAAATCTGGCTCTTACAAGACCATCAAAAAAACTAGATCATATCCGGGCTGGACCGTGGAAGATCTTAGCGATGAAGACCCCCCTAGTTGCAAAGCTAGATCTGCCATTCCAATTTAAAATTGACAATAACTTTCATGTTAGTCTCCTTCGCCCAGCCTCTATGGGATTTCCTTCACAACAAAACGTAATTCCACCGCCCCTTGAAATATCTGACTCAGGTCATGAGGTTCATGAAGTAGAAGCCATTTTGGATTCGCGAATACACCGAAAGAAATTGCAATACCTGGTGCGCTGGACTGGTGACAACGATACTACATGGGAACCTCACGAACACCTAGACGGTTGCCCTGATCTTCTCCAGGACTTCCATAAGTCTTACCCAAATGCACCACGCTCGCAGGAGCTCGCGACTCAAAATGAAGGGGGGGGTAATGTAAGGATTCTGGAGAAATGCCTTAGGCAGGGTTTATGGGTTCCTTGTTTAGTCCCACTAGGCTTTCTTATCAAGCGAGGACAGTTATGTAGTTTTCATTTCCGAGACTGAGATCTCCACGCTTTGTTTTCTGTCTTTAGGAATAGTTACATAATTCTAATTACATCTCACTCTCGTCCTCTGCCACCCATAGTGACCTACCGTCACCTCCGGCCACTTTACCTAGAACAACTCCCCGCTTTCCCATTTACCACTTCTCTAGAAAGCCCTTCGCGTTCCCACCAGGCGTCCTTTCTCAGTACATCGTACGCTACGCCCTCTCCTACGCCTCGAGTCGTGCGCCTAGTGAACCTGCGCCTGACACTCGTCAATTAACGGCCGTCACCCACTACAAATTCACGACGCTACGTATACCCACAAGGAAAAGATTAAGTCATAATATACAAAGCTTTGGTCTTGGGTTATAGGGAATATTTTCCCCACTGCGGCTGTACAAATTGAAGAAGTATTGTCGACTGGGGCGTGGGATAAGAGAGAGAATAGAGCTCCCATGGGAATGCTGGGACTGGCATTTCCGAGGTGTTTTTGACTCTAGAACGTTTGTCGGCTCCAAGACCATTACTTCGACGAATTAGTCAGGAGAGCTCCCTGCGAATAAGCTGCTTTCCAAAAGCGTTTAAGCTAGAGGAATTTATCCTGCTCACGAAACCCGGTAGAGACCTCAGCACAGCCAAAAGCTGGCGACCCATCACACTGTTTTGCTTCCTCGGAAAAGGCCTCGAGAGGCTATTGGCGAAACGGATGGAAAACTCCGCTCTATCACAAAAGGCGATGCCACGCCAGCTTTTGGGGCGCCCCCTAGTAAATGTGCCAACAACATCGTCGCATGCGTCTTCCACGACGTGAAACATATTGAAAGGCTATGCTGAGCTGGAATGACGTACCGTTTGGATGAAGTTATGAAAGGAGGTAGCTATGGCTTTAAGAGAAGTAAAATTCGTGAGTTATCCTCTTAGGACTTGGATCAATTGACGAACTTGAGGATATTCCCGAGTATTTTCAAGTGTGTGAGTAATGTGGAGATTGTTTAGATTTCTATTGTGTAAATTGCTTATATTATCTACGTGACAGGACTTTCCTATATATACATGAATAAAAGGGTTTCTGCACACTAGTGGATGTTCCACCATATCTCCTTGTCTAATCAAGAAAGGAAGGATGTGAGAGATTTTTGCGCCAATAAATACCATTAGGAATCTATTGGAAAATCCTATGACATACTAATGAGTGATGATATAGGTCCATCATATCTCATGGCGCATCTGCACATTATTCTAATGTGAACAGTTTATTATAATGCAGTCACGTTACTCCCCTAATCACAACAGAACATGCCATGTACAGGATATAGAAAGCAACCCTGTCATTCTAAACGTTCAAGGAACCTTCAACACTGTCCTCCACGTAAGGCCTCTGCTAGAAATGAGGAGAATGGACTGGCCAATAGCAACTGTCGATTGGGTAGATCATTTCTCCACGTACAATCCGGCTGAGTTCGATATGAATGTGAGATCGTAGAGTCGATTTTCCTGGAATTTGGACTTCCGCAAGGCTCGTCGTTGTCTATAATCCTCTTCTTTCTTTACATGGCTAAAGTTGTGGCAGGGAGCCAATAGAGATATGGCTATGCGGATGACGTCGCAATTCTTGGAATTGGCTCAACTCGCTACAGAGTAGCTAAAGGCGCCCAGTGAGAGGTCGATGCGGTGCTATATAAGCCTTTAAGAACACTGTATCTATCAACGCGGAATAAGCTGAATTGATCTACTTCCTCGGTCCGAGATCTAGAAATTGTGACCTGCCACCAATAGAAGTCAGAGTTTGGTAAGTACGAGCGTCAGGCGAAACTCGTAGGCTCTGATTTGACTTGGATCCTGGACTGAATTATGGAGGCCACGTTACCAGATGCGCCAGCAAAAGCATACATCTGGTACAGCACATTCGAAGACTAACAGGGTGCATCCAAGGCTAGATAACAGACCTACTAACCACAGTCATCCGCACAATAGCCCTCTCAAGCATAATGCAAGCGGCCAAGGCTTATTGGCTAGGAATTACTAGGGAATCGTAAAGAGGTGTCGTCCGAAACTTGATCGGAAAGCAATGCAAAGCTATCGATCAGGCCACCGTGGCTGGGATCTACGCAGAACAATCGACCTGGCATACCACGACAGCCACAGCTCTAAGGCAAGAAACCGGCATCCTACCGGCACATATTATCCTTGAAGAATCATGAATCCAATCCTCGGCCCGTATTACCCGGCTAGAGACTACCGAAATTGCCCGTCATCGCCTCGGACTACTGACACATGGTAGAAGCAGGCTCGGGTGTCACGGTTTTATTACAAAACGCATGGGCGATTTTGTAGATACAGTATAATAATTCTTATTCAATGAAGAGAAAATTCCTAAAGCAAAAAAGCACCTAAATATACTTTCTGAAGTATCCCCATTCGAGAACGTTACCTCTATGGATTGATAGACCCAGACTCTTCGCCGACTGCCTAAAAGATTCTCGATACTCCTATCGCCCTCATGAACCTCCAGTATGTTTCCAAAAGGCTCGCTGAGAGTCATCTAAGCTCCCTACCATCTGAGATCTTCCCAGGAGGTTCCTCTAGTGCTATAGCCCGCGCTAGCCAGTGTAGGCTATATGAATCCTTAGGCTGAACAGCCGTTATATTGGGATAGTCCGAATCTACGACTCCAAGGTGTAAAAGACCTTTCGACTCCTGCAGTCATCGGAACCCCCTACACCCGAGCTTCAACGGCCATGCTAGAAAAGTAGAAAAGATACGCGCAGATCAGCCGAATAGTGGCTAGGGCCATTACCACCCGCCAGTCTACGTATCTACAGCGACAGTTCGACTGCATCCATAGACAGAGTGTCATGAGAATTTATGACTATTGCAGGGGGCATGGGTGCCTTAATTGATCAGAGTGGAACCGGCACAATTGCGAGTACATAGGTTTACGGCGCAGAAAATCACCGGGTCATCAAAACAAGTGATCGTGTCAGATAAGTTCTCGATAATTCTGCGGCAGTCCAAGCGCTCATTACTGGGAAAACAATATCATCTTCTTGGCGCGTGCAGAAGTTTAGGACAACAGCAGCCAATAGGTTCGCGCCAGTAATTTTAGGATAAATTTGTTATAATAACGAGGTCATGAGGGGACAGATGAATACCTGAAATGGATGCAGATGATTATGGATGCGCGGATATAATTGATGTGGCTGTAGTGAGAAGATGTGTTGGAATGGACAGTAGTGAGATGGTTGATTCGCTATCTAACTGCGGAAGTATTGCTTCCTTATATATACATTCAGTACCCCAGTCCTGATCACGCACTCACCACAGGTGCTTCCTACTTCTGTCACAGTAACCACTTCCATAGCCCCTGACAATATCTCCTGTCATAACATACTATTGACACTGGTTGCTAGTGTGGAACTTCCGGGATTGCAGAGCTACACACCGTCGTCACATTGTATGCTGTTGCCACTCGGTAGCCATCAGAGTGATGAGCACCTCAGTCTAAATGCATTGGTCCACCAGGCAACACTCGGACGTAAGGATGTTGCCAGAGTGATTAGGTACTTAGCTGTGCTATCAGTGCCCTAATCTCACCTAGCTTACTGCGGCCGAGTGTCCGAGTGCCGCGATGGTGGAAGCCCGATGAGGCTCGATTGGAGCTGACCCGAGGTATTCACAACAAAATTCCCCATCATACAGGACTGGCGAGGAGAGAAATGGCCGACCGGCTCGCTCACAGAGAGCTTACATCGCCAGACAACTTTACGGCCATGGTAGACCAAATGACACTTGCGATAATATAGCGCAAATCATGCGAACTAGGGAGATATCTACTGAAAGACTAGTGGAACTCTGCCAGGCCGGAGTGATACGCAGACCTCAACCTTGAAATGTGGCACAAGAAACTGCCAGACTTTGCCCTTCCCAGAGCCTTCCTTGCTCGTCTTATAGCAGCTCGCAAAGAGTATGGCCACTTTGCGGTATACCATCTCCGCTTTATTATGATTGGTATATGATCTAGGAATGTACACTTGCGCTGGAATAGCTTAGATAGTAAGGAGAGATATCTTAATCGACATGCAGAATTGAAGTTACTATGATAGTTGTTATGTTACAGTTGGGGGAAGCTCGTCCCTTATCCCTTAACTTGTTTGCTTGTAGACTGATCACGTAACCGGTATACAGCGCACCAAAGTGTGCTCCCAACTGAGCAACTATGCCATTGATCCTATACCAAAAACCCATCTCTCATGCTGCACACAGTACTGCCTGTAATGTAGAGACTAGATCTCCTTCATGCGCCATAATTCCAGACTGCCGTAATGAATAGCTATGCACTAGCCGCTAGATCTACCGTATTATAGAGCTGAGCACAACCCGATTAGACCGTATGATAGCCTCACTTCACTGCGAGCACGGCGGGGAAAAGTTTTTGGCCTCTTCGTTCAGTGCGGAGGGTCACTGTCTCTACGGCGACGTTGGAAACTCAGCTCGGATCAAAGGGCCGGTGACTGCTCCAGGAGGATGTCTCGCACAGCGGGATATACGCAGTGGCAAGCCAAGGCAACGAGGTGGAAGCTGTTGTAATCTAACGCTTTTCATCCTCGGACTTCATGGTGAGCAGTAGTTGTAAAGCACGTGATGCCATGCGGGGGAGAAGGAAAGGAACGGCGAAAGCCGCTAGCTAGACCTAAGCGATCTGGCCCACTTGTAGATGTAGACATCCCTCTTGTACATAGAACACAAGGAAAAACCAACCTTAACTAGTATAACAACAATAGTAAGGAACTCTAACATCCACACTCAGTTATCTCATACATCATGACCCATAAAGCTCTATCTTATCTCTATCACTCAACGACAAAGCTTCAACAGAAGCAATGCGAGGCATTTCGTGATACGGAAGTCACTGGACATGGTAATCAAAATGAAATGCAAGTGAGATGAACTTCCGGCGCGTGTGGTGGCTAGGGTAGAAGGTTGGATGGGAGATGTTTTTTAACTCTTGTAATGCGATATTTTCAGTGGAAATTTTCTTTGCTTTTGGTCCGGGCTGCTTGAATCGGTATGATTCGACGCAAAGATGCCATTCGGCATGCTTCCGATGATTTGGGGTGAGATGAGGCATAATAGTACTCGTACGGTGGTCGACCTGATCCGACCTGGCCCATCCGTGCCTAAGCTCTAGGGGTGCGATGGGTGTCATGTAGCGGGTACGTGAATGAAGAAACGAAAACGCCTTTAGGTACCCACAAGTCTGCAGCGCCCAGCTGGCCGGCCTCTTCGAACGCTTCAGAAGGGTCACTATTTCTTCGGATTTAGTCCTAATGTCGGTATTAGGAAAGCTCCGCACCCAGTGGTTTTTGCAATTTTTCCCGGCTGCCATACACCCGCAAATGGCCATCGTTTCGTTGGCTGGAGAGGGGAGATAATGAAGGGCAAAGAGCTCCTCTAAGTTTATGGTCGAATGAGGGCTTGTGAGGGGTGGTACTGTTTGAGGGGAGCTGTATGGGAGGCATAGGAGGGCATATACTACAGGCATAGGTATCCTTGGCCTGTAGGCACAGAGGACCTGCATGTCCTGCATAGTCATAGACTCAGACAAGACATTAAAAAAATGAAAAAAATCCGTTCCATCTTTCGTATCTTGTTCATATCTTGTCCCGTGACTTCTATCTTAAATACTCTTTCGCCCCGTAACAAAGAGGGGCGTGGCATACAACAACATCTTTTTTTTTTTTCTGTACATTCGAATCCGAACGCTACCGACGAACCCATATCATTTACGATAGATACACAACTGGAAACTGACCGACAAGTCGGCAACAATGCCTGCTTTAAGGCGGAGGAAAAAGCCCAACCCCAGCCCAGTAGGGGCGGCCACACCCACTCGCATTACAAAGCGTAATAAACAACCACCTCAAACAGTCATCGTGGAACCTCGGATGCCTATTGAACTTAATCAAGTTCCCCCCGTCCCTCTAGACATGCAAATAGATTCTGATGATGAATTCATGGACCTAGAGGCAGAAGATGACGCGCTGCAGACTTTGTCACAGCCGCCGTCAAACAGCCATATCCCGTCTGTCCCTTTACAGCGGACTACGCCCAAAGTTCCGAAGACCCTGGCAACTCAGGATCAAGGCCTTGCTTCTTCCATATTTGCGGTAGCAACCCTCCCACCTCCGAGCGGCCAAGCGCCTGCCCCAGCCGCGGCTGTACAACGCTCTGTGGCCAACCCATCATCGGCCACTACTAACGAACTAGCCACTACCCTTCTAGCCTGGCAAAATGCCGGAGCTATCCATCTCCGCTGCCTCCCGCCTGCAATAGCGGCAGATCTCAAGGCAATCGTCACTCGTAGTGCTGCTAGGGTCATCGCTGGCCTATCTGTATTTGATCAGACAACCACAGGCGAAGACCCTCAAGCAACCAATCGATGCGCTGGGCCGGCAATTCGTCAACCCCGTCCCGAGACCTCGCAGAAGCAGACATACGCGACGGCAGCTACCCGAAATCCCATCCTAGCGACCCAGACTACTCCAACAAAGAAGACTGTTATTGCACCACCACCGAAGCAGACCAAGTCTCTCCCCAAAGTTCCTAAGGTCGACTCAAGGGTTATTATACGCCTACCGGCCGATCACCCGCTCCGAGGACAAGATACATTTCTCATCCGCACAAGGCTCCAGAGACTAACTGACCGGCCAGAGCTCATCAAAGATGTGCGCATAGTACCCTCGGGAATCGCAATAGTAGCGCCCACCGCCGCCCAAGCCCCCGAACTACTTCAGGTAGCCTCGGCATTTCAGACGATTACGGGAGACGTTCCAATAGAGCGCCAGGAAAATCGCAATACGTTCATCTTAGGACCAGTCCCTAAGTATGGCTACAACCATTTGGGGGAACGCGAAGCCCTCACCATGTCTGAAATTCGACAGGAACTAGCCACTACGAAGATTGACCCCGAATCAATCTTCTCCATGTGTGGAAACTCGAGGGACAAAAGACGATTGGCGAGTGGTCAAAAGCTGGCGTGGACTCAAATCATAAGATTCTAAACTAAAGAGAAAAGTATCTAGGAGGATATGAATCTGTATATGTACATAGGAGGTTCAACTGTTCAAATAAAGTTGCCAACACGAAACCTCCTGTCCCTCATTGCCTACAACCCAAGGGTTTCGCATGAAAACCAATATCCATGACAAACCTTTCGTATCGTAATCTGTCACACACAAGACTCGTGTGTGTGAAACTAGTCGTTGGAATTCCTGGATTGACCCTGTGTCGGCTTACCAACTATTGGACCGAAGACCACGTGGCCACTAAAATGTCGGGGCGTCACACTACCCCCCCTTTCTAAAGAACGCTGACCGCAGAGTTCTGTCCATAGACGAATTATCTTCAAGATAATCATAATCTTCTATTCCTTTTTCCCACGCATCGATCCACCTCGGAAGTGCTACAGGAGGGCCTGGCATGGCGGGGTTTTCGAGATGAAACCGCTTAATTAAGTGTGGGGCGTACATGAAATTAGAAGCGGGGTAATATTCCGGGTCTTCATCAGCTCCCAGCCAATTTGCTCTGTAATACAATTTTTTGTACTTTAATTTACAGGTGCGGATAGATTCAACAACCCATTCTTTATGACCTGGAATTATTTCTAGAGCTTCGGGCAGCGGATTTATCTGTCCTGGTACTGGGCTAGCAGGGTCTTTTCGAAGGAGCTTGGCGTGGAAAACACGATGAATTTCTCCCATCGACGCTGGTAAGTCTAATTCGTATGACCATCCTTTCTTGTTTACTATTTTGAATGGTCCTACATTTTGATGACCAAGTTTTTTACTAGGCCGGTCTAGAGATAAATTTTTTGTAGACAACCAAACTTTATCGCCAACTTGAAAATCCGGTTCACGACGATGAATGTCGACGTCTTTTTGTTTCTTCCGCTGTGCACTCTCCATATGATGACGAACCCATTCCCATGCTTCTTGCATTTGATGAATTCGATTTTTTGCTTCTTCTTGTGCAATAGCTTGACGAGCATTTTCTGGCTTTTGAGGAGCTTTCCAGTCAAAAGATAGGCGAGGTGGATGGCCATGAAGTAGCTGGAATGGAGAGGTATTGATACTATCATGGTGTAACGCAAGTTGTGCAAAGTCCATCAGTGGGAGTAGGCGAGACCAGTTATTTTGAAAGTGATTTACAAAAGGACGGAGTCTAAGGTCTAAATATTGATTCATTATTTCGGTCTGCCCGTCGGTTTCTGGATGGTAGGCTGTCGAAAGTTTTCTTTTAACTCCAAGGAGTAAGCAGAGTGTACCAAAAAATTCTGAGATAAACTGCGGGCCGCGGTCGGACACAATTGATTCGGGCACTCCCAGGTGTCGAAAGCAATGGACATAGTACATTTCCGCGAGATCTTTTGCATTCACAGATTTTTTACAAGGAATGGTGACTGCTTTTTTACTTAGACGATCAATAAACACAGCCACCATATTATGCCCCTCATCATCTTCCGGCATGTCTTTAAAATCAGCACAAATGTGTTGCCATGGGTGGTTTGGAACTGGCAGCGAATGAAGCCATCCGGGAGTTTTATCGTGGTTCAAGTGCGATCTCCTACAGGGGTGGCAATTTGCAACGAACTGTTCAATGAAGCATTTCATACCTTTCCAATAATAACGCTCTGCTAACAACTTATAGGTTTTCTTGGTTCCCGGATGGGCTGTTGAAGGTTGATTGTGTGCTTCACGCACGAGTTCTGTTCTAATATTATCCGCATCTGGAACCACTAGTCGCCCATCAAATAGTAAAAGATTTTCTTCCAGCTTATAATGTTCTTCTCCGGTTTTAGCAAGATCACGAAGTTTAGTCAGTGATGAATGAGACTTGTTTAATTCAGGAGGCGA
The DNA here is from genome assembly GCA_900239735.1 of Blumeria hordei DH14. NCBI lineage: Eukaryota > Fungi > Ascomycota > Leotiomycetes > Helotiales > Erysiphaceae > Blumeria > Blumeria hordei. The sequence goes on along the minus strand of OENG01000027.1, from coordinate 1,607,517 downwards.
TCGGCAAGCTCAAACGTCTCGACGAAGGAGATATTAAGAGCTAATTCTGTGGGGGGTCTTCTACACTACTTTTGGTTAATAGGGCTTTATTCCGTATTGCTGATTTCATCGAAGCTTGCTGTTTTACGTCTTGTTCACGACGAGACAGTGCATCAGCAGCGGCATTTGCTTTGCCTGCACGGTATCTTATTAAGAAGTTGAATTCAGATAGTGCCTCGGCCCATCGTGCTTGACGAGCATTCAAGGATTTGGATGTCATGAAATATTCCAAAGCTTTATGGTCAGTGAAGATTTCGATTCGCTTTGGTGTGCCTTGTAGTTCTGCGCGCCAGTGGGAAAGAGAGCGCACTATTGCTAGCATTTCCTTGTCATGAATCTGGTAATTCAATTCAGCTGGGGCCATCGTTTTCGAGAAGAAAGCCACAGGATGCCAATCATTGTCATCAGATAATTGGGAAAAACTCCAGCAATAACACCATCAGACGCGTCAGTTTCAATCCTGGATTCTTTGCTAGGGTCATAGTGTGAAAGAACGGGGGCGTTAATCATACGATTTTTTAGTTCTTGAAAGGCAGCTCTGCATTCCTCTGAAAACCAAAACTCGGCATCTTTATGAATGAGACGAGTTAAGGGTTTAGCAATTACTCCATAATTTCGGATGAACCGTCGGTAAAAATTGCAAAATCCGAGGAAAGATTGTACTCCTTTGACGTTAGTTGGTTGCTTCCAATTTTTAATGACAGAAATCTTATCAGGATCAACGCGAATTCCGTCAGTACCAACAAAAAACCCCAGATATTTTGTCTTTTTTACGCCAAACTCGCACTTTTTAATATCAACCTGAAGCCCGGCATCCCTCAAGCGTTGTAAGACAAGCTTGACTTGAGTCTCGTGCTCGGAAAGATCATCAGAGTAAATTAAGATATCGTCCAGGTAAACTGTACAGAAGACGTCCAAATAATCAAATAGTGTGTCGTTCATATATCTCTGATAAGTAGCGGGCCCGTTAGTGAGGCCGAACGGGAGAACACGGTACTTATAGGAACCATATCGAGTACGGAAAGTCGTTAATTCTTCTGAATCAGGATGCATGCGTATTCGGTGAAACGCTTGGCGAATGTCCAACTTCGTGAATATCTTTGCACTGTTTAGGCGGGCGAGGGTTTCATCAATTAGCGGGAGAGGGTAGCGGTCTTTTTTCGTAATGTTGTTGAGCTTCCGATAATCTACGCAAAATCTTAAACCTCCGTTGGGTTTTTTAACAAATAGAACAGGGGAAGAAAAGGGCGCTTGACTGGGGACAATCCAGCCCTTGTCTAAGTTGTCCAACAAATACTGTTTAACATTTCGCAATTCTTCGCTGGATTGGTTGTAAAGAGGACCATAACCTAGAATTTCGTTGCCTTCTACTTCTATTTTATGGTCATACGGCCGATTGGGCGGAATTGAGTCCGATGCGCTTTTTGAAAAGACATCCAGGTAGTCGTGATATTGTGATGGACAAATTTGACGATCTACATCTTGACCATTTTCACAATTTGCGTTATCTAATTCTCGACTATTTAATTCATGATCGATTTCTTGGAGACTAGTCGAGAAAGTTTCCACGTCTTTGCGGCGCGCCAGCAGGTTAAAAGTCACTGCAGAAATTTCGAGGATATCAGCCTTCACTGTATTGGAAGCTATAATCTTTCTTTTTGAGTGATGGAGACGCTCATTTACCAAGGGCTTACTTGGTCTCGCTGCAAGGTTATTTGATTTCGATGAAGTAGTTAATGGAATTAATGATTCTGAGGGTAGGGAGAATCTCACAACTTTTCTTTTGAGAAGGCGTACCGTATGATTTTTTTTTAATATTTCCTCGCCTTCAGGGATATTTATTTCTTGGATAAATGCGGCGTCTCTTCTGTCTGCGTCAATTTGGTGTTCAGGGAAAGGACGAGATTTTTTCAGCGGAATATTGAGGGTACGGCAAAAAGAAGGTTTTTGTTGGGGAGGGGTGCGCCAATATAATTTACGATTACGCAAGTCTGGAAGAACGTCGAAGTGAGCCATCCAACCGTCACCAAGTATGGCATCTTGGTTTGCGAGATCTAGAATGAGAAAAGGAATTTGGCTGAGAGAATATCCGTCAACCACCATTGTACAAACAAGAAAATGAGTAATAATACGCCGCGCGAGCCGTTATAACCCTTTGGTGTGATGGGTTTGGGTAGAGCCATAGGCTGGATTTCTAGGCGGTCACAGACATTTTCTGCTACCTTTCGGTCTATGAAGCAAAAACCATGTGCTCCGGAATCAGGGAGAGTTAGAATTGAAACCGATATTCCATTGGAAACTAATCTACAAGGAACACGAAATATATCTAGATTCCCCATCAACCGGTCGTAGTTGATTTGGAACAACTCGACCAAATGCCCTAGAGAGGAGACTTCCTCTAGGGCTCGTCGTTTTCCGAATCCGACTGAGTTTGATCTTCCGTTGTTGTTTGATCCACCTCTATTTCCTGAATTTGGCTGGATATGTTGGACTGGCTACGACGGGCCTGCGTACAGTCGGTACTGTAGTGACCTATCTTCTGGCAGTTGTAACACTTTACAGCTTCCGAATTGATGGTCGTGGGCAGTGGACGTGAGCTTTTCTGCGCGGCGAGAGTAGAATGGGAAGATAAAGGACCGAGGCTTCGTTCACGGGCCAAATCGTTCGGTGAGCTCGACTTTTGGTGGGGAGATCTCACGTGAATAGGTGGATTTGGAGTTATTCGACGAGTTTGGCTAGCTATTGCTTCTCGGTTAAGCTTCAGCTCGTTATCGAAATACGTGAATCTTTGGAGCGCTATCGATAAAGTGGGACCCGTAGCCATAAACGAAATGGCGATTTTGTGCAAGTCCGGGCTGAGTTTGTGGAATAGATCCGACAAAGTATCTTCAGGGGCGATGCGTGCTTTACTTGATAACTCCGAGAAACGACTGTAAAAGTGATTAAACGATTCCGAGGTCGACATCCGGCATTTATTGTAAGACACACGCGCTGTTTCACGCTCATTAGGATCACGAAAGAATCCAGATAGCCAATTTATCATTTCTTGGTCGTCATGGAAGTGCTGAGGATGATCCGACTTCATCCGTTGGGTCAGGTGTGACTGCGCGGTACCTTTTGTCTGGCTGAATACGTATGTTTTCCGCGCTATTTGATTCGTTAGGTAACATGCGTAGTTGGACAGATTTCCTTGGAGCATTATTTCCCAAGCGTCAAAGGTTGGGCTTATCCCGTCGTCCAATTTCTCTGAAAGGTCGGGAACTCGATAGACTCGGTCATTTACGGGGCTCTAGAAAAATTGGTTCTTCTAGAATGTCTTCGGTTCGGGGTATCATCGTGAGATGAACCTACATCATCCGCGCTACCGTGACTATCGTTGGATTCCAGGAACTTGTTTCTACGCCTGGCCGGCACTGTGTAGATAAGGTTTGTTTCTTCTTCGGGTGATTTCTTTACCTTTTGATGCGGTAAAACCTCAGGAATAATCGAAACAGGAGGATGTCATTAGGTTGTTTGCCTTTGTCTTTTTTTGTATTTGTGGTTTTTGAGGCTGACAAATTAGCAATTAGTTCGTCCTGGACAGTTATCTTTCGAGATTGTTCGGATAACTGAAGCTGTATCGTTCGGAGTATGTTGGCTATGTCCTCATTGCTCGTTTGTTGGAGGGGAGGTGGGGGAGATAGCTGTAAATCATCACGAAGATTCGGGTACAGGGGACTTATCGGTGAACGACGGAGAGCAGATGCACGGGTTGGAATAGCTGTAGATGGCCCAGGAGAGCCTGCTCTACAATGGACGAAGTCAACTGACGAGGTTCGTTTATTCTTTGATTTTCGGCGTTGGTTAATGTTATTCCATTTATTATTACCATCTTTATTGGAATGTTTTCCGGGTGGTGTGTGCATCATTGCGTAAGATATATTATACAGAAGGCGGTACAACACAATTGGTGAGACAAGAGTTATAGGTGAAGCTTAGAGTAAGCAAGGTTCACCGACGAAGCTATCAATCAGTAGGTTCGTATATAAAAAACTTATTGAGGGGTATTGTTTAGACCTTCCCAGGTCTTTGGAGAGAGTGTGAGTTTAGAATAATGTGGAAACTCGAGGGACAAAAGACGATTGGCGAGTGGTCAAAAGCTGGCGTGGACTCAAATCATAAGATTCTAAACTAAAGAGAAAAGTATCTAGGAGGATATGAATCTGTATATGTACATAGGAGGTTCAACTGTTCAAATAAAGTTGCCAACACGAAACCTCCTGTCCCTCATTGCCTACAACCCAAGGGTTTGCATGAAAACCAATATCCATGACAAACCTTTCGTATCGTAATCTGTCACACACAAGACTCGTGTGTGTGAAACTAGTCGTTGGAATTCCTGGATTGACCCTGTGTCGGCTTACCAACTATTGGACCGAAGACCACGTGGCCACTAAAATGTCGGGGCGTCACACCATGTCGTGGACTCGCCGCTCTGAACTCTCTCCGGACTATGAAGGGACTATTCGCCTAGTGATGGCTTCCGAGTCCGCTAAAAAGTACCCAACAAATCTGCGACTATTTGCTCGAGTGGTGAAGCTCCGGCAAGTAGACCACCAGCCCCCACTCCAGGTGTGTTCTCGTTGCCACGCGTTCCACAATGTGAATAGATGCACTCGCCGCCCTCGGTGTGGGACATGCGCTGCAGATTCTCACGTCGGGCCCTGCACCAGACCAGAAAAATGCCTTAACTGTGACGGACCTCATCCATGATCTTCTTTAGGCTGCCTCGCGCGACCCATCCGCACCAACGGAAGCTTCGCCCGCCCGGATAAAACTAGACTCCGAGCTATCCGAAACGAGGGCCAGAAGGCCTGGACCGCACTACACCCTCCAATCTCCGTCCAGGCCACCGCGAGCTCCGGGAACAATCAGGTTCCTACCCAACCCACAAGAATCGCCTCCCCCTCTCCTCCACAAATTGGACAAGAGTCCCGATACTCCACCCTGATGACCATAGAGGAATCATTATGATGACTCGGGGCCGGACGCACAAATCACAATCAATCAATGGTTTGTGCATATTCCAGGTAAGTGTGGGTAAACGGAGCCCGGCACACGACTCCGCCCTCGAACTTGCCTCTAAAAGCGGAGCAGATCTTGTACTAATTCAAGAACCCTGGATAAGTACTGATCTCTCGCGCAAGTTAACTAAAAATCACCAGAATACAATTCTTTCTCTCCCCTTCCAATCTGGACCAGCCGGCCTCGCGTAATGACCTACACTCGCAAGGGGTGCGGCCTTTCACCTTTCCAACCCAGTATTCACTCACGCGACCTTCTCCGGATTTGCATCTCTCGACGCGGCAAGCGTACCATTGACTGCTGGAATATATACAACGCTCCAGTAGGCGCGGTTGGCGCTGGGACGGCCTTCAGCTTCTTCTTAATCTTTCTGATATCCCAGATGTCTTAGCTGGTGACTTCAATATCCACACTCGGCCTGGGATCCAGCAGCATATAACGAAAATTCGGAAGGTGACTCATTACTCGAATGGAAAACTGCAAGGGGAATAACGTTGTTAAATGTATACTATGCCCCTCATGATGCCGGCGCTACTATCGATCTTTGCTTCGCACGACATAGTCTCAATGCATCTTGTGCTATCCGAATCGACCTGGAAGTTGGGTCAGACCACAGAACTCTACTAACTCAACTGTCAGACACAGGACCTGAAACAGATACCTCTGGAAAACTCAGATACTCTGCTTGCAACTGGGTCACATTCCGTAAAATTATCTCCGACAGACTAGTGGCCGCACCCTCTTCAGACCCAGAGAGAGAAGCTTCTTTCCTGGTAGATGTTCTCCAAGGTGCTCTTAACGCCACCTGTCCCAGAAAACGTACACAGGGACCGCGAAATCGATGGTGGACCAGGGACTGTACAAACGTGCACAACGCACTCTACCAAGCTAAGCGCTCGGGATCAGTGGCCACCGCTGAACGCCGTGCCTTTGGCAAGGCGGTCAAATTAGCTAAGCGAGGAATGTGGCGCAATAAAGAAGATCAGGTCTCTTGTCTCACAGAAGCGTATAGGGTTACAAGTTGGCATAAAAAAATACCCCGGTTTCATACCCCTCCACTCAATGGCCCAGACGGACTCGTCTTCACTCCCATGGCCAAAGCACAACTACTACAGGGGGCTTTACTGAGTAGGCACATGGAGCATGAGGATATAGTCATGGAATTCCAACTGTGGCAAGAGAAGCCTCCCTTGGCCTGCACTACTAATCAGGAAATCTTCAGATCTTGCTGCGTAGTCTCCTCATCGTCCCCCGGACTAGACGAGATAACCGCAGAAGCGCTAAGACAAGCTTGGCCAGTTCTAGGGCCCCGAGTGACCGATTTGTTCCGTCTGTGCGACCTGCAAGGACTACATCCAAAGGCCTTTAAAAAGGCCAGCATTATTATTCTCCCGAAGGCAGGCAACCGAAACAAAGCCCTTCCCAAGTCTTACCGACCAATTGCTTTGCTTTCGTGCCTTGGAAAGGGGCTGGAACGCCTCATGGCCCGACGTCTCTCTTTCCTTGCCCTCTCACAAATTATCCTTGCAAAGAACCAGTGCAGCGCTGTTCCTCACCGGTCAGCAATGGATCTAACCACAGCCGTTGCCTCTGACATCCAGTCCGCCTGGTTAGAGAAGAAGGTTGCAGGTATAGTAACGGTAGATGTTAAAGGTGCATTTGATGGCATTCAGCGAGGACGTCTCTGCCATAATCTCCGTACTCAAGGCTGGCCCCACAATCTTATCAAATGGGTTGCATCATTCATGGAAAATCGCGAGGGCGTAGTCGCATTGGACGGTTCAACAACTCCACCCTTCGCCATAAAATGCGGCCTCCCACAGGGATCACCGGTCTCACCTATTTTGTTCCTCCTGGCTATTGAGGGCATGCTGCGCCTCTCGCCAGGGTGCTTCGGCTATGCTGACGATGCGGCAATTTTTGCTTCCGCACCATCTCTACCTGAATGCGCAGCTCGCCTCCAAGAAAAGCTGGACAACGTACTTGCTTGGGGAAGTCTTAACGGAATCGAGCTAGAGATATCAAAGACTGAGCTCCAATATTTCCACCGGAAAAAGGGGAAACCCTTTGAGCCAAGCCTCCGGGCAGATAGCGTCGAGATCAAGCCTAATGAACAAACTCGTTGGCTGGGTGTCCACTTTGATCGCTGCTTCAAATTTCGCCACCACATTAAGCAAGCGTGCGGCAGAGTTACGGCCGTCACAGCGCACATAAAAAGCCTCTGCAATACCGCTCGAGGTATCCGACCAGCTCTAGCTAGACAGGCTTTACAAGGGGCAGCGTTTACAACCCTTTTCTACGGAGCCGAAACCTGGTTCTCAGCAAATACCTGCAAAGAAGATATTGCTTGTATTCAGCGCAGGATAAAACGATGCAGCCCGTGCAGCACTGCCGGTATACAAACCACTCCAGTGGCCGCCCTTCTGCGGGAAACTGGATGGTCACCAGCTCAGGGTGGCTCGAACGTATCCACAACCGGCTTGCAGTGCGAGTTGCCTCGGCAGACCCCAACATCCCTTGCGACTTCGCTGGAAATCTCCGAGAATGGCTTGGATTCGGCGCAGAATTTCCCCAGAACTATCAGTAAACACGACTTCACCTCCTGGACACTAAAAAGGGACGAAATACTCGCAGCGATTGGAGCGGTTGGTCGTGAAGCAGGGCTCCAAGTCTTCACCCAATGACATTCCTCAGCACCGCCCCTGACCTCTTCGTTTTCTCAGACGGAGCTCTGATGGAAGGCTCAGCAGGGCAGGGTACTGCATTTATCGCGGCGCAAAACATGTGATTGATCAAGGCTCTGTTCCTCTAGGTCAATCAGCAGAAGTATACGATGCAGAAGTCGTCGGAGCTATGGAAGGCCTCGCAGCTGCAATTAGAAGCCCAATGGCATACTACGCCACCAACATCACTGTCTGTCTCGACAACCAAGAGGCAGCGTCTCGTTTACTCCTTGGACCGCCGACACCAACAAGCTCGACTCGGATCGCAAAATTTCGGGATCTCGCAAGATCCTGGCCTTCAAGGAACCGTGCCAGATACACTGAGCCAGGAAGGTCTCTGTACGCTGGTGCCCAGGGCATTCAGGAATCCCTGGAAATGAAAAGGCAGATGCTCTCGCAAAAGCGGCTTGTATCATAACCGCCCCCAANACCCTTCGCCATAAAATGCGGCCTCCCACAGGGATCACCGGTCTCACCTATTTTGTTTCCTCCTGGCTATTGAGGGCATGCTGCGCCCTCGCCAGGGTGCTTCGGCTATGCTGACGATGCGGCAATTTTGCTTCCGCACCATCTCTACCTGAATGCGCAGCTCGCCTCCAAGAAAAGCTGGACAACGTACTTGCTTGGGAAGTCTTAACGGAATCGAGCTAGAGATATCAAAGACTGAGCTCCAATATTTCCACCGGAAAAAGGGAAACCCTTTGAGCCAAGCCCCGGGCAGATAGCGTCGAGATCAAGCCTAATGAACAAACTCGTTGGCTGGGTGTCCACTTTGATCGCTGCTTCAAATTTCGCCACCACATTAAGCAAGCGTGCGGCAGAGTTACGGCCGTCACAGCGCACATAAAAAGCCTCTGCAATACCGCTCGAGGTATCCGACCAGCTCTAGCTAGACAGGCTTTACAAGGGGCAGCGTTTACAACCCTTTTCTACGGAGCCGAAACCTGGTTCTCAGCAAATACCTGCAAAGAAGATATTGCTTGTATTCAGCGCAGGATAAACGATGCAGCCCGTGCAGCACTGCCGGTATACAAAACCACTCCAGTGGCCGCCCTTCTGCGGGAAACTGGATGGTCACCAGCTCAGGGGTGGCTCGAACGTATCCACAACCGGCTTGCAGTGCGAGTTGCCTCGGCAGACCCCCAACATCCCTTGCGACTTCGCTGGAAATCTCCGAGAATGGCTTGGATTCGGCGCAGAATTTCCCCAGAACTATCAGTAAACACGACTTCACCTCCCTGGACACTAAAAAGGGACGAAATACTCGCAGCGATTGGAGCGGTTGGTCGTGAAGCAGGGCTCCAAGTCTTCACCCAATGACATTCCTCAGCACCGCCCCTGGACCTCTTCGTTTTCTCAGACGGAGCTCTGATGGAAGGCTCAGCAGGGGCAGGGTACTGCATTTATCGCGGCGCAAAACATGTGATTGATCAAGGCTCTGTTCCTCTAGGTCAATCAGCAGAAGTATACGATGCAGAAGTCGTCGGAGCTATGGAAGGCCTCGCAGCTGCAATTAGAAGCCCAATGGCATACTACGCCACCAACATCACTGTCTGTCTCGACAACCAAGAGGCAGCGTCTCGTTTACTCCTTGGACCGCCGACACCAACAAGCTCGACTCGGATCGCAAAATTTCGGGATCTCGCAAGATCCTGGCCTTCAAGGAACCGTGCCAGATACACTGAGCCAGGAAGGGTCTCTGTACGCTGGTGCCCAGGGCATTCAGGAATCCCTGGAAATGAAAAGGCAGATGCTCTCGCAAAAGCGGCTTGTATCATAACCGCCCCCAATCTGGCCCCCTTTCATTGCCAGAGCGAGGAGAATTGTCAATCTTCGCTACGAAGCCTCTGCGTCGGAATACTGGTCGCAAACTGCCCCTGACCGGTATAGAGCGCTCAGAATCGGGCCAAGCTCCCGCATCACCCCAGAGCTCGCTAGCATGGATCGACGGTCCCTCGGCCTCCTTCTCGCTGCGCGGTCTGGCCATGGTGATTTTGCAGCATACCACCGTCGTTTTGCACACAGTAGCGCACCTTTAACATGCTCCTGTTGACAAGATAAATCGCCGGAGCATTTCATGACCTGTCAACATGGCCTACTACAGGCACGGCTTCGTGGAGCCAATGGCCCCCCGTCTGTCACGGTTTCGAGGGACAAGCGCTGGGGCAACTATGTGGTCGATGGTAGTAAATAATAATTCTAAGGAGAGAACTCCCACTACATCTATCTAGTCATATATATACGTGAAAGCCTCCTCGCCACCGAGGCTAATCCCTCTCCTCTTCCTATGCTATGGGGCTCTCCTAGTGTTCTGACTATACCTATAATACAGCACTATCGCGTTGTGGCGCGGAAGGATTGAACTCGGTCTCGTATATTTCCCGTTAGTGTAAGCTATTAACATGTGTTGCAGTGCCGTACTGCCGTGCCGCACTGCCGAGTTCGATGCCACATGCATGCCATGCCAATGCCGACGCAAAGGTATTGTATTGGGTGGCGTCGCACATTAGCGCATTAGTAGTGGTTAATAGCGCCACTCGAATCAGGCCTAAGTTAACCAACATAGGCTACAGGGACCAATCGGCTTACCAGCCGTTACACCGTCCCCTAGACGCTCGCTGGATTTTAAGCTCACCAGAAGGAGCCATCTTGTTCCGAGACTGGCTTATGTCCACACTATTTTTTCGAAGAGTTTCAAATGTACCAGTAATGGGGGAATCTCTGTCTGCACCTACATTTGTAGGACAGCCCTGATTACTTAGACACCAACGCTGTCTAAATACGAACATCTACATGTAGTTTAATTTACGTTTTTAATTATATAATTTATATCAATTTTAGAAGAGTCTCACTGATCTAGCGGCTATGCAGATCCGGAGCAGCGGGGTCTTTATCGGGTTTTTGTTATGGGAATGCCGGTGCGTCGGGTAGCCCTTAATAGGCTGAGCTAACCGGCATGGGGCTTTAAAGCACTGTTTGTTTGTTTGTTTATTAATTTAGGTCCTAGGCTATACCTGTTATCCCCTAAGGGTCAAAGACCGATGTTCACAGCCAAGATCATATCCCTGATAAGCCCAACTTGATCCCACCGCTTGAACCACTACACAAATAGTAGCTAGTATAAAATTCGCACTCGTACATAAAATTCAACCTTTAAAAACCAAACTCCTAACCAAAAACTATCCAGCTCTGTAGATTTACCAATCTCTAGTTCGGAAACAAATCTCCTCGACTTGTCTTCCTTCCTGTCATATCATCTGTATGACTAGTTTATATTATCCCCGATGAGATCAGAGGACGAATTTGTAGATGGGATCCCAAAACAGCAGGTTTCCTTCTCAAAGATGGTGAAAAATTCGTGACACTTTGGCCCGAGAAGTTTTTGGATAAAGCCACTATGTGACAATCTCCCTCTGAGTCGACGCGTGATGTGAGCGTGTAGTCGACAGTGAATAAAATGAGTAGAGTGGTCTCCTCCCACAGGTGCACTCCATTTGAACGTCCAGATTGTTGAAACGGCGATGATGCGCCGCGAAATTGCCATGGCCCGTACGAGCTGCAATCAGATTTCGGAGAGGAACCTCGAAAGTCCCAGCTCAGGTGGTTTTCTTCGTCGCATGAGCAGGTCGAGCTTGCGATAACGGGGCGGGCAAGCTTCGTTCCACCATTCGTCGAGTAGCGCCTGCCGCAGACGATTCATTTGGCCATGAAGAAATGCCAGAGTGATGGATTCTGGCTGTATTTCCGGGCTAGGCAGCATTCGTAGGGCAGACCTGGCGGCCGAGTCAGCTTCCAAGTTACCCTGGATTCTTGAGTGACCGGGAACCCATTTAATTGCCACGCGAGCTGTTTTGGACAACTCACGAAATTTCCGTACTTCATCGAGGCTTGTCGTGGAATTCCCCGTCCCGAGTGCGTTTATTGCCTGCTGACTATCCAGTAGAAGGTTGACTCGTTGTGTCGCGCTCTGGAGTCCCAGTGCTGCTTCAAGAGCCTTCCTTGCCCCGGTGATTTCCGCATCCAGAGCTTCACCCCCATGCCTGATGCCACTTCCCGTAAGCAAAGTCTGCCCGTCTCTCTTTAAAACGAAACCCCAAGCAGAGCGTCCATTCCCTTCCGATGAGCCATCCGAGTAGGCACAAATTTCCGACTTCGGCACCTGGTTGATCCATTGTCTACAAATCTCCATTTGTTCTTCCTTAGACCCTGCTTTCGGTAAGTAGGATGTAGGCGGCAGTGGTTCCGCGTGCTCTGCCTCTGGTAATTGTCGGTACGCCCGCTGGACTCGTGACATTATTACTTCGGGAACCGAAGTCCCTCGATTTCTCTTCTTATATTTCTGAGTGCCAATATTCGGGCACACAGCCGCACGAGTCCTCAGCGGATGGCGGTCATCCAGAGTTTTGAGCCTAACTGACAGTCGAAGTCGATTACCCTCCAGTATGATTTTCCCTGGTGGGATTCCTCCTTCTCTGTGCAGTACAACGTTCGCTGTCGTCCTCATTACCGGGAGTGCAGCTCGAAGTCCCATCAAGACAGCCTTGTCGATCATGCCACTTAGATGTGCTGTTGGTGGGGTTGTCATGCTTTTCTCGTCGGGCGTTTAAGACCAGGCCACCAGATTTCCGCACCGAATGTCGCAATAGGAACAACACACATGTCGACTGCTCGAATAAGCGCTCCTGGAGCGGCTCCTCGGAGAGCAGTGTTGAAGCGGCGCAGGTTCTGTGCGACTTTCAAGGCTTTACCGCACCATGTTGTTACGTGGTGCTTAAAGGTCAGCCGGGGATCTAGGTAGACACCCAACCAGCGAACATATTCGGCCGGCTCAATGAGGGTTCCATTGACATAGATTCCTTTCGCAGGCTCGCGGCACCGTGCGGGAAATTGAATTACTTCAGACTTACTTGTGTCGAAAGCAACCGCATTTTTTCCCACCCAATCCAGGAGATCGTCGACTTCACTCTGGGCTGCAGCGGCGGATTCCGTTATGGTGCGGCCAAATCCGATGATTCCGAAGTCGTCGGCGTAGCTGAACCTCAACCTGGCTTTCCGCTTCGCATTGGCTCTGCCATGTAAAGAAGGAAAAGGAGTGGGGATATCGGTGAGCCCTGGGGGACTCCACAGCTTAGCTGTCGTTGAGCGGTCACTCCTCCGAGTGACGAACTTGGACCATTCGCTGTGCTAGAAATGAGGTCGTCCACTTGAGGATCGAGTCTGGCCAACCTTGCTCCTGCATCCTTATCACCAGACGGTTATGGAGAACTGCGTCGAAGGCACCTTGAACGTCCAGGGTGACAAATGTAGCCGTCCATTTTTGAGAGCTTGCCTCTTCAATGTCGTGTACCACACAGGAGACGAGGTCGATTGCTGAGCGTTTTGGGAGCGCGCCAAATTGCTGTTGTCCCGTTACATCAAAGATCACAGCTAGATGCGCCATACGCTTAGCCAAGAGCCTTTCTAGACCTTTACCTAGGCAAGAAAGAAGGGCAATAGGCCTCCATCCTTTGACTGTCGTTGGGTCTCGATTAGGTTTCGGGACAAGAACGACCTCAGCCAGCTTGAAGCAGGATGGATGAATGCCGATCCTCACGCAGGCTCGGAAGAGTTGAGCGACGTACGGTCCGATTGTGTTCCAGCAAGCCGCTAGCAGCTCAACTGAGATTCCGTCTGCTCCAGGGGCTGTGTTACCACAGCCGATTGTGCAGTGTCTTACTTCTTCCTCGGAGATATCTTCATTCCACGGGATTCGGCTGCTACTTGTCGCTGTACACGGTGGCAAGTCGTCTGACGCCTGATGTCAGGCAAGAAGCTCATCGCGAAGTACCGTGGCTCGCTCTAATGGGTCCGAGATGAGGGTTCCATTATGAATAAGTGGTGGTGGGATGCTAGCCTGTCGTGGACTGGCATTTCTCAGCAGCTTGAACACAGCGCTCGGCGACTTCATCGCTTCGACCTGTTGCGTCTGGTATTCTTTTTTCGCAGCTCGGAGAACTGATCGAAGCTTTTTCGCGCAGATACCCCGTTCGGGAGAGGATAAGGCCGCTTGATATTCGGCGCGTGCTACCCTGCATGCCGGGGTCCACCAAGGTGCTGATTTTCCGCTTCTTGCTCTGGCTCTAGTTCCAGTCGCGTTAATAGCGGCATTAATTTGGAAACAGAGTTCATGTGCGTACTCTTCAACTTTGTCAACAGTGTCTAGGGCTGAAGGCGGCTTGATCCATCTGGCAGTGAAGGCAGCAAATTTTGGAAGATTTTTCTTCGTCACTCGGAGCTTGGGTATCCCAGCCTTCATTCTTGCAGCACGAATCGGAATTTGTCCCCGGATAGGAAGATGATCGCTGGTTACGCATTCACTTCGATCCACCCATGCTTGCGCGCCATTGATGTTAGTCCAGGCTAGATCCAAGGTGTTGCCAGCTTTGTGCGTGGGCTCCCCAATGATGAGACAGGATAGATGGTGTTGTTGCGCCCATCTATCGATTTCCTCTCCTTGTCCGTGGATTCGAGTGGTGCTCGGTTGCCAGGCCCAGTAAACTGAGTTGAAATCCCCCGCCGCAACAGAATTTGATGGTGGATCCCAGTTGATGAGAGGCTGCACAGCCTGTAGGTCATTAGGCGCTTTATAGACATTGAGAAACGTGATTCCGTTGACCACGACCCAACAATAGTCCGATGTAGGTGTCGCACAAGGAAAGATCTGTTTTGAAATTATTTGGCTGCTGTTTTTCCGAGTGTAAGTCACCGCTCTCGGCCTAGACTGATCCTCACCATGGGGAATATGGCAATCATATTCCCGGATGAGTTTTCGTTGACTTGCTCTGTTTTCTCCACAGAGGTTCCTGAACAAGCAATACATCGACTCCCAGCTCAAAAGCTCGGGCGAGCGCGATGTCCTGCGTCGGGCCTCCCCTTCCTACATTTATCGACATAAAATTTAAGGTAGGAGGGAGGCGAAAAGGGGCCCGTGGGGCACCTTTTATAAGCTTTCTTCACGATTCACGTCCTCTGTAACCTTGGTTACAGAAGGCGATGAATCGGTCATCAGCACTTCGAAGCAGTTGCTGGACTTGAAGCTCGTCTGAGCTATTTTTGCTTTTTCAGAGGCTGCTGAAACTGCGGCTTCAGCGCGTCTGACAGCTGATTTTGCTCGTACAACTGCAGCAAATTCCCGTTGACTCGCCTGCCTGATTGCTTCGAGGTTCTCTTTGGATGCTGGTCCAGACTTTGTAGGACGAGCTAGACAGTCGCGACTGTCCGATCGGTGGGGGCCTCCACAGTTGCGACACTTTGTATGTGCCTTACACTCTGCGGAGGAGTGCATTGTTGACGTGCAGTTCCAGCAGGCTGGGGCACGTGAGCAACCTCGAGTGCCGTGGAATTGCAGGCATCGTTTGCACTGGCTAATTGGCTGCTTAGGCTGGTGACGAACTGCAATTCCAGAGTCGTCAAAAAGTCGGAAGCCCGTTCGAGGGGCAGACGCTCTCTCGAAGTGAGCTATCCAAGTTTGGTAGGGAGCTCCTACTCGCCCCTTTCCGAGGGGACGGACACGTACCGAAACCGCCTTGGTGGTCCGAGTTATTTCTTCTGCCACCATCTCCTCAGTGACTGTGACCTTGCCCATAAGTGTGTAAAGGGCCACTGGAACCGTTGCGATTCGAAGGGCAGCCAGATCCGAGGCTGTCTCCACCTTAGCTTCAACTCTGCTGAATGATTCAGCAGCGTTTAAGAGAAGCTGGCGTGCTTCTTCGTTTTTGGCTTTCATTGCAAAGCCGGTGGGAACACGATACACATGTTCAATATCGGAGGATGAAACCTCCACCAATTTGGTCACGGCATCTCTCACGCCAGCTGGCGAAAGAGCGCGCCATGCGTGCTCCTCTCCGAGTCGGAGAAACAGACGAACATCTTTTGGCTTTACAGTCGCAGGTCTAGCTTGTTTCTTGACCTGTACTGCTGGGATTGGGGCGACTCGAACAGTCTTGCTGGAGCGATTGACATTTGGGGAGAGACCCGGGCGACTGTTGCCCAGGTCGATTTGGCCTGGGTCACTTGGCGTATTGGCTCCTGACTGTTCATCGGAGTTCTTTCTTTGGCCTTGGGTGTAGGACAACTTTTATTTTCCTCGCAGCTTGGGCGCTGTGGAAGGATTGGGGGGGCCGCACTGGGTCCCGACTTCATAAATTGAGCAATTGCTGCTCGGAGATATATTTTCATCGAGTCGATGAACGGATCGCTCGACTCTTCTGAGTATAGGGAGACCGCGGTCTCGACAGCATTGATCGCAGCAGTGCAGATCATTATATTTTTTTGCTGCTTGAGCTGCCCTGCGCTCTTCAGCTTCAATCATGGCTTGTAGTTCCGGGGGGTAGCCATTGATTTTTTGTTTCCTGCTTTCGCTGCAGGAAGGTTGTTGTTTTTCAGTCGCCACTGATGGGGGTGTGCTGGCGATCTGGGCAGGTGAGGCTTGATTAACCTTATTCACCTTTGGGATTGCTGCCTTCTTGACAGCAGGAGCAGCAATCTTCTTTGTTGATGGAATGACGGAGGTCACAGGGACCGCATCGTCATTTTTCTGGGCGAAATTCCATCTGGACTTGTCGAGACCCTCGATTATGTATTGGTCAATGACCATATCGCCCATTTCTACGTCTGGGTTTGTTGAGTTCGAGTCTTCCTGGAAGACTCTCAATCTTTCGGTCATCTCTGACTCCATCTTGTCTTGATCTATCGTATCGATCGATAGATTTCTTGCATCTACGCGCTGTTGCAGCCTGATTTTAATTTTCTCCATTGCTTTGTGCTGGCGCGCGGGGCGAGTGATTTTCGTAGGACCCGTCGCCATTTCGGAGACTCAGGGTCTTGCGACTATGATAATGATGAAATTAGCTTATGAAACTATGAATTGAAGGGTTGAGGGGATGGGTAGGTGAATTTTTCATCAATTTCAAGAAAATTTAAAGCACTGTTTTGTTTTGTTTTGTTTATTTTGTCCTAAGCTAAAGCTATGTTTTCCACATTGGGTCAAGGACAGGTGGAGCCCGTTAGGATCACTGTATACAGGCCCAACTCATTCCAACCGCGTGAACTCCCACATAAATGGTGGTGTTAACAGCAAAACTTAAATCAAAAACTTAAATCAAAAAACTAAAATCAAATTTAGAAGAAATCCCAATTAGGTCTGGATCCCGCGCTTCTCGCCCGTTCCCATTCCTGTCACATCTTCCAAGTGACAAATTCTGATCTTCGCTGAGAGCAGAAGATGAGCTCGCAGGCACCCTTCATCCAGTCGGTGTCCTACTATTAACGTGTTGAAGCCTTGTCGACTTCACTGAGACTCGCAGTAGCCTTAAACCTCCTCTTCGGAATCCAGAATTCCAAATCCCGATCCGTCCGACATGCAGACGTCGTTCTTCGCGCCGTAAATTTCCTCGATGGTTTTTTCGGCTGCAGCTTTGATGCGAGCATAATCTGCATACTTTTTCTGCTCGAGCTTGCGATAATTCGCAAGCTGCTCTTTTTTCACCGGGCCGGATTTGTTGGGTCTGGCTTTGCAGGACCGCGAGTCCGATCGATGAGGTCCCCCACAGTTTCGACACCGTGTGGGGGCTTTGCACTCCGCTTCCGAGTGCATTTTTGATCCGCAATTCCAGCAGGCCGGAGCGCGGGAGCAACCGCGTGAGGCATGGAAGCCAAGACATCGATTGCACTGAACTATATTTCGACGAGGTTGGAAGAGCTTTGCAGCTCCGGAGTCATCGAAGAGGCAAAATCCAGGTCGGGGCGTGGATTCGCGAGGGAAGAGCGCCTGCCAGTTCTGGTAGGGCGCTCCACGTTTGCAGGTCCCATGAGGACGAACAAGAAAAGGAACTAATTTGGTCACTCGCGTGACTTCATCGGCAACCATCTTTGCTGTCACGGCGATGGGGCCATCGAGAGTTCGAATTGTCTCCGGGACGGTGGCAATTTGTATGGCAACCAGATTTGATGCTGGTTCCAGTTTGATTCCAGATACGCTCCGTGATGTGGAGGAATCCAGGAGCTCTTTCCGAGCGAGTTCATTCTTTGCTGTTAGTGCAAAGCCTGTTTGTACCCGCTGAACCAACGTGATATCGTTGGCTGCGGTACCAAGTGCCTCTGAGACAGCTGATCTTACGCCAGCTGGTGCGAGGAGTCGGTGGGGGTGGTTGCGGGCGAGGCGTAGAAACAGTCGTGTGTCGGCTGCTGTCCTCGTATTGGCTCCCTTTGCTTTTTGGGCGGGCGGGGCTGCCTTTTTTGTCGATGGCCCAGCGCTGCTTACTAGGCCTGCCCGAGCTACGGTGGCCCAAGTTGTCTTTGGGGCCGGAGCCTGGATTTTCGTAGGGTTAGGTACCCTAATTTCTGGCGCCCTCGGTGAGAGAGGGTTGGCGGGGCGAGCAGGAAGGACTGGTGGTGTACTTCCTGGACCGGACTGAACGAATTGGCCAATGGCTGCTCGTAGGTAGACTTTTATACCGTCTACGAATTCTTTATTATCGCCGATCGAAAGAGGCGAAAGTGCTGCTTCAACACTGCTTATGGCAGTCGAGCAGATGGCGAGGCGGGCTGTAATTTGCGTCGTGCGACGCTTTTCGGCCTCCATTACTGATTGCAGCTCCGGAGGATATTCCGGTGCTGATGATGAAGCTGTGCCTTTGGAAGAGGGCACAGCGAATTTTCTTGCAGACGTTTCTGCATGTTCTGTCGTCTTCTCTCGGACGACTTCCTTCCCTTTCCTTGAGGTGCTTGTCTCTGGGGCAAGCTCGATCGGGGTGTGGGTCTCGGGACCAATTTTTGCTGACCTGACGGGCTCAGAATCAGTTATCTCTTTGTCGGGAAGGTTTGGAGACTTCCCTTCGATGAAGGCCTCACTCGCAAACATGCTTGATAGTTTTTGCGCGAGGCCTGGTGTTTTTGCGGGAGCCCTCGGGCAGACTCTCGCATTGTCCAACATTGCGTTGGGGAGCTTTTTTCGAACAGGTGGCATGATAAAAATGCCAGCGACTCGATTACAATTTATTGATGAATGCGACGAGCGCGAGAGGGAGGGAGAGGGGGAAATGGTGAAGATTCGAAAATTCGAATTTCAAAAATTGCGGTGTGGTGTGCGCAGGCACGACGTTAATATAAATAAATAAATAACTCGACTCCATTGCACTGGGGCTCTTCTGCGAACTTCGCATTTCGCATTTTGCGATGCGTTGGGACCATCCGAATTCCCACAATCGGCTTTCACATCTGCATTGTTGATGCACAGGGAAGGTTTCGAAGGAAGTGAGGTAAGTGAAATATAAAAACTCGTATCACGATGTCAATTGGTGAGATAGGCGGCGTGAGTGCTGCGCAGCTTTCTGGTAGATTCTATTTTATTTGCATGGCCAACATCGGTATCACAACTACAAATAGCATCTTGACTAACCGGCTTTCTATCACAGATTGCGCAAACATTCGTACCATCTTGGCCTGTATTGATGTGGGGCGAACTTCTGAGGTATTGCGATCACACAAGAGGAATGATAGCCAAGGGGCTCCTGATGCAGGTGTTTCAGGAGTCCTTAAGCGTAGATAACATATGAATTAACCATTAACTATCTTGTGGAGATGCGGGACATTGGTCAATAATTTGATTATTTTTGTAAAAAGTGGTGATATATCAATGTACACTTTGACTTGTGGGGTCTATCCAAATGCACCAGAGCGACGGCTAACATTATGCGACAATGGAAGACATTGTGGATAGTAAGCAGAGGTAGGCAAGGGGTTTCACGAATTGAGCTTTGTGCGCGCCAAGACTTCGCTTGCGAGAGTGCAGCTGATACTGTAAACACGAGTCAACAATGGAAACAACCGTGGTCCATCTCCTGGTGGTGTTCTCTGGTATAGCTGGAGTAGCCTGGGCACCAACTCCACTTGGGAAAGAGACTATTCAGACTACATTTCGCGCCGAGAAATTCAGTGAATGATAAAGGCATGTCTGGATAGCTCAGGGTTTTTGAGACGTTTCCCTGGGTGGATATTCACGGATGAGGGTTGACTTGGGGTGAAGTGAAAGCCTCTCTAACTTCACAGTGGTACTTGCAAATGAAATCCGAGGCATGAGTGTTCTTCTTGTAAATTGAGTTATACTTTCTGTATATTTTCTCCGATATTGTGTCATGGCTAGATAGCTGCATACGCAATTAAAATCTGGTGAAAATCATAGTAAGCAAGGTACGATGAAGTACATGTTACCTCAACGCAAACAGGAAGCAAAGTGTCCTACATGTCCTACATAGTCACAGAATCAGAGAGGCCAATAAAATGAATTATACAAATATAAAAACAGTGTTACTCGGGCCTAAAATAGTGCGTTTCTATGGTAAAGACGGTAAATCGTCAAAGATAGTCTTGAAGTCTAGGGTAAAAATATATACGGACAAGCATAGTCGAGATGAGCTACAGGAGCGGTAACTGTGTACGTGCCTATTAGAAATGAGTCGTGTAACATGACGAGCATTCTTAATAAAAGATTAAGAATAGGAATGGACACAACAAATAAAATGAACTAAAAATAAAATATTGAAAATATTGAGCCGGCAAAGTCGAATTATTCACCTTTCAGTGGTACCGGTGTTATCGCTCAGTATACTCTGCATGTCTGGGATAGCCAAGAAGAATCGCATCCAAATCGAAGTCGAAAGCAAACACAGGCACATCTATAATCAGCGACTTCTCGAGAATTGTTTGACCTATTATTCTCACGCGAGTCCTCTACCTCAATCTTACCACACTACCTCGCCTCAAGCATCGAAAATAGCATTTCTCACTCGAAATTACGATGCTATGTGTACCCGCAAGGAGGAAATTAAGTCATAATCTACAAAGCTTTGGCCTTGGTCTAATAGGGCTTCTCATCTTGAGGGAGGACAGGCAACTGGGACGTGGAACGAACGAGTGAAGAGGTCACAAATGGGCATGCTGGGACGCACATTTTTCGAGTGATTTGGACTCAAGGGTGTCTATGGGTGCAAAGGCAACGATTTCAGATAGTGCAAGCGACACTCTGAAAACAGGCAACGATGGAAGGTTTTTTGCTCAGCTTCCTGGTCGTCATCTCCCCGGATTAAAGTCGTGGTAGCCTAGACACCTACCTCACACGAGAAAGGGAGGACTATGAGGCCATATCTCGCGTGGCGGCTATATACAAGATGACAAAGGTATGTTAGGGTAGCCAAAGGTTTTTCCTGTTTTCACCTTGGTGGATATTCACGGTTGAGGGAAGGGTAAAAATCCCTAGCATAAAGGTCTCGAGTGGTATCAGCGAATGCACCTACTGCAAGAGAAGTCCAAACGTCAAACTGAGTTATCGTCGTATATACTCATCGGGGAAGCTAGTCTTCTCCGTGTCATGCTCTTGGAGTGCAGGGCTTGTGACCGTCACTAATAAACATCCATTCATTCATTCTTGAAAATATTAAAATTACAAACAATGCAATTGGCCACCTGCACACTTGACTCGCGCGCATAGTTCGTCCACAATTCTCAACATGCAGGCCCTCAATTTATGGACAACATTTAACAAGATCAGCTCTGGTATTCTGTACGATACGATCATGTTCGGTGGATTTTAATATTGGAACTTGCCGTGCTTGTGATGACTACAATAGCGTCACAGAGCACGAATAAGTTATGAAGTCACGGGGAATCTAATAAAATAGAGATTAGACACTGACTACAGCCGAAGAGCCAATCTTCTGCCCTTGCTATAGTGAATGGAAGTATTTCCTAATAATCGGCCTAGTGTTCTTTAGATAAAGGAATGCGATGAATACACGGCGTGCCACGCATCAAAAAATACACCAACCAAGCAGTTTTCATCATGCGACACCACCTATACACTCGAATATTTCTTCTATTCTTCCTCCAGCTTTTGTTGATCTCGATTGTTAATGGGGTACAATCCTCCAACACGTTTTATTTGTGCAGAGGAAGCAGCCTTCGAGTCTCTAGAGCGGAGAGAGTCGCCCAAACTCTCGTGCAAGAGAGAATGCAGAAAGTTAATGACGGAGAAGAATTTATTAAAATCTATCGTGGCACACGATTTGACATGATGAAGAAATTCAGCCCTCCGTTTTACTACAAGGTCCTCAAACCAATGGCCTCGAATAAGGGATTCAAGAAGAGTACAGAGCTTTCCCCAAGTATTTCCCGCTGGCACTGCTAAAGTTCAGAATCAGGAAAATTTGAATTAATGGTTCTCGTTGATAGAAAGAATCAATTCGTTACAGTTGTGGAACGAAGTCGTGGCAATTTTTACTCCCAGTGCAAGCTCGGTGGGAGGCCAAGACGGTATCATTTGAGACGATTGATTAAACATTTTGCCCGGCGCCCCAATTATGATCAGACCCATACCTACGCTGGCGATAACCGCTATACCATCCCAATTCTACGCCATCAAGCCATACTGCTCGCTCTGATCCTTGATCAGACTACTATTTCATCTAATACCATCCTCTTGACTGAGCGCAAATCAAGTAATACATCATCTTTAACCTGCTAAAATTGTAGCTCTCTAATCGGTCTATGCCAGCATATTCCAAGCAGCCATATTACTGTGGTTATGAGTGTGTTGAGCACGTTGTGGAACTACCTCTAGGGCGATTCAAAGGAGGTGGATAAATGAGGTTGAAGATATTTAAGATATGTAGAATCTTGATATTCGTGTATTTTAACTTGTCATCTCTTCAGACCATCTACCTGATGCTGCCTCTGTGTATACATGTCATCTACTCCCTAGCACATGGGATCTAAAAAAGGGTATGACCCTCATCATCTATTGGCAAACATTGAATACATCAATATCCAAATTCATTATTAGCTTTAAAGCTATTTATATAGTTTTAACTGTCCTTCATAGTCATAGACTGTTACGGTTTGTCCGTTATCTGAGCTTATGTGGATACCTAAGCGTATTGTTGAGGATTCATGTTGTAAGACTTAAAGGAAATGATAGAGGAAACTGGGAGATACGGCACTACTAGCCAAGGGACCAGATCAGTGTCACAGCGTAGTGATTCTCGATAATGTGTGGCTGGGCGGCAAGTATTCGGCCTAGGGCGAAGAAATCAGTAAAGACAATCACTGAGGGGCTGAATGTTATAAATACCCGTTAGTTGTAGCTAGATTTCTCTTTCCTCTTTATACAGTTTATTAAATCGACATAATCATCACCAACTCGGGTTTCCCGTCACAATATAAACTGTATCTTTTCATCATTTGCCCGTCATTAAGTATATCGCAGTCCTAGTTGACAGTGACTTAGGGCATCCTATAATCACAGGTGTTAATCAGTAAGCACCTTAACCAAGTTGAAGTTGTACAGGAAGTTGATGCCAACGTTTGCTCTACCATCAACATCAACAGACGAGGCATCTAGCTCTGGACGATCAAGTCGTCAAAGTAGGATCTCATTTAAATCAGCGCAGGGATTTGAAGTATTAGTAACGGGTCCAGATATGGACAGAATTAACATCGGAACGGACTTGATGGCATCTGGTTTGTCTGACCAGGAGTCGATGCCACAAGAGAAATCACGAATGGACATGCAGACGATAGTCGAGGAGATGAGGAGAAGAGACGTTGATCACAGGAGGGAAATGGAGATGTTACAATCTCAAATGAGTCAAATGATGCTACTCATGCAGGGAAAATCACAGGGTGAAGGCCAGGTACCCCCGAAATCGGCTAAAGGTAACGACAATCATCAACCCGAACGTAGGGAGCTCTCTGGCAAGGAAAAACCACTTAAGTGGCCGGAAGCCTACGATCACAAGGATAGGAAC
Source organism: Blumeria hordei DH14 (assembly GCA_900239735.1). NCBI lineage: Eukaryota > Fungi > Ascomycota > Leotiomycetes > Helotiales > Erysiphaceae > Blumeria > Blumeria hordei. The sequence goes on along the minus strand of OENG01000027.1, from coordinate 1,583,852 downwards.
AAATGGGCAACCACCCACGGAATACTTCGATATATTTATCGGCGCGATGTAGAGGAACGGCAAATCCTGCAACCATCAGATTTCTTCATGCAGCTCTATAGCCACGCGGTGACAGGGACTGCCAAGGACATGATCACCGGCCAATTTCAACACATGCTTGCAATTGATGCAATATGGGACGCTTTGGGATTATTACAGGCCATGGATGACACCTATCGCGATAGAAACGAAGAGCAATCGGCGGCTGCGCTATTTCATGCATGCCGACAATTCAGGGATGAGAGCTTGTCGTCGTACCTACCGCGTTTTCAGCAATTGCTCACACGAAGCCCCAGCTCTACGGGAGATGATAAGAATAAGATGTACCAGCTCCGTAATTCACTCAATAAAACCACAAGAAATCACATGATCGGTCGCTCGCAGCCACAAACCTTTCGTGAACTCGTTGAATATCTGTCTTCACTAGGTTCGGAAATTGAAGAGGTTGGCATGACAAGAACTAAGGAGTACTTACTCGGTCAGGCTGGGTATTTTGATGACGGCACGCGAGGTATTGCTGGTGGTAAACTGCTCGGAGGAACCTCTCAAGGACCCCCTTATCATCCAGCAAACAGAGATATCGCCAATAACAAGGATTTAGATGGGGACACAAGGATGACCGGTGTCAACAAAGTCCGTGCAAAGTGGGTTTCACAAACTGAGTTAAACAAACGGAAAACAGATGGTGTATGTCTGCGATGTGGAAGGAAAGGGCACATAATAGCAAACTGCCATCTACTCCCAGCTAAACGTCCCGAAACCACAGTTCAGGCTTTAACTTCTGTAGAAAATGATGCGAGTACTGAAGAATTCAATGTGGTGGGAAGTGAGTTAAAAGGTTAGCTCCTGAACAAAGTCGTGTTCAGGAGCCTGGAAAGGAAGTTTCAAATATGGTGGTTGGATCAAATCAGATTGAAGATACCGACGTAGAGTACAAAATGAATGGATCGTCTTTTATAATAGACACAATAATTAATGGAAGTTATTCTGTACCTACTTTGATTGACAATGGATGCGAATGCCTAGCCGCCGTTAGTAACTCCCTAGTACGCAAAGCTAATCTTCCTCGGACAAAAATAACTCCCCGTAAGCTTACCGAAGCTACACAAAATCGCCACCACGAAGATCTTATCACGGAAATGGTTAAAATGGAACTTGATATAGACGGATACCAGCGTACCTTATTTGCATATGTAATATCAGGGTTGTCTCATGATCTGATACTCGGTAAACCATGGATGGAACGGGAAGATGTTGTTTACAACGCAAAGGATCATTTTATGGACATCAGAGAAGCTATTGTGAACAGTCAGCCACTCAGAGTTTGGGAGAAAGGTCGGCAGCCGAAGATGGATGCACTACAGCTAGGGTCGAATATCAGAAGTTTGTCTGCAGGTGTGTTCCTTGCAACAGTCAGGAAAGCCAGGAAATCGACGAGCGGCACCCAGTTATTTTCTGTAACACTTGCAGATATTCAGAAAGCGCTTGCACCATCAAAGAAATCACCAACAAACTTGGAAAGGCTTCCTGTGCAATATGAAAATATTCAGACCTTTTTCGCAAAGAATCAACAGATAAACTTCCACCTCATCGGAAAGGTTGCGATCACGAAATTAACCTTGAACCCGATAAAAAAGTACCATGGGGTCCCTTATATGGAATGTCAAGAGATGAATTGTTGGTACTAAGGAAGACCCTGACAGAACTACTTGACAAAGATTATATTCGCGCTAGTAGTTCACCAGCAGGGGCCCCAGTACTTTTTGTTCGGAAACCAGGTGGGGGCCTTCGATTTTGTGTTGACTATCGTGCTTTGAATTCCATTTCAAAAGCTGATCGCTATCCGTTGCCTTTAATTAAAGAAACGCTTGCTAAACTGAGCAGAGCTAAATGGTTCACAAAGTTAGACGTACGAGCCGCGTTTCATAAGTTGCGCATTAAGGAAGGCGATGAGTGGAAAACGGCTTTTCGGACACGATTTGGGTTGTTTGAATGGCTTGTCATGCCATTTGGATTGAACGGTGCTCCGGCCTCTTTCCAGAGATATATCAACGAGGCATTACGTGAATATTTGGATGATTTTTGTTCTGCTTACGTAGATGACGTACTTATCTTCACCAACGGAGATGAAAAAGAACATCAAAGGCACGTAAAATTGGTCCTTGAAAAGCTTCAGAAAGCCGGGCTAGGGCTAGATATTGATAAGTGTGAGTTCAGCGTTAAAGAGACAAAATATCTAGGTTTCATCATATCCTCGAATGGTGAGAATTCGTCGGTTAAGATGGATCCAGCAAAGGTTAAGGCGATATCGGAATGGGAAGCACCAACGACGACGAAAGGACTCAGGGGATTTCTAGGGTTCGCCAATTTCTACCGTGGATTTATCAAGGGATTTTCAAGAATTTGCGCACCCTTAACGTCTCTGACAGGTAAGGGTACACCATGGAAGTGGGGCCACGAACAAAATGAGGCATTCGAATTGCTCAAGGAAAAGTTTGTCGCAGAGCCTGCTCTAGCTCAGTATGATCCTGACCGTGAAACAATATTGGAGGCAGACTGCTCTGGTTATGCGCTTGGTGGATGCTTATTACAGAAGCAAGAAAATACCACATGGAAACCAGTGGCATACTATTCTCGGAAGCTGACCGGAGCAGAAATGAATTATGAAATTCATGACAAAGAACTCCTAGCTATTGTAGCAAGTATGAAAGAATGGGACGCAGAATTGAGAGGTTTAGCTCAAGCTTTCACTATTCTAAGTGACCATATGAACTTAAAGTATTTTCTAACCACGAGAAGGTTGACAGAGAGGCAAACTCGGTGGGCTGAATTTCTATCTAGATTTAGGTATACACTTGTGTACAGGAAAGGTGTAGAGAGTGAGCGTCCGGACGCACTCTCAAGAAGGGATCAAGATAAACCAAAGGAAGGTGATCCTCGACTTTTGAGCCGCGAGCGACAGGTTTTAACGCCAGTCCATGCATCAAAATTGAGTGTTGGCCATTCTGTTCTGGCAGAAGGTCATGAAATATTTGTCAATGAGGATCTACAAGAGCTGTGGAACCAAGCAATTAAAAACGACAAAAAATATATTCAAGTAGTAAATGCAGTTCGAAGCGGAGAGCGTGTGTGGCCTAAAGACATCAAATTACAGATAGAAGGTTCAAATGAGCCTAGTCCTATTAAAGCAACTATTGCAGCGTGTGAATTTGATGAGACTATTGGAGTAGTTCGTTACCAAGGACGTATATGGGTACCTCTCTACGAACCGCTAACAACAGCACTTATCCAGAACATCCATGACGCAGCAGTCTCTGGTCATCCTGGAAGGGATGCAACGCTTGCTCAAGTCGCTCGAGAATATTTTTGGCCTGGGATAAGCAAATCAGTCAAGCGATTCTGCAAAAATTGCCATGTATGCGGAAGATCATCAATTTGGCGACACCAAAAACTAGGGCTTCTTAAACCGTTACCCGTACCTGACAGATTTCATCAGGAACTTTCTATAGATTTTATGGTAGACTTACCAAAGTCAAATGGCTCAACAAATATCATGGTGATCACTGATCGCTTGTTAAAATCAGTAACACTCGAAGCAATGGATAAAATGGATGCAGAAACGTGTGCTAAACGATTCCTAGAATGTCATTGGCGTTACCATGGATTTCCAAAAGCTTTAACTAGCGATAGAGGGACCAATTGGACAAGTAAATTTTGGAGACGGCTATGTGAATTAGTTGGAATTCAACAGAGATTGAGTACAGCTTACCACCCTCAAACTGATGGAGCAACGGAAAGGATGAACCAGGAAGTCCAAACTTACCTGCGAGCGTATGTTTCCTATACTCAGCACGATTGGTCCGACTGTTTGGCTGCTGCTCAACTAGCGATAAATAATAGGGACGTGGCATCCTTGGGTGGTTTGAGTCCATTTTTCGCGACACATGGGTACCACGTTAATCCTATCCAAACAATTAACGATAATTCAACTATCCCTACATCCACAGGAAAAGAAAGGGCTGAAAACTTTGTCGAGAGATTGGAAAATGTAACGGCTTTTATGCAATCCGCAATGGCCGCTATTCAAGAACGTTACAAGGATTACACGGATAAAAAGAGACACCCGGCACCAAGGTATGAAGTTGGTGATAAAGTTTGGCTACTACTGCGAAACATTAGATTGGAGGATCAACCTTCAAAAAAATTAGGGTGGCAACATGCAAAGTATACTGTCACAAAACTGATTTCGCCAGAGGTGGTGCAACTTGATATCCCTGGAAGAATTTTTAACAGATTTCACGTCGACTTACTCCTACCAGCGGAAGAAAATCCGTTGCCATCACAAATACTAGAAGATGAAAACCCAGGTCCAATCACTAGTGATGATGGTGAAGAAGAGTACCAGATTGACGAAGTACTTAGGTGCAGAACAAAAAATGGTGAGCGACAGGCTCTAGTGAAGTGGACTGGAATGGCACAGCCAGAGTGGACATCGCTCATAAATTTGCAAGATGCTGCAGCCCTCGACGTTTGGGAAAAAAAGTGGGGCTCAGCAGAGACAAACAATGGGCCAGCGTCAAGGAAAGAAAAGAGGAGAGGGTAAATAGGGGGGTTATGTTACGGTTTGTCCGTTATCTGAGCTTATGTGGATACCTAAGCGTATTGTTGAGGATTCATGTTGTAAGACTTAAAGGAAATGATAGAGGAAACTGGGAGATACGGCACTACTAGCCAAGGGACCAGATCAGTGTCACAGCGTAGTGATTCTCGATAATGTGTGGCTGGGCGGCAAGTATTCGGCCTAGGGCGAAGAAATCAGTAAAGACAATCACTGAGGGGCTGAATGTTATAAATACCCGTTAGTTGTAGCTAGATTTCTCTTTCCTCTTTATACAGTTTATTAAATCGACATAATCATCACCAACTCGGGTTTCCCGTCACATAGACTCAGTAGGGACATAAATATAATTCTATTCTATTCCACATGGGATCTTACTATCTATAGTCTTCCATTTACCTCCATATGATCTAATCCCATGTTATTCGATCATATTCTATACCATTGTATTCTTTTCTATCATATTCTATTCTTGTTGGAAATATCGCGCAATAAAATGGGCGCAATATTTATGGAACGAAAGTAGAAGTTGACTAAAAGAGTGTCATGTTCGGATTACAGCTAAAAGTGAGGGAAGTGTGCGCTACAAGTACAAGTGTACATCACGCAAAAGAGTCATCCTACATGTATATATAGTACCGGTCATGTGTCATAGCTTAATAGCTGCATACACATTAAATGATTTAAAAAAAAAAGTACAAATGTAAGCGACACGCAGCCTAAGCCACACCATAAACGAGTGTGGCGCCATCTAGGCATAGAAACCCCCCCAATAACCTCCTTGTGCCCACGCCATACAGCCGCTCATATATCTAATAGGTAGCCTGAAGCACTACCATATTACCCATTCCAACCTCTTAAACACACACAAGATCGTGTCGGGAACCTAGACGAAATGGAGGGCCCATACGTCCACAACACTCTGTGTCTCCATTTCCAACAATTCTACTATGTTCTATTCCATTCATTGCATAGATATTGTAGTGTACTGATCTATGCAACGACCTGCAGAGATGTCCTCGTACAATGACTGGATGTAAGGATTCCCTGTTTCATTCTTAATTTACTATATATTTTTAGTCTTCTTCCAAGCGGCTATGACAATACCGTAGCTCTTTGCACTGGGTACTCTATTATTAGGATAAGACTTATGTTATGATGGAACAATGGAAAGAAATCATGTCAGTAAATAAGGGCTTGGTCTACTGAAGCTGAGCTCTCCACGCTTAGTTTTGTCACAACCACCACCTTCGGATTACCTCAGAGTACCTCTTGTACCTTTAGGTACCACTAATACCCACTCAAAACTTTAGACCTTTTAGCTATTTCTATTACCCATCTTTCAAACCTTTAGTTCCTCCTAGTTATCTCCAGTATACCTTCAGTCATCTCTTGCGATCCATTCGACCTCTTCTCACCCTCCCATTCCGCTTCAAGTCAAACGCCTACGCTCCAACCTGACACTGGAACACAACACATTTCTGATCTTTTTTTTTTCTTTTCATCTTATGTCTACGCTTATGATTACTGGAGGACGAAGGCTGAACACCTGTCAGTAGTGTCCTCTACGAGCCTGGGGGTTGAAATATTTCTCCAGAGCCGAGATATAGTCATGACAAAAGGTGAATTTGGAGGTTTTCGTCGAGTTGGCGATCGGGAGGAGTGGTGTAGGCTCATTTTTGGTCGAAAATCTGACTTGCAGAGATTTCACGACTGCACAATTCAACGAAATCAATCATCTACACCCCAGATACAACCCGCAGACAGGCTATAACCTGTCTGGTGTTTGTATTACAACAACCGACACCTTCAAGGTCTGAGTTTCTTTCTCTGGAAAATCATTCCTAGCCAAACTCATCTCGCGGCCTATCGAAGCAATCTCACACCTCCAAAAGTCAAATTGCCAAAAAAGAAGTAAGAGAATTTACGATCTTCCACAACTGCCAGTCTTTTTGAAGGTACGGACGAAATACTGGCCTTGAATGCGTCCTCACCTCAGCCAAGAGCACCAACAACTCTACCTACGACGAATCGCCACTGACGAAATACGTACGACATTTCGCTGGTACACTAACAAGAGCGTTCGACAAAGGTTGGGTCACCGGTGCCTCGGTCTTGAGCTCTCAGTCGTGTTTTCAACCTCCACGGTTAGGGGTACGGCAGCGACGGGGCATGGCCGGAGGGGTGGACATTCTACAAAGTTTCTGAGATGGCGAGGTTGACTAAAGAACAAAGGGACGCTGTATGGGGGGAAAATAGGGAATATAAACAGAGGAAGCCTCCAATAAAGAAAATGACCCCTGGATGAGATGAGGAGATGCTGAGATGACCCAAAGCAGGGACTGAATGGAAGGGGAAGGTTACAGATTGCGAAGGGGTCAAGGGCTCGGGCGCGTGGTGGCCGAGGCTGATGAGGAATTTACGCTTCGGCGTGTCAGAAGAGGGTTATCTGGACGGTTGGGCTTGACATGATTCAACACATGGGTGAAGTCTGAGGTGGTCCAGTCATTTAGGTGGGACGAGGTAGTCAACCTGATCCAGCCCGGCCCCACTCGTGCTTAATCTCCAGTAGGAGTGCGACGGGAATCAATGCACCTGGCACGTCAATGAACAAACAAACAGGAGGGCAAGACTGACACCTGTACGTGGTGCCTTCTACGAACCTGGGAGTGAAATATTCTCCCAGAGCCAAGTTCAGTCAAATTTCGCAATACCGATTAAGTTGGCCCACGAGGCAATAATTCAAAATTCTCCGCCACGTCAAATTTTCGCTCCCAACGAGTTCGACTCCTACTCAAGTCTCATCAAGTTTACAAGTACGACCAAGTACATCCTCATTTCAATGACCACACCTCTCATCAACTATTCTCTGGCCTCAGCTAGCCGCCAAATACACGCCCACGCCGATATTTATACCCGACGGAGGAAGCAAAGCGTGGCGCACAAATCTGGGAGGCAGTTCTTTGAGACGGATGTGAGAGGGATTGGGACAAGTTTACAAGATGATACGGAGGATGGATACACTCTCGACAGGCGTGTGATTTTGAATTTTGGCAGAGTTTTACGAATTGAGCTGTGTGCGCGCCAAGACTTCGCTTGCGAGAGTGCAGCTGACACTATAAAAACACGCAAACGATGGATGGTGCTGTAGTCCGCCTCCTGGTGGTGTTCTCTGGTATAGTTTGAGTAGCCTAGGCACCTACTCCACTTGGGAAGGAGACACCTCAGACTACATTTCGCGCGGAAGAAATTCAGAGGATGATGAAGGCATGTCTGGATAACTCAGGGTTTTTGAGACGTTCCCCTGGGTGGGTATTCACGGATGAGGGTTGACTTGGGGTGAAGAAAAAGCCGCCATAACTTCGCAGTGGTACTTGCAAATGAAATCTGAGGCATGAGTGCATTTATTGTAAATTGAGTCATCTATTCTGTACATTTCCTCCGATATTGTGTCATAGCTAGTTAGCTGCATACGCAATTAAAATCTGAAAAAAAAAAAAAAAGAACAAACAAACAGCTGTCCGCCACTCTGCTTTCCAATTAAAATGTAGCAAATTTCCCTCTACCAAGAACTTCCCTTTTTTTTACAAGTAGTTTTAAATTACACCTGCAGAACAAAAAAATAGAAATACATAGTTCCATCTAACCTAAACCCCACACCCGATCGTAAAATTTCACTTGGAAATATCTAATGGGCTCTTTGGATTTCGTCGAAGAATTTTGTCAGCTCCACCCATGAGTGAGGGTGTTTGCTGAGTAATGCCAAGAGCAGATGGCCTTCATGTCACTTGTAGGCATTTCAAGTTCAAGTAGCTAGACTGCCCTGCTAATAGCATGTATGTAGCCGTGAAGGCTAATTGTCCCGATCTGAATTTCTCATTTATCATAAAAGAAGAAAGACAACGACATGCGCTCGAGATCTTCTGTCCCCATCGAGCGGGTTTTTCCCATGACGCTAGCACGGGCTTTTTCATAACTGATGTGTGTCCAGGTCACGGGACACTGCGTTGAGAAGATTAGTGGGAACCTATTATGTAATCATCTATTAGCGTGCACGTAACATTAGGAGTTTCCAGTTAGGATTAGAACGAACAACTCACATCTGACTCAACGAACTCCACAGGCATCCAATGATACTAATTACAGGCGTGCTTTGAGTTTCAAGTCACCGTAAGCCACTTCGCAATCCCTACGCACGAACGCACACTGAAGCCGGGTAATTCCGGATCCATATGCAAGGCTAAAGCTTGAAACATTCACTGCTCCTCACGTCACTAGCATATTAAACAGCTCTAGATTGCAACGTATTACCCTTGCGAATATTGTCGTTGAAGTCTCCAGCTAGAAAATTACAGTACAGCGGTTAAATATGACGAGTTAAATATGCAGGTGCGAAAGGGAATGAGTTTGTTAATTAACGATCGTCCTGTGCTTCACTATCGGCAATACTAGGTTCACGATATAAATCTCTAGATATTGACTGTTGTTCTTTACAAAGCCAAGCATAGAATCTTCCTACATTTGTACAACCACTTATTCATGTTCAGCTTCCTTCCTACAAACAGCATTCGACTCTTAGTTACTCTCCCCACTGCTTTAACCAGTATTCACCTCTACACGCGTTCCCATGTGATTTCATACGCGCTCATCATGTGCGCGCTTCCTGCGAACGCCATCACTTACTATGAGATCCTTACATTTCGGCCTCACGCCGCGTACACGGTCGTCCCATGATTTCAGGCCTTGGGACCTAGCGTCACCGACTCGAGTGTAGATATTATATATAATCTAATGTGTGTATGGCCACCAAACCTCAAAAATATTAAATGTATCACAAGTATCAAGTTCGCAAAACTCTCCATTACACGCCAGTGGCTAGCTGTGGTCTCCTTTTACAACTACCAATATTTGAGGCTGAATGTGGTGTCTAGTTGGACGGAAACGCATTCACCATTGCCCAAAAGTAACAGGACGTGTGGATATCTGGTGGCACAACATCTGCCATTCCCGGATTTCATTCACCTTTAATGGTTAGCTGCACTCATATGCAGATTAGGCTTTACTGAATGGGACCTACAACCACTAGTAGGCCAAACCCAGACCCACTATCACAAGCTTTCAGACTATTACTAACAACTTTGCCACCACTTGGCTGCTTTTGATTATGGATGCCTTGGACGTAAATCTCAGAAGTAAGCCTGGGAATTCTTTAAGGAATGCAGGGAATGAGGATAATTAATCAAAACCAATACCCTTGTGATTGATAAAAGATTTTTATTTGGAGTGAATCTTCTTTTCCCCACTACCGTGTTACACAAGCAAGGTGAATTTGTTTGCGTCGGCATTAGCAGGAAGTAAGGAGTCTAGCTTTATCACAACCTCAAACAGTAATTTGGATAGCTATTCACTTAGATCACGCGGTGATCAGTATTGATGAGGAACATTTCTGTCTATAAAGCAGTCAATCCCATCGAGTGTTTAGCACCCTCTATATCATCAGCATCCCCTCGCAATACCCTTTACCAGCTTCTATCTTCATCTCAGTTACATTAACCATTTGTCTCCCATCATCTTCAACAATAGCCATCGTGATATTTACCCAACCTATATTCAGAATGGATCAATTTAACGAACTGTTCGAGTATACCGCTCGTAAACCCCTCACGCCAATACTGGATGAATTCAGAGAGGCGGTTAAAACTAACGCTGACAAATTGGACGGTAAATATTCCCTATACGTATAGGATATCATTTGCTAATTAAGCAGCAATTTCGGATCTATTACACGACTTAAGTAAATATAGCAATAAATTTAAAGAAAATGAGGCAATTTCAACCCTTGACGAGCAGCTTTCTCAGATATTATCTAAGATAAGATACAACAATGTCTCCGTTACCGAATTCGACCGACTCATCAACTCCGCAGAAAGCTTTGCCAGTGACCGTCAAATCTGGACTGATGTCATATCAATAGCCGACTCTCTCACTCAGAAAACTTCATCGACCTCAACACACCCTCAAACTTCAGCCCGACCACAGAAACCTTCGAATGTCAATTTAATGCGAGACGTCGCAGAGCCAGTTGGTTATGACAAAAAAACTGCCTCTCTCACTGAGGCCCTAAAGGCTGAGCTGACAGGGAACGTTTACAGATCTGTTGGCAACTTTTGGGAGGTCCATTTCGAGAGCCTAGGCTGCGCATCCCTCACAAAGCGGGTCTGGGAAAGCTATCGAGACAATGGACAATGTGGCAAGGACAACCTTTTTTCTGATCAAATGGACGAAGCAGCCATGCGACGCTGGTTCTATGCTCTACATGATCGGTACTTGAGCCAGTTTCTCGAGGACGCGGAGGAGCCGATCAGCGGTGAGCCAGTCGTAGCAAGGTCGTCAAATGATCCGAAGGTGCGAGGGAGGTTTTCATACACCACTGCCCCGTCTCAGCTCGAGGGTGGTCTGTCACCACGAAAGCTCGACTTTTTCATCGAGAATGTCGCGTTACCTGAAAGCGACATTCACGAATGGAGAGAAGTCAGGGTTGTGGGAGAGTTTACTTGTTCTGCGGAACAGAAGGGTGAGAAGGCACACCAGTTGATGAGATACGTGCGCGAAATGTTCTACGCGCAGCCACTGCGTCGTTTCGTGCATGGATTCTGCCTTCACAAGAAACACTTGGAGCTTTGGATTGTCGATCGGTCGGGCGGGTACAGCTCAGGCGAGATTGACGTTATCAATAGTCAAGAAAAACTGGTCCGAGCCCTCTCTTCGTACATGTTGATGAGTGACGAAGAGCTTGGGCTTGACTCATTCGTTAGGTATGTAGGACAACAAGCTTACATAACCATCCCAGAAGGCGATAAGCCTTTGGAACAAATTGAGGTCGTACCAGAGCCTGTGGCCCGTCCCGTCACGATATACTCACGAGGAAATACTTGCTATCAGACGGCTGATGGAGATTATCTGATCAAGTTTTCCTGGGGTAGCGGCACCAAACGAAGCGAGATCGATGCGTTGAGATTAGCCAAGGAAATACCAGGTGTCATCAATCTTGAGAGGTCCGGCCATCTCTACAATATTGAGACGCACCGCAAGGATATTGACTTCTCGAGCGGAAAACGATGGAATATGAGAGTTTGGGGACGTATTCTGACCACTGGATCAGAATCGGCATCGTTGGACCGCAATGAATTTTATCTCAAACGCGGGCTGACTGTTGCCAAACTCTCACCATTTGGACGACCCCTCCAGTCCTGTAAATCTGTTCGAGAACTCCTTGTGGGTATTCGAGATGCTATACTCGCGCATCGACGGCTTCGTGACGAGGCGAGGCTTCTTCATGGTGACGTCTCAGAAGGGAACATAATTCTGAGTCCGAACAAAGAAGGAGCCATGGAGGGAATACTGATTGATCTGGATATGTCATCGCCGATCGAGAGTAGTAGAAAAATGGATGAAGTGTTTGCCATTACCGGAACCATGAGGTACATGGCGCTGGAGCTTTTGTGGAATATCAAAGAAAATAAATTCACTCTTCCGCAGAACTATCGGCATGATCTGGAATCCTTTTTCTACGTCTTGGTCGTGGGGTGCATATGTTATGGTCGTGAACCGAAGAGTGAACCGAAACACTTGGAAAAATGGTTTACTGAATCTGCTGAATCGAACTACGAGTCGAAGCTATCTGATATAAAGCAGCATTTTGACGCAATGATACTTGATTATTTCCCACCGGCCTTTGAAGGTGTCAAGAAACTTGCTAGTAACTTGCGCAAAATATTGTTTGGACAGGATTTCGACCGGTTCGGCATAGACGAAAGTACCCACGACCTGTACGATCCGATCATAAGTGCATTCAACGAAACTATTGATGAGATTGCTGGTAAGAATATTCTTGAATTTGCATGAAACTTGTCCATTTTAATTATACATTTGCTGACCGATATTATTTAATTTAGAAGAACCCTTGAAGAAAATAGAGGCGACGGAGGCGACGAAGGCAACGAAGACAAGGAAGACCTCGGCGATGGATATGCCGGATAGAAGGAAGCGACAAAGAGGATAATATAATTATACATAACACATGGAGTTGCGAGTAATTTAATATTATTTAAATTGGAATTATATCAATATTGAGATCATTTTGCCGATGATCAATTGAAACACACATGAATACTTATTTTTGTTGGGTGATGATTTGGTAAAAACACTAAATTGATATTTAGTGTATTCTCTTGAGTTGCACCGAAAATGAGCTGTTTCATATTCAAGCAGTTAAGCTGATCATATTGAAACATGACCTATTAAAACATGACCCCTTCGGCATGTTAACGAGAATTACAACCGAGGGATTGGAAGCAGTGTATTATAAATTATTATATCGAGTTAAATTAGTTCAGTACATCTGCATATCTGGGATAGCCAAGAAGAATCGCATCCGAATCGGAGTCGAAAGCAACCTCAAGCATATCTCCATTTGATGACCTCTCGACAATTCCATTCTTACTATTCTCATCTCAGTCCTCAACCTCTTTCTAACCACGCATCATCTTGCCTCAACGACCAATAAAGAAGTTGCTCCAATTGCAAACAGGAGCTTGCCCCATTAATTACCGACCATCACTCACTACAAATCTACGACGCTACGTATACCCGCAAGGAAGAAATCAAGTCATAATATACAAAGCTGGGTCATGGTTTATGGGGGACTGATGCTCTAATGGAGTTCTACATCTTGAGGAAGGATATGCGGCTGAGATGTGGAGCGAGAGGGGGAACAGGTCTCTGAAGACGATGCTGGGACTGACATTTTCGAGGGGTTTTCAACTTTGGAACGATTGGGGCGCCAAGACCGAGATTTCGGCTAATTAGCCAGGAGGGCTTCTTTTGTCGATGAGTCAACGGCACTCTCCAGCGCCCTGGACGGCACAAAAGAAGTTAGGCTAAGCTACTATACAGCAATCACGCCCTGTCAAGACTTTTCTGACATTCCAGCACGACCTTAGGGAAGGAGTTGGAAGGAGGCTAGAAAGGCAGAGGGTGAATTTCCCGAGGTACCCACAAGTCTGCAGCGCCCAGCTGGCCGGCCTCTCCGAACGCTTCAGAAGGGGCACTATGTCTTCGGATTTAGTCCTAATGTCGGTATTAGGAGAGCCCCGCACCCAGTGGTTTTTGCGATTTTTCCCGGCTGCCATACACCCGCAAATGGCCATCGTTTCGTTGGTTGGAGAGGGGAGATAATGAAGGGCAAAGGGCTCCTCTAAGTGTATGATCGAATGAGGGCTTGTGAGGGGTGGTACTGTTTGAGGGGAGCTGTATGGGAGGCATAGGAGGGGATATACTACTGGCATAGGTATCCTTGGCCTGTAGGCAGAGAGGACCTGCATGTCCTACATAGTCTTAGACTCAGACAGGACAATAAAATGATTTAATAATAATAATAATAATTAGTTCAGTACAGAATTGGTGTGAGCATCCACTACATGCTCATTATTACACGCGCTGGTATGCGCTTACGCGCTTATCGCTCCCGCATTAGCGAATATTTACGAGAGACAATAAATAACCCATTTATCCCGTTGCCTGACTAGCACGTGATATGCTCTGCACCTTTCAACTTTAACATGACCCACTATTCATTCGTTGATGGTAATAGCTGAAAATTTGACCTGGAGAGAATCTACGATCGCTTATCTGAATCAATCGAAGTATATACACGGCGAATAGGAACCGCAGATAGAATAAAACCTGTCTGAGTGAGTGATAGAGTGATGTTCTCATTGTACTACTTGAGACATGGACTATGGAGTACATTGAGCTCTTTGGCCTAGGCCACACCTTGTACACTGCTCCTTGCCTCTTAATTTCTGTCAAATATCATTGATATATTGCCCGTGATGAATTGCCATTCAGCTCAGTATTTGCCCATGGAATATAGCCACCTTTTCCAAGGAACCTTCCATTCAAAAAAATATAGTATCTGTTGAAAATATAGAGTATAGATATAAGTCAGGTGATGATTAATGGCAGTTATTGATTAAGGTGTCGGATTATTACCAGTAGTTTGGTGTCACCTTGTCCCCCAAGGGATGGGGCCTTAGCCGTAGCTGAAGTCCGGTAGACCTTTAAAAATAAATAAATAAATATTACCAGTAGTTCATGATGTTACGTGGTTATGTCATGTGACATAATTCCATTTAATCTTCCCGTAGCACTGAAGAGAATAGAGAACAACAAGAATTATTGACGACATACTGCTAGCAGCTACAAAGTGAATACGCCTACCAACAGAAGGGTTTGATTGTTGAGTTTTCTATTACTTCTATGTTGGCATACACTTTGTTGATCCTACTAGGCTCGATAATTAGTAGTCCCGACCGACTGGTGTTTGGCGACCGGAGATTGCGTATACTTTCACAGACTAAACCATCATGATGAAGTATTGAAGGTAGGAGCAAAGATGTACTATCTTCGGACGTCATACCTTCGTCGAGTAATACTCTAGAATTCTCCCTGTCATGATATCATCTAAATCGGAATAATCTTACTTGGGGGTTTATGACGTCAATTAATCAATAGCATGCGATATTCTTGAGTCACTGAGAGTATGATATCACCGAAAGTATGACATCATGAAAATCATGATATTATGGAAAGTGTGATGGTTAATTGGATTGGGCTTGGTATATAAGAGAGCTAGTATTAGAATATTCAGACCTCACGCAACGTCTTCTGAAAAATATATACGCTTCTACTTCTAACTTCATCTCTTCTTTGGGAAGACCATTGCACTGCTTCACTTCTTCTGTCTCCTTCACTCCTCTCAGTGACACTTCCGCCTAAGTTATTGTCGTATGATCCCCATTCCCTTGACGATCTTATTTCGTACCCTGTGGAACTATCGCCATATTAGACTCCTTGAGATATACCCTGTGTTAGCGTTGTTGACTGCTGTTAATAGGAGATCCCGCACGGGCTATCTATTGGGATTAAAATGAGTCTGGTACCTGTGTTTAGAAGAGCAGTCGAATTGACATCCTTTTATCCTTTATCATTGCATAAGCTTCCCTCTACCAATAAGTCCACGAACTAAGTAGTGGGTTCTATATTTCAATAGGTTGGAGCGTTAGCACAACTAAGTGATACCTGGCATTGCGCGGCTGGGTAGCAAGTACAATGCCTATGGATAAGTCATCGGTCATTAGACCCACGAAGATAATCTCTTATAAGTACCAGTTAGTAGTAGGTAGAGTTCTCTTTTCTCCTTATATAGTATAATAAATTGATTTACTCATCACCAACTCGGTTCCTGTCACAGTACGACTTTGAATAAAAAAACAAACCACAATTTCATTCTTGAATTTGATTTAATTTAGCCCGTTCTTGCGCACAATGGGCTCAAGCAGGTGTCTACCAACCCTTATATCTACATAGGAGGAAAGCATTGTTACAGCCGGCAAAGACGAATCCGTCACCTTCCAGTGGTGCCGGTGTAATCGCTCAGTATGCTCTGCACATCTGGGATAGCCAAGAAGAATCGCATCCGAATCGAAGTCGAAAGCAACCTCAACCATGTCTCCATTTGACAACTTCTCGACAATGCCTTTCTAACCATTCTCATCAGAGTCCTCAATCTCTTTCTAACCACGCACCATCTCGCCTCAACGACCAATAAAGAAATTGCTCCAATTTCAAATAGGAGCTTGCGCCATCAATTACCGGCTATCACTCACTACAAATCTACGACGCTACGTATACCCGCAAGGAGGAAATCAAGTCATCATATACAAAGTTTGGGTCACGGTTTATGGGGGATTGATGCTCTAATGGGGCTCTACATCTTGAGGAAGGATATGCGGCTGAGATGTGGAGCGAGAGGGGGAACAGGTCTCTGAAGACCATGCTGGGACTGACATTTTCGAGGGGCTTCCAACTTTGGAACGTTTGTGGGCGCCAAGACCAAGGTTTCGGCTAATTAGCCAGGAGGGCTTCTTTTGTCGATGAGTCAACGGCACTCCCCAGCGCCCTGGACGGCACAAAAGAAGTTGAGCTAAGCTACCATACAGCAATTACGCTCTGTCAAGACTTTTCTGACATTCCAGCACGACCTTCGGGAAGGAGGCTAGAAAGGCAGAGGGTGAATTTCCCGAGGTACCCACAAGTCTGCAGCGCCCAGCTGGCCGGCCTCTCCGAACGCTTCAGAAGGGGCACTATGTCTTCGGATTTAGTCCTAATGTCGGTATTAGGAAAGCTCCGCACCCAGTGGTTATTGCAATTTTTCCCGGCTGCCGTACACCCGCAAATGGCCATCGTTTCGTTGGCTGGAGAGGGGAGACAATGAAGGGCAAAGAGCTCCTCTAAGTGTATGGTCGAATGAGGGCTTGTGAGGGGTGGTACTGTTTGAGGGGAGCTGTATGGGAGGCATAGGAGGGCATATACTACTGGCATAGGTATCCTTGGCCTGTAGGCAGAGAGGTCCTGCATGTCCTACATAGTCTTAGACTCAGACAGGACAATAAAATAAATTAATAATAACTACCCCTGCGCCAGTGTGCGATGTCACCTAACTGTTGAAAATATGGAGTACAGAGATAAGTCAGGTGATGATTAATGGAAGTAATTGATGAAGGGTATTTTATTTTTATTTTTATTATATTAAAGTCCTAAGCTAAAGCTCTAGGTCCACTATAGATACAAGACTGGTGGAGCCGGCGGGGATCACTGCTTACAGGCCCAACTCATTCCAACCGCTGGACTTGCTACAGAAATAGTAGGAAGTAAATTACGACGCGGACACCACCTACTCCAACTCCTAGATCAAAAAATCAATCCTTTTCCCTAAATCCAAATAGCTACAATCTTTCCTCAGAGAAACGACACTTCTCGCCTCGTTCCCTTTCGTGTCATGCGTTGTGGCAATGACTAGTTAATCTGATCCCCGCTGAGAGCAGTGGATGAGTGAGCAGGTCGTCTATCAAAACAGCCGGTTTCCTGCGCAAATGTTTTGAAGCTTTCGTGGCATTTGGGCCCGAGAAGCTTTTTGATAAATTCAACGTGGGACATTGACTTTCTGAGCCTACGCGTGTGTTGTGCGTGGCGGCTACAGTGGATGAAGTGGGTTGGAGTAGTTTCCTTCCCGCAAGAGCACTCCATAGGAGCGCGTAGGTTGTTAAAACGGCGATGGTATGCCGCAAAATTGCCGTGACCCGTTCGGGCTGCAATTAATTCTCGGAGCAGTGCCTAAAGAGAGACAGTTCGGGTGGTTTGCGTCGCCGAACCTGTAGGTTGAGTTGGCGGTATTTAGGCGGACAAGCCTCTATCCACCAGTCTTCCAGCAATTTTTGCCGCCGGTGATTCATGAGACCACGAACATATGCCAGAGTACATGATGCTGGTGGAGTATCCTGGCTAGGTAGCTCTCGAAGGGTGGCACGGGCAATGGTGTCTGCCTCTTCATTTCCTTGTATCCCTGCGTGCCCTGGCACCCATTTTACCAACACTTTTGCCACGTTACTTAATGCACGAAAGCTGCGTACATCTTCTAGGCTAGTTGAGGATGAGCCCGTCGTTAGTGCGCTTACAGCCTGCTGGCTGTCTAGAAACACGTGGATTTGCTGCGACCCTCCTACTTTCCTAGACTTTCCATTATCCAAGAACTCCAGTGCGGCTTCCAGAGCCTTCCTTGCTCCTATTATCTCTGCATCCAGCACCTCTCCCCGTGCTTGATGCCACTTCCTTTGCCGATGTCTTTCCCATCCTTTTTCAGAACGAAACCCCAGGCAGAGCGTCCGTGTCCTTCCGATGAACCATCTGAGTATGCGCAGATGTCCGTTCCTGTCGCGTTATTGATCCATCCAACGCAGTCATTGCGTTCCGTCAGCCTTGAGCCTGACTTTTTAGGGTAGACTACCGGCGCCAGGGCCTCGGGGCCTCTGCTTCCGGGAGCTCTCGATAAGCACGCTGTAACCGTGACATTTGAATCTCTGGTCTGGCAGAGAGTTTGGCGGTCTTTTTGTACTTTCGAGTGCCGACATTCGGGCACACGGAAGCGCGGATCCTCAACGGGTGTCTATCATCAAGGGTCTTAAGCCTTGCCGAAAGTCGGAGTCGGTTTCCCTCAAGTATGACCTTTGCCGGCGGGATTCCTCCTTCTCTGTGAACGACTACGTTTGGCGTTGTCCTCATCACTGGCAGTGCAGCCCGCAATCCCATCAGGTTAGCTTTGTCAATCATGCTGCAGAGGTTTGAGGTAGGTGACGTGACCATTCCTCGTGTGGTTGGGCGTTTGGACCCTGGCCACCAGACATCAGATCCAAAAGTTGCTAGAGAGACAATGCACATGTCTACTGCGCCGACTAACGGCCCGGGGGCTGCTCCCCGAGAGGTAGAGTTGAAGCGGCGCATTTGCTGTGCAGCTTTCATCGCTTTGCCGCACCAGGTGGTTACGTGGTGTTTGAAATTGAGTCGCGGATCCAAATGTACGCCAAGCCAGCGATGTGATCAGCGGGCTCGATGAGATTTCCATTTACGTGAACCCCAACTGCTTCTTCTCGGCGTCGTCCTGGGAATTGGATGACTTCAGACTTTTGCGTTTCGAAGGCAACAGCATTTTTCCCTGCCCACTCGAGAAGATGGTCTACCTCTCTTTGTGCAGCGCCGGCAGATTCAGCTACTGTGCGTCCAAACCCCAGAATTCCAATATCGTCGGCATAGCTAAACCTCGATCCTGGGTTGCCACTTTGCATCGGCTCCGCCATGTACAGAAGGAATAGTAATGGCGAAATTGGTGATCCCTGGGGGACTCCGCAGACCAGCTCTTTCTGTGTGGTGACTCCACCGGAGAAACGCACTTGTACCTTCCGATGTGTGAGGAATGAAGTCGTCCATCGGAGGATCGAGTCTGGCCATCCCTGGGCTTGCATGCGTCTAACCAAGCGATTGTGGAGCACTGCATCGAACGCTCCTTGGACGTCTAAGGTCACGAATGTCGAGGCCCATCCCTGGGAGCGTGCTTCTTCGACGTCATGGACTACGCAGGAGACCAGGTCCGTTGCAGATCGCTTTGGGAGCGCACCGAATTGTTGATGGCCCACCACATCATAAATGATTGCGAGGTGCGCCATTCGCTTGGCCAGGAGTCTTTCTAATCCTTTGCCTAGGCACGAGAGTAGAGCGATTGGTCTCCAACCTTTGATTGAAGTTGGATCCCGATTTGGCTTTTCCAATAGTACCACTTCTGCAAGTTTGAAGCAAGATGGATGCGTGCCGAGCCGTATGCAAGCTTTAAAGAGCTGCGTAACATACGGTCCGATTGTCTTCCAGCAGGCCTCAAGAAGTTCAACTGTGACTCCATCTGCTCCTGGGGCTGCCTTAGTACAGCCAATGGTACAAGTTCGCACCTCGTTGTCCGATATGTCATCTTCCCAGGGTATCCGATTATTACTGGGAGCAGTGCACGTAGGAAGATCGTCCGATGCTTGGTGACGTGTAAGAAGAGCATCACGGAGAACTGTGGCTCGCTCAGACGGGTCGGTGATAACGGAACCGTTATAGTTGAGCGGCGGAGGAGGTCTGACCTGTCTATGGTTGGCCGAGCGCATCAGCTTGAATATGTCTGCCGGAGATGTCATCGCTTCGACTTGGCATGTCTGGTGCTCCTTCTTGGCGGCTGTGATAGTCTCACGTAGCTTCTTCGCACAGATAACCCGCTGTGAGAGTGATGTTGAGGCTCGGTATTCGGCGTGTGCGGATTTGCACCTAGGAGTCCACCATGGTGCAGATTTTCCGCTTTCCTTTCTGACCCGGGTTCCAGTTGCTTTAATGGCCTCCGTGAGATGGAAGCATATCTCCTGGGCGTATGCATCCACTTTCTCTATTGTACTCAAATCTGAGGGCGGATGTACCCATTTAGCAATGGCCCGCGCAAACTTTGGCAGATTTCCCTTGGGTACCTTGATCTTTGCTGGAGCCGTGTCACTTGTAACGGTTGCTGCAGGTACGATTCCGCGGATCGGAAGATGGTCGCTGGTCATACACTCCTCCCGATCGACCCAAGCGCGGGCTCCAGATATGTTAGTCCAGGCGAGATCCAGAGTATTGCCAGCTTTATGGGTCGGCTCTCCAATTATAAGGCAAGAGAGATTGTGGCTTTCTGCCCACCTCTCTATCTCATCACCCTGTCCATACGGCCAAGTTAGTCCTGGCTGCCAGGCAGCTTGCACTGAGTTGAAGTCCCCGGCTGCAATGGACTTCGCAGAAGGTTTCCAGTCGAAAAGCGGGCGAACAGCAGTAGTGTCTTTAGGGGCCTTATACACGTTGAGAAATGTGATTCCTTTGACCTTTACCCAGCAGTAATCACCAGTGGGTGTTGAACAAGGAAATAACTGTTCCGCTAATATTACATTTTTGGTCTTTCGAGTGTATGTCACAGCCCTCGGTCTGACATCTACACCTCCGTACGGTATATGACAGATATACCCTGGGTGTGATATGGTTTCTTTTGATCTCAAATTCCATCGCGGTTCTTGAATTAGCACAACATCTACGCCTAGCTCATAAGCTCGAGAGAGCGCAATGTTGTGGGTTGTGCCACCCCTGCCTACGTTTATTGACATAAAACTTAGTGTAGGAGGGGGCGAGAAGGGGCCCGTAGGGCGCCCTTCACAAAGCTTCTTCAGGGTTCAAGGCACCAAAGCCCGAACCCTCAGCCATTGCTGTGTCTGTCGAAGATGTGTCCTTACCAACAGCTGGAGAAGCTGGTCGGGTCGCTCTTGCGGCAGCTGTAGCAGCCTCTGCGGCCTTAGTTGCAGCTTTGGCCCTGGCAACTGCCTGATATTCCCGTTGGCCAGCTTGTCGGATCGTCACAAGTTGGTCCTTAGTAGCTGGGCCAGACCTGTTGGGACGAGCAAGACAGTCTCGACTGCCAGATTGATGGGGGCCTCCGCAGTTTCGACATTTAGAGGCTGCTTTACACTCGAATGCCGAGTGCATGGTGGATCCGCAGTTCCAGCAGGCTGGCGCGCGAGAACACCCACGGGTGGCGTGGAAACCGAGACATCGCCTACATTGCTGTATGGGAGGGCGGTTTCGTTGGATGGTTGCTATTCCTGAGTCGTCGAAGAGTCGGAATCCAGGCTTTGGGCTAGCGTTCCTGGGAAACAAGGCCGACCAGGATCTGTAGGGAGCGCCGAGCTTAGTTTTTCCGTGTATCCTTACTCGGTCTGGAGTGCAGCTGGTTACTCTAAGGATTTCGGCGGCCACCATTTCGGCAGTGACTTCGACTCGTCCTTCTAAGCCGAACACGGCGACTGGAACCGTTGCGATCCGGAGGGAAACTAGATCACTTGGTGGTTCTAGTTTTGCCTCCACTTGTGTGAAGGAGCTGGAGGCCTCCAGCAGTCGAGTTTTTGCATCCGGGTTTTTGGCACGGATGGCAAAGCCAGTGGGAACGCGTTGCACCTGGTCGACATCAGCAGGGGTGCAATTTGTTTGTTTAGCGACGGCTTCGCGGACGCCAGCTGGAGAGAGCTGTCTCCACTCGTGGTTTGCATCAAGACGCAGAAAGATTCGGTCATCTTTCGATGCTGTTGTTGATGCTGCCGGCTTCTTCTCTGGTTTCCTGGCAGATGGGGCAGCCGAAACCGAGGTGATGTTTGCAGGGGCTTGTGCGCCTGACTTTTGGTGTCCTGCTCTGGTGACAGTAGCTCAGGTGCTTCTGAGCGGGAGAGGTGCTGCAGCCTTTGATATTCCGAGGAACAGCTACTGGGATGGCGGTCGCGAGGGGAGTTGCGACAATTGGTCGTTGGGCAGGACTGGCGGAGCGGTGCTCGGCCCGGCCGCCACGAATTGCGCGATGGCTGCCTTTAGGTAGACTTTGATGGAGTCTACAAAAATTTTATTTTCACCGGTGGAGAGCGGTGAAAGGGCTGTCTCGACACTGCTAATCGCTGTCGAGCATATATGGAATTGCGCAGCTTTTTGCCTTGCCCTGCGCCCTCCGCTTCGATCGCTGCCAGCAATTCTGGGGGGAATATTTTTTCTCTGCCTGCTGCTTCTGGTGCTGTAGGCGGTTGGTCCAGCGAAGAGTTTTCGGCTCCTGCTGCCTTGGCTGTGGGTATGTCGGCCTCTTTCGTGGGCCTCACTTCTACCGGTCGCGGTAGTGCTGGAACCGTAGCGCGCTTCTCGGGTGCGACGACGGTTTTTCTGGGGGATCCGGTGGGATCCAAGACTTGCTCTGCATCTTCTGGGCTGGAGGATGCCCAAACTGAATCGGCGAGGGTTTTTAGCTTCTCGACTTCTGCGTCCACCATATCTACCTCGGGGACATCGTTCTCCTTCGCTTGGAGCGCAGCCGCGATGGTGTTCATATTTTGAAGATTGGACTCGAGTCCTTTTCTTGTCAGCATGTTCCTCGCGTGGTTTTGAATGGCTGGAGTCCATTGGTAGGGTTTGATGACGCGATCTTTGGTGATTCCGCTGATCGCGTTTTTGTGCGTTTTACGCGTCGGAGGCATTTTAGAAATGCCGCCGATGGCAAACAATTTCGATTCGATTCGTTCCTCAAAGGGTGAGATGGATAAAAGGGTGGGAATGGGCAAATTGGGGGCTTCTCGAATTGTTTGATGAAGGGTTGGTTGTTGAGGTTTTTATTATTTCTGTGTTGAGATACACTTTGTCGATCCTACTAGGCTCGATAATAAGTAGTCCCGACCGACTGGTGTTTGGCGAACGGAGATTGCGTATACCCTGTGCTAGCGTTGTTTACTGCTGTTAATAGGAGATCCCGCACGGGCTATCTATTGGGATTAAAAGGAGTCTGGTGTCTGTGTTAAGAAGAGTAGTCGAATTGACATCCTTTTATCCTTCATTATTGCATAAGCTTCCCTCTACCAACAAGTCCACGAACTAAGTAGTGGGTTATACATTTCAATACCAACACAATATCTTTGCGTCGGCGTTTGCATGGCATCGGACTCGGTAGTGCGGCACGGCAACATATGTCAATAGGCCTACACTAACTGGAAATATACGAAACCGAGTACAATCCTTCCGGGCCACAACGCGATATAGCTGTAATACAGGTATAGACAAAATTCTACGAGAGCCCCATAGCACAGGAAAAGAAGAGAGATTAGCCTCATTGGCGAGGAGGCTTTCACGTATATATATGATTAAATGTAGTGTAAGTTCTCTCCTTAGAATTACCGTTTAATCCCATCGACCACATAGTTTCCCCAGCACCTGTCCCTCGAAACCGGGACAAAGGGTATAGATATGCCAACAGAACAACTTTTGTTCGAGAGATCTAGTGGTCTTCAAGAGTAAGAATACCAGGACTAACCATAATTAGAATCAGATGGATTTCTGATAGAAAGGAGCCCGATCAGTCCATGAGAAATGGCTTCACTAGAGGGTTGATAATCGGAGCCTTGCAAGATAGCCGTCCCTACAAGGTATTTTTCTCAACTCAAGACTCTACTCGGCACAGGTGTTGTCTCGAAGGGCTTAACCAAAGTGTTGTTACAACAGAAGATAACTGGTATATATGTAGGTGTCGTGTGAAAAGGAGTCCAAATGTGGGGGATGTGCTAGTACTCAGCAGACTCGAGATTGCCAGAGGAAAAGAGTTTCTTGTGGCAATGCGGCAACAAGTTTTGCTTGCTATAAAGAGGAGTGTAACAGAGCTTCTAGGTCTCCACAGGAAATGTTCAGGAATTCCGCTTTGAGCTCTAAAACCTACGGCAGACTCAAAGAGAGTTTATCCCAACAGTTACTGCGCAAAAATTTCAGCGAATACTGAGCATCAAGGCTTGACTTGAGGTACTAATAAGAAAGTTGACACACTTGAGAGGGGATATCTGTGAACATGAAAGTGGGTTGCAGACTCAATAGCGGTGTTCAACAAACTTGGAGCTATGATAACGGTTGCTCTAGCTATCCAACTTACGAGAACGAAAAAAACGGCTGGTAGATAGATTCTACCACTTCATTTGAAAATGATTCAAGGCGACAGAGTAATTAAATTTGCTGCGTCACTGAAAGAGATTGAAAAAAGGCACTTTCTGCGTGAAGTTGATTTGTTCTATCGTATCATATTTATGGGTTTTGCGGCTTGAAAGCTTTTTTCCTGCCGAAAATGGCTTGCCATCGTTGAGGCTCTACAAACTAAATACCGAGCAGGAGGTTAGATGAGAATAAAAAAATAACCTCCAGTGTTGGCGCCACCGGGCTCCTGTAGATGTAAGTGCAAAAGCTTAGGAATTTTGACCAAAAAGTCTACATAGCTAGTATATGGGCACCTGGGGATGAGGTAAATATGTCTCAGCACGACGAAACATCACTCTTTTCCATAGATTATGGAATAAAGTGCTAGGATTAGCTTATTATGAAAGTATGAGGGCGTCAGATGGCAAAGATCATCCACAAGATCTGGCGAGTTCTGAACGAAGTATAGTTTTCTGATTCACCTTAAGGGATGAGAAGGAGTTAACTTGCCGACCTGAGTGGTGTGAATATAATCAAGAGGGAAAATATCTTTGACTCGTTTCTATCATAGTCGCGTCATAATACATGACGGTCTAAAGACGGCAAATTCAATAGGAATTTGGGGACAAAAGCGGGATTACAAGCATTTGAAAAATGCTACAAAGTAATAATACATTATGATTGGAGGGAAAGTAGTAGTTTCTGTTTCGGTCCTTTCCATTTGCGGATCCTCTGAAGAATTCAACGACGCTACATTCATCCATTTGTAATGAGGATTGAGCCCAAACGTCACTCTAACGAAATATTTCTCATCCACCCTTCAGCGCGACTTTGTGAGGTTATTTCACCGACGGCTTTCAAATTGTACGGTTCTACATTGAAAAACATATGAACTTCTAGCATGATCCTTTCCTTCATCGCATGTGGGGCTCGAACCCACAGCCTCAAGATAATTCCTTGTTAGAAGTCTTGCGCGCTACCATTGCGCCAATGCGACATGAATGATATGAATTAATTATATATATAGTGTAATTATTATTTTCACATCAGATTTAAGTGGCTCCAGAAGTAGTAGACCCATCATACAAAATGGGTGAGAAAGTTCTGAATGACTCAATTTTTTTAAGGTACTGTTGCCTCGTATTCACTTGCAATTACCATTACGAAGATATATACATAAATAGCTTTACTGGTGACGGGCATAATCCTAGCACTCATAGAGCATGACACGGAAAAGACTAGCTTCCCCGACGACTCAGTTTGTCGTTTGCACTATTCATGTAGTGGGTGTATTCGCTGATATCACTCGGGACCTTTGTGCTAGGGACTTTCACCCTTCCCTCAACCGATAATAACCACCAAAGGGAAAACAGAAATAAACCTTGGATATCCCAGCGTGCCTTTGCTATCTCATATGTGGCTACCGCGCGAGATATGGCCTCACTTTCCTCCCTTTCTCGTGTGAGGTAGGCGCCCAGGCTACTCAGACTCTAATTGGGAGGAGATGACGACCAGGAGGCGGAACAAAACACCTTTTATCGTTAGCTTGTGTTTATGGCGTCAACTTCACTCTCGCAGTCGAAGGAGTTCCGCACACAATTCTCTTTAATTTGCAAATATCCTTGCCAAAATTTGAAATCTTACCCGTCGAGATTGTGTCAGTGTTTGACCGTGATTTGGGTCAGGTGGAGATCTGAGCATAACTTCGAGCATAGTTGGGTGATTGTTCAAAATGATATCGTGCCAAGCGACTAAGTTCCGCTGCGCCACATTGATTGGGGCTGCAAAGTACCATTGCCAAGTGTGAGAGCCAAGCGAGGTGGTTTAGTAGGACAACGACGGGCTGTGGCGGAGCATTATCTCACACTAACTAACAGAGTGTGTAGTGAAGGAGCTAGAAGGATATACCAATAGCCATTACTCGTAGTTGCCTTCTTTCTTCCTCCATATGGCTTAGTATAGGAGTACACTTTAACCAGCTCGGTCTCGTCACGGATTATATCCATCCTCTGCATTGTCTTCAAGATTTGTCCTGGCCCTTCTCACGCCCATCCCAAAGGACTGCTTCCAAGATTTGTGCGCCACGATTTAGCTTCTCCGGCAGGTAGAGAAATCAGCGTGGGTGCATCTTTGGTGGGCAGCTGAGGTCAGAGAATGAGTCATTGAGAGGTGTGGTGATTGAATGATGTCAAAGGTGGCACTTGCAGACTTGACGCGGCTTTCGCTGGAATGGACCTTGCTGGGAGTGACAAATTAATTTGATGGTGTTATATATGGTTAGATGACGGGCTAGCACTCTCGGCCAATGCACGAAAGCAATGCCACCATTAGATGTTTATATTTTCTATGAGAATTTAGGAGCGGGAAGCTTCGGCTCTTTACAACTATAATGCCTGTTCCAGATCCCCTGACCCTTCACAAGTGATCTGATATTACTTCCATACAGTAAGTTGATTTACAACCTCGCCCGCGCACACCAGGCACACTTAAGAAATCCGTCACGACTCCCTATTCGCATCCAGTTGTTCCTTCAAAGTCGATTCCTACAATTCGATAACTATAAAGTGCATTTTAGTTTGGTCATCGAGCTCGTGATGGCCAAATCACAACAATCACCTCCCTTGGCCCAGCGCGTAGCAAAGGGTCGAGCTACTTGGGTTCAATCCTTTCACTCCAAGTTTTGTTCAGCTATCGAAGAGGCTGTTCCTCTCATCTAGTCTTTCGTGCGCGAGCAAATTGACGCGTTTCTCCTAGCGGTTGCTTCTGAGCACCCTATGCGACTCGAAAGCTATATAAAACCCAAATCCTCGGGCTCCCTACCCAAACCCAGCCAAAGAATCCCACCACGACCACCCGCTCCTACATCTTAGCAACCGCCGCAGGCCCTCCCACCGTCTTCGCCTCGACCCAATACATCGCATCGCACCCAAACGCCTGTTCCAAAACAAGCTGCAACCACCAAGGGCTCCAAAGCTATCTTCCGCCTCTCAGAGGAAGCCCCACTTTTTAGAGCAGACGTCTTTTTTTTTTTTTTTTTGCATCATGAGCAGACGTCAATGCAGTCAAGTTTGCGTTCATTCACATTGTGCCCGGTCTCAAGCATGGAATTGTCTCTGTTTCTCGCTGCTCAAATGGTTTCAACGTCGCTTTCTCGTCTGATGCATCACTGAAAATTGCGATGGACAACGCTAACTCCATAAAGGCTTCTCTTTCCGGATCTCTCTCTCGACTTGAGGACCGTATCGGGTATGTTTTTTTTTTTTGCATCAGATTTTAATTGCGTATGCAGCTATCTAGCTATGACACAATATCGGAGAAAATATACAGAAAAGATGACTCAATTTACAATAAGTGCACTCATGCCTCAGATTTCATTTGCAAGTACCACTGCAAAGTTATGGCGGCTTTTTCTTCACCCCAAGTCAACCCTCATCCGTGAATACCCACCCAGGGGAACTTCAAAACCCCTGGGTTATCCAGACATACCTTCGTCATCCACCGAATTTTCTCCGCGCGAAATGTAGTCTTCGGTGTCTCCTTCCCAAGTGGAGTAGGTGCCTAGGCTACTCAAACTATACTGGAGAACACCACCAGGAGGCGGACCACCACACCTTCCATCGTTTGCGTGTTGTTATAGTGTCCGCTGCACTCTCGCAAGCGAAGTCTTGGCGCGCACAAAGCTCAATTCGTAAAACTCCTTGCCAAAATTCAGAATTACACGCCCGTCGAGATTGTATCCATCCTCTGTGTCATCTTGTAAACTTGTCCTGAACCCTCTCACGTCCATCCCAAAGAACTGTCTCCTAGATTTGTGCGCCACGCTTTGCTTCCTCCGTCGGGTGTAAATATCGGCGTGGGCGTGTATTTGGCGGCTAGATGAGGCCAGATAATAGTTTATGAGAGGTGTGGACATTGAAACGAGGATGCACTGAGTCGTACTTGTGAACTTGATGAGACTTAAGTAGGAGTCGAACTCGTTGGGAGCGAAAATTTGACATGGCGAAGTATTTTGAATCATTGCCTCATGGGCCAACTTGTTCGGTATTGCGAAATTTGACTGAACTTGGCTCTGGGAGAATATTTCACTATCAGGTTCGTAAAGGACACCACGTACAGGTGTCAGTCTTGCCCTCCGTATCGGGTATGTTGTTAAGCGGGTCCCACGCACTATCTGGAATCCAGTTTCTAATTTGGTTCCCACTACGCTTGATGACGTCAAGAGCATTTCCCAGGCACAGACAGGCGTTGCTCCATCTAGCGCCCAATGATCTTTACATGAAGATCGCCATGATCCCCTGCATACGGCTGTTATTTTCTTCCCAAAAGAGGGGTCAACCTTTCGAATCGTTGACAGTGCTCCTTCCCGACGCTATGTCCCTAGTCCGAAGGTGGCCCAGTGCGATGCTTGCTTTGGGTTTCATCAATCCTCTAGCTGCCGCACTCCAGCGTTGCGCGTTCGTTGCGGTGCACTTCGCCACCACGGAGAATGCTGTCACCTTCATCGGTGTATCAACTGCCTGGGGCCTCATTCCGTAGACGACCCTAACTGTCCTCTACGTCCTCGCTCTTTCGAGGGCAAACTTATTCGGCCTTTAGAAAAAGCGATTAAGGAACTCCGTTTACGTAACCGTAATAATCTCAGGAAAGAACGTGGCGCAGAAGCCACTGCTGCCACCTCCACCTCTTCCGGCAGCTCCAGTGCACCGACTATCTCGACGGAAGTTCCCTCCGTCTCTTCTAAACGCACGCCTTCTGCCTCGAATAGTTCTACGGAGGTAGACCTAGATGAGCAAGTCACTATCAATATCTCCAACAGTACTTCCTATGAGTAATAAGGCCTATTTCAGGAGCAACCCCCGCCTCGCGTCTGTTTCCCCCAAGCAAACTTTGGACGTGGTGGATCTTCTCACCTCATTCTTCTACAAGCCGCATTTCAGATCAGCTGGTCACCAAAGAAGCCTGGGGACACCGGAGTTGCTTCTTGGCTCCTCCCGTTGTGCTAGGCGTTCTTCTTTTATTTTGAAGAAGACAAAGTTCCTGTAGGAAATTTGCCCGATCCGTGCCACTTGACTAATGTTTATGAGAGAGTCTCGCTGTATAGCGCTCACAACACATTAATGAATTCATTTTTCAAGGCCTTCTGGCACCAAATTTATTGTTATATAGTTTAGTAGATAGGTGTCACCATGTCCCCCATGGGATGGGGCTTTGGCAGTAGCTGAAGCCCGGTAGACTTTTAAAAATAAATAAATAACCTCGCTCGCGCCTACAAAATAAGGATGGGCCGGGAGGCAAGACTGAAAACCTGTACGTGGTGTCCTCTACAAACCTGGGAGTGAAATATTCTTCCAGAACCAAGTTCAGTCAAATTTCGCAATACCGAAAAAGTTGGCCCACGAGCAATGATTCAAAATTATCCGCCATTTCAAATTTTTGCTCCCAACGAGTTTGACTCTTACCCAAGTTTCATGAAGTATACAAGTACGACTCAGTGCATCCTCGTTTCAATGTCCACACCTCTCATAAACTATTATCTGGCCTCATCTAGCCGCCAAATACACGCCCACGCCGATATTTACGCCCGACGGAGGAAGCAAAGCGTAGCGCACAATTCTGGGAGACAGTTCTTTGGGATTGACGTGAGAGGGATCAGGACAAGTTTTCAAGATGACACGGAATATGGACACAATCTCGACGGGTGTGTGATTTTGAATTTTGCCAAGGAGTTTTACGGATTGAGCTTTGTGCGCGCCAAGACTTCGCTCGCGAGAGTGCAGCTGACATTATAAAACACGCAAACGATGGAAGGTGCCGTAGTCCACCTCCTAGTAGTATTTTTTTTTAATTTGCATCCTATTTGAGTCCTAGTGGTATTCTCTGGTATAGTTTGAGTAGCCTGGGCACCTACTCCACTTGGGAAGGAGACACTTCAGATCATATTACGCGCGGAGAAAAGTGAATAAATAATGGAGGCATGCCTGGGTAACTCAGGGTTCTTGAGATGTTCCCCTGGATGGGTATTTACGGATGAGGGTTGACTTGGGGGAAGAAAAAGACACCATAGCTTCGCAGCTGTCACGCCGGCAAAGACGAATTCATCACCTTCCAGTGGTTTCGGTGTAATCGCTCAGTATGTTCTGCATACCTGGGATAGCCAAGAAGAACCGTATCCGAATTGAAGTCGAAAGCAACCTCAAGCATAATTCCATTTAACGACTTATCGACAATGCCTCTCTTACCATTCTCATCTGAGTCCTCAACCTCTTTCCAACCACGCATCATCTCGCCTCAACTACCAATAAAGAAGTTACTCCAATTGCAAACAGGAGCTTGCCCCATTAATTATCGGCCATCACTCAATACATATTTATGACACTACGTATATCCGTAAGGAGGAAATTAAATCGAAAATAAAAAGTCTGGGTCCTGGCTCATGGGGGACTGTTACTCTAATGGGACAAACAATCTGAGGGAGAAGAGGCGGCTAAGATATAGTGCAAGAGGAGAAGAGGTCTCTGAAGACCATGCTAGGACTGAAATTTTTGAGGAGTTTTCAACCTTGGAACGTTTGTGGGCGGCAAGATTGAGATTTCGGCTAATTAGCCAGGAGGGCTTCTTTTGTCAATGAGTCAACGGTACTCCCCAGCGCCCTGGACGGCACAAAAGAAGTTGGGCTAAGCTACTATACAGCAATCACGCTCTGTCAAGACTTTTCTGACATTTCAGCACGACGTTCGGGAAGGAGTTGGGAGGAGGCTAGAAAGGCAGAGAGTAAATTTCCCGAGGTACCCACAAGTCTGCAGCGCCCAGCTGGGCGGCCTCTTCGAACGCTTCAGAAGGGTCACTATGAGGTTCTTAGCTAGTCCTAATGTCGGTATTAGGAGAGCTCCGCACCCAGTGGTTTTTGCGATTTTTCCCGGCTGCCATATACCCGCAAATGGCCATCGTTTCGTTGGCTGGAGAGGGTAGATAGTGAAGGACAAATGGCTCCTCAAATTGTATGATTAAATGAGGACTTGTGAGGGGTGGTACTGTTTTAGGTTATATACTTCTGGCATAGGTATCCTTGGCCTATAGGCAGGGAGAACCTACATGTCCGACATAGTCATAGACTCTATTAGGAGAATAATATGAGATAATAATTACAAAGATTGCGACGTTTTATTGGATTTCCGTATCCTATACATTCTCTCGCCCCGTAACTCTGTTTGTGGAGAAAAACATATTAATTTACTAGCCCGCTAGCTACCCTAAAGCTACCCATAAACTCTTCAATCCCAAAATCATTTCATGTTCTCCATTGATGGATAGCCTGAATTGGGCAAAAAATGTCAACAAGTGTTGAACTGCCATTTCCGCTCGTATTAATCAATTCTGGCTATGATTTTTTGCTTGCCATTTGGTGATTAGAAAGCTTAAGACTAGAAATTCGGCTCTCAATACCATGTAATTTGTCCTTACATGTTATTTTGGAAACAAGGAGAGGATAGCCTTCTCCGGAAACAGAGCAATTAGATAGATTGCGTCGAGTTCAGAGAAGAAACCCCAATACACTCCAATTTTGTATTTTTACATGACTCTCAGTTTATAACTTGTATCCAATGAAGACTACCTCTTGGTGCAGGAGGTGATTACCTTGGGATATCTTGTGCTAATAATGTTTATTAGGTTTGGCCATCCTACGTAAACCACCCACCACGAATATACTTCTATAGTATTTATATATAATAGCCAACGTCGTGCCCGTGGGGGACTTTTATCAAGACCTGTCAATGTTGTCGCCTACGAGCCTCCCGCTCGAACTGTAGAGTCTACAGAGCCGAGATTGAGTAACACCGTCCTCACTTCGATGAGGATTCCAATTCGCTTTCGCCGTCTGTACCGTCTTCATCCCTAAGCACATCTTCCTATCACCATTATCATGAAGCTAACCACCATCAGGTCAGATGGTAGTGTCGGAGCCCTACTCATCGCCCACCCTTGACCATGGAGAAAGAGCCATCTGATGAGTTTCCGGAGAGTAGCCAGTTCTCGATACGGCGATGGTATATTTGGTTAAATTTGCCTCCAAAGTTGAAAAGAAGGGACATATAGATGGATATACACACCTCGTGTAGTCCCAGTATCTAGATCTCGCCTAGCTGGAGCTGCAGGATTTTTGATACTTTTTCCCACGCACGCAGTTTCTGCTGCCACCATTTTCATTTTTTTTGGGTAGAAGGTTCTGTGGGAAAGGTGGCTGAATACCCCGGGTAGACACTGAACTGAATGACTATTCAGTTCGGGAAATATATCAATGATGTTTCAAGTAGCAACAGAGGACAGGAGCATTGGACAAGGTGTGGCCCGGGTCAAAGAGGGACTCAATATGCTAGATAGCCACAGACTCAAGCGCTAAATTGACTCACAACACGGATGAATTTAAGGTGCTTGTGGAAGAATTGGCACCTGAGTTGTAGTATGCGAATGGGTCCAAGGGCTTGGCCGTATCCATAGCCTAGCACCAAAAAAGTTGTAATGGTCATCATACCCGACTGTAGATAAAAGAGCGCGCGGACAATATAAATGACGAGTGGATTAGTTCCCGTTACAAATCCTAGACAGCGCGCATGGAAACATCATCACGCATGTCTTGAACTTGTCATGCAGCCAATTCGGAGATTTCCACCACTGCACGCCACTCTCGGCATGCCCAAAGAAAATATCGGCCATGGCGACTAGGGCGTCTACAAGCCTTGGGCAACCGTTGAGCCAGCTAGATAATATCACCGGAACAATATGCATGTGCAGCATGGAGGGAACCGTGCTGGACCGATGGAAGTACTGCAACTAATAAACCTCGGTCCGCACAGACAATGGGGTCTCAGAAGGCCTTGTCACTGCATTGAGGATGACGAATGGTATGTGCCCGTATCCCATCAAAGCGTTGGAGGGTAATTTTCAAACATCTCAGGGATTTCTCGCACGAAATATATCAGCAAAAAGACTACCACTTTGGCCATGGCTCTTGTTCATGTTAGATTAGGGTCGAAGTTCCCTCCCTCCACATGATGTAATGATACATTGCACTATTTAGAAAATGCACGATTTGAAGTATCATTAGATACAAAGTTGCAATGTTGGAGTTATTCCACAGTCCTACAGACCTAGCAACAAGTGGCCACTCAGTTAGGGTGCGAGTGAATCCAAAAGGGACAGAAACAAACTAATGCAATATCAATCGAATCAATGAATTTGATCATGATGATCATGTTTCGAATTCCAAATTCCCATGCGCGCACAGCCATGGCCTGCAAAAAGCCAGCTACTGTTTCAGCCTCTCCTCTCATCAAGTCCCCTTTAACACTGTGGCAATTGAGAGCTGCAGATCTTGTAGGGCTTCACCACAGATATCTATGACCTAGACACACAAAGGTTTCACTTTAAAGTTATCAATGTCTTGATCGTAGAAGATGAAGCGTATTGGCCTGGTAAAAAGATCGGAAAAAATCAAGAGCATCTCAATTGCCATGCAAGAATATCTTATACGATTTCTCTCCTAGCGTTGGGCTCATAATGGACTTTAATCTAATATCTATCTCACGGCGAGGCGACAACCTGATGAATCCCACTGCCAAGAGGACTTATCTGATGCGCTGCAGAGAGGGGGCTCATGCTTTTGTGAACCGCCGGTCAGCAACAACCCGAGAATAGTATTTCTGCGAATAGGCCGATCAACAGTAAAAAGACCAAACTTTGCAGTTACAGTCTGCATTGACCTGGTGAGTAAGTTGAAGCCCCACCAAGGCTAATACCACGCTACAGTGCATTAGATCTCAGATTGCAAATACAGCGTGGAACCTTGCAGTCTTATACTTGTCCGTCTATTCCTTTGGTTGAGACTAGCAAACTATCGCAGCTAGGGAAAAATGACGCTGTGCTGGTGTTAGATGTGACATTACAGTAGGAGGTGAGAATATAGTTCACAGAAGCAAAAACCACAGTAACTTCTTCAGGCTGAGATAAGGTTCATTCTAACATTTTTCTAGAAACACTGCGATTTCTGGTCTGGAGAAGCGTAGAAGTAGCACAAGGACAGGATTGTGATAGGACTACCAACCTAGATCTTGTTACATGTAGAAATTAATGAGATCTTTATAATTGCATCCATGGATGCTTGTACCTGGAATCCAGCTGTCTCACAATTTCTCTCCAGAATCAAAACTTTACAATGTCGTTTGCGCTCTTCGATATTTTAACTTTCAACTGTCAGAATACCAGGTTTATTAATTAGGTTTTCATCTCTGCAGGACTTTAACGTTTAAGTTATCAACGGCACCGACTGTTATTTATGAGCATATGACCCTTAGGGCTGTGTACATGTTATGAGTACCTTGATTAATTTAAACCGCTATATTCCCATCTAAATATTCGGACAATCAGCCGAACGAATTTATCAGTCTTTACATTCCGTCTATTAGAAACATAGAGCTCTTAGCATTTTGTTACATTTATACCTTTAAATTTTTGCTGGGGTATAGCTGAATGAAAACTCTAGCGCTCAACTGTACAAGAACTCGTTCTATCGAAAACCTATCAATAAAGAAGATATTTCAGAAGCAATCATGCAGGAATATCGGGCTCATTCCCTATTCCAGCCATCTGACCTATCCAAAGCCTTGACGATGACACTTGACGACTCGGGCTGCAGTACCAGTCACATACATGGTGTAACATTATCGGTTCCACATACAGAAATGGCGCGCATAGTTTCGGTCCTTGGATATGATTTTGTTATGGTTGATGCTAGTCACACGTGCGTTGCCTTTCGAAAAATCTAGCATTCCCCGAATTGGCGAAACCTCCTAACTTTACTGACAGTGCCATCAATGCCGAAACACTCGTTCAGCTCATACGAACCATTAATTTTTGCAGCGAGGGAAGAACTGTCGCCGTAGTACGCGTTCCGTCTGCGCGCTCTGACTTGCTCACATACTCTCTTGATGCCGGTAAGCTTCATTGAAATTACAACGTTACCGATTTTATGCTGAACTATCGGTAAGGGGCGGCTGGTATCATCTTCCCTCATATTGACACGCCGGAAGAAGCAGCTGAGGCCGTACGCATGACAAGATATGCGTATTCAGGCGGGGAGCGCTCATTGTCACCCTTCACCCTCCTGCCTGGTATCACAGATCTCGCCCCTGGATCGTCACATGAGCTCGTAGCTGATGCGCACGTTGCGGTGATTTGTCAGATAGAAAGCGCTGTAAGTAATCAGACTCCTCCATCACATGCACGTGACAAAGTCCCTAATCTTTGCTCTATTAAATCTAGATTGCCGTCAAAAACGTCGAGGCAATCGCTAGTGTACCCGGTATTGACTGTTTGATGCTGGGCATTAAAGACTTGCGTGTCACACTGGGGGCTCCTTCCAAGCGCATGGGTGACATGGAGGATCCGAAGGTAGGAGAGGCCGTCGACCAACTAATTCGCGCCGGGCAGAAATTCAAGAAACCACTCATGGCAGCGGCATTCAATGGTTCAAAGGGACCCGATCAATGGGTGGGGAATTTTAGTATGTTGCTCAGTGGACTTGATGTCACTGTGCTTTCGAATAAGCTCGTGGCCGACCTCTCGGATGTGAAGGAATTCCTGGAGCACCAAAAGGTAGCTAAGAACAAGCGATGAGATGGCAAAGAGCTGCTTTACTCCGATAGATTTATTCCCCCCCTTCCCCAATCTCATTACAAAAAGCCCAGGGCATATTTTTTTATGAAAGATGATGATCTTTATTCTCCGTCTCGCCATGTCCTGATGAAAGATTTCGAAGTAGTTCAAAACTTCGAGTGCAAATCTCACGTGAATTGTCAAAGTGTGGCAGCGCAAAGAAAGATTTGTCATGATTTCCAACTCTGACAAGTATCTCAGGCAAATGCTTGAAGCTAGTGATAGACGCATGTAATCCTACCAGCAGCAGGGCCCTAGAACATGAATCTTCGGTTCTCCCCCTAGATATCTAGCTGAGATAAAAGAAGCTCCTGCCCATCGGACCATCAGGTGGACTACCCGCCGAGAGAGCGATACTATCCGCATCCAGAAAAGTCAAGCGGTCGACAAGGGGAACCGAGAAAGGACAATAAGATAATTTCAAAATGATAGAGAGAGAATTTCACCAGAAAAAATGACGTAGCCTTAGCGCGGGCCTCTAGGTAGGAGCCGCATAGTGTAGGAAGCAAAAATATCTAACAGTCACTGTATCTGACTTTAGCATGCAATCTGTAACGGCTGGTGAGGCGGTAATTATCACATGTCACATGATGGTAATCACGTGCTATAAAATGTACGAAACTCTATATTCTCTCATAGATCAATCAGGATGTCACTAAGAATTTCTAGTAGCTAGTAGTAAGACTACGAACAAGCCTCAGGGGAAAATACTAGAAACTAGTTACAGGTAAGAAGGATATTCTAGACAGAGTAGTTTTGTTTTGTTCATTTGCATGCTAGGTACATTGGTTCCCGTCGCACTCCAACTGAAGCTTAAGCACGAGTGGGGCCGGGCTGGAACAGGTTAACTACCATTAAGTACATCTACCTCGTCCCACCTAAATGACCGAACCACCTCAGACTTCACCCATGTGTTGAATCATGTCAAGCCCAACCGTCCAGAAACTCGCTGTATACGCGCCGAAGCGCAAATTTCTCCTCAGCCTCGGCCACCACGCGCCCGAGCCCTTGACATCCTCATTGACTCCGAAATATATAGACCCAGATCTCATCGTAGCTCTAGCCTTGCACCTTCACATCGTACCGTCGGGTTGTTGTCGCCATTGGGAATTTGTGTAATCCCCTCAGTGTATCTTCCATTTTCGTCCTCCTTTATACACTTGCCGTTTCCATCATGACCTTCTTCATTAGCGCGTGTGTGGGTAGGCTATGCGACGAGTTTGGAGGTGGGTCGCAGGTGTAGCGTCGACTGGAAAATGCTTTGCTGCAAGTATGTAAGGAGTTTGAGGGTTATTATTTGTTTGAATACGACCCCCAGACAGACCTTGGTCCATCCGTGAATCGTATGTTGGTAGTGATGACATTTTGTTCGACTTTCTAGCGGTTGTGAAATCACTGTCGACTGATTTTTCGACCAAAATACCGAGTACAACTCCTTCAAGCCGAAAATCCATCAAATAAAATTCATGTCACCCTTGTTCGTCACTGAATCTCAGCTCTGGGTGAACATTTCACTCCTAGGTTCGTAGAGGACACCACTGACAGGTGTTCGGCCTTCGTCCTTCTCTAGATAGAGTAGTGTTGAATGATCTAATGATTTCATGTATTATCAATGACATGATGACTAATTACGTTGATGAGTAATGACTTACCTGTTAATGAATGGTGTTAGGAGAGAGGGATAACTGCTGTATATACGTGTTTCCTTTAATTAGAGATACAAGAATCAAGATTCATATTAACCACAAATCGTTATTACTGCTATAGAAAGCTAGTGATATAAATACCACTCGAGTATTTCGAGAAATAGTAAATGTATAAATAGTTGAAATAGGACTTGAACAGATAGCTACAGAGAAAATATTAAACTGCCTTCGTATATCTGATCACTTCAGCATCGACACTCGAACCGTGACGCAATTGAGACCATAGCTAATCGAGAGACGTCATTTGCGCGTTACTGCTTCTTGTGTGAGGTACAAGCGAAACTTGCAGGAGCTTTTCAATACTTAACATGTAAAATGAGCACTTGTATGATACTGTAGTCTATCTTTTATTCTATTTGTCCCATATGTTCAAGTCTACGTTGGCTATATTTGGAATTGTGTAGAGTTGACGTTCTCACCATACTACAATTTAGGCTTGGAAACCGCTGAAAAGCTGTTATGTTCTTTATTGAGCACCAAGGAATTATACGGAATACAAAACTAGTAGATACCGGGAACCCCACTCCTCTTGATTACTAAAATTCTATTGCATTTAATCTACCGTCTCGTCTTTGATAGACATTTGAGTGGCTGATGTTGGTGTTCAATTTGTTATAATTCCATTCAAATTCTCTTCATGGTTATGATTTGTGTTAGAGGGCTCTGCCAGCTGTGTTACCTCATTTGAAGTCTCACTATCGCTGCCAAAGTCAAAAACTTTATGCTTTGATGACTCCTGATTACCTTGATGGGTATCGCGTTTATGAAAAGTGTGGCTCTCGCTAAGATTTACAGCAAGGAAGCTTTTAGGAAGTTTGACCCTAATTAGTTAGCCTTAATGGGTCTTATGAATGAATTAAATACTCACTGGTGAAACTTTGCCCTTAGAGTATCAATAACCTCTTTCCAGTCTTTGTGTGCAGTTAAACTTTGCCGCGGCGCACAGCTAATACAATGTTTACTATCTAATCGTACATCAAGTGGATCAAATGTATGACACCCCGGACTGATAGCGATTCGAATACTGTAGGCGTATTTTGCGGCATCTTCATTACCTTTTGGTGTTTTATTCTCACTCTCATAAAGTTCGAAGCAAATTTGTGACAGGTAATCCAATTCAGGAATTGCGCAGCGGCTTATTTTAGTGGTAATACCACCTTCTAGGATACAGTTTAAAAGGGTATATATATGTGATTCTTTTGTGAAGTAGATGAAAGATTTAGCATCGTCCGATGCTTGCATCTCCTCAAGATCTTGTACAATCTCCTATCATATTGTGAGTTAGATTGAAATAAGATTAGTGTCCACAAACCTTCAGTAATGGTAGTGATGTCAGTAGTCCTATTTCTAGTTTCTCTGTATCTGTCATGCCATATTCTTGTGGACAAATGAAGTCAAATAGCACCTTGGCGAGTTTGTACAACTCTCTTAGTTTCTCCAGTCTCACATCAGTTTTTGCTTTATTTTGGCTACTTCCGGTAAACAGACGGAAATATTGCTCCGGTGATTCTTCAGAAACTTTTCCTGAGGAGATGAAGGATTTACGACGGAACATGCGCCGATGTAGGCTCCAGCTTATTTCTGCTTTCTCTGTGGATAGATCATGTTCATCACTAATCTCTTCGTTACTTCGGGGTTGCTGCTTTTCCTTTCCAATGCTCCGAAACTCCTCCAATATTGCATTTTCCTCTTCCTCTAACAAACTTTTGCTAGGTGTAAATACCCACTCTAAAAACTGGCGATTGTGGAGTGCATCAAACTTCATTGTATCATAGAGTTCTGAGATTTTGCTAGGATCTACTTTGTCGCCATCACAAAATTCAGAAAAGAGTTTCTCCCATCTTTCTTTAAACAAAGTTGCACCTTCACCACAACACCATCGAGATTGTACACTACACATGGTTGTAGATTGCGTCGTTGAGTTGACAATAGTAGAGGAGGCTGATATTTTATCTTTTTGCTTATCTTTATCGATAAGAACTGTTGTGCATGTTGGAGATAATATATCATCATCACGAAGCCTTTTGAGATTGTAATACATTACTTTGCGGTGAAATTTCATTAGTTGTACAACGCACCGTTGTACAATAGAAGGCTCTGGCATATTTGGTGGCCATGCAAATTGAGGGGGGGCTGAGATTCCACGGCGAAGTAATGTTTTCAGCTTTTTCTTCACCTTATCCATTTCGTCTTTAGCAGCATTCGAGTCATCTAAAAGATCCTTCCTAATTGTGATGAAATCGGAGGGTATTTCTTTCTGATCTGTGAACGCTGCGGCCCAAATTTGTGCACTAGTCTTAACGCGACGCTCGGAGCTACTGAACACATGGATTTCATCCAAGACTTCTCGATTCATGAGGATAAGGTCATTTCGCATACTTTCACCAAGCTCCTGAGACTGATAACGTGCTGAATGAGTCGGCTCTCCACCCCACTTAACAATAAGTTGAAGTTTATCGAGGACAAGACTATTTTCTACGGCGGTAATTCTTGATAGGGTTATCCCCGAAAGAGAGTCCTTGTGCTTAAGAGGCCCTGACTCTGAATTCTCGTCAAGATCAGTGGAGAGCTTATGGTCCAGTGAGTCGGTACTTGCCGAATGCAGTGCTTCAGCCCTGGATGTTAGGGCGGGCATTTCTGGGACAAAATCAGGTTTCATTCTGAACATTGGCTTTATTTGGACTTTAGTCCCGATCCAACCACCCTTCTTGACCAGAACATTTCTAAGATTTTTTAGTTTTTCGCTATCTTCTATCCCTTCCTTTAGTGCTGTTTCAACCGCAACCATGACACTCTCGAGTGCTGCCTCTCCAGTTAAAAGAACCTCTTCTTGATGACCTTTGAGAAGTTCGATGAATGGCTTTGTATGAAATGTAAATTTGGATTTTTGCTTCGGAGTACGGTCGGCATGACGGATCACAGAGACCATTCCCTTCAGCTTCCATGTATGCTTTGGTGCAGGTGGAAGTACATCATTACTTGAGGAGTTACCATTTACAGGTGGAGGCGATACTATAGGTGATGTGCACATAGAAAAGTTACTGGTGATAGGAGGCGGAAGCATTGGTATTTCTGGAATTGGTGCTAGTTCTAGATTATTTTCTGGTTCATCCGAGGGAGATGTTATAGGTGTTGATGAGCAAGATATATCGGGAGATGAGACGGCAGCTGCTTTTTTGTTGCTTAGTTGTGTAGATGAGATTGTTGGTGATTTGTGTAGCAGTTGGTGTAGAGCCGATCGATGATTTTCTTTGAATGATGAGCTTGTGTTTCTTCTGATCGAAATTATTTTTGATTGCTCTATTTGTGACGAATGAAGCGCGGTATCCGATAAGTGGACTACCTTTCTTTGCTTCTCCCGAATAAACATTTCCCTGAGGATCCTTGCACACTGATCATAATATTCGTGGTTTTCCTTAACGAAACTCCATCCATTAACGTCGATAACGAAACTTTTACCTTCAGCACGAAGGAGATCAAAGCCACAGACACGTTGGCCAAAACTGACCGCAATACGACTCGCCATCGTAGATTCTTCTTTTGACAAGCTGGTGATATATCGAATTTCTTTTCCGTGAGTATTTCTTCTCACTAATCCATCTACTACAGGAGATTTTCGTGTTTCCGCATGACAAAAAGTAGGGCCGACAGTGTACGCCTTCACATCCTCTGAATTATCTACTAACATAAATTTTTCGTAAATATAACTACTATTAGGCTCGAGTATTGCTCGTGGTACTGTGAGTCCTTCAACCCATTCGGAGCTCTTGTTACCAATCTTTCGAAAGAGCTTTCTGGCTCCGCCACCCTGGTTTTTTGGGAAGTATATACAAATGTTGTGGTCCTCACCATTGATTGGTTTCTCGACAAACGGTTTTCGAAGCAGAACTCCATCCACGTTAAGAGTGTCACCATCATCTATCAGTTCTACTTTCTGTGGAGCAATGGCGTGGCCGCCAGTTCCATCTTCGGGTCCGTCTAGAACAACGCTTGTGGTTTCTTTGAGATGTTTCGCCATTTCTGGCGTAAGGATATTAGGGCCTCCATCACGATTGACCTCTACTCTTTTTGGAGTCGGAACATTGATTTTGTCCAAAATCATCAGGCAGATCCGGCGGTCCCACAGAATCTTTTGCATAGGAAGATCGTTGACGCAGAATGGTTTCCGAGCATTCACGTATGCGATGGCCTTATCAAGAGGAAATCCATCTGAATAAAACGAAATTAGAAAGTCACAAACCGGCCAGTTTTCAATATCTTCATCTAGTATTACCTTGTCACCAAAGACTACCACCTCAAATTCGCCTTTTGAAATTAACCGATTCAGAATATTGCGACTAGGTTTACTTCGAGCTTTGACGTCTAATGCACATATCCCAATTTTTCCAATTACAGTAGCTTTATCATCCGTATTCAATGTTTTAGAATGAGACTCCCTATCATTACTTGAGCTGTGAGTACTAGCACCAGTACTTCCACTTAATCGTCTCTTTGATCTTCCAGGTCCATGCTGTCGCACAGATTCTATTCTTACTGAAGTATTTCTCTTTACATCTTGAGCCGGCTTCGGTATTAATTCCTGGGAAGTGAAATGAGAATTCCGTGTACTTTGCTGGCTACTACCTTGATTGAAGGAGGTTGCTGTTACTGATATGTTTGATGTCGCAGTTTCAGGCAATGCAAACACGCCTCTTGGTGAACCTAGAGAACCGGATGTATTCCTTGGGGGTGCATTTTCAGATCCTGAGATAGAAGTAGTCGAGCCTTGCGCTCTCGATGAATTGATAGAGTAAATTGACGAAGCTGGTTTACAATAGTTTATTTCGAGATCGTGTGTGGAAGGTTTTGATCTTAAATCTATATCAGATGAATTAGGTTGTTCAGTATCCTCAACTAACATAATGGGTGACATCTTCAAGATAATGTTAGAATTAATAAATGAGGTCTATTGGACTAATCTTGGTGCAACTGCTGTCGTATTTAGAGCCTTAAATATTGTTAAAGAGCTTGCATCAACCAGCCACAGAATTATTTTTCGTGAAAACTTAAAAGCAGAATTATTTTTGCAGGAAAATCATTGCTGAAGTGCTGTAAAATGTAGCAGGTGAGCAGGTGAGCTGGTGTTGAAGTTTGAATTTAAGTCTGTCTGGTTTGGACCCTGAAACGCAGGAATCTAAGGTCAGAATATCGTACCTGCTAATCTATCTTTGCATATCGTTTCAGGCCATGTATGTCAGGAGACTGTGTCACAGCTAGAGAGATTTTCACAGGTAAATGATTAGCGTGAAGATATCCATTGGGTCTGGAAAAATAGTGTGCATATGATGTAGTTGTTAGACTGTATGCCACACCCTTCTTTCTACATTTGATTGGTGGCATAGTCAGAGTCGTTGTTCTTGATTGGATAGTAGAATGGAATGCTCATGCAGTTCTTTCAATTTGACGAACTAAAGAAGCATCTGTTATGAAATGGTGGATACCATGATTGACATATGGACCCATATGTTGGTGCTGATTAAGGACTTGTCCTACCCATTGAACCCACTTCGCCTGTAGTAAGGCTTGTATCCAATGAAAACGTTTTGGTCATCTAAAAAACGCGCCTGGGGCTGAAGAACTGAAAACGACTACAGTGCTTGCCTGGGGTCCTCTGAGAAATACCCATCTCTTCTACGACCCAATTATGTCTGGCCCAAACAATCAAAAGAGCTACGAAGGCCCTATTGTGAAAAGGCAAAAACTTAGTAACAGTACAGACTTATCACAACCATCACTCAAAGGATCGAAGATTTTCACACCCTTCCGAGTATCACAATCCTCTTAACTTAAATTCCGAAAATGCTAATTTTTTCAGACTATTGGACTTGTATCACCAACTTCGGTTCCATTTACATCAATACCCCTAGGCAAAACTACTTTTCAAATAACTACATCCGTTGGAAAATGTTTGCAAACTTACGACTTGAAGCGAGGTCTTCAACTCATTTTTATCACAAGACCACAAACACCTGAAAATATTACTGCTTCAGCTGCATGGAAAGATAAGATATTTGCAGCATGGGGTGAGGCCGACAGTGCGTGTGGAATTTGGGTTTTCAAACGGGGAAAAAAAGTCGCAGAATTGGAAATTCCTTCTGACATGCACGAAACAATTAAGCAAATTCTGATTTTTGGCACTTGGATTATTGGCTGCTGTACCACAAGGATTGAAGTCTGGAAATCCTCAGATTATGAACATTATACAACTCTATTTTCCACTGCTGCCCCAAATGGTGGTAACGAACTAACTGGTGGAATTATAAGTATGCCAACCTACCTCAACAAAATATTTGCGGGTAGGAGTGATGGTTGCGTAGAAATCTGGAACGTTAGCTCCGGAAAGTTAATATTTACTATCCTTCCACTTGTAGCAAAATGCGGAGCTATTACAACACTGAAATCTACACCAGCCCTTTCAATACTTGCAATTGCTTATCATGAAGGACCCTTGGTTATGTATGATATACGAACCGATAGAGCTATCATACAATTGGATGGAGGTAGCTCCCCTATAAAATCGATATCTTTCAGATCCGATGAGCTAGGTGCTGGTAACGATGGTCAGAAATCGGGTGTTATGGCCACTGCAGGGCCAAATCATGGTGATGTTGTACTCTGGGATCTAAACGACGGAGGAAGAATCATGGGTATACTTCGAGGAGCTCATAACGCACCTCCAGAATCTTGTGGAACAGTAGGCGGAGGCGTGAGCAAGATTGAGTTTCTTCCTGGTCAATCTGTTCTCGTAACTAGTGGTCTTGATAATTCTCTCAAAACCTGGGTCTTCGATGAGGCGCCATTTTCTCCGATACCTCGCATCTTACACTCTAGGAGCGGACACGCGGCACCTATCACTCGACTCCTCTTTTTGCCGTCAGATTTT
The DNA here is from genome assembly GCA_900239735.1 of Blumeria hordei DH14. Classification (NCBI taxonomy): domain Eukaryota; kingdom Fungi; phylum Ascomycota; class Leotiomycetes; order Helotiales; family Erysiphaceae; genus Blumeria; species Blumeria hordei. The sequence goes on along the minus strand of OENG01000027.1, from coordinate 1,538,878 downwards.
GATAGTGCAGAATCAGCTGGAAAATGGCTACTAAGCACGAGCACTGACAGAAGTTTATGGGGATGGAGCTTGAGACGCGACGGCCAAAGTATGGAATTAAGCCAGGGAAATACACGAAAAAAATCCAAGAAGCTAGGACTTGTAGGTTCAAGCACAATTACTGAATCAAGAGGAACCTTGTGCGACTTGAAGGCACCTGAAATCATTGGTATTGCGGCATCAATGAACCGAGATGGTGGAATGGGAGCTAGTCCTGGAAACGGGGCCATATGGCAAAAAAAGAGCCGAGGGAAACAATCAAGTGATGCTACTGCTAGTAGCACTACCGGATGGGAAAGCGTGGTCACTGCCCATAAAAACGATAGGTTTGCACGGACTTGGTTTTGGGGTAGAAAGAAAGCTGGCCGATGGATCTTTGAAACAGGTGATGGCAGTAATGTCACCAGCGTGACGATCAGTCCCTGTGGTACATTTGCAGTTATTGGATCTGAGCTAGGAAGTATAGATACTTTCAATCTTCAATCCGGACTTCATCGGCAGAGATACCCAACAAAATTGAGTCAATCTCAGGCAAAAAAACTTCAACTTGAATTGAGCACTATAAATCAGGGAAACGGCAATGGATCAAAGCAACTATTCCGTGCCGGACTAGGCAAACACAAGAAAGCAGTAACTGGTCTAGTGGTGGATTCCTTAGGTAAAGGTATAATTAGTTGCTCCCTTGATGGGAAAGTCAAATTCTGGGATTTCCAATCTGGTCAGCTTGTACATGAACTAGACTGCTGCCCCTCCACATCAATCTCAGGTATGCGGTACCACAGCCCTAGCGATCTTATTGCTCTTTCTTGTGATGACCTTGCAATAAGGGTTGTTGATATCGAAACCAAGAAAATCATTAGAGAGCTTTGGGGCAATCGTGGACGAATAAATGACTTTTGTTTCTCAAATGATGGCCGCTGGATTATTGCAGCGTCATGTGACTGCGTAATACGTGTCTGGGATCTACCAACGGGGCATTTAATCGACGCTATTCGGACAAAATTTCAATGCACGGCCCTCGCATTCTCGTCTACCGGAGAATTCCTCGCTACAGCCTGTGAGGGTGTGTTGGGTGTGGATTTATGGAATAACAAGACACTATTTACCCATGCTCCAACCCATAATATTTCTGAGGACGACATAGCGGAGCTCAATGGGCCGACTGTTTCTGGTGAAGGTGGCCACAACTTGATTGATGAAGCTTTCGAAGGCCAAGAGCTTGAAATTGTAGAATCTGTACCAAGCTTATCGCCTGAACAATTGAGCAAAGACATGCAGACACTCTCCCTAGTACCCAAGAGTCGATGGCAGAATCTCCTTTATCTAGATGTTATTAAAGCTCGAAATAAACCTACAGAGGCGCCCAAGGTCCCAGAAAAGGCACCTTTCTTCCTGCCGTCTTTAAATACAATACCTTTACTGACTAGCAAAGACGAAAAGGCAAATGATTCCATAGCGGAAGAGAGCAGAGTTAGGAAACTTGGTCGTCTAACATCGGAAAGTCTATTTACTATCACATTAAGAGCTGTAACGGAATCTGGTGACTGTAAGTTCTAAAATTCTTGAGATTTGATACATGTCTAACCGGCTAGATACACCATTTATTCGACATCTTCAGAGTTTATCTCCATCGGCAGCCGATCTAGAAATCCGCTCCTTGAATCCAAACGAGGAATTTATACCATTCATTAAAGCACTAACACTTAGATTACGCGATAAACGTGATTATGAGCTTATTCAGGCATGGATGTCGGTCTTTCTCCGGCTTCATATAGATTCTATTTCACATGATCCCATCATTCTCGAGACATTAAAACTGTGGCGGATAGAGCAGGAAAAGGAAGGGAAACGAATTGGAGAGTTGTTAGGATATTGTAACGGTGTTGTTTCATTTTTGAAGAATGGGCGCTGAAATAATGGGGTAAAATAGAAATTGACAGCAGGAGTTGGGTGTCGCTATGTGATCCCTAGGATTTAAATGTAAAAATGAAGACTTAACCTTACTCGACCCACAAGCTGGCTTTCAGACTAACCATGACCTTCTATCACTGCCTCATGTTATGGTATCAAGTATTTTCTCAGCAAAGCCGTTGCCAGAGAACTTAGAACACTACGTGGTAGCTTATGTGACGGAAACCGAGTTGGTGATGAATAAATCGATTTAATAAACTATATGAGGAGAAAAGAGAAATTTAGCTAATATTAACAGGTATCTATAAGAGTTGATCCTCTTCTTGAATCTACAGACTAGTGACTTGTCCTTAGGCACAACATTTCCTACCCAGCCACGTATTTCTAGGTCTCACTAAGTTGTAATAACGCTTTAGCCTTCTGACTAGTAGTGCTGTCTCGTTCAGCTTCATCTCCCCCCTCACGCAGCCTTATCGTAAGAATTCCTAATAATAGGCTTTGGTATCCGCTTAAGCTCAAATAACGGTCAAACCGTAACAGTATTCTACTCGAAATCTGTTACGTAAACAACCAAACGGCCTTGAAATACCTTAAATGTCTTGTGTATGAAACCAGAAAAGTCCCTAATCCATAGGGCGCGTAGCTCTTCAAAGAGCACTATATGATTATTTCTTGCCACTATTGTCTCCCCTTCAATACATTGAGCTGAATGGCTATTAATTATGGGTAATATATCAATGATCTTACAAGTAACAAAAGAGGCAAGGGGTGCTGTACAAGGTGTGGCCTGGGCCAGAAAGGAGCCCAATGTGCTAGATAGTCTGAGACTCAAGTAGTACAACAAACATACCTCTCTCTCCCCTTCTATAATAGAGTTCAAATACTTGGGAGAACGATGCCATCGGTCTTGCAGTGATTCAACAAATAATAGAGATGATGGAAAAGAGCTTAGCAAAGTGACGTATGTTTAACTGCATATTCTGCTATGGAACTAGGGGTAGGCCAGGCTTCTCCCGCTGACCTCTCATCCCCAATACACAGAGAACCAGGCTAAGAAATGACGGGTTCGATGGCCGTGTGGGCGTGTGGGCGTGATACGTCTATATTTCAGCAGATACCAAACGGAAATTAAATTCATAATCGTCAGCCATACGGATAGCAACATCTTAACCTGTATGCTAGCACCATTTTACTTAATTTTTCATATAATATCTTACAGCATTGGGACATACACGCCTCAAATGATACTCTATCAAGTGACTGGGAGCCTGACCTATACAGGCTTATATGATTCTTCTTTGTATCCTATCAAAGCCCTCGCTCTTAACAACCATTCGACGGCAACGTTAATTTGCCCCTCAAGCTCAATCTACAACTTTGAACTCCTTCCCTTATACGGCTCTGCTTAAAAGGGTGGAGACAAGTCTTTAACAGAGACACCTGCGACAATTACCGCTACCATCGACACAAGGAGCTATGAAGCCATACTCATGTTCCAAAGTGTTGTATGCATCCTTGATGACGCATTGAACAATAAGAGCACTCTCACACAACACTTATAAAGACCATTCAGTGAGTTTATTGCCGATGTCAGCCCTATAGCACGCTGGCATTTCGAGTGCCATGTCAGGGGTTCTCAAATACCCTAAACTCCATATTGCCCTACAAAAAGCACGCAGGCCCTCAATGGAAAATGGCCAAAGAAAATCAACATAAATGGTACACGGTCAATGCTTCCAAAATCAAATGCCAACATAGCTCCGGTCCCTACCGCAAATCAGCGCACATGTACCGGTCCTAAATTTGTGGTAGTCCATTTACATACAAGACCTAAGATGCAGCCACAAATTCAGCCCGATGTCATGGAATAGGACGTTTATATTCATCACGTGATATAAATAACCTAACACGTGCCTCTTAATGCATATAACTTGTCAGAGTCCAGCGACAGCTTCTTTTTTTTTTGTAGACAATCTAACTCACCAGGTCTGACATTGTAGATCTAGCATTTATCCCATATCGTGACACCCGAGGAAAATTGCCTGTTAGTCTGAATCGGACCTGGTCACCCAGCTCTATATTCATCACCATATGCCATAATGTTTTATGGGTTTGTACTGTATGCACCTACACGGCAGTGATGGAAAATAAGGCTTAGCAAGCTACAGGAGCTACCAATGTTACGGTCTGTGTACTGTTGGGTAGGAACACGGATTGATATGATCCGTGTTGATTTTACCATTCCATATTGTTATATATGTTTATTTTCCTATTAATTCTGTGACTATGTAATGACAGGTAGGTCCTGTCTGCGTACAGGTCGGGAGTATCTATGCCTCGGGTAGTGTACTCCATCCTATGCCTCCTTCACGACTTCTTTCCAGCAGTGATACCATGACAGGTCTTCATTCCAGTACACACTAAGAGGAGTCGTTATCCCGTCATTATCTCCCCTCTCCATCCAACGAAAAGATGGCCATTTACGGGTGTGTAGCTACAGGGAAAAGTCTCAAAACCCACTAGGTGCGGGGCTCTCCTATGAAGAGGAGGCTGTCCAGCCGGGCGCAGCAGACCTGTGTATACCTAAGAGCGTCTCTCAACCTTCCTAGCCTCCTCCTTCCTCTTTTCCTGATTCATGCCGCAAGAAAAGCCTAAGGTCGTGAAAGGATGCCAGAAAAGTCTTGGTCGAGAGTGACTGCCATGAGGGAGCCTAGCTCAGCATCCAAAAGTCTTTACGGACGTGGGGTCATCGGGTAGCTCATGCATTTCAGGTGCCCTCCTGGCTAGTAAATTCGGAATTAAAAGTTAGAAGAAACGATATAATTGACGAGTCGAAATTTGCTTTTCTTGAAGGCGGAAGGGTCTTTTACTTTACTTTCGTAGGCTTCTTGTTTGCTCGCCGGTGGGTAGCACATGTTGTAATATGACGAGGGCTTCTCTGACTACCGTTGTAGCGTTTGGCACCGCATTTTCTTTCCTCATTCACATCATCATTATTGTCGTCTTGGTCGTCTTGTGTGTTCTCGGAAGCGTATCTTGACGGGGGGTGAGAACTTAGCTCAAAGTTGCAAAGGTGTTACCCAATATCAGCTCTGCAGACTCTACAGTTGGAGCTGTAATTTTGTAGGGGACACCACTTGTTAAGTGACTAGGGATCTGGGATGGAGATATGGCGTTATGGAAGCACTGATGACATTTTCATTATTACTCGCTTAAATCTTATTATATATGTGATTCGTAGACGGAGATTTACCATTTAACTTTATTACCTTTTAAACCTTGAGTTCTTGCTGGCACAATCAGCGCGTCGTAACACCACTGACAGATATCGAGTTTCGCCACCTTTATCTAAATCAACGCTTGTGCTGGTTGAATCCACAACCTCTCGCATATAAAGCGAGTAATACTACCAATGATTCAACCGCTCTCTGGTTCTACAGCTAGATAGAAGGAAATGTGACAGATAAGTTTAAACCTCACTACTGTCAGTGTTCCTATTCAGCTGGTAGGATCATCAGCTTATGGACGATCTAGATCGCCCAACTCGATGTAATGGGTATGGTTCAATAGTATAATTGAGTGCAGATCAGAGCAGGTGGTTTATCAGGTATTATTTGTAATAGTTTAGGGGAATAAGGGGTTATTGTTCCACGCCAGAATTAGATTTTGTTCAAGAAACTCAACATGGCGCAGGTCACCTTGTTGGAAAATTATACTTTTTACAATATTACATGGACAAAGAATGGTGAAGTTAAGGAGACTTAAAATTCAGTAACCATTGAAAAATTAAATCTCAATATACATAGTTGAGATAGATCAAAGCAAGTCTTGCATGCCTATTATACTTAGTTATATACAACCACATATCATCTATTATGATACAACAATGTACACTGCAGTGCATAGATATCCGAACGTGTAGGAAACAGCAGGTGTGATTGTCTCATTCAAGATATTAGTAGATAAGTCTATCATTTCGGGAACCACAGACGAAACAGACAACAAGTTATAAACTCAGGAATAAGAATTTACAATCCGCGGCAGACTAATAATTGTGAGATTCTAATTCGGGTAAGTGGTAAATCATGATTACATCAATATATTGTGACTTTATTTCCGTGTTTCCTACAACCAAGGGAAATATTGATCTTTGACCACCTATTGTACTAACGAGGTCATGAGAAGCCTAAGAATTGTCGCAATGAGTGTAACAGTCAACTTGGGTGGATATAGGATAGCGCTTTAAGCCTAACGTGAAGAAGACGAATATGTATTGTAGATCTGCTATATTGATAACTATTTGTTACGGTTTTACCGTTATTTGAGCTTAGGCGTATGCCTAAGCCTAATATTGAGAATTCTTATGATGAGGCTGTATGGGGTAGATGAAGCTGAACGAAACGGCACTACTAGTCAGGAGGCGGAAACGTTATTACAACTTAGTGACACCTGAAAATACGTGGCTGGGTAATAAGTATTATGCCTAAGGACAAGTCACTAGTCTGTAGATTCACGAGGAGGATTAACGCCTATAAATACCTGTTAGTAGTAGCTAGAGTTATTTTTTCTCCTTATATAGTTTATTAAATCGATTCATTCATTACCAACTCGGTTTCCGTCACACTATTGAAGATAGGAGTGGAAAAGGTTGATCATGTACAGAGGTCTAGCAGCGAGTGTTTATACACAAATACGGTACACAAACTATATCATCAATAGCAATAACTCCCAACCATTCAGCCATTCAGTCATTCAACAATTATATCATTAGATATACCTGCGTCATATGATCATATTATCATGTATGGCTGAGATACTGGTGTTGTCATTGCTGTGTGTTAATGACGTATAATTGACACAGGATTGCTTGTCCTGTCGGTTACACTTCCCTAATACTAGCCATTTCAAGTTATGTGATCTATAAGGGGGCCTGATCACCATACCAACCTTGTGTCTCGTCATTCTATATAAAGTTGGCAACCGAAACAGAAAAACTCGTTATGCCATCATTATAAATTTTATTACGATGGAGACAGAGCAGCACCAGTGGTTTAGTGGTAAAATCCATCGTTGCCATAAGTTGTATCGATGGGCCCCGTGTTCGATTCACGGCTGGTGCATTGAACAAAATATTTTGCTATTATTGTTATTTTGTTAATCTTGATGATCTTGAGCATCACCGAGTCGCGCTTCTTGCCCAGCTCGAGCCACTAACTATTCGCTCACAGCACATCACCAACGTAGCATTTTCTAGCATAGTCCGAGTATCCTGGGCACCCATTTCACTTGGGATGGAGACGCCCATACCACATTTCGCGTGGAGAAAAGTCAATTGATGATGGAGGCATACCTGTATAACTCAGGTTCTTTGAGACTTTGTCCTGGGTGGATATTTACGGATGAGGGTTGAATTGAGGTGAAGAAAAAGCCGCCATAACTTTGCAGTGGTACTTGCAAATGAAATCCGAGGCATGAGTGCTCTTGCTTTTCAATGAGTCATCTAATATGTACATTCTCTCTGATATTGTGTCATAGCCAGATAGCTGCATGCGCAATTAATATCTGATGCAAAAAAAGAGGGGTATCACTGCCTGAGAAGAATGTATGGGTAGAATAGGAGGGGATTTCCCACTCGCATAGGAAGTATCCTTGGCCTACAGGCGAAAAGAACATACATAAACTCCGTAGTCTTAGGCTGAGAAAGGATAGCTATATTCTATGAGAAATGTTGGCGGAATCTGTAACACTGAGCTGTTAAGAAATGTACAAAATAAATATGGGAGGAAGTTTGATTCCCAGATGATGCCATTTAATAAATTTCTTCACATTTAGAAAGGAACCCCCAACAAAATGCCACAAACCTGCTTCCGACCCAATTGAGAGGTCATGCAGGAAAGGTGGGGGTGAGGGGATGCAAGCCAGGGTTATTTTAATACGCCTCCAGATTCTCCTCTCCTAGATGATAGTGCTACTTTGTCCTTCGACTCGCATTGAAATTAGTTACTACAGGATTGCCCATATCTGAACCAAGAAAATGGCTGATACGCGCTTTAAGTTGAATACCGGCGCAGAGATACCGGCGTTAGGCTTGGGAACCTGGAGGTCAAGTCCAGGATTTGTTCAAAAAGCAGTTACACACGCATTATCAATAGGATATAGACACATTGATTGCGGTAAAAAAATTCCTTGACGGCGGTGAAAAAAGAGCTACAACTAACAATGATTAGCATACGTGTACGAAAATGAGTCTGAGGTTGGCGAAGCTTTAGGCGAAGCTTTTTCAAAGGGATTGAAGCGTGAGGACGTTTTCATCACCACCAAGCTTTGGTCTACATATCATTCTCGAGCAGAGGAAGCACTTGATAAGAGTCTCAAAAGTCTTGGATTGGAATATGTTGATCTTTACTTGATGCATTGGCCTTTTGCTATGAATCCTCATGGTAAATCACCCGAAGATCAGCATTATCTGGAAATAGATTCTCACCGATTTATTGATAGGTAACCACGACCTATCTCCGCGAGCGCCAGATGGATCACGCGAAATCGTCAGGGATTGGTCACATGTAAAAACGTGGAAAAGTATGGAGAACCTCTTGGCTACAGGTAAAGTCAAGGCGATTGGCGTTTCCAACTGTTCTGTTCCTTATTTAGAGGAATTAATTGCGGAAGCAAAAGTCATTCCTGCTGTCAACCAAATAGAAAATCATCCATCGCTTCCACAACAAGAGATTGTTGATTATTGCCATTCGAAGGGTATTCATATTACGGCATATAGTCCTTTTGGAAGTGCAGGATGCCCAATGTTCACTGAACCAACAATCGTGAAAGTGGCTGAGAATAGAAATATTACACCAGCAGCAGTGCTGTTGAGTTATCAAGGTAATTCTTTATGGATAATTCGATGCCTTATTACTAACCAAATTTAGTAACTCGAGGAATTTCGGTTATTCCCAAATCAGTCACCCCTGAACGAATAACTGAAAACAAAGATTCCGTGACCATCCTCAGCCCCGAGGATATGAAGATATTGAATGAGTATTCAGAAGAATTACGAAAATCAGGAAAGCTGAAGAGATATATTGTGCCGCAATTCGGGGTAGATCTTCGCTTTCCTGATATGGAATGATCAATGTGATATTGAATAACTCTGTCCCTCTAAAGTGAAGTATCCTTACGGAATTTAATTTTTTCTTTCCGAAAAGCACTGAGGCTATTTCAAGGAAAATTTCATAAATCATAGTTTATAGTATTTGGCTTAGCATCTTGCAATATTAGATAGTGGCCTGGATCTCGACAGAAAGATATTGTAAAAAGTGTTTGCTTCAAACATGGTGTTGCAAAACGGCCTTATTTCAAGCAAACATTAGCACAAAAGACATATCTTCTTTTTTATCCATAGGGTCACGACTTGATAAATGAGTCTATATTTTGCAGCTAGAAAAGAATGAGATATTCTAGCTATCCGCTTAAACTCCTTATTATAACAAATGATTCATGTTATTATCCTATATATTTCATATACTTACATCCAACTGTATCAAACTTTCCAAACAGCATTCGTATATCTTGATGGTCCATGCGACGATTGCATCACAATAAAGTTGGCTACTATAACGATTTATTTAAAGCTGAGTAGTGTGTGATAGTCTGGATCAAATAGAGCCACTTCCATTTTTTGTGTTGGGAATCCGCGTTTTGAATTATAGATATTACCATTTTGATTTTTTGTCTTTGCTCTAAATCTGTTGGCTTACTAAATCTTGCTACTGATATTTTCTAAGGCGGCTAAGCCCAGCATCCTTTGAGTAATAGTGAATCGATTGACTTCTGTGGTCTACACTGGAACGCGGATGCAATGCTCGACATCAAATCATATTCGGACGTCCACCCTCCAGTAGGCTCTAGGATTTACTTACTAAGCATATATTTTTTTGGAATATTTGAGTCTAAAAAAGAGTCTTTATGAATTTTCGAAAAAGAGTGAGAACATTTCTCATGAAGAAACACGCGTTTAGAGATTACCTAGAATATTCAGCAAAGTCGATGGAAACCTACAGTAACAACATGAAAATCTATTGCAAAGATCTGTAGTTGTAAGGCCTTGTAATCTTTGGTAATGGAGTCGCACCAGAGCATAAGACGGCATATTCAACATCTGACTGACCCCTAAGATAGTTCACTAACAGCCGAAATCGAATCTACTTTTAGTCACCATGTACGCCTGGGATAGAACAATAGCGTTTGCTTTCGCCTAGCAGACAATAAAAATAAAAATAAATAAACATAAACTACTGTTCACCCACCTCTTCGAGCTCCACAAACCGAGGCATGAGTGCTCTACTTGTAAATTGAGTCATCTTTTCTGTACATTTTTTCCGATATTGTGTCACAGCTAGATAGCTGCATACGCAATTAAAATCTGATGCAAAAAAAAAGATTCCGCAAAAATCCTCCACTTTCGTAAGCTTGCAGTAAACTGGTAAATGAGCTCACGTAGCAAAGATTTGACGCCTGGGGAAGTAGCTGTTCGCTGGTGTCTGGGCCACGCAGGTATCATCGGAAATGAAGCGGCTGATACGCTTTCTAAAGCTGCATGTGCGGCTCCAGCTCCATCACTTGCACTCTCCAGAGTGCAGGCGACACTGTAAACACCGTCATGGTTAGATGGTGCAGTGGTATATCATCTTGGCCCGTCTGTCCAGGTAATGTCTGGTTAGCTAGGACACGAATTCCACTCGAGACAGGAGATCAGCCGTTCGCATTCGGAAAAACTAAACTAAATTTCTTGCGATGCAAGTTTATATGGATGACGAAGGCATGCTAGGATAATCAAAGGTTTTTGAACTTCCCATTGGTGGGTACTGACGGAGGAGGAACGACTATTTGTGTAAACCGACACACCTCATAGTGGTATTTTCAAATGAAATCCAGAGTATAAGTGTCTCTAACGTCAAAAGTGCCATCCTAGATGTGTACATTGCACCGGTCATGCGTCATAGTTAGATAGCTGAATACACATTCAATGATTTAAAAAAACTGGCATTCTACATTGTTGGAGCAAGGAGGGAAATCAAGGCCCAATACGAGGCCTCTACCGCACTCTACTGGGCTGAAAACTCGCCGTCTCGTTACAAAGAGCTAGGAATTGGATCGAATACCAATATCACTGTTGAGCTCACCCATCTTGGATACACAAACTCGGATATCTGCTAGCTGCAAGATCTAGATACTGCGACTTTGCGAAATAACATCGACGGTTTCAGCACGAAAATGCCTTTCCAACCTGTTCATATAGACAGGTGAAATCCCCCGATCACTTCATCTTCCATATTGGGCAGTACCAGAATCGGCTAAAGAGGACCAGCAAATTACTTCCAATGTATCTTGGGCTCTAGCTTCAGTAGAGGGAGTTCATGCCTTCAATAGCTGGGCGCGTACCATAGGTTTCTTCTTAGAGACACGATAGCAAGTCTGACTGGACTTGAGCCACCGAATAGAAGGCTAGAGAGCCTAAGATTGTATTAGATACATTCTCTTATATTTCCATTTTTAAGTTTCCTATAACTACCATCTGTAAATCATGGGGTCTAGCAAGAGGCTGACGTTCATGTATGCTATAATATTCGAGCGTAGGGTTATTAGATAATGGCCTTCTATTGCCATGTAGGTGCCAACACGTCGAGTAGTTTAATTTAGACTGGGCTAACCAGTACGTATGAGGGTTGACTTGATCAACTTCTATAACTAAGAATGCTAAATTCCTCGAAAATTGTACTACCAACCTGATTCAAAAAGCTCAAGAATTGAAGATCATCTTTGAAGTTGAGAAATCAGAGCCTATACATTTTAACCGACAACGCAATCCTGATGCTGTTCCCATCCATGTCCTTGACACCATTTTGATGCCAAAAGAGGTTGTAATATGGCTTGGAATCTGGTTTGACCGGAAACTAAACTTCAAGGTACATGTTGAAAAGCGTATCCAACTTGGAAATGCAGTCTGAGAAAGGCTGAAGAATATATCCAAGCCCTCAAGGGGAATGAATTTAAATAACCTGAGGCAACTTTATCTATCTTGTGTAACCTCAGTTATTGATGATGGATCTATACTTTGGTCCAATCAAACTGGGTCTTCCACACTGACTTCAAAATATGACAAGCTTAAAAACCGAGCACTGGTTACAATTACAGGAGCATTTCCTCAAACCCCTAGAAAAGCTTTGGAGGTAGAGGCAGCTATACTCCCATCAAAAATACGTCATCTCAAACATGCCAGTCTTTATGCCCTCCGTATCCTCCTGCTCCAGAAGACCCATCTCATCCCCAAAAACCTCCATAGCTAATTTGAGGATGAGCTCAGTCTAACCAATGAGCAGGATCCGAGGATCTTAAAGGAAATAACTAACTACTCATCACAACTAGCCAGGTTTAGCAAGCTATTGACTAACCTAACAATTAACCATAGGTTGGAAGCCAGTGAAAATAAATGGAACCCTCCCTGGTTAAGGTCATCAATAAAAGTCAATATTTCTTCATCCCCCAAAGGAGAAGCAGTAACAGAACACAACCAACTACTCAATCAAATCCCAGTATCTGCAACAAAGATTTATACTGATGGATCATTAACTGAAGGAAAGGGAAGCAGCATAGGATATGTGATCTATCCTCCAAATGCTGGACCCATCAAGTGTTTCTCGGCCAATCTTGGCCACGAGATGGGGATAATAGATGCAGAATCCTTCAGCATTTTAAAAGCCATCAGACATGCTAAGAAATTTTCAACTTCAACAACAATTTATATCTTTTCTGACAGCCAAGCAGCACTTTTAAAGATACAAAATGGCTCCAATTTATTCTCTCACTAAATCCGAAAAAATGGAATTGGTAAAAATATCATACTTACATGGTGTCCAGGACATATGGAAATTAAAGGAAATATGCTGGCCGACACTCTAGCAAAGAGAGCTTCAAGTCAGCATGCAACTAAGCGTTATCAATATACCTCTTATAGCTTCCTCAAACAAGAAGTTCACACATCTATCAAAAATGCCTGGTCTAAAGATTGGGCTCTACAACAAAAACTAGAAGATAATGGTAGGAGATCAAAGGGATTAGGCAAGTTCTACAGAGCTCATATGAAGTGTTCCAGCCCAGACCTCAAGCTCAAACCATTCAACTTTACTAAATTCAGCCGAAAGGCTCAGTCATCATATATTCAGGTTAGAACCGGAATAGGAAACAGCCTCAACTATTTGAAAAAGATAGGAAAAAGTGACACAGACTTATGCAATTTTTGCTCAAATAGTATTCAGACAACAAGCCATCTAATTTTACACTGTTCGAAATTTAGAAGGCAGAGACAAGAACATTTTAAAGACTTGAAACCACTTATACTAAAGATATTATTCATCACAAATGTGGGGAAAACTTCACTATTAAGATATCTCTCCTCAACTGGCTGTCTCTATGGGGGCAAGGATGAGGAGGATGGAAATCAAATGAATCTTGAAACCAACAATATGCTCTATTAAAGTTATTTTAAGAAAATTTTACATGTATTTATGGCAAGGAGAAATGAGAATATTTGTCAATGTATGTAAATATATAATCAGTGTCATAGCTAGATAGGCTGCATACACTTAATGATATTAAAAAAAAAAAGAGGGTTGACTTGGGGTGAAGAAAGAGCTACCACAACTTCGCAGTGGTACTTGCAAATGAAATCCGAGGCATGTGTGCTCTTGCTTTATATAGAGTCATTTATTATGTACTTTTCCTTGAAATTGTGTCATAGCTAGATAGCTGCAAACGCAATTAAAATCTGACGCAAAAAAAAGGGTTGAGGTGTCCATGCACTTAATATTACCCAACACAGCTGCCACTTTAATCTGATGTAATCCCCATTGTCGGAATCCTCTGATGGTATTTATATCGCAAGCCTTCTGTAGCAGTAATAACATTTGGTGGTTAACATATATCTTCTATTCTTCTCTTCTAACTAAAGGAAACACGTATATACAGCAGTTGTCCGTATCTCCTGACGCCATTCCTAAACAGGTAACTCATTACTCATCAACATAATTAGTCATCATTTATAAGATAATACATGAAAGGTCATTAAGTAATTAGGTTATTCGGCACCCATAGACCATACATTACAACAAGTAGAGCTGATCCGTGGGACTATTGCTTTAGACGAGCGGTTTTGTGCGCAGTTCATCAAGTATTTTCACTGGTACACACCTTCTTGTGGTTTGATTCAACGTCAGCCATTGACTTCGTCGCACTGGCGAATCTATTTACGCTGAGAGGTAGCGGAGGACTTGAATGGCTTTGCCAACATCTGGGTCTGCTGCTCCAGGTTGCGCCACCCTGAGCCTCACGGTTAATCGAGACAGGTTTAGTTGAGAACAGCCATTGTGCTCACTTCCAGCCGTGTTTTTTTCCATCTTAGCTGGCACAAAGAATTTTCATTCGCCGGCGTTCATTGAACGTTGCGTGATGCTGAGGCCCTATCGATCTTGTCTTCTCACCTGTCCTACCAGCATGGCGCAGGAATTGCAACCACGACGAATTTAAGCGCAGAATCATGTACCTCTCTCCTGACAATAGCCCTCACAGCTCGTGGCAGGCAGTGTTACCCTACAAACTGGGCTCTTTTAATAGCTGGGGAACATACTAGCAATACACACACGACAACAGTTTCTAACCGATAGGAAATAGCTGTTAAAAAATACAGATACAAAGATGAGATTAGAATTTCACAAAAGTCCCTTCTGAATCTAAGACTATGAAGGGCTTATAAAATCTACCAACTAAATTCTGGCTAGTAGACAGATACAAACTCATCCTTTAAACATGCTGGGCGGCCTGAAATTTGGTTCTTTAAAGCTGTTCTTACACAAAGAAGCTCGGGCATAACTAGCGCTGACTTCAAGCTTCTTACGGTTGTTACGCAGAAAATCGTCCAATGGCAGAATAGAGTCGCGCTCCTAAGAATTCTCAACTTCTTTCCGTCGTTAATGTATGGCAAGTGACGTAAAATAACTTTTACGGGGTTTTTGAACGAAAATCTAAACGCCACGACACGCGGAATTACCAAGTTTGATACAGGAGCATTCTCACTACTTGCCTTTTGTATTCTCTACTAGCGCCCTACGGAACTCAGTACAATCGTAATATGTATGAGCCTGATACAGTCAAGTTCAACGTCAAACTATGCATGGCCCGGGATATTCATGCCACCATGTTGCAACAAAGCTACCATCCATTTTCGTGCTAGGAAAATCATGAGCTCGTCAAAGACACGTCAGCTTTGTTGAAATTTCTACTACGTCTAGCTGCCCCTTGAAATAACGATATCATTTCAAGATATCATTCCAGAATTTTCAAGTTTCGGGATTTTAAAGGAGCTCTAGCGTACTTGTAAGACGGACCAAGCCATTGTACAATCAAGACTATTAGTATAACTTCTATATATTGTTGAAATATCCATGCCTCTTCTCTTTCTCCGTTGTCTCAAGTTAATTATCTGCCATTTCGATCTCACTACTACGTCCAGACTGTCGTCAGTATTTCCGGCGGTTTTGTTGACACCCAGTAACTCGACAGGATTGATAAACTTTAGGTTATACAGTCGAGACAATTACGCCATATATGCAGTCGAGTGCTTCTTTCCGAGCCTAATTTTGTGAATATCTACTACATTTTCAGGAAAATATTATTGCAATTAATCATGGAAAAATACCGTGCTCATTCCCTATTTCAGCCATCTAATTTAGCCAAGGCCGCATCCTTGACACTTGACAATTCAGGCAGCTGTACCAGTCATCTTTACGGTGCAATAATATCAGTGCCACACACAGTGTCGGCACGCGTGACTGCCGTGCTTGGCTTTGAATTTGTTATGGTGGATGCCAGTCATACGTGCGTTGAACCCTCCTTTATTTTCAAACGATCTTCACCACTTTCCATATCCAGCGAAGCTATACCTTAACTTGTTCGATAGTGCTATTAATGCCGAAAATTTGATTCAGCTTGTTCAAACTATCAACTTTACAAGCGAGGGAAAAACTGTTGCCGTGGTACGCGTTCCATCCGCACAATCCGACTTGCTCACACACGCTCTCGATGCGGGTAAGTCTTTGGATTACTTTTATACCATAAATTGGTGGCTGACGAACTAAAAAGGCGCTTCTGGTATTATTTTCCCACACATTGACACGCCTGAGGAAGCAGCCGAGGCTGTGCGTATGTGTAGATACGCGTGCTCGGGCGGTGATCGCTCACTCTCACCATCGGCTCTTGTAGCTGGTATCACGGACGTTGCTCCGGGCTCATCACATGAACGCGTGGCTGATGCGAACATTGCAGTAATTTGCCAGATAGAAAGCCCAGTAAGTTAATCTCAATTTCCCCATTATAAATGTGCGATTTTAGACCTCAACATCTTGACATGAATTCTAGCTTGCGGTTAAGAATGCAGAAGCTATTGCAGCCGTAGCGGGTGTCAATATACTCATGGTGGGAGCTGGTGATTTACGGCTTTCGTTGGGACTTCCCTCGCGCCGCACGGGGGATCGCGATGACCCCATATTTATTGAAGCCATGAACCACATCATTACAACTGCAAAGAAATACAAGAAACCGCTGATGGCTGTAGCTTTTAAGGTTTCGGCTGAGTCGGACACATGGCTATGGGATTTTAGTATGTTGATTAGTAGCGCTGATATCATCAGTATCGCAAAATGTCACCAGGCCGACCTCTTGAATTTGAAACGAATGATGAGTAGGTGAGACGCATGATATGGTTAAAGTATATTTTAAACTCGAAAATAATAATTAGATTTATGGCTAGACAGCCAGCATGAGATTCTTGACTAATCCAATAAAAATATATCAAGCTCCTACTACTCGGCGTAGTTATCTTACGTCACTTGCCTATATTTAATAATATTCTCCCCAGGCTACTTGCCACGTTTTGCGCAGTGTACCTTTGTTCCATGATGCCCACCTAGTGTAAGGGTCGTACGATAGATTTTGTTCACGAGCTATCTAGATCTAGGCACAAAAGAGAATCCTAAACTGGAGAGAAAATTAATTGGGGGCGCCACTATATGAATAATCTGGCTTTATGCCAAGGTTTCTCTTTATTAAAATGAAATGAATGATATGAAGAGCAAGGTGTACAAATCATCAAGCCGTGCAATACTAAAAGCAACGGCAGCTTGCTGAGCGTGGCCCAGTCGATTTCGGTTGACACATGGGCTAGGTTCCGTTCACGGCACGATAGATCAAAAGTTTGGGTCTCTTCTATTCAGTCTTTCAACAACTTCCCGATTGAGTTTGACTGGGAGAACTTTACGACTCACCAACAACCTCCCAAAATCAAAGGTAAAATTCCTTTCGCTTTCAACCTTACTAACATTGTGTGCAGGACTGGGCAATTGCTCGGCCTCATTTTAGACAGGCACCTCGACCGCGACATCAACATTCTCAACTTTTCGACACATTCCAAAGACGGCGCGAACTAAGAAGTCTCACTCAGATAACGATCAATGTACGACAAAAGCTGGGGCACCGATGCCTCGGTTTTGAGCTTTCGATATCGGAATTTCAGCCCTCTCAAATGGGGGTTGAGCACAATGCAGGGGAGAATTTGGGAAGAATGATATGTGATTTTCAACAGGCTGTTGGCACAGTTGGTCGGGTGTTGGATGTGCTTTCTAGAAGTGGTAGGTTGGATTCCTACACGGCCTGTTTAAGGGGGGACTACGGCTGCTCGTCGTGAAAGAGTACAGGAGGAATTATTGAGGTTTTCCCACGAAGGTTTTCCCTCAATGCATGGTCTTAGGATCATGGTGAATGCGTTCCTACCTATTCGACCTGATGTAACAAGCGTGAGGCACGTAGCAGGAAAAGTCAGGCACCGGATGGACTTTGCTGGAAAATGGAGGAACTTGTATTCTAGATGTCCTCCATACGTGTCATGTCCACTGGAAGGAGGGTGAAAGCCTGGCACTAGAAATATAATAATATAATAATAAACTAATAACACCTGGAAGAGTGGTGGCAGAAGTATCGACCAAAACGGTACAAAGATCTGGACCTATTCATGCGTTGCAAAAGACCACCGGAACTAGCTTTACCAAGATGGGCGTATCATCGTCTTATTGCGGCAAGAACAGGCCACGGGGACTACACCGACTACTATCGACGTTTCAACCCCGAATATGAAGATCTGAAATGCGTTTGCGGCCGAGAGAAAAGGGCCTGGCATTTTTCAGAGTGCCGACCTGCTTTGCTACGTTGGAGAAGCTATGAGAAAATGACCTCACCTGGGGCCAGGGAAATGATAGGGGAGAAAGGATGGCAGAAGTTCATTCAATTCTTAACAACAAGCAGATGTTATAGTCTGCCGAAGAATAAACAGGGTGGGAGGTGACCACGCTGCGATTGTTTCTGATCCGAAAGGTGATAGATGTGGAAGATAGGGATGCGGCGCAGGGCACCGTAACTCAGACATATACTGTTCCTTTTGTTTTATTTCTTTTCTTTTGTCGCTTCTGGCTCCACTGCCGGTCATGTAGGTAGCAATGAGCTTTCAGAGCCCATCTACCCGTGTCACGTCTAAATAGATGTTAGGTTCTTCCTGTCACGTAAAAGATTTCAAATTCAAAACTACTATTTGTAAAAGAGGGGTGATAAGTCAATCACCCGCCTAGTTTTCTGCCCCCTCGTTCGAGAGAGGCTAGCCTCTGCTGCTTACCGAAGAAGCCTGGGGAAGCTGGATTTACTTCTTGGCTCCTCCCGTGGTGCAAAGCGTTATTCTTCTATTTTGGAGAAGACAAAGTTCCTTTCGGAAATTGGCCCGATCCGTGCCAATTGACTCATGTCCATACGAGAGTTCTGCTGTACAGCGCTCACACTACCTTCACAAATGCAGTTTTCAAGGCCTTCAGGCTCCCAATTTAATGTTATATAGCCGGTAGAGACGAATTCTTCACCTTCCAGTGGTGCCGGTGTTATCGCTCAGTATGCTCTGTATATCTGGGATAGTCAAGAAGAATCGCATCCGAATCGAAGTCGAAAGCAACCTCAAGCTTTTCTCCATTTGACGACCTCTCGACAATATCTTTTTTCACATTCTCATCTGAGTCCTCAACCTCTTTCCAACCACGCCTCATCTCGCCTCAACAGCCAATAAAGAAGTTACTCCAATTGTAAACAGGAACTTGCCCCATTGATCACCGGCCATCACTCACTACAAATTTACGACGCTACGTATACCCGCCTGGAGGAAATTAAGTCATAATATACAAAGCTGGGTCATGGTTTATGGGGGACTGATGCTCTAATGGGGCTCTACATCTTGAGGAAGGATAGGCAGCTGAGATGTGGCGCGAGAGGGGGAACAGGTCTCTGAAGACGATGCTGGGACTGATATTTTCGAGGGGTTTTCAACTTTGGAACGTTTGTGGGCGGCAAGATTGAGATTTCGGCTAATTAGCCAGGAGGGCTTCTTTTGTCGATGAGTCAACGGCACTCCCCAGCGCCCTGGACGGCACAAAAGAATTTGGGCTAAGCTAACACACAGCAATCACACTCTGTCATGACTTTTCTGACATTTCAGCACGACCTTCGGGAAGGAGTTGGAAGGAAGCTAGAAAGGCAGAAGGTGAATTTCCCGAGGTACACACAAGTCTGCAGCGCCCAGCTGGCCGGCCTCTTCGAACGCTTCAGAAGGATCACTATGTCTTCGGATCTAGTCCTAATGTCGGTATTAGGAGAGCTCCGCACCCAGTGGTTTTTGCGATTTTTCCCGGCTGCCGTACACCCGCAAATGGCCATCGTTTCGTTGGCTGGAGAGGGGAGATAGTGAAGGGCAAAGGGCTCCTCAAATTGTATGATTAAATGAGGACTTGTGAGGGGTGGTACTGTTTTAGGTTATATACTTCTGGCATAGGTATCCTTGGCCTATAGGCAGGGAGAACCTACATGTCCGACATAGTCATAGACTCTATCAGGAGAATAATATGAGATAATAATAATAATAATAATAATAATGTTATATAGTTTAGTACGTAGTTGTCACCATGTCCCCCAAGGGATGGGGCCTTAGCCGTAGCTGAAGCCCGGTAGACCTTTAAAAATAAATAAATTATACTATTTGTAAAATAGTAGTAATAACTATGATAACGATAGCAGTAATTATACATACAATCTTATTGTTAAGAAACTATTCTAAGGGTTATCCACACGCAGCTGAATTAATCGCTGGTGTGAAGTATACTCCTAGGTCCACTGTGGCATAAATTACACCATCTATTGTACTACTTGAGCCTTAGACTAGAGTGCAGCGGACACTATAAAAACACGCAAACGATGGAAGGTGCCGTGGTCCGCCTCCTGGTGGAGTTCCCCGGTATGGTTTGAGTAGCCTCGACACCTAATCTACTTGGAAAGGAGACACCTCAGACTACATTTCGCGCGGAGAAAATTTAGTGGATGATGAAGGCATGTCTGGATAACTCAGGGTTTTTGAGACGTTTCCCTGGGTGAGTATTCACGGATGAGGGTTGACTTGGGGTGAAGAAAAAGCCGCCATACCTTCGCAGTGGCACTTGCAAATGAAACCCGAGGCATGAGTGCTCTTATTGTAAATTGAGTCATCTATCCTGTACATCTTCTCCGATATTGTGTCATAGCTAGTTAGCTGCATACGCAATTAAAATGTGATGCAAAAAAAAGATATATATATTTGCTTATGCTAACCACCTTAGTCAGCGGGGGTTAAACGTGAAAGTGAAGGAGAGTCGCAGAGGATGCCAATTACGAGTGTTTAGCAATTTCTCCCCGGCTCTATCTGATGTCGACGCTAATGAAATCGTTTTACTATGGGAAGAAGGGAGCCATGATGGAGCGAACATTCGTGAAAAGAGGCAATTCTGCGTTTAGCTTTACCTAATATCTAGACAGAAAGGTTTGGGTGCCTATCTCAAGCAAGTTGGGACATGTTAATTCTTGGGACTTTTCCATACAATGCGCAATTGTCTGGCGTGCGAAGAAAGAGAAAATAGGCTACAATTGTGATCCAACTTCATACTCTAGGGTTCGAATAGCGTCTTTGTGGGATACCTTTTCGGAGTATATTCCCAAAATGTTGTGGCAATAGCACGGAAGCCTTGTCAAAACAAAGATAGTTAAAAGGGTTGAGAGGCGGCAAAATTAATGACCTGCACAGGGGTCGAACCTGTAATCTTTTGATTCGAAGTCAAACGCCTTGCCATTGGGCCAGCAGGCCTTGCTGGTTGTTGGAAGTTGCGTCTAGTACAGATCTATATACTCTACACTGCAATTGTGAGTTAATTCTGCGTGAGATCCGAAAACGTCTGAACCCCAGCACTTCACTCAACTTTTGAAGCTGCAGCCTATATGCTGGATTTTTGGGTGGTCGGTTCTGATGGCCACCAAACTAGGTGAACCGATCGTCAAAGTTTGTTTTATTATGCTTGGACTACAAACGATCTTCTTTGCATGTACTTGTAATTCACATACTCAATAGGAAATTAAACACAAAACTAACAACAGTCTTTAAGGATAAATCTGCCTTACTCCGATTGCCACAGACGAACTTCGTAATTAAGTGTCACACCTGGCCACTGCAGCAGTACGTACACCAATCTACGTATCTCAACTCATCCACAGATTCAGGATACACGCCCTCATGCTTCGTCCATCTCATCTATTCCTAGAGTCAAGACTTGCATATGTCATCTGCAACGTCACAACCACAGCATCGTGCTTGTGAAGCCGATGCGCTAGTGGCCGTCCGCGTATTCCGAGATACCATTTAGTTCCCTCCTGATGCAACCAATAGCAATGGTCCTATCAATGACTCACTCCTCAGTCAATCATGGAAAATATCATTCGCAAGAAATAGGCAGCTTGGTTGTTTGAGCCCTAATTTCCGTGTCGTAAAGCATGAGGTTGGGAAGGTCAGAGCTAGGCGAGCTCATATTTCCCATCAAAATTCTTCGAAGATCATTCTTGGCCTCCCTGCCGTGAATGATGTGACGGTAATGTCTGTCGAGTGAGCCTAAGCATCACGGGGAATAAGAATCAATGGACACTTAACCTAGGGGTACGACTCGTCTAGCTCCCGTAAATTGAACTTTGTCTTGTTGGAGGCTGGAGGTAGATAATATAGGGCGCAAAGCTCCGATGAGGACTTGCGGGGGGCACTACTGTTGGATTAGTAATCTAGAAGAAGGATAGGAATAAACTACGCAAGGAATAGTTATTATCAACCGTTATTCACAGATTACCTTCACATACAACTTAATCTTAGGCTTAAATTACATGAGAATATTAAATCGCCTAGTTATTTTTACCAGTCACGTGCCTGGCGCATGCATGACAATCACCCATAACCTCGAACCGAGCAGTAAATGCGATCGAATCAGGATGGCGATGGACGTTAAACACCTGTTGAGAGAAATAAACGTGGCAGGCCTGGATCAGCACTAGAAGAAATATTTAGGCACGGTAGTTTACTAACAATTCTGCAGCCACAGGAAAACGCGCGTCGGTATCTTAACCATCTCCCAAACTCTTTGCCAATAAAACCATTAGGTTTTGGCTATTCGGGCTTGAACTGTTAAAGGCCTCAGGCACCCAAGAAAATCAACTTTTGCGCCTTATGCCTTACTCAGGAATTGGATATTTTTAATCACAATGTTATCATCTATCTAGCTATGACACATAGCGAATCTTATTAGACGTAAAATAATAAGCCAAATAAATCATCCATCTCCTAACATGTTGTTAGGATATGACCCTCAATCACTACAGGAAAATAATCGAAATATTCACAATTCAAATCCATGACATGTTGCCGGAATTCTATTTCTGTATTCTAGAAATCTATCGTTGGCTTATGCTTAGAATGGACTACAGTAAAATTATCATCATATCTTCTACTTCAAGACTTTAAGCGAAACCACCCGAGTCATCGGCATTTAGGTCAAGTGCACCTCACTGAATCAGGCTTCAGCTCGATATGGTGTAGTATCCATCGCATCTTGATCCTTCATTTCCGTGGGATTATTTACAGTGCGTCTTTGAATAAATCAATGCTTGCGCACATAGACTGTCATTATCTCTTTCCTCTTCTCCACTTCGTCAAACTGCCATTCTACCAACTGCCTTCATTAATATCTCATTCCTTCTTTCTTATATGTTTCTCTCCTCGTGTCTTTCCTTCTACTTCCCCGATGTCTAGTTTCTCCGCTCATTTAATATGATTGAAAGGCTTCAAGCCCCACTACTGCCAGAAAAATATCTAGCATACCTTTCTCCAACATGAGGTCGATTATAGGCTACGCTACTTTGGCTTCTGCAAACATTATTTTCACCCATGTTCCACTTCGATGTAGTTCTAATGATACCACTCGCATGTACGCTGGCTGTCTCAGAGGACAGAGTTGTACTACCGAAGGAGAGTAGGTCTATCATCCAACCTGTAAACCTGGCATCTAATCGTAATTGTCCTTAGATGTGTGCTAGCCGAGGAGTTTCGCGACATTCCCCTATCTTTTCGCAAGAATAATCCAGTCGTCTCTCGAGATCTTCTCGGGCCTCCAAGATGTGGTGTAGTAAGGAAATTTCTCGTCTTTCTCTTCCGGATTAGACTAAGCTTATCTAGGATTTTGGGAATGAAAAGTGCAGTAAGCTTTCAGCTTTCGGGAGCTGCTGTTCAGCATCGGGAGAATGCGGGTCTACCCCATCTCATTGTCTACAAGAAAATGGATGCCAGAGTGGCTGCAGTTTTTCATTTTACTCCCTCGGCTTGAATCTTTTTCGACCATTCAAAAATTATTGGAGAAGACCAAAAATATCACAAGAGCCTGTTTTACATCAGCCAGCGCAGCTAGAAGATAAAGTAGAAAGCTATCCATCAACCCACGAAGTCGAGACACAAGATGGTACGTGCGGTGCCAATAATCACGGCACCGTTTGTGGAAACTGGCCTAGTGGAGACTGCTGCTCTCTGTACGGCTACTGTGGTAATTCCACATCACATTGTGCAGCTGGATGCCAGTCTGGGAGCTGTATCCTAGCTCCATTGCAGGAATTTAAGCCAAAGCCAGCTCCAGCAGCTCCCGTACCCGGATCCTTCCAGGTCGTTGGGAAATCTGGGGTAGCTGTGATGCATGCAGGTCTCTTACCTAATGGAAATGTTTTTTTCCTCGATAAGCTAGAAAATTATTCTCAGTTGATGACCAGTGATGGCCACTACGCTATGTCAGCCGAATATAACCCCTATACAAATCGAGCCGTCGCCCTTTCCTACTCAACTAACGCATTTTGCTCGGGAGGCGCATATCTTGCTGATGGTCGCGTTATTGCTGTTGGTGGCAACGGTCCTTTGACTCATGTCAACCCAAAAATTGGCGATGGCTTTCGAAGTATTAGGACTCTCGCTCGATCTTCAACCAATAGATACCTAGATGGCCAGTCTTGGGTAGAATCTGATAATAACAAGTTATCAACGGCTCGGTGGTATCCTTCAGTCCAAACCATGCCTGACGGAAGTGTCTTTGTTGTTTCCGGAAGTTTAAATGGCCTGGATCCATCAGTCCCAAAAAATAATAATCCCACATACGAGATTCTTAACCGTGATGGAAGCCCTCGCGGAAAAACCATAAAGCTAGACATCTTGGTGAGAAATCAGCCTTATTACATGTATCCCTTCATGCATGTATTACCAGATGGAAATGTATTTATTTTCGTGGCAAAGCAAGCTGAAATTTTCAATGTCAACCGTATTTCTACCATTAGGCAACTTCCAGACCTTCCAGGAGATTACCGCACTTATCCAAACACCGGAGGAAGTCTGTTGCTTCCACTCTCCAGCGCGACAAACTGGAAGCCAGAGGTTCTCATCTGTGGAGGAGGTGTTTATCAAGATATTAATAGCCCAACTGATGCAAGTTGTGGCAGAATATCTCCTCTAGATGAAAACCCAACTTGGGAGATGGATGCCATGCCCGAAGGCCGTGGAATGGTCGAGGGTACCTTGCTACCGGATGGCACTTCAGTCTGGCTTAATGGTGGTAATAGAGGTGCTCAAGGGTTTGGATTAATGGCCAAGCCCGTCTTAGAAGCGCTACTTTATGATCCAACGAAGCCATTAGGTCAACGCTTCAGTACTTTGGCATCTTCTGGAATCCCGCGTCTCTATCATTCATGCGCTCTGCTCATGCTTGATGGAACCATATTAGTGACGGGCTCTAATCCTGTTGAGATGCCAAAGTTACAGCCTGATGCGGCGGATCCCTATGTTACAGAGTATCGCGTTGAGAAATACATTCCTCCATACCTGCAAGGTTCCAATGCTCTCAGACGCCCATCAAAAATTGAGCTTAGTACCAGGAATATTCGTGCTGACGGCAAATTATTCAGTATAAATTTTACCGTTCCAAAGGGCACGACGAGAGCTCAGGTTGCACTCTACCATGGTGGTTTTGTCACGCATTCCTTACATATGGGCCACCGAATGCTTTTCCTTGATATCAAGGGCTTCAAAGCTGGGGCTAGACGCCAGAAGATTATGGTCAACAGTCCTCCTAATAACAATCTTGCCCCACCAGGGCCATATGTTATATATGTCGTGGTTGATGGCATTCCCGGGCATGGACAGACAGTAAATGTTTATTAAAATATGTATACCTATCTAAGTTATTCAAAATTCAAGCAGAAGATCGTTTCCATCTTAAATCAATAGTTACGACAACCCAACTGTAAAGATTCATGTTCTGCCCTCTAGTTTTCGGCCGACAGGATATATATAGTCGAGAATGGATCGTAAAATAATTTTTAGTGACTCATGATCGAGAGGCGAGCGAAACGGGACTTGTGTTGTAGGTTCGATACATGTTTATGTATGGAGCATGGTAAATATCTTCACAAATACTATGTTGCAATAATTTCCCGTAACTTTTCAATTTTTTAGCCCGGCTTTTTATTAATCAGAATCTATTTGAATTGACACAGGTGAAATCGTCCGATCATCTTGGTCGAGATTGGCAAAATTTCAACATTGTATTCATGAAGATCACTGACAGACTTACATATGGTAGATAATGCATTCACTGGTGAGATGCGGAAGTACATATTAGACATGAGGAATCAAATGTAGCATTGTACTTCCGCCAGACCGCTATGGGACAAAAAAGCTGCAGGGCAAGCTCTTGTGGCCCGTGCAACGTCAATGTATGGCATCCCTGTTTGAGATCGTCAGAAGCCCGTTGAAAGTTGGATGCTATTTTATTCACATAAAAATAGATATGGTCCGCACCCTAGGGACAGTCAAGATTGTTGGAGTAGGCTTACATTTTTGGCATCAGACTCGAATTGCGTATGCAGCTGGCTAGCTTTAACACAATTTCAGAAAAGAAGTACATAATAAATGACTCAATGTTTAAAGAGGATAAATTATAATGTATGGAAGTTGACGACGGTTATGAATAGGGAGGAAGAGGGCAAAGGCTGAACAACTACACGCGGTTACTCTACGAAACTGAGAGTGAAGTATTCTCCCAGCGCCAAGTTCAGTCAAATTTGGCAAAACCAGAGAAGTTGGCCCACGAGGCAATGATTCAAATTACTCTACCACGTCAAATTTTCACTTGCAACGAGATCGATTTCGTCCTAAGCCTCATCAAGTACGGATATACGACCTGGAACATACTCATTTCAATGAACACACCTTTATTTGAGTCTCTCCCTGGCTGCGACTGACCACCATGTAGACGCCCGCGCTGATGTCAATACTTTCCTCGGAAAACAAATTGTGGTGCATAAATCTGGTGGACAGAGTTTTGAATTTGAGGGTGCAGGCCACACTGTGAACACCGCCATGATTGGATAGTGTGGTGCATTATTATCTTGGCCCATCCTCGAAGTGGATTCTGGGTTGCTAGGATACGAATCCCACTCGAGACGGTAGATCGCTGGTTCAAATCCGGCAAAACAAAACCATAGTTTTCGCGGCGCTAGTATGCATGGATAATCAATGGTTTTAAATTTCCCTTTGGTGGGTACTTGCGGAGGAGGGTCGACTGTTATGCGCTAGTAGGTATACTTCAATGTGCTTTGGATTTATTATACTATTGAAGTCTATGACTACCTAGCACATTGGGCTCCTCTCTGACCCAGGCCACACCTTTTACAGTGCTACTAACCTCTTTTGTTACTTTAAGGTTCTTTGATATATTGCCCGTGATGATCAGCCATTCAGCTCAATATTTACCCGTGGAATTCAGCCACCCTTTCCATGGAACCTTCCACCCAAAAAAATAAAAAAAGGTAGCAATGGAAACTGCATGCGCGGGAAAGAGGCTCAAAAAACCTACAGCCCAAGCCAGGCGATGTGCGCATATTCATCTATATCTTCCTTCTCTGTAACATTCGAGGCCGACTTGATCCAATCCACCATCTGACTATCGGGTGCTGGACACGCTCCGGAAACTCATCGGATGGCTTTTCCTCCATGACCAAGTGTTAGTGATGAGAAGGGCACCGACCCTACCATCTGATTTGATCGTGGTTAGCTTCATGATAATGTTGATTGGGAGATGTGTTAAGGAAGGAAGACGTTACAGACGGCGAAAGTGATTGGGAATTCTCATCGACGCGAAGACTTTGCGACTCAATCTCGGCCCTGCAGACTCTTCAGTAAGAGCTTGAGGTTCGCAGGGGACAACACTGAACGGTCCCGAGTCTCGCCTCCCCTGATTGTTATCATGATCCTCCGATGCAAGCTCCATCGAACGGGGCTAGGGAATGTTTGCGGGCTGCAGATATATAAAAGCCCAAGGCATCAAAGTCAGGCACCCGCGACCTATGGCGACTTCAGCCGCACATGCATAAAGTAATGATATCAGCGGCTCCCATTGGCTATGCTCGCAAGCGATGCACCCCAGCAATAGTCATATCTGCGGGGCCCAGCGGGTCAGTGAATTCGGGCTATCCAGCCATGCAGGACGGAGTGTGTGTATCCGGATCATCTGATCCAAAGTGGCTAGCTCGTGCCACGATTTAGATCTGCATTAGCTCCTTTTCTATGTTATGTAATCTTTCGTTGCGTATTCGTACTCGCTGGAAGTCTGGGTTGAGGAGATGGACAGACATCATTTACCAGATCAAACGAATTCTCTAGGCACTCTGTGATGCTAATAACAGGCGTGCTTGGAGTCAATGGTCTACTGCAGGCCACTTCACAACCATACGCACCAGCTATCGTAAATTCAAACACCAAAGGAACAGATGCTTTCAGGACCTAGAGCCAAGAACACTCCTGACCTTATTTGCAACAACAGGCGCTGAGGAAGGCTGTACGAAAAGGGTTGAATGGCGCAGTGGTACACCACTCAGGCCCTCCATCCAAGTTCACTCTGGGCAGCTTGTACGCCCATTTTTATTGGGACAGGCGAGAGCTGGCTCGAATCCAGTACATCCATACACCACCATCACTCGCGGTGACATTGTACTTGTAGGGTGATGAAAGCAAACTCGGATAATCGCGGGGCTCTTACGCGTGTGGCGATGGTAAGTATACACGAATGAGCTTACGCGCCGGGAGGGCTGGCCTCGAGTAGTGTCTACATACGAAACCCGAGTGTTCGAAACGTCCAACAGTATCACCCTACCATCAACTCCTCGTCTTCCGAAAACCACGCAGTGGCCAAATCAGGCTAGTTAAATGATCAAATTACTTGGGAGTATGGCAGCATCACTTGAATGTTTGGATATATCCAAGTGCATGGTAGCGGCTAAGGGGAAATCTAGCAGGACGAACCAATGAGAGGTGCTCTAACCAGATGGTAAGGGGAAAGGTCGATTCGGCGGTAGGCTTTGGAGACTCTAGATTCTAAATACGTTTTAGGTAAATAGCTGTATAAACTATGAATAAAAAAGGATTCTCCCTTGGGCCTGGTTGGGGACGGCTTCCCCGTGGTCACAGCGTGCCTTGGAGGTAGCCTCCTACTCGTGCGCATGGCATGCAGGGCCGGCGGCGAAGATGTTGACGGATCCATAATCATTCGACACAGCCCCAGCCTCTCCCCATAAAACGCAGGGGTTCAGGGGCTGTGGGCCAGCACACGTCACATTCACAAGTTCTCGCGTCAATCAACTCAGTCTACATGGACTAGGCGATGTGCCAGCGTCCTTGACCCAAAATCTATATTTTGCAGTGGGCCGGGGCCAATTACTATCATATAATACCAAATGTGCACGCCCGCTGCGCCTCTTGTCGCACACGCTGAATTAGACAGGGAGAGTAGGACTTGTGTGATTCCGATCCGTACGGAGAGGGTTATCATGGCCTAGACGACCGATCTATTACCGTGAGCTCAACCAAGAGCCGATCAAAGATTGAACAGCGGCCGTGCAAACAAGTGCCGACGCTGGCTCACTCCAAGGCAATCTTTCCTTGAGGAGCCGTCTCTTACTGTTAAATCGCTCCCTCTGCAGCCATCAGAACCGCTAAAGTTGCCAGTGCTGGACGTCGAATACTGCTGCGAAAGGACACTACGTAGTCTTCGCACCGCTTCCTGGTCGTAGATGACTCAAGTACGTGTTGCGAGTCCGGGGGCGACGTCGAGTCCTCGTACCGTGTAAAATTAGAAACATGCAAAGTCTGGGCCAGTCTCGCCGGCAAAGTCGAATTCTTAACCTTCCAGTGGTGCCGGTGTAATCGCTCAGTATGCTCTGCATATCTGCGATAGTCCAGAAGAATCGTATCCGAGTCGAAGTCGAAAGCAACCTCAAGCATATTTAAAATCTACGACTTCTCGAAAAATGTTTGACCTTTCACTCTCACGCGAGTCCTCTACCCCAATCTTACTACATCACCTCTTCATGTCTGGCAAAAGCATTACTCCAATTACAATCGGGCGTTTGCCGCATCAAAGATTGGCCATTTCTCTCTACAAAATTACGACGCTATGCATAACCATGAGGAAATTAATCGATAATTTACAAAGCTCGGGTCTTGGTCCATAGGGAATCGTTGCTCTAATGAGACTTCACATCTTGAGGGAGGACAGGCAGCTGGGACGTGGAACGAACGAGTGGAGAGGTCACAAATTGTCATGCTGGGACGCACATTTTTCGAGTGATTTGGACTCAAGGGTGTCTATGGGCGCAGAGGCAACGATATCAGGCAGCGCAACCGACACTCTAAAGACAGGCAATGATGGGAGGTTTTTTGCACAGCTTCCTGGTCGTCACCTCCCCGGATTAAAGTCTGGGTAGCCTTAACATTTACCTCAATCGAGAAAGGGAGGACTGTGAGGCTATATCTCGCGTGGTGGCTATATAAGGTGACAAAGAAATGTTAGGGTAGCCAAAGGTTATTCCTGTTTTCACCTTGGCGGATATTCACGGTTGAGGGAAGGGTAAAAATCCCTAGCATAAAGGTCTCGAGTGGTACTAGCGAATGCACCTACTGCAAGAGATGTCCAAATGTCAAACTGAGTTATCGTCGTATATACTCATCGGAGAATCTAGTCTTCTCCGTGTCATGCTCTCTGAATGCAGGGCTTGAGCCCGTCACGAATAAATATTCATTCAATCTGGCCTAGTCACCAAGTAGATCGGATGAACAGAAAGTGGTTAAGACTTGTTCGCATTTGCTGCTGTATGCTGAGAAGAGGAGCTCTGACCATGTTAGTTTCAGTACCCTTACCGTCTGCTTGTTGCTTTTGCCAACACCAGCCCCACAGAGGACCCTGCCCAATGAGCCTGCACGAGTTTATGCTCATGTGCATTAACAAAGACCTTGGAACATGGGACAAATAGTCCGCCGATACGTAATCAACCAAGCAAATCATACTGATCAGCATATCAGGCCGCCCTACCATTAGGCTGTTCGCTCGCGGAGCACATAGATCAACAAGAAATGGTATCACTCAAAAGTCATGAAACGTCACATAGAGACTGATGATAAAAACCGAAATTAGTTAATTAACTTTCGAGTAATACCCCCATCTTGTACTATATCTCCTGTTTGGGTTGCCCTTGCATCTATCAGATATGCATTCTCACAAGGACTTTTGCGTAGCAAGAAAGAGAATGAGGTGGGCCAGAATAAAAGGGGCCTTTGATTTTATTCCACGTTCGTCTTCCAAACCAGGTCTGATGTACTTTATTCGGATACCAAACGGATGAAGCGGGTGCTTGATAGGATGGGGGGGCCTTGAATTCTGCTTCGTATGGCATCAGAGTAGTAAGCTTGTCCTTGGACCATGTATTATTAATATTAGGTTGTAAGATTTCACCTAATGTCTCAGCTTCCGTTTTCAAATTTTTGAAGAGCTAGTGTCGAGTACACTCAATGTCCATTGTGGTGTAACATCGATTCCGAGCAATTTGGAGTCTTCATAAGTGGCGCCCTTCCGACTTTTCCCTATGTCGTATTCGGATTGCCTTTGCTATACTTTATGGTAATGTTGTTTCAACGTGATTTGAGTCCATTTAGCCCGAGTTTATCTTTTCTATCACTTCAGGCTATTTCTAAAGCCCACATGATGCCCACTGTGCCACAAAATTTCCACAAGTACGATGCCGAGATGCTTGAGCTTCCACTACATTTTACCCTGCCAAACTTGGTCGTGGATATAGGCCGCTCGCCTGTCTGGCACTTCGTATGATCGGTCCGATCTCGGGTCACCAAAGAGATCGCGTCTGGACTTTTGACTAAACCAGCTTCCGATAAAGGGTTGGGTGATGCCATCAATGTACTCGCAGTGAGTAAGGTAGCGAGGAGGATCTTCAAAAGGCTAGGTTGTAAAATAGACGTCCGCATTTTTCAGACCTGTTGCCAAGACGTGCTGCTTTTTTTATTCGCACTTTTCTGGTAAGTTAGTCGCGGGAGTGCAGGGGAGTCGAGTCTAGTGCGTACCTCTTGACATTCATCAGTATATAGCCTTGAAGAGTGAAATCTGTTTCTGATAGCGTGCTACATTCTCCCGTCATGGTGTCATGAGTATTAGTAGTCGACGGCAGAGTGAGCAATTATTACTAGTCATGACTTGCAGATCCGATGGCTTACCTAAGAAGTATGTGAAACGCAACAGCGTGCTAGAGCTGCTAAATCAAGCCCTTCGCAAGAGATTCCCTTGAAATATCTCCTGATAGTAGTGAGACCCCATGGTCTTAATCGAACCCTTGCTCTCTGACCTTCCCGCCTTCCTGCATCCGTGATAGGTAGTCCCTGCTAACATTCCGTTCCAGCTTTATCCAGAAGACTCGTTGCGCAGCATACTTTGTCATCACATGCCACATTTATTCAGGCGCTATGTCTCAGTTGGCGATGTTGGCAGTCTATCAATAGAAAATTCAAGCTTTCATTCAAAGCTTCTAAATTTCCCTGGGCACCACTACAGTTATCCTCTATAAAACCAAGTCTATTAATTACCCACATCTCTTTTCTTGCTGTTGCGTCTAAGACTATATTAGGCCGCTAAGCTTCTGGAAATTTATGGGCCAGGAATTTTTATGCCTCTTGAAATTCGCTACCTAGTCTGCCATCATACAACCCTTGCCTAGTGTCAATATATACATAGGTTCTTGTATGAGTTTATAGTCAGGGCTGAGTGGCCGACTGTTATGACGACATGGGCGTGCTGGCCTTAGGCTCTAAACATACGAGTTAGGATCTTTCTGTGAGTAGCGCTGGAGCGAGTCATTGTGGATTGCACAGAGCTGCTCCATGATTGAACAATTCATATGATTTAATGTTATGTATTTCTCTTTAATTATTTAGCGTAGTGCTGATTAGCTCTGTCTATATCGACTACCTAATGTGCCTTTATTTCCAAAAAAGACCAGATAATTGAAGTGTGTAGCCCAGTAACTGCTCAGGGTCTATGAAAATTATGAGAATTTTGAAGAATGGCTGCTACCTTATTGATGATACCCAGCCAATCTTGAGTCCTCTATTCTAACCACCTCCAAAAGCTTCCACGGCCCGGCATCTCTTCCATATTTACTAGCAGGCTTGAGTTTGGTCATAGAAATTCAGACTCGCACCGCTCCTTCTGACAAGAGTCTCAGTTAGAAAATATTGATTTGAACGTCGGTAGATGACCAAACCTTGGATCTAAGAGGAGACTTTGTTGGAAATATCACGCAATAAAATGGGCGCTATGATCCTACGACGAAAAAAGAAGTTGACCATAGGAGTCTCATATTTAGATCGGTGCTATGTGTGTGGGAGATGTGGGCTATAAGTAAAATTGTAAGTGACACATAGAAGGACAAAGACTCAACACCTATAGGCGCTATCCTCTACAAACCTAGGAGTGAAATATTCTCCCAGCGTCAAGCTCGGTCAAATTCAGCAATAGCAAAGAAATTGGCCCACGAGATATTGAGACAAGATACTCTGCCTATCAATTTTTCACTCCCAACGAGGTCAATTCCTACCGAAGCCTCAATCAAGTCTACTAGTACGACAAAGTACATTCTCACTTCAATGAACATGTCTCTCATCGATTCTTTTTCTGGCCTCGGCTTGCCGCCCAGTACACGCCCACGCCAATATTAATACGCGCCAGAGGAAACAAGTTGTGGCGCAAAAATGTGAGATGAAGTTCTTTGGTATGGGCGTGAGAGAAGTCCGGACAAGTTAACAAAATAATGCAAAAGAAAGATACAATCTCGACGGATGTGAGATTTCGAATTTCGGCCAGAAGTTTTATAATTTGAAGAGCATTGTGCGCGCCAAGATCTTGATTGCGAGAGTGCAGTCGACACTATAAACAAGCTAATGATTGAAAGCGCCGTGGTCAGCCTCCTGGTGATATTCTCCGGTATACTTTGGGTAGCCTGGGCAACCTACTCCACTTGAGAAGGAGATGCCTAAGACCACATTTTGTGCGGAAAAAATTTAATGGATGATGTTGGAAATGGGGATACAAAATGTTGTGGACGCACGGGCCCTCCATTTCGTCCAAGTTCCCGACATGATTTTGTGTGTAGTTAAGAGGTTGGAATGAATAATAGGATAGCTCTTCAGGCTACCTATTAGATATATGAGCGGCTGTATGGCGTTGGCACAAGGAGGTTATTAGGGGGTTTCTATGCCTAGATGGCGCCACATCCGTTTACGCTGTGGCTTAGGCTGCGTGTCGCTAACGCTTGTACTCATAACGCACACCTTCCACTCTGTCAGTTATCCAAACATGTCACTCCTTAAGTCAACCTCTTCTATGGTCTCAGAAATATTGCGCCCATTCCCAGCAGATGATGGAGGTTTGCCTCGATATCTAAGTGTTTTCGAGACGTTTCCCTGGGTGAGTATTCAAAGGTGAGGGCTGACTTGGAGTCAAGAAAAAGCTGCCATAACTTTGCAGTGGCAGTGTTTAATGAAATCCAAGGCATTACCAAACTTCTGTTAAATTGGGCCATCTACTCTGTACTTTTTAATTGATATTGTGTCATAGCTAGATAGCTGCATACGCAATTAAAATCTTATGCAAAAAGGGAAGAAAGATATATTGAAAAGGATTATAAAAAATATGAAAATACCAAAATTTGTAGGTCCGATGCCATGCGCCTCCACTGAACCCTTCGCGTTGTTGTCTACCAGGAGATAAATTTCTACGTCAATGCCATGACCTGCGCCAACCGTTGATGTACTGACCGAAATCTTTTTCTCACACTCCATCCACCAAAGTAAGCGTGGAGTTTCCTACACTGCAAGTGTTGGCAGCCCTATCCGAAATTGTGGCCTCGGCGTCCACAATCACCCTCAAGTCGAAAACACTCGAAAATGTGAGTCCCAGAATGCTCATTTGTGAGCTCTTCAATTACTCGTTCCATGTTCCAGCTGCCTGTCTTGCCTTCAGACATGAAGCACCAATAGATCAAATGTCATCCATAGACCAAGACCCGAGCTTTGTGTATTGTGAGTTAGTCTCCTCCATTTGGGTATAAATATTATCGTAACTTAATAAGATGAACTAAACCATTAGTGCATTATTTAATCAGTAGTTTTTAAGGTCTACCGGGCTATAATTATGGCCGCAGCCCTATCCCTGCGGGTTCACGGTGACTGATATAATCTACAGATTCATTTAATCAAAGGGAAGCTCGAAGGTCTGGCGCAAACCTATCAAGCTACTGTGAGTGCTGTACAGCGAGCCCTTCTCCCCTCCACACACAAAATAAGCCAATTATCCCGCATCAAGCAGATTTTCGAGCGAAATTCAGTCTTCTTGAATGTGAAGGAAAATCGTTCAGCACCACATGAAGTGAAGAGAATAGATTCGAGGTTACCAAAGTTACGACGTTGACCATCAGAGGCTAGTTTTTGTCGAACAGAGGAGCTGAAAACAAAATTGGTTAGAGTCATGAGACCCTCACAGGAATGAGTCGAGAGGTCATCTTCAAGATTGAATCTATCCTGCTTGGCACACAAGTCGCCCTGTCCAGTGCTGCATTGAATGAGATGCCCAAAATAGCGACGAGGAAGTCTAATCTCGTCGGGAGGCTTCTCGGAAAATGGCATCCCTAGCTCGCAATAGATGGAGGGAGCATGGACTTGCCACCAGGTAGGTGTCAGGTCCCTGATACATGTTTTTCTTTGCGTGTACTCCAACAAGAGATGTGGAAGGAGAATCCGATTGTTTCCTCTTTTTTGAACCATTCCTTGTATATTCAGCTATCTAGCTATGTCACATGATCAGTGCCAGCATTCCTGAATAGCTTTGAGAAAATCAATAACATAGCCTATAATCATCTCCCTTGCCCTTCGATTCGCATACATTTACGCTACTTCAAATTCTCACAGTAGCAAGGCCCCGGATCTCCAACATGTATCCGGGGCCTGCCAAATCATCGCGGCTTACTCGCCACAAAAGAATTATAGACAGAATACCAAGCTGAAAAAGCACTTGGAACGCAAAAGAATACCATTGAGCTCGATAGACGAGCGAAAAATGGAATTAGACATGCCCAAGAGGATAAGAGTCTTCTAAGAAGGCTCGAACTCCACAAACCCAGATGTTGAGATGGGTGATGCAGCCAACAGCCAATATATCAAAGAGGGTCTTGAGAGCTCACGGTCGAATATAAAGGAAACCCAAAGACGGCCAGGCCTCAGAGGCCCCCGTTATTATAAACACAAGGAAGATTGCTGTGCCGGCCATGAAGCGGACATCTAGTGTTGATGCAAAGTAGGCCGACAGAGCAGCGTCCACTACCACCCCACAGAATACCATTCCGAGGAAAATTGAAACATCCAAAATTATTACAGTGATAGTAACTCCAAGAATACTGCGACTTGTCCTCCCGAGCTTCGAGCCATAATTGTAGCAGAAGAACAGCGAGCGGCCCACACCGCAACTAACCTTACAATATGCACCGCTACTATAAAAGTTGTGAAATAAGCTCTTACGTCTATCCAAAGGGTCAGGCGTTTAATATATAGACTCCATGATAAACTATCTCCGGACTGCTATAGCTCAATTCATGATGTCGGGATCAGAAACAGTCCTCCACAACCTCTCCCCACGACCAAACTGCTAGAATCATGGAAGAAATACCGTGGAAAAAATGATTGAAAAGCAACCAGAGCTGTTACAAAAAGTAGCCGAGGCTAAGGTGACTCAGGTCAAACCTACCTGGGCGACAGTCACCCGAACTGGACTCAATACGCCAGCAGCACCTGTGAAAGATGTTCGAGTCCATAACAAACCCTCGGTATCAACGAAACCTCCAGCAAAGGCTTACGACAATAGCCTCCCAAGATGGTCGTTTGTTTCATTGACTCGGCAAAGACCACGCCTGGCGTGCTCTCTCGCCGGCTGGCGTACGAGATGCGTCAGCAAAGGTTCTCGAGCTTCCTTCACAAAACATTGAACATGTATACCGTGTTCCAACTGGTTTGCCACTTTGAAAAAAAAACAGGAAGTAAGATAGCTCTTTATAGAGTCTGTTGGATTGTTCGTCCAAGTAGACGCAAGGTTGGAGAAGCCTCAGATCTGGTGGCCCTTCGTGTTGCGACAATTCCAGTCGCCATTCATACACTTCTCGGAAAGGTAATTGTCGTCGATGAAATAGGGGTAGACTAAATCACCTGGGTCATCAATAAATTTTGGGCAAGGGTCCGCCCTCACGGAAAAGTGCAAGTCGGATTCCCCTACCAGACATTAGTAGCTCACTTCGAAAGAGCTTCCGTCAATTTGAAGACTCGGGAATCGCTGTTCGACTTCAGTCCCGCCCAACTGTGGGCTAATGCAAGCGATATCTCCTATACCACGAGACTCAAAGTTGCTCGCGCATCCCAGTATGCTGGAACTGCGCCTCAACATTGCACTCCACGTCTGAATGCAAGAACATACAAAGTGCCGCAACTGTGGAGGGAACTACCGATCGGACAGTTGAGATTTCCTGGCTCGCCCCACTAAGTCTGGAATAGCCCAGAGGGAAAACCTTGTGACTATTAAGCAGGCTAGCCAACGCGAATATGCCGCGGGGATCTGAGCAAAAACAGCCATTCGACGGGCAGAGGCAGCTATCAAAGTAGCCGCTGAAACGACCAAAATAAGTCTAATGGACTACATCTCTAACAATAGCTATGAAGTACTGATGGTAGATAAGACTCCAAATGTGACAAGGGTCACAGAGGCGTTAATCCCAAGACATTACTTATCAAGATCGTCCCACGGGTCCCTTTCCATCTCCCTCCTACTCTTAGTCTCATACTGATAAACGTATGCAGAGGAGGTCCGACGCAAAATATTGCGCTCGCTCGAGCATTTGAGCTGAGTATCGATATTTTTTTAATCCAGGAACTTCAGCGAAAGGAAAAGACAATGTCGCATCCTAGATATATTTGCCATCTACTTCATAGTGACGAAAAGGTCAGGCCAAGAGCCAAGACCTACGCCCAGAAGGATGATAGGACGATATCAGCGAGGCAACTCTTCCCCTGTGCTAAGCTGACGGGTGACTATTGCTGGGTGGTAGTGAATGTAATCACTTTCCGCATTATGTACAAGACACCCGGAGACACGTCGGTCATACAGCCAATTATCAACTAGACCCCGCCTCCAAACTCAGTTGCTGTGGGTGATTTCAATTCAGTATACTATGCCTGGAAACTAGGAGTCACTCGCCCCTACAGACAAGATGAAATGATTGATAGATGGGCGGAGGAATACTATGTAACTTTTCTCATTATCGGAGAGCCTACACATCAAGCTGGAAACATCTTGGACCTTACCTGGTGTCAAGAGTACTAGAGGTGTTCGCATTCCCAGGGTCAAGAGTTCGATAATTCAAGGGTTCCATAGTTCAAGAGTTCGAGATTAGATAATATTCAATAATTCTAAAGAGTTCCTAAAAATACAAGACCATAATCTGCCGAACCAGAGTTATCCCAAATACCCATTATATACTCTCTATTGTTCTCGAAATTTCCAGTATACTCTGGTACAGAATAGAATGGAGTAGTATAGAAAAGTACGGACAAGTACAGATCGGAACAGAACGAAGTAGAATAGAACAGAATAGCACACATATCATCGTATATAGTTCCTATTGATTTAGAATAGGCCCTTGGTCCGTGACACCTGGGCCAACATCAACGGCAGCCGTGTATGGGTAGACCATGATAAATGTGTCACCAGCGACTATTTTCTCACTCGACGAATAGTTCCGGTCCAGTTTGCAGTTTTGAGACCAAAGTTGGCTCGGATTAAAGTGACGAGGGAAAAACTTCCAAGATTTGCGCGAGCTGTCGCTAAATTGGTTCGTTTGCCGCCAGTCCTAGGCATGATTAAAAAGGTCGAAGATTACACTCAGGAACTTTGCTACCACCTCATGATTGCCACCAGTGCAACAGGAACTTGATTCAAAGCAAACGCCGGTAAATGTGCACCATGGTGGACCCCTATATGCAAGGCAGCAAGGGCCAAATATTAAGCAGTCGCAACACCTCTCCAAAGTGGTGTGTACGCCAAAAGCTCCGGTCAGCTTTCAGAGCCGCGAAAAAGAAGGTCAGGCACAGCTGGTCGAAAGTTTTGCCACGCTGAACGATGTATTTAACTTGATGAGAAAGGCTGGTCATAGACAGTCGAGCATTCTACCACTTCTCAACCATAACGGAGTTCTCATCTCTGATCCGCTAGTGCGAGCCACAGTTCTCCGTGGCTCTCTCCTTGCAAGACATCAAACATTGGACGACCTGCCGCCATGCAGTGCCATGAGCAATAATCGGATACCATGGACTGATCAAATCTTCGAGGAAGAAGTTAGAGCTTTTATCAACGACTGTGGAAACACGGCCCCGGGAGCAGACGAAGTCTCCGTACAGCTGCTGGTGGCCTCCTGGAAGACAATTGAACCATGCATATTCAAACTCTTCAGAGCTTGCATACAGCTCGGTACGCATCCGACCTACTTCAAATTGGCCGAAGTAGCTCTTGTACAGAAGCCTAAAAAGGACCTAACAATAGTCAAGGGATGGAGATCAATCGCCCTTTTTTAATGCCTTGGTAAAGGGCTAGAAAGGCCTCTTGAAAAACGAATGGCGTACCTAGCAGTGACTTGTGATGTGGCTGGTCGGCAACAATTCGGCGCACTCTCGAGACGCTCAGTAACGTACCTAGTATC
Source organism: Blumeria hordei DH14 (assembly GCA_900239735.1). Classification (NCBI taxonomy): domain Eukaryota; kingdom Fungi; phylum Ascomycota; class Leotiomycetes; order Helotiales; family Erysiphaceae; genus Blumeria; species Blumeria hordei. Next base: position 1,499,236 of record OENG01000027.1, on the reverse strand, counting down.
CTGTGTCATGCATAATGTCGAGGAGGCGCGCACTTAGGGATAGGCGGCTACTTTTGTCACCTTAGACGTACAAGGTGCCTTCAATGCTGTATTTCATAACCATCTAGTGAGAATTGTCCCGTGTCAACGGATCAATTGATGTCAGTATGCAAAAAAGCAAGTCCAGAATAGAATCAGTTAATTAATGAAATCTAGAGAAAGAAGATTTCCTCCTTCTCGCTGTATACAAAGGGAATTGTAATTATCAGCACCGATCATAACAATCTATGTTGCTAAGCAACCACATCTAGACTGCAACATTGGTAGCCCCTGTATCTAGCTGGCCCAATATTTCACCCTACAGTACTGGCGCAGACAGTACAACCTCTAAGGATTAATCCAGTAACATCACAGCGTAAAATGAGCATAAGTGAAAGTACAGCTTGTATGACTATATATTCAATCTATTGAGTGAATACTAAGGAATAAAGAAAGAGTGAATGAAAAAATGAATGAAAGTCTAATTACAAAAGAGTCCAAGGGCTTTTGTGTCCGTTCTCTCGCTTCTCAGGATCACATGACTTTGTGTTATGTCCTCCCGCAAACTGACTCCTGACCCAGCATACCTCATCCCCAACTCATCAAACAACATCACTGGGCCCCAAGCTAAGATACACCTTCTGACTCAATTGTCTGATCTTTCGTCGTCTCAAGACGTTAAGATGCCCCCGGGAGGCGTAAAATTCTTGCGACAATCGTGTCCCATATTCGAGTTATCTCGCGCGCCGCCAAACGTGCGAAGCCTCGCCCTACACCCCCAACTGTTCACGAGAAAGTTATCCTAGCAGCCGCAGCGGAGAAGCAACAATCTCCAGCTGAACCCATCTACATGGACTCAGAAGACGAGTTCATGGACCTCGGATTGGTTACCGAATTTCCTTCCAACTCTTCCTCGGAAAACCTTCCCCTCTCTCCAACGCCAGCTCCCGTATCGGTAACAGCGGCCATATTGCATTCTCAAAAAAACCCCTGAGAAGAGATTCCACCCAGGGTCTCTCCAGCTCCATCCACGCGTCCACCAAGGACAACGTTGCAACTGAGAAGCAACCTACCTCAACTCTCCCGCGATATAGCGCACGTACAACAGCGCGGATTATCGAACACCCCTCGGCAGCTATGACAAATAACATAGCTGCTTCATTGTTGGCCTGGCAAAACGCTGGAGCCCAACATCTACGTGGTCTACCGCCAACAATCTCGGTGGACCTCAAGGCTATCGTGACGCGAAGCGCAGCTCGAGTCATTGCAGGCCTCCCCGTCTTTGAGCAGTCTCAAACTGCTCCAAATGTTAAAGTTGGCGCACAACCAGCCCCACAACCAGAACCGCCCGCAAGTTCTACTTACGCAAATGCTGCGAATAAAAACTTGTCCGTACCTGCACACATTCCAGAGGCTACGCCCAGGGTTACAAGTCCAAAGAAGAAAAACAGGTCGGACTCTAGAGTTATGATACGTCTAGTGCCCGACCACCCTCTGAGATTCCAGGATTCTCTTCTGGTCCGTACAAAGTTGATAAGCTTTCTCGAATAACTGGAACGAATCAAGGACACTAGGTCTCTCGAGGAGTGTATATGTTATTTGTCCACAGGGTACAAGTGTGAGTAAATAGGAGGTCAAGGTCTTCCACAAGAAGTGATAGAGGGCACGTCGTGATCTGATACGAGTATGGGCTCGAAGTGGTCTTCACAAGGAAGAGAGGGAATATCTGGAATGAGAATAATGTTAAGAAGATGTTGCGTGAAGAACGCAAATTAACTGTAGACTACGCTTTATTATATACATGCTCGTAGTTCACTGTTACGTTACCTTTCCCTACTCAGGCCTGCAAGGTTTGTTTACTGCTAGTAAGCCGTCATTCTAACTGTCGAATGACCTAATGACTTGATGACCTTTCATGTATTATCTTAGAAATGATGACTAATTATGTTGATGAGTAATGAGTTACCTGTTTAGGAATGGCGTCAGGAGAGAGGGAGAACCGCTGTATAAACGTGTTTCCTTTAGTTAGAAGAAAAAGAAATAGAAGATATATGTTAACCACCAATTGTTATTACTGCTATAGAAAGCTTGTGATATAAATACCACCCGAGTATTCCGACACTAACCCCTGTTATTATTCCGTGAAAAGGTCGGTATCTTCTGGGCTAGCCTACGTGGTCCCCTCATCCGATCAAACCCCCGAACTCATGCAAGCCGCCCTTGCTTTACAGCCCGCCACAGAAGAAGTTGTGTCGATCGATAGAAAGGAAAACCGTGAATATTCCCTCCACAGTCCAGTCTCCAAATATGGGTACAATGCTTATGGATCTCCCGATGCACTTTCCGATTCTGAAATCCGAGAAGAGCTCGCAGCGACAAGAATTGGCACAAAATCGAGTTTTTCTATCAGCTGGACACGTAACTCTCTAGCATCCCCAGAATGAGGAGGTACTATCCGACTAGTAGTTGCATAGCCAGCTGTAGATAAAATCCCCTCCAGCATCCGCCTATTTGCTCGGTGCGCCAAAATGCGACCAGTTGACAATCGCCCACGCCTCCAAGTCTATCAACGCTGCCATGGGCTTCACAACATTAATGCCTGCACCCGGAGAGCTCTTTGCGGACTGAGTGCGTTAGACTGTCACGGTTTCATTACAAAATGCATGGGCGATCTTGTAGGTACAATATGTTTATTATAATTATCTAAAGAGAGAATTCCTATACTCAATGACTACCTATATATACAGTCTGAAATATCCCTCTTCGATAAGGTTCTCTCCATGACTTGACAACTCAGACTCTCCGATAGTCACCTAGAAGATCCTTGATACTCCTGTAACCCTTATGAACTCTCAGTATGTTTCAACAAGGTTCAATATGAATCATCTAGGTTCCCTGTCATCCAAGGTATTTCCAAGAGTGCGGGCGACACTATAAACACCGCCATGGTTGGATGGTGCGGTGGTACATCATCTTGGCCGGTTTCTCAAGTAAGGTTTGGATAGCAAGGACACATATCCCACCCGAGACAGGAGACCGCTGGTTCGAATCCGGCAAAACCTAACTACATTTCTCGCGGCGCTGGTATGCATGGATGATGAAGGCATGCTTGGATAATCAAAGGTTTTAAATTCCCTTTGGTGGGTACTTACGGAGGAGGGTTGACTGTTTGTGTAAGCAAACATACCTCATAGTGGTATTTGCGAATGAAATCCAGAGTATGAGTGTCTCTAACGTCAAAAGAGTCATCCTATATGTATACATAGTACCGGTCATGTGTCATAGCTAGATAGCTGAAAACACATTAAATGATTTAAAAAAAAAAAAAAAAAAAAAAAGGTCTTTCCAGGAACCTCCCTTCGTATAATTTCCTGCGCTGGACAGCGTAGGCTACAGGAACCCTTAGGCTTAACAGCCGTCACACAGATTCGCACAACAGCCCATGTCCGACACCCATAAAGTGTCTTAATTGTGCTGGCCCGCACGTAGCCTCCTTCACTGGATGCCCGGCGAGACCCTTCCGAGCTGACAGAGTATTCGTTCGCCTAAACATGGAGAGAATGCGGGTAATGCGGCAGGAAAGACACAAGTCCTGGCTGGCTCTCAAACCCTCCCTCGCCTGCTCTGGAATCCCCCGCTAGTTCTCCTTCGACTCGAACCTCTCGCGCCCCAACTTCAGCTCCTATTTCTACGGTAGGCTCGGCGTTAAGGTTTGCTGCCATGATTTCCCTCGAGGAGTCACTATGAGGGACCGTAACAGGAACCGAAGAAAGCAGAAAACCCCAGGCCTCTGCTTCTTCCAGATTAACGTTGGTAGACGTGCCTCTACGCTCGACGCCGCCCTAGAACTGGCCTCAAAATATGGGGCTAATGTGGTACTAATCCAAGAACCTTGGGTTTCTACTGACCTTTCCCGTAGACTAACAAAGACTCACCCAAGATTCCAATGTTTCGCTCCACTTTCCAACTGGAATATTCGGCCACGGGTGATGACTTACGTCTGCAAAGAGCAAGGGTTATCCCCCTTCCAGCCAGCTTTACACTCGCGAGACCTATTACAAGTCGTTATTCCGCGCAGGAATAAGCGTGTGCTCGCATGCTGGAACGTCTACAACGCCCCAATCGGAGCAACTGACTCCGGGGAAGGTCTAAAGTATCTAATTAATAGCACAGGGTCACCAGATATACTGGCAGGGGACTTCAACATTCACCACTCATCCTGGGACCCGAAATCTCGAACCGATAGCGTGGATGGCGACTCCCTGCTATCATGGACAGCCTCCCGGGGACTGCGACTACTCAACCATGAGGGAGCTCCCACTCATGACGCCGGAGCAGCCATCGATCTCTGCTTCGTCCGAAATGATGTTAACGCCTTTTGCGAAATTCGACAAGATCTGGAAGCCGGCTCAGACCACAGAACTCTTCTCTGCCAAGTAAATAATTGGGAGGTCGAAATTCCTGCACCAGGTAAGCTGCAATTAGCCTCCTGTAACTGGTCTATATTCGAAGGCCTTCTTGAGAACCACCCAGCCGTTGCTCCCTCCCAAACAATTGAAGAGGAGGCGTCAGGGATTGTGAGTGCCATCTCAGGGGCCCTTCGTGCTGCCTGCCCAAGATCCCGTAAACAGGCAGCGAAAGCTGGCTGGTGGACCAAGGAGTGCACTGAAGCTCATTTAAGCTTCTGCCGAGCTCGCCGCACAGGTCTTCCGGCGGTTTCCGAACGTCGAGCCTTCGGTAAAGTGGTCAGAAAATCTAAGCGGGCATATTGGCACCACAAGATAGAACAAGTCTCTAGTCTCAAAGAGGCCTACCAGGTAGTACGCTGGCACAAGAAAGTGCCTCACTATCACACCCCCCCGTTAGAGAGCCCGACTGGCCTAGTATTCCGTCCAGAAGATAAGGCACAGCTATTTAAAGAGACCCTTCTCAGCCGACATCTAAATCAAGTAGATATCGATAATACAGCCCCTGTAGTGGCAAAAAGATCAATTTCCTGGCCTCCGATAACGGACGAAGAGGTTTATAACTCATGCTGTGTCGTCTCAATATCTGCTCCTGGACCGGACAGTATCACCACGACGGTACTTAGACGCGCCTGGCCACTCATCGGGGCTCGGATAATAGCTTTATTCCGCTGGTGTGATCAGCAAGGACTACACCCAAGTGTTTTCAAGAAGGCTAATGTTATTATAATTCCAAAGTCTGGAAACCGCAATCGGGCTCTACCAAAGTCATACCGACCAATTGCTCTTCTGTCATGCCTTGGTAAGGGACTCGAGAGACTAATGGCCCGCCGCCTCTCATTCCTAGCGCTGAAACTACAGATTCTCTCTCGGGATCAATGTAGCGCAGTTCCGCGAAGATCTGCCACAGACCTCACCACAGCATTGTCGTGCGATATTCAGGATGCGTGGTCCAAAAAAGAAGTGGCTGGCATGGTCACAGTAGATGTGAAAGGAGCATTTGATGGTATCCAAAAAGGCCGCCTTTGCCACTGCTTGCGGGGTCAAGGCTGGCCCAATAATGTGGTACAGTGGGTGTCTTCTTTTATGTCTGAGCGAGAAGCCTCAATTATAGTTGATGGAACTACATCTCCAACATTTGAAATCCACTGTGGTCTTCCGCAAGGGTCTCCCGCCTCTCCAATCCTGTTTCTACTGGCAATTGAGGGCCTCCTCAATCTCTCCCCAAAACGCTTTGGTTATGCAGATGATGTGGCACTCATGGCGTCTGCGCCATCTCTCACTCGATGCTCAGAACTACTCCAGAAGCAGTTAGACTCAACCCTCGCATGGGGGCGCGAGAGCGGCATCACTTTTGAAGTGTCCAAAACTGAGCTGCAATACTTCCACCGAAAGCATGGATCCCCAACAGAGCCCAGCGTATACGCTAATGAAGTAGAGGTCACTCCAAACGACCACACACGCTGGCTCGGGGTCATCTTTGACCGTGGCCTTCGATTTAGAGAACACGTGAGACAAGCGTGCGGTAGATCCTTGGCCATCACGAGCCATATAAAAAGCCTCTCAAGAACCACTCGAGGAATAAGCCCTCTTCTCTTGAGACAGGCACTCCAAGAAGTAGCTTTTACAACCTTTCTCTACAGGGCCGAGACTTGGTATTCCAAAGGAACCCCTAAAGGACTAGTTCTTAGGATACAACAAAGGATGAACGACGCGGCCCGAGCAGCTCTTCCAGTATTCCGAACAACGCCAGTTGCTGTACTTCTTAGGGAGATAGGTTGGGGTCCGGCACGAGCCTGGCTGGAACGTATCCAAGATCGCCTAGCTGTACGCATAGCCTCGGCAGATCCTAGGCACCCACTTCGTAGAAGATGGAATTCCACAAGAATGCTGTGGATCCGACAAAGAATTTCTCCAGAACTCTCAGAAGATACTATTCCCCCACCCTGGAAAGTTAATCGGGATACATCTTTGGAAAGGATCGGGGCAGTCGGTCGTAATGCTGGAGTCGATGCCTTCTCCGGTTGGTTCGTTCTGCAATCATTGTTGAACCTCACTGTTTTCTCCGATGGCGCTTTAATCGAGAACCGAGCAGGAGCAGGATATTCGATACGACGTGGCGCGTCATACAAGATAGCTTATAGAACCATCCCTCTAGGCATCTCAGCAGAAGTTTATGATGCGGAAATTGCCGGAGCAACGGGGGGGCTAGCGACTGCCATTTGCAAGCCTATGGCATTTTATGCAACCAAAGTAACGGTCTGCTTAGACAACCAAGAAGCGGCTCTACGGCTTCTCCTGTTACTACCCACCGCAACAAGTTCCTGTCAAATTATGGAATTTCGGAAACTCGTAGCCAGCTGGTCGGAAAGGAAACGCGCATCCTGCACTATGGTCGGAACAGTTAGTGTCCGATGGTGCCCCGGACATTCTGGAATCCCTGGAAACGAAGCAGTAGACTCTCTAGCCAAGTCAGCATGTCTAATTCCCACATCTTCTCTCCCTATGTCCATAGCAAGGGCAAAAATGAAGGCTGCTCAGCTCTACGAGGCCTCCACCAACGCTTTCTAGGAAAGAGAGGCATAATCTAGATATAAAGAAGTCGAAATCGGTCCTAGCTCAGGAATAACCCCAGAACTGAAAGGCTTAAACTCACAGTCATTTGGAGCGCTTATCGCAGCTCGTTCCTGGCACGGAGATTTCGCCTTATATCACAGAAGTTTCACACACGAAGATGCCCTAATGTGACAGAAACCGAGTTGGTGATGAGTATATCGATTTATTAAACTGTACAAGGAGAAAAGATAACTTTAGCTAATACTAACAGGTACTTATAGGAGTTGATCTTTGTGGATCTATAGACTGATGACTTATCCATAGGCATTATACTTGCTACCCAGCCGCGCAATGCCGGATATCACTTAGTTGTGCTAACGCTCCAACCTCCTGATTAGTAGTGCCGTTTCGTTCAGCTTCATCTACCCCCCCCCCCCCCCCCATACAGCCTTATCGTAAACATCCTCAATATTACGCTTAGGTTATTCGCCTAAGTTCAAATAACGGTCAAACCGTAACACCTAATGACTTGCGCCTGTGGCGAAGAAAAAATCCCAGATCACTCCTTCTTCTACAATGTGAGAAGAAACCATGCCCGTCTTCGCGGCGGACCTCGTCATCCTTGCCCCGGCGTCAAATGGGTACTTGGCACGCCTAAAGGCGCCCTCGCCTTCGGAAAATGGGTCGAGCTGAAAAGGTTCTACGACGAAATTCAACGGATCCACTAAATATTTCCAAGAAATATTTTGCGTTCTGGAGTGGATAATGTCAGACGGAGGGAGTTGTATTATTTTCTTTTCCTGCGGTTGTAATTTCCAAATACCTGTAAAACAAAAGTGAAGCTCCGGGCAGAGGGAAATTTGCCACATTCAAATTGGAAAGCAGAGTGGCGGACAGCCGTTTGTTCATTATGTTTTTTTATTCATTAACGTTTTAGGTGAAGTAACTACCGTCGCACTCCTACTGTAGCTTGAGCACGAGTGGGGTCGGGACGGACCAGGGTAACTACCGTAAAGCACAAGTGCCTCGTCCCACCTAAATGAGCGGAACCATGCAATAACGCATCTACGTGTTGAATCATGACGAGTTCAGCAGCGCAGAATGAAAACAAACGAAAACATCCACAGGATTTCCCGCATTACAAAAGAAAGACTTTGACAATCTCCCTTCCATGGTTCCGCCTCAGCCATCACGCGCCTGAGCCTCGAGTCCAATCCCTCTTTCCATGCCAAACCACTCAGGCTTTGATCTATGACTCCCGAGTCACAGGTATCCCTTCCATTCCCCGACTAGCCTCCACGTATATCCAGCTCTACTGGACGTAGTCCCTGAACAGCTACCATCCCCTTGATCCGAGCATTGTTTCCAGAGCCGGCGCCCTTCACTTTCTGCTTTTCAGCCGCCATTTTGCTAGTGCTTTACGACACTGTGCAAGGTGACCAATTGATTTTTCCCTCCTGCACTCGTAGTGAAGTGTGGTGGTAGTATGTTTGAAGCGGCGACGATATACCGCCAAGTCCCCATGTCCAGTTAGGGCAGCGATCAAGCGGGTATAGACCGCTCTCGCAAGCGCTAGCTCCAGCGGCTTCTTGCGCCTTATCTCGAGCTCGAGGTCGGCGTAAAGTTTAGGGCGATTCGCGTGCCACCGGTCCGTCAAAATTTGCCCAGCCAGTTTGCGAGCTTTCCGTCCAGATGAGACGAGGGTCATCCCGCCGTACGATGTCCTGGAGTTGTCCACCGATTCAAGCTCTCTTCGAGCGAGTTCATCAGCAATTCCATCTTCTACCAGCCCTTTGTGGCCCGGGATCCATCCTATTTTTCCAGGAGCGGCTGGTCTTGCGGCCATTTTGATGAACTTTTGCATCCGCCAGGATGATGAGCCCGTTGTCCCCGTCAGTAAAGCCTGGACAGCCGCGGAATTGTCGAGCAGGAAATAGATGGCGCTGCGCCCTTGATCTCGCTCCCTGGTGGTGATTGCTTCGAGAGCAGCCAAAACTCCATGAACCTCCGCGTCGTAGACCTCTGCATTGGTTATTTTGCCTGAGCCGCTTTGCTAAATTACCATGCCTGTGCCACCTATAAAGGTCACAAAGGCCCATGATACTTTGTCGGTGGACGCCCCAGAGCCATCACTGTACACGCAGAGACAGTCGGGTGGTTCCATAGGAACTGGGCCGTCCAGCATGTGACAGTAGTCAGGAGCTGCGGACAGGCGCGACTTTAGATATAATCATCATTTAATCATCATCAAACTAAGTCTGTTGTTAAATAAGTACATGCACAGACCGTTGTTTGTAGTCCAAGCATAATAAAACAAACCTTGACGATCGGTTCAACTTGTTGGGTCGCCATCCGAACCGACCACCCAAAAATCCAGCATATAGGCTGCAGCTTCAAAAGTTGAGAGAAGTGCTGGTGATCAAACGTTTTCGAATCTCACGCAGAATTAACTCACAATTGCAGTGTAGAGTATATAAATGTGTACTTGTCCCTCCCAACAATAATATGAGAGGCCTGCTGGCCCAATGGCAAGGCGTTTGACTTCGAATCAAAAGATTACAGGTTCGACCCCTGTGCAGGTCACAGCTTTTGCCACCACCCATCCCCTTGAACTACCTTTGTTTTGACAATGCTTCTTTTTTTTTTCCATCAGATTTTAATTGCGTATTGTAAGCGGACGTAAGTTTATTATACGGGGGTGCAGTTCATAGGCAAGATGCAGATCTATAACAGGAATATTGAACTTACTGATTGCGCATATGGGGGGCATTGAAGAAGGTACTAGAATAGCCTCATGCACTAGTTGGGGGTGACAAGGGATCACAGAGAGAGGTATTAAATCAGACTCTCGTAGTAGTGTAGAAGAATAATATAGTGAGTTCTTTTGATGATTAATTGCCTTCTCGATCTGGCTCAGTTCTATACAGTCACGTGGCCTTCGCATAATTTTGCTGTGAATTCTTACACGTATGCAGCTATCTAGCTATGACACAATATCAGAGAAAATATATAGAAAAGATGACTCAATTTACAATAAGAGCACTCATGCCTCGGATTTCATTTGCAAGTACCACTGCGAAGCCATCGTGGCTTTTTCTTCACCCAAGTCAACCCTCATCCGTGAATACTCACCCAGGGAAACGTCTCAAAACCCCTGGGTTATCCAGACATGCCTTCATCATCCACTGAACTTTCTCCGCGCGAAATGCAGTCTTCGGTGTCTCCTTCCCAAGTGGGGTAGGTGCCCAGGCTACTCAAACTATACCGGAGAACACCACCAGGAGGCGGACCACGGCACCTTCCATCGTTTGCGTGTTGTTATAGTGTCCGCTGCACTCTCGCAATGGAATTATAAGCGCGCATACAAAGCTCAATTTGTAAAACTCCTTGCCGAAAAATAAAATTTCACGCTCGTTGAGGTTATATCCTTTCTCCGTGTCATCTTGTGGACTTGTCCTGGTCCATCTCACGTCCAGCCCAAAGAATTGTCTCCCAGATTTGTGCGCCAGGCTTTGCTTCCTTCGTCGGGTGTAAATATCGGCGTGGGCGTGTATCTAGTGACGAACTGAGGCCAGAGAAAGTCGACGAGAGGTGTAGTCATTGGGATGAGGATGTACCAGCTCATAATTGCAGACTTGATGAGACTTAGGTATGATTCGAACTCGCTGGGAGTGAAAAATTGCCGAGGTGAAGTATTTTGAATCATTGCCTTGTGGGCCAACTTCTTTGATATTGCGGGGTACTATTCTCAATACCTCTCAGCAATGTCCCCTACGAACCTCCACCTCTCACCGTAGAGTCTGCAGAGCCGAGATTGAGTAACAAAGCCCTCACTCCGATGAGGATTCCCAATCGCTTTCGCGGTCTGTATCGTCTTCATCCATAAGCACATCTTCCTTTCACCATTTTTATGAGGCTAAGCGCGATCAGATCAGATGGTAGGGTCGGCGTCCTTCTCATCACTAACCCTTGTTCATGGAGGAAAAGCCATCTGATGAGTTTCCGGAGCGTGTCCAGCACCCAAATACGGCAATGTTGGATTGGGTCCAGTCAGCCTCGTATGTTACATGTAAGGAAGATATAGATGAATATGCGCACATCGCCTGGCTTTGGCTGTAGGTTTTTTGAAACTTTTTCCCGCGCATGCAGTTTCCATTGCCACCTTTTTTTGGGTGGAAGGCTCCATGGAAAGGGTGGCTGAATTCCATGGGTAAACACTGAGCTGAATGGCTATTTATCAAGGGCAATATATCAATGATCTTTCAAGAAACATGAGAGGCAAGGAGCACTGTTCAAGGTGTGGCCTGAGTCAGAGAGGAGCCCAATGTGCTAGATAGTCTATGACTCAAGTAGTACAATAAACAAACACACACACATATGCAAGCACCATTCAGGGTTGAAGGATGGAGTCTCGATTTCGGAGTCGGAGTGGGTGGTGTCTTCTGAGTTATAATTTACCTTCTACTTTTTCTGTAGCGGGTCTCGCGGTCGGAATGAGCTGGGCCTGTAAGCAGTGATCCCCGCCGGCTCCACCAGTCTTGTACCTATAGTGGACCTAGAGCTCTAGCTTAGGACTTTATTATAATAAAAAATAATTTGCAAGCATCACTGCATGTCTAACCTCCTTTGTGTCTCCATTTGGCTTTTATATGGCTTAGGTAATCATCAGGTGACCATACTAAGCCAGGTCATGCCCAGATGTAGTTGATGAAAATAATTGGAGCACAAGGGCCGAACATCTGTTAGAGTTGTCATCAACCAACCTGAGAGTGATGTATTACCACAGAGCCAGGACCCAGCTAGTCCACAACGATTGAATCGACCTTTTTCTTGACGGAGAGTCTTGTCAGAAGAAGTGATGCTGGGCTGACTCTGGTCAGAACTCCCGGATTGCAGAGATTTCTCGACTACATAAATCACGACGAAAATTGTTAAGACCATTGAAGCCGATCTCAACTTCAACTGATTATCACACTTCCCACCGATACACCAACGATTTTTGAAGTCCCTGCTTAATGCCGGAAAAAAGCAACAACACGACCCTTTCTTCCAACACAGTTGTCGATGTGGAACTATCCGAGGACGCCAAGCAGTGGCTGGGCTTCACTCTAAATTTACCCGGCTCTTTTGGAGCGCTGACACGTCGGTTAGGCATTACACACTGAGCTAACCGACACCTGGCCTTCAAATTCTAGTATTGTGCGCCGCTACCACGTTAAATAATCTAAAAAAAATAGAATCAACAAGTTGAAGTATCTACGCTACATGCCTGGTTATGCCCCTGAGGTTGTAGTGTTAAGGGCCTTGCGTGAGACTTATCATATACAATGGCATAATTGGCCAGTTGTAATAATATTAAAAGGTTGGTCTTTGACGATCGGAGTAAGGCAAATGTATTCTCAAGGACTGTTGTTGGCTTTGTGTTTATTGTCTCATTGAGTCTCACAACATGAGTACATGCAAAGAAGATCGTTTGTAGTCCAAGCAAAATAAAACAAACTTTGACGATCGGTTCACCTAGTTTGGTGGCCATCAGAACCGACCACCCAAAAATCCAGCATATAGGCTGCAGCTTCAAAAGTTGAGTGAAGTGCTGGGGATCAGACGTTTTCGGATCTCACGCAGAATTGACTCACAATTGCGGTGTAGAGTATATAGATCTGTAATAGACTGTCACTCTAATCACTATTAAGGCCTGCTGGCCCAATGGCAAGGCGTTTGACTTCGAATCAAAAGATTACAGGTTCGACCCCTGTGCAGGTCATACCTTTTACCACCACCAAGCTCCTTTCACCACCCTAATTCTGTCTTTTATTGTGTGTGTACCATTGTCAAAAATTGCACAGAAATAGTGGCACAGGTGAGTTTTGACGTGAGTCGCTTGGCAGCGTCAAACGGCATGAGGTTGTGCTAAGCCCGAATGAAGTAGTACGGCGCGAAATAGAGGAGTGCGAGACTGAACACCTGTGCGTGGTGTCCTCTGCTAACCTGAGAGTGAAATATTCTCCCGGAGCCAAGTTCATTCAAATTTCGCAATACCAAAGAAGTTGGCCCACGAGGCAATGATTCAAAATACTTCACATCGGCAATTTTTCACTCCCAGCGAGTTCGAATCATACCTAAGTCTCATCAAGTCTGCAATTATGAGCTGGTACATCCTCATCCCAATGACTACACCTCTCGTCGACTTTCTCTGGCCTCAGTTCGTCACTAGATACACGCCCACGCCGATATTTACACCCGACGAAAGAAGCAAAGCCTGGCGCACAAAGCTGGGAGACAGTTCTTTGAGGCGGATGTGAGATGGACCAGGACAAGTCCACAAGATGACACGGAGAAAGGATATAACCTCAACGAGCGTAAAATTTTGTTTTTCGGCAAGGAGTTTTACAAATTGAGCTCTATGCGTGCCAAGGCTTAGGTTGCGAGAGTGCAGGCGACACTATAAACACCGCCATGGTTGGATGGTGCGGTGATACATCGTCTTGGTCAGTCTTCTAAATTGAGTCCGGGTAGCTTGGACACATGTCCCGCTTGAGACGGGAGATCGTTGGTTCGAATCCGGCACAAAATAAACACTTTTCTCGCGGTGCAAGTTTGCACGGATGACAAAGGCTCGCTCGGTGTTACAGGCTAATGCCTTAGTAGTTGAATCCGGAGATTATCCGGCACTTTTTGATTACGTAATGCGGCCCCAGTAACACGTTGGGGATAGTTAGATAGTGATTAGAGTGTAAATATTTTCTCTCCCCAGATTAATATAGACTCATTTTTGGGCACTTTCGAGCGAACAGCAACATTGCCTGTCCTCTCACACTTGGACAATCAGAGGTTGTGAATTTCCCTTTGGTGGGTATTTACGGGGGGGGGGGGGGGGGTTGACTGTTTATGTTTGCAAACGTACCTCACAGCGGTACTTGCAAATGAAGTCCAGAGTACGAGTATCTCAAACGTCAAAAGAGTCATCCAACATGTATACATGGCAATAGTCATGTGTCATGGCTCTAAAGCTGCATACTTATTAAATGATTTTTTTTAATAAAGAGCCCGCAGGCTTCCCAATCCAACGAACAAAGTCAAATTTAGGCAATTATGTGGGTCCCGTGTTCCGTAACCCAGGGTCACGTACAATCTTGGTCATAACACTTGTAGCTAGAAGGGAATGGACAAGTAACAACATAATTCACTAAGAGTCAGATTTCTAGTAACAATTATATGCAGTCGTTCTACGACTCATTTTTATTAGATACGAGACTCGAAGCCGCAATTACAAAACTTGATACTCACGTGGATGGGAGCTAGATGTGCTATCAATCAGGGTTCAGTGGAGGCGCTTAGGTCGCGTGGTGCAGTGGTACACTATTCGGACGCCTGCCCACGCAAGGCATAACGTGATAGCGGGTCCGATCTCTTTTTATTTGATAATTTAATTTGTATTCAGCTATCTAGCCATCACACATGGCACATGACTATTGCCATGTATACACGTTGGATGACTCTTTTGACGTTTGAGATACTCGTACTCTGGACTTCATTTGCAAATACCGCTGTGAGGTACGTTTGCAAACATAAACAGTCAACCCCCCCCCGTTAATACCCACCAAAGGGAAATTCTCAACCTCTGATTGTCCAAGCGAGCTTTTGTCATCCGAGCAAACTTGCACCGCGAGAAAAGTATTTATTTTGTGCCGGATTCGAACCAGCGATCTCCCGTCTCAAGCGGGACATGTGTCCAAGCTACCCGGAACCTATTTGGGTGACCGGCTCGATCTTGGCGCAGCCTGAGTACTTATGGCGTCGTTACTGGGTTCATAATGAGGTATGCTTGCATGTCCCTGATGTGGAATGTTTCCACTGGTGCAGGCGCACGGACAAAGATCAACCCACGGAGTCCTGCACGCCTCAGCCTCAGATGTCAAATGATGCACTGACAATGTCAATCGGATGCTAGCTGTGCATCCTGGCTCAGAAGCTAAAGAGCTGATACACGTTAGTGGATGGAAGGGATTGGAGCTTGGACAAATTACGGCCCCCCTCCGCTTGCTAGATCTTCATCGTCCTTGCATCTGCCGTCGTGCTGCCCAGGGAGGTCGACCCAGCCACTTCGAACGCTTCGGAAGAGTAGCCATGTCTTTGGATTTAGATCTGATGTCGGTATGATCAGAGGCCCACATCTAGTGATTTTTGCGATATTTCCCGGCTGCCAAACATGCGTAGATGGCCATAGTCTCGTTGGCTGAGGAGGGGAGATAATGAAGGCAAAAGGGCTCCTCGGAGGGTAGGATGGAATGAGGACATGTGAATGGAGCCGTATTGGAGGTATGAGTATCCTTAGCCAGTACGCAGAGGGGTCCTGCAGGTCCTGTATAAGCTCAGAGTGCAATATGAAAACAGTAGATAAGAAAAGGAGGTCAGCTAATATTCTTCCCACATAACGGCCGGACTTGGACGAGGCTGTATAAGGCTCTGGTTGTGGATGACCCACAAGGTGCGTAGCTCATACGAAGACATGTGTCGGAGTGGTCGATGATGGAAGACTTGACTCGGAACAGAAGAGTCTTCATCCGGTATGTGGGGAGGTGGCGAGGTTTCCAATGGCCCACAACAGCTCGACCCGTTCATTTGTCTGACCATAACTGCGAGTCTCCCAGTCTTTTGACCAGCCATTTCATCTCTGGTCGGGCAGATGACGATATTCGGCGAGCCCAGCAAATGGATGGCGACGAAGATGGCGCAATCACATCGGCGTGCGCAGGCCCCGTGAAACCTGTGGTTAAGTGGTCAGCTTTGGCGCCATGAGGGAAGTCGTCACTTCGAAACGCTTGACCAAGCGCTGCATGGGAATACGTCACTCGGCAGTCTATCCTAGAAACGGTAGTTGGCAAGACTTCGAAGCCCAGCCGGCGTCTACGGCCCACTAACTCAGGCTTGTCTCGCCCATCAAAATCCCAGCTATCCGCATCGCCGGTGGTTCATCTCAGCTCTCAAAGCACCCTGGCACGCCTCACCTAGTAGCCTAGCGCGCACATCTCTCTGCGCCTGCGCTAGTCATTCAAGAGGCCTTATCGGAATCTTAGCTGCAGCTGCACACAAGGGGAAATTCCCTGACGTTGTGGTTACTGATGGATAAGATGAGACTGTTATCGCGAGGCACGAGCTATACCAACCGATACCAGACTCGCAGGTCGATTAGTATCGGAGTCTAAAGTAAGCAGATGGCTATGTAGCCTCTCATACATGGACCACTGCGTTCCTATTGCACCTGTGCTAGATAGCCACAAACCCAGGTAGCGCAATAAACAAACCACACACATACATATTGCATCTGAGTAGCGCCCGTGTCCTTGTCCGCTCACAGTTAGGGATCACCATGTCTAGTTCCTACCTTGTGATTATCTAAGCGCTAGCATCCTCAACGGTCGGGAGTACAAAAGTAATCTGTCACGACGCACAGCCGCCTCGGTAGCCACCACGTGTCTGGAAACACCAGTTTCGCACGCCTGCTATCAGACACACAAGTCATCCGCCTTCGGCCGACTAGCCTTGCCATACTGGCTCGCTGCATCTGCCGGTAGAACTGACTAAGCAGCAATGCTGATTCGAGCATAATCTCCATTTTCATAGACGCTAATGGCAACGGGGCGGGGTATGCACCAAGCCATATTTACGTGAATAGATGATTACGGACCGAACTTCACAGTCAAGCGTGCCAGCCGAGATTAGGAGGCGCTTACTAAAAATCTTTGCAAAGCACGACGTAGACATAGTTAGGACCCAGGAAGCCTCGGCGCGAAAATGTGATATATGGTAAATCTATGAGGTACTCGACATATAGTGTATGAGTTCTGCCCTCCAAAGGTCGTTGGACAATGAATCAATCAAAACAATCACAATCAAGTGTGTGGCCAAAAATCTCCATAAACTCAATTCAAGCGAATGTGCTCCTTCCTACCCTTCTCATCCCATGTAAATTGATAAAACATAGAAACTTTGGTATCGTTAATTCATGAAGTAAACCCCTTTGAAGGCCAATCTTCCCAAGAAAGGAGTACATCTTGTTCTCGTAACGCCATTCCTCATCCCACATTTATGTACATACGTAAATACCCAAGTTTGCACTAACACGTGTATCCTAGACTTGTGTCGCGTGCAGGTGTTTGTTTAATAATCAGTCCAATTTATAGTAGAGTACTCGACCTTGATCGTCTGGGAGTATTAGCTTCAGGGATAATACTCCGCGGTAACAGCATCGAGCATTCGATTGTTGCACCAGAAAGAATGGGAACGTGAACTGTGTCTCGTTAGATGAAGTGTCAATAATATGAGGGATTCTCACCATTAGTTTTAATTTTCAGGCTAAGCAAAAGTGCTGTTCCATTGCAACATATTAAAACAAAAAAGACAGCTTGTGGAAGCTTGCCCACAGTTTCGGCATACGCTAGATTGAGTAATAGTGGGAACAGTATTTTTGCCACACCATGCAATAGGCCAGAAGAGCCTAGCAGCTTACCAACTTGGTCTGAGTGCACGTGCCTTGTCAACACGCTCTGTACTGTCGGAGCTGCCATGCCGCCTAAGGATCCTATTACACCTGCAGCGACGAACAACGAGCCATTTTTGGTGATGGCATACACAGCAAAGCCAATAGCCTCAATCAAAATGCTGCACCTGATTATCCAAAGATCGGAAGTAGTGCAACCCGAGTCAGATTGTGAACTTTGTCCGATGAGTTTGCGTTGATGATTAGAATAACGAGTGTGTATGAAGTAATTAAGTGTCGGCAAAATTAAAATGAGAGCGGAGACGCGGCAAACGTTGATCAAAAAGGTGAATATACTTAGATCAAAGGTATTCCATTGAAATCGATAGCCCAAGTAGTATATCGTAAGTGTTATCACGCACAAGGTGACTCCATAAAGTATCGTATCAATAGCAGAGAGAAGGATTAGGTTCGTGCGCAGGGCGTCTGAGCTTCCAGGCCCTTTGGGATAGAGAACTCGTAAAGAATTTAAAAAGTCAATTTTTTTCAGTACATCTTTCCACCAACACGACTCTTCATTCTTCAATTCTGCTAATTTGGCTCGGAGCAAATGCTGCTCACGCGCTTCCATCTGCCGTTCCTCAACTAGAGATTCAGGAACAGCAAAGAGAAGAAACAAGATATACGCTGCACGAATCCCCGCGGCAGCATAGGAAGCAGAGATTATAATTTGCGTTTGTCGGACTAAGAAAGCAGCTAGGAGCGGACCGAGGGCGATTCCAGAAAAGAGAGATGCATGAAAGTAACCAAGTGCTACGGCGCGCTTGGTAGGAGCCGTACAATCCGTTGCATAAGCTCGTGTAATGGCAAAGCCAGTATTAAATGATCCGGTTATCCCCTCAATAAATGCTGAAATTACCAACCAGCGGTAATCAAAATACATGGGGTAAGTTGCTATTATGATAATGAGCACCTCTGCAATAGCAGCACCCAAACAGTTGATTATCAAAGGTTTTCGACGACCATGACGATCAGACCAGGCTCCTAATTTTGGGGACATGAGGGCTCCAAACATTCCAGCTGTCATGCTCATTAATAGAGAGAATTTGATGGCTATTGACTGGATCTCAGGAGTTTGGCACATATGATTATCATATGTGCCAGGAAAAGCAATGTTCGGATTACCGGCAGATTTTTGGAAGAAATGACTTCTGCATACTAACGACACAAATAAATTAACGTGTGGGACGATGGTTACTCCTGAAGATAGTGAAAAAATAAAAAACGGAGGCAATAGCCAGAAGGGCTAGAATTTTTGTCAGTGTTATGTTGGCAGTCATCTATGTAGAGCCTCACTGAAGGCTTTTTAAAGCAATTTATTCTCTCGTGATCATCATGGCTCTCTTGTCCGCGACAATCCGAACCACCATAGGACGGGATCGTACTTGTTCTAACTTCTCCGAGCAAGGGTGCAATCTCTGAGTCGTAAATCTCGAGACCTGATGTACAAACACTTTTGGAGGAGTCCAATTTTTGCGGGTTTGCCGTGAGGGGAAGTCCACATATGTTTGTCCCGAAATGATGTTCCTCAAGATCTTTTATCGGCATATTAGTTTAGGGGATGATGATTGTTATGTCGATTCCAGAGTTACACAGACGGTATGTTCAATTTTAGAATGGCAAGTATTTCTATGATGGTAGAGACGAGTGCCCATAGTCTAAACCAACCGGGGAATGCACGTCAGATTTACATTGTGTAATATTTTAATGCTATGAGTACATAAGCTGACAAATATTCTTTCAGCGTTGCTTGACAAAAAGTCGGTGTAAGTTACTACTAGCCAAAATGCCAAGACATAATAGACTTCAAAAAATGCACGGAGAAGTACCCTGTGTCCGTGGGGCACAGATTCCAAAACCCCTGACCTTGACTTTAAGCGAGTCGAGATCTTTGACTGTACATTAAAGTTAGTCGGCTAATGTTAATAGCAGTGGAGTTAACCCCCCTGCTTGAAATGCCAACTGATATCAGTTTCCCGGGAATTGTAAACCACGAGGAGCTATGATTCTGAACACCTTTCCGTTAAGACAAGATATCAACACATAAGGTTTTTTTTCGCTGCCGGTTATTTACGACGCTGTCCTTCCTAGTTAAATTTTCTCGATTTGTACCGAGAAACTTAACTAGTTGTCGACACATTGTCACTGAGAAAGTGTACATGTAAAGTTGATTATGCTTGATTTGCAAAAAATTTCTTCGTCTCGGCACATTTGTTACTCTTGCAGGCTGGACATCTCAGTCCCATCTGTTTACTACAACTTATTCCGCTTTCTAAATGCGCTTTTGCGATGTCGGCCAAAGCTTCAATAAAAACAGGATGTCCGTTTAGACTCTCAGATCTCTTGATAGTATCCTGGTGCCCCGATTCACCGATTACTTCCTGATCTAACTCATAAAGAGTCTCAATATGATCTGAAGTAAATGCCACTGGAACTAGTATCATGTTATAATTTCCTTTTGAGATGTAATTTGTGACTGTATCACTTGTCTGGGCTCCAAGCCAGGCTGAAGGCCCAACTTGGGATTGCCACACTAATCGATACGGGTTGGAATGCCCTAGCCTTTGCATGACAGCATTAACAGTAGCTGCTACCTCAGCTGGGTATGGATCGCCTGTAGTTGTTAGAATCTATTTAAGGTTGTGAATTGTATATGTACCTCTATTTACGACAGACATGGGTAAGCTGTGAGCCGAGAAAAGAAGGATGACATTATCGCGTTGGTCCTCAGGATATTCCAGGAGTTTTTTCTTAATATTCTGAGTTATAGCTTCGATGAGTCCCGTATGAACCGGCCATCGATCTATTACACTCCAATTGATCGTTCCGTTTGCTCCATTCAAAGTAGAACCAGCGGAATGTTTACCCTCAAGGCGCTGTCTACACTTCCATAGTTCATTTAGGCTACTTCCTGTGGTTGAACAACTATATTGGGGATATTGAGTGAACGCTACGGCTCTACCGCCGTTACCGTTTCCAAATCCATCCGATAGGAGCTGTGCATACATTTCCTCAGTCAAAGGGTTTGCATACCTAAAAGCAACGTAAGGTTTGTGAGGGGCTGTCTTCGGGGATATCTTATCCAGAAGTTTACACATTTCTGAAGCTTGGTACTCAGACCATTTTCGGATCGGAGAGCCACCACCAATCGCTTGATACTGCTTCTGAATTTTCGGCGTCCTGCGTCTTGAGATCAAAGGTCCAAGGTAATTTTGAAAGCGGCCGAGCGGAATTAAATCAGCATCTGCCTATACGTTATGTTAGAAAGGGGAACGGGCCTTTAAGGATAACTCACGAAAAGCCTACTGAGAAACCCCCCCACTTCTTCTGTTGTGGACGGCCCGCCCATATTCATGAAAACCATTGCGGTTGGGCCATGGGATTCCACATCCACTTTTGTATCCCCGGAGGTAGGTACTGAAATGTGTCTTTGTTGATCAGCAAATCTTGTAGAAATGAGAAACTTATTGATACTGCTCGGAATTTGATGAGCTCGTGCCCTCTTTAGAAGCGAAGCGATACCGAGACATGCCATTTCGTTCATTGGTTTATATCGTGATGTAGTGGATGTTGTTTGTTTATCAGAATAAATTGTACAAGGATATGTAATGCACGGATATCGGATGAATATCACGTGAGACGTAAGTGATCGCCTGCGATACAAAGCTTCTGGGCCACGCGACACGCGTTTACCACTGCAGGACTATTTGCTGAGGACGACAGAACATAATGTCCAATATGTATGTTGAAAGGGTTAGCGATAATGAGGATGAGGAAGACGATTCAGTCGAAACTGTATACTAGTATCTTGACTTGCTTATCCTATTCAACTAACTGCCCCAGAATTACATGGTTCAAAAAGATGCAGTTATACTTGCCATTGAAGTCAGTGAAAGTATGCTTCGGTCTGAATCTGGAGAAGACAATCAAATAATTATTGCTATTAAGAGTGCATGCCTAATCATGCAAAGCATGGTCATATCATGTCCAAAGGACAAAGTAGGCGTATTGTTGTTCGGCACTGCGAGATCCAAGGCCCAGGTGGACAACGAATACGACCAAAAGATTTCAGTTCATCCTCATTGCTATCTTCTCAGTAGCTTAGATGTTCCATCAGCCGAAAATCTCCAAGTGCTTCGAGCACTGGCACACGATGAGAATGACGCACGCAATATTCTAGTCCCGAGTACGCAACCAGCACTCATCTCAGACCTCTTTCATTTTGCCAATCAGATATTTACTAAAAATGCTCAAAAATATGAGTCTAAACGTCTCTTTGTAATCACCGATGAAGATAATCCTCACGAATTTGATGATAAATCTAGGTCCTTAGCCATAGAAATGGCTAAATGTCTTCATGATGAAAAAATCAAGTTGGAAATTCTTCCAATTTCTCACCAGGGTCGTCAATTTGACGGTTCAAAGTTTTATGATGTTTGTTGGCTAAAATTACTCATATAACCACTGACGACTTTAGGATATTATCTATAATGAGCCTACGAAAGATACAGCAAGTACAATCTTGGCCACGAAATTTAATATTGAAGACAAGGGAAATCCAGCCTCTCTTTTGGCAAAGTTAGTTTCAGAAATAAGGTCAAACAAAGTGGATAAGCATGTCCTATTTTCCAACTTGCCATTCGAAATTGGTCCTGGTCTAACCATCTCTATAAAGGGTTATAACCTAATTCATCCCCAAAAATTACCTAGAACTTGCTGGGTCTATGATAATGGCGAACAGTTGCATATTCCCAATGTTCAGGGCAACATCTATTCAGATGATGCCCGGGTATCAGTTAGCAAGTCAGATATCAAGATGGCGTATAATTTTGGTGGCTCACAAGTATTTTTCTCATCAAAAGAACACGAAGCAATCAAATTCTTTGAAAAGCCAATTCTACGTATCATTGGTTTTAAGCCTATAAACATGCTTCCATTCTGGGCATCAATAGGTAAATCTATATTTATCTACCCGACTGAGGAGGGGTATAGAGGCTCTACGCGCACCTTTTCGGCTCTATGGAAAAAACTGTTAAGCAGCGAAATCATAGGGATCGCTTGGTATATTCCAAAAATCAACACCCCACCCTCTCTTGTAGCTATCATACCCTCAAAGGAGTTTCACAGCAGTTCAAAATCACAGATATTCTCTGCAGGTCTCTGGCTTTATACATTACCATTTGTTGATGATATTCGGAGCATTCCAAACTTCAAGTCTACAGCAAAAGCTTCTGATTCTCTTATTGATAAAATGCGTCGTGTTGTACAGCAGCTTCAACTCCCAGGAGGAATATATGACCCCATGAAATACTCAAACCCCTCTCTCCATTGGCACTATCAGATTCTGCAAGCGATGGCGTGTGATGATGATGTGATGGAATTGAAAAAAGTAGATAAAACAGAACCACGTAGCCGTCAAATACATCAGCGAATAGGCCTGTATGCTCAAGATTGGGCCACTTCCCTAGAGGAACAGTTTCAAAAATTGCAAGAGAATAGTTCTAAACTATATGAAGAGAACAAGCGCAAAAGAGAAACTAACAAGGAGCCAGCAACATCGCGAAAAAAGATAAATAAAGGAACTATTAGCTGAACTAATGCAAGCTATTGTGATTTGCAGGGGAAAGTCAATAGATGAGTTTAAGAACTGTTCTATATCGGAATTAAAGGCTTTGGCAGGAGAGAGAGAACTAGACACCAACTAGAATGACTAAGGTCCCAACTATCAGACCAATAATTTTATCAAAGGACTTTAATAGCGCAGAATTGAATTCAATTCTCTACTGAGTCTATGACTATAAAGGACTACTACAGCCATCTAAACGGCATTAAAACAGGATAGGGAAATTGAAAATTGGGTCGCAAAATATTAACCAATGCATACTGAGGGTCATGTCCTAGTTAAAACTTGAATAATCTAAGCATTTTAAAAAATCCAAAAATTTAGATAGCCTGGTAACTAACGATAAGCTATAAAGTATGGAAACTCTATAGTTATATAATTAATTCAATTTTATCATCAAGCTTACTTTTACGAACAAAATAGGGTAGCTAGTATTTAATGTCTGTTTTGAGGATTTTTGTCAAGTCTTAGGGGTTATCCCAATAATTGTTATTAACTACAAATAAAGCGCCCTTGTATAACTTCATCAAAAACCAAGTAAAATGTTAGAGAAAAGGTAAGGTATTTCTTTGTCCTACTTAACCTATCACTATTTATAAAATGCAGGCACTTTGCGTTGTGGCCTATGACAAACTTCTTGTGTTTAAATCAAAAGATCACGAGTCATCGCTAACTCATTAGTTGCTATCATATCAAGATCTAGCATGAGGAACTTGGCGTTGCAGGGAAAAGCCATCCGATGAGATTCCGCAGCGGAGAGCAAGACTGACACCTGTACGCGGTGCCCTCTACGAACCTGGGAGTGAAATATTCTCCCAGATCCAATTTGAGTCAAATTTCGCAATATCAAAGACGTTGGCCCACGAGGCAATGATTCAAAATACTCCACCTCGTCAATTTTTCACTCCCAGCGAGTTCGAATCCTATCTAAGTCTCATCAAGTCTGCAATTATGACCTAATATATCCTCATCCCAATGACTACACCTCTCGTCGACTTTCTCTGGCGTCAGTTCGTCACTAAATACACGCCCACGCCGGTATTTACACCCGACGAAGGAAGCAAAGCCTGGCGCACAAATCTGGGAGACAATTCTCTGTGATGGACGTGAGAGGAATCAGGACTATTTCACAAGATGAGGCAGAGGCTTGTAAACAATCTCGACGGGCGTGAAATTTCGAATTTTGGCAAGGAGTTTTACGAATTGAGCTTTGTATGCGCGCTAAAAATTCGATTGCGAGAGTATAGCTGACACTCTGAACACAAGTCAACGATGGAAGGTACTATGTTCCGCCTCCTGGGGGAGTTCTCTGGCATTGTTTGATTAGCCTGAGAATCTACTCCACTTGGAAAGGAGACACCTCAGACTACATTTCGCGCGGAGAAAATTTAGTGGATGATGAAGGCATGTCTGGATAACCCAGGGTTTTTGAGACGTTTCCCTGGGTGAGTATTCACGGATGAGGGTTGACTTGGGTGAAGAAAAAGCCACGATGGCTTCGCAGTGGTACCTGCAAATGGAATCCGAGGGATGTGTGCTCTTCTTGTGTATTGAGTCATCTTTTCTGTACATCTTCTCTGATATTATGTCATAGCTAGATAGCTGCATACGCAATTAAAATATTATGCAAAAAAAACAGTCTTAGACTACCTAGCACGCTGTGAATCTTTCTGGCCCAGGCCACACCTTGTACAGTTCTCCTATCCTCATTTTCCTACTTACAGGTTCATTGATATATCGCCCGTGATGAATTGCCATTCAGCTCAGTGTTTACCCGTGGAATTCGGCCACCCTTTCCATGGAACCTTCCACCCAAAAAATGGTGGCAATGGAAACTGCATGCGCGGGAAAAAGTTTTAAAAAGCCTGCAGCTCCAGCCAGACGAGGCCTAGACACGGGGATCATGTGAGGTGCGCATATTCATCTACATCTCCCTTCTTTGTAACAGTCGAGACCGACTTGACCCAATCCACCATTGCCGTATTTGGGTGCTGGATACGCTCCGGAAACTCATCAGAAGGCTTTTCCTCCATGACCAAGGGTTAGTGATGAGAAGGGCGCCGACCCTACCATCTCATCTGATCGCGCTTAGCCCATAAGAATGGTGAAAGGAAGATGTGCTGAGACATGAAGAAGATTCAATCTGTGAGACTGCTGTGGCATTCTCAAAGAAGTGAGGACGAATTGATTAATCAATCATGATTCAGTACGCGTTTCAGTAGGTGATAGAGATTCGCAGAGGATACCAATTACGAGTGTTTAGCAATTTCCCTCCGGCTCTATCTGATGTCGACGCTAATGAAATCGTTTTACGATGGGGAGAAAGGAGCCATGATGGAACAAACAATCGTGACAAGAAGCAGTTCGGCGTTTAGCTTTACCTAATACCTAGACCAAAAGGTTTGGGTGCCTATCTCAAGTAAGTTGGGACATGTTAATTCTTGGGACTTTTCCATACAATGCGCAATTGTCTGGCGTGCGAAAAAAGATAGAATAGGCTAGAATCTTGATCCAATTTTATACTCTAGAGTTCGAATAGCGTCTTTGTGGGATACCTTTTCGGAGTATATTCCCGGAAAATTGTGGCAATAGCACGGAAGCATTGTCAAAACAAAGATAGTTAAAGGGGGTTGAAAGGCGGCAAAAGCTGTGACCTGCACAGGGGTCGAACCTGTAATCTTTTGATTCGAAGTCAAACGCCTTGCCATTGGGCCAGCAGGCCTGTCGTATTATTGTTGTAACTGACTAGTACACATATATATACTCTACACTGCAATTGCGAGTCAATTCTGCGTGAGATCCGAAAACGTCTGAACCCCAGCACTTCACTCAACTTTTGAAGCTGCAGCCTATATGCTGGATTTTTGGGTGGTCGGTTCTGATGGCCACCAAACTAGGTGAACCGATCGTCAAAGTTTGTTTTATTATGCTTGGACTACAAACAATCTTCTTTGCATGTACTCATGTTGTCAGACTCAATGAGACAATAAACACAAAGCCAACAACAGTCTTTGAGAATACATTTGCCATACTGCGATTGTCACAGACCAACCTTCTGTGGTGCCTTCTACGAACCTGGGAGTGAAATATTCTCCCAGAGCCAAGTTCAGTCAAATTTCGCAATACCGGACAAGTTGGCCCACGAGGCAATAATTCAAAATTCTCCGCTACGTCAAATTTTCTCTCCCAACGAGTTCGACTCCCACCCAAGTCTCATCAAGCCTACAAGTACGACTTAGTACATCCTCATTTCAATGATCACACCTCTGATCAAATATTTTCTGGCCTCAGCTAGCCGCCAAATACACGCTCACGTCGATATTTACACCCAAAGAAGGAAGCAAAGTGTGGCACACAAATCTGGGAGACAGTTCTTTGGGTTGGACGTGAGAGGGATCAGGACAAATCCACAATATGATGCAGAGGAAGGATGTAACCTTGAAAGGCGTTAAATTTGGTTTGTCGGCAAGGATTTTTACAAATTGAGCTTTGTGCATGCCGAGACTTTGCTCGCGAGCATATAGTTGGCACTATAAACACAAGTCAGCGATGGAAAGTGCCGTGGTCCGCCTCCTGGAAGTATTCCCTGGTATAATATGAGTAGGCTGTGCACCTACTCGACTTGGTAAGGAGATGCTTCAGACCAAATTTCGCGCGACGAAAATTTAGTGGATGATGAAGGCATGTCTGGATAACCCAGGGTTTTTGAGACGTTTCCCTGGGTGAGTATTCACGGATGAGGGTTGACTTGGGTGAAGAAAAAGCCACGGTGGCTTCGCAGTGGTACTTGCAAATGAAATCCGAGGCATGAGTGCTCTTATTGTAAATTGAGACATCTTATCTGCACCTTTTCTCCAATATTTTTCGTTTGTTTTGATTTTCAAGTCCTAGAATATAATCACTTTCCACTTAGCGTCAAAGATTGGTGTTCATAGCTAAGATCAAATCTATGACACGCCCAGCTTGCTCCACCATGTGAGCCACTTGTTGGATAGGCTGTGTCTCAATATCTGATCAGATAACAATGTACGTTGGGATAATTATATGTTCTTCTTTTAAAACTACAGTAGTGATACATCTATGATAAAATTACACGAGGCTAACTATTCAGCCTTGTACCCCTAAATTCTGCCAAGATCTCTGTAATGACAAACAACACCAATACATAAACAGTAGCAAGTTAAACTACATGCGGCAATACATATAACAGAAATCATAATAAAAATCCAGGCTCCAAAACTATGAGCTCCAAATTGATATCAGTACTTAAGGTTGGGAAGCAAAACTCTTCACCTTGTTTCCCTTCCGATCGTGTCATGTTAAATGACTAATTTATTCAGACCTCGCTAAGAGCAGAGGTTGAATTTGCAGGTGAGCACCCATAACAACGAGGTTTTTGTGCAAAGTTCCTGAAGTCTTTAAGGCATTTGGGGCCTAGAAGCCAGTGTAAAAAGTCGTCGTGGAACTTAAGACCTTGAATTCGACATGTTTGGTAAGAATGTAGTCGACAGTGTATGAAGTGTGTAGGACTAGTCTCCTCCACACAGGCGCGCTCATTGGGTGTATCTACATTGTTGAATCGGCGATGATAGGCTGCAAAATTGCCGTGACCTTTACGGGCTACAATTAGTTCGCGGAGTAGATGCCTTGATAGAGCCAGCTCTGGCGGCTTGCGCCGTTATATGAGCAAATCCAACTTTCGATACCGAACAGGGTACGCTTTATCACGCCAATTGCTAAGCAAAACTTATAGCCGGTTATTCATGATACGGCGAAGATATGCAAACGAGATGGGTCCTGTTTGGTTGTCCGGACTAGGCAGCATTCATAAGCCGGAGCGCGCAGTTGCGTCTGCTTCTTCGTTCCCCTGTATTCCTGAGTGATAGTGGATTCACTTGACTATTATGATAGCTAACGCTGAGAGCACGCGAAACTTTCGTACCTCTTCGAGGCTGGTAGAAGAGATGCCCGTCTCAAATGCTTTGACAGCATGCTGAATTGCTTGCAACACATTCACTCGCCGTATCGTCCTCCCCTGCTTCCGTTGCGCTTCTATTATTCTCAGCGCCGCCTTAAGAGCCTTTAGCAACCCTGTGATTTCCGCGCCCAAGACTTTTCCTCCATGTCGGATACCACTCTCTTTTAAAAAAGTCTTGCTATATCTCCTTAGAAATTAACCCCAAGCTGACCGTCTGTTTCCTTCTGATGAGCCGTCCGAGTAGGCGCAAAATTTCTGATGCAGACACATTGTCTATCCAAAGTTTGCTCGACTCTGTTCTCTTTGACTTTGTTATGGACCTGGTAGAGTAAGATGGCGGCGGCAAAGATGTCGAAGCTTCTGCGTCCGGAAGTTGTCGATAAGCTCGGTGTGCATGGGTCCTTTGTCTATCTACATGATTAAATCCTCGTGGATTAATTTTGTACTTTCGAGTCCTAAAGTTTGGGCACGTCTCAGCACGAGATCTCAACGGGTGCCTATCATCCAGGGTTTTCATTCGGGCTGAAAATCGTAGTCGGTTTCCCTCTAGAATAATATTAGCGGGTGGGATTCCTCCTTCTCTGTGCAGGACCACATTAGGAGTAGTCCGCAGAACCGGAAGTGCAGATCGGAGACCCATCATGTTGGCCTTATCGATCATAGTGCAAAGTCTCGCGGTAGACGGCGTTGCTATTCCTGCTCTTGTTGGGCGTTTGAGGCCGGGCCACCAGACTTCCGCTCCAAAAGTCGCGATTGAAACAATTCAACTATTTACTGTTCGTATCAGCGCCCCTGGTGCTGCCCCTCGAAATGTAGAATTGAAGCGTCGCATAAGATGTGCAACTTTTATTGCTTTTCTAGACCACATCATCACATGATGTTTGAAGTTAAGACGCGGATCGAGTTAAACTCCAAGCCAGCGAACTTGTTCAGCTGGTTCTATGAGAGTGCCATTTACGTGAATGCCAACATCTGCCTCGCGATGCCGTGGTGGAAATTGTACTACCTCTGACTTTTCTGTGTCGAATTGGACAGCATTTTTCTGAGCCCACTCCAGCAGGTGATCGACTTCTTTCTGGGCAGCTGCAGTAGACTCAGCAGTGGTGCGGCCAAATCCAAGAATACCGATGTCGTCAGCGTAGCTAAACCTTAGATTAGGAGTACCACTCTGCATTGGCTCTGCCATGTACAGAAGAAAGAGAAGAGGCGAGATCGGCAAGCCCTGTGGGACCCCGCAGACTAACTGTCTCTCTATCGTGACTCCTTCCAAGTGTCGGACTTGGACCATTCGTTGTGCAAGGAACGAAGTTGTCCACTTTAGAACTGAGTCTGGACATACTTGTTCTTGCATTCTTCTCACTAGACGGTTATGAAGAACTGCATCGAAAGCACCTTGTACGTCTAAGGTGACGAAAGTGGCCGCCCATTCTTGTGTGCGCGCCTCCTCGACATTGTGTACTACACAGGAGACTAGGTCTGTTGCTGAGCGCCTCGAGAGTGCGCCGAATTGTTGCCGACCAATTACATCACAAGTCACTGCTAAGTGCGCCATCCGTTTTGCCAGAAGTCTTTCAAGTCCTTTACCAAGGCAAGAGAGGAGGGCAATTGGTCTCCATCCTTTGACTGTTGTTGGGTCCCTTTTAGGCTTCTGTACAAGTACTACTTCGGCCAATTTGAAACATGTCGGATGCGTACCGAGCTGTATGCAAGCTCTGAAGAGCTTGACTATACAGGGTCCAATTGTCTTCCAGCAGGCCACTAGCAGCTGTACGGAGACTCCGTCTGCTCCTGGAGCCGTGTTTCCACAGCCGATGGTACAAGCTCGGATTTCTTCCTCGGAGATATCATCCTTCCATGGTATACGGTTGTTACTCGTGGTGGTGCAAGGCGGCAGGTCTTCCGATGTTTGGTGTCTTGCTAGTAGAGAGTCACGGAGAACTGTGGCTCGCTCTAGCGGATCAGAGATGAGAACTCCGTTGTGATTGAGGTGTGGTGGGATGTTTGTCTGCCTAGTCCCAACCATTCTCATCAGCTTATAAACATTGTTCGGCGTGTTCATTTTTTCCACCTGCTGTGCTTGATGTTCTTTTTTGGCAGCTCTAATGACCGATCGGAGCTTTTTGGCATACACAGCACGTTGGAGGGGTGATTCTGCCGCTCGATATTCAGCCCGTGCTTCCTTGCACGCCGGGGTCCACCACGGGGCTGATTTACCGCCGTTTGCTCCGGGTCGAGCTCCTGTTGCATTGATGGCAGTCTTAAGCTTTAAGCAAAGTTCCTGGGCATAGTCTTCGACCTTTTCGATTGTATTTAAAACTGGTGGTAGACGGACCAACTTAGTAACAGCTCGTGCAAAGTCAGGTAGTCTTTCCTTCGTCACTCGAATCTTGCCCAAGTTGGGTCTCAATGTTGCGGACTGGACCGGGATTATTCCTCGGATAGGAAGGTGGTCGCTGGTGACACATTCATCATGGTCAACCCATGCACAGCTGCCATTAATGTTGGTCCAGGCAAGGTCCAAGGTATTTCCAGCTTGATGCGTGGGTTCTCCAACAATAAGGCAGGTTAGATTGTGATCTTCTGCCCATATTTCAATCGTTCCACCTTGCCCATAGGGGCTAGTGACTCCTGGTTGCCAGGCACAGTACACCGAATTGAAATCATCCGCAGCGACTGAGTTCGACGGCGGGGTCGAATTGATAAGTGGCTCTACGGCTGATGTATCTCTGGGTGCCTTGAACACATTGAGAAAAGTACCTCCATTTACAAGCACCCAGCAATAGTTGCCCGTCAGCTTAGCACAGGGGAAGAGTTGCCTCGCTGATATTATCCTATCATCCTTCCGGGTGTAGGTCACAGCCCTTGGCCTGACCTTTTCGCCACCATGAGGTAAATGGCAAATGTATCCAGAATGCGACATTGTCTCTTCTTTCCACCGAGGTTCTTGAATTAGGACTACGTAGATATTCAGCTCGAATGCTCGGGTAAGTGCAATATTCTGTGTTGGACCTCCTCTACCTACGTTTATTGATATGAAACTTAGAGTAGGAGGGAGGCGGAAAGGGGCCCGTGTGGCGCCCTTTATGAGTGATTTTTCGGGACGACCACCTCTATGACCTCAGTCACGTTTGGCGTCTCATCCGTCATTAGAACCTCGTAGCTGTTATTGGAGCTGTAGTTCGGCGTAGCTGTTTTGGCCATCTCAGTGGCGGCTTTGATGTCGGCCTCTGCTCGTCGAACGGCGGTTTTCGCCCGGATCACCGCAGCATATTCGCATTGGCTAGCGTACCTAATCTTTTCGAGGGTTTCCCTAGAGGCCATTCCGGACTTGTTAGGGCGGGTCAGACAGTTTCGGCTGTCTGGTCTGTAAGGACCCCCGCAATTGCGGCACTTGGTATGTCCTTGGCGTTCCGAAGTGGAGTGCATCGTTGAGGTGCAGTTCCAGCACACTGGGGCGCGCGAGCAACTCTGGGTCCCGTGGTATAAGAGACATCGCTTGCATTGGCTCACAGTTTGGCGTGGCTGATGGCGAACAGCGATTCCCGAGTCGTCAAATAGTCGGAATCCCAGTCGAGGGACGGACGCTCTTTCAAAATGTGCTACCCATGTCTGGTATGGGGCTCCGACTCTCTCTTTTCCATGAGGGCGAACCCTTACCGGAACCTTTGAAGTGACTCTGGCGATTTCATCGGTCACCATCTCGTCGGTGACAACTACTTTGCCTAGGAGTGTGTGAATTGCGACGGGAATTGTCGCAATACGAAGGGCCACTAAATCTGAGGCCTTCTCCAGGATTGCGTCTACCTGGACGAAAGACCCAGCAGAGTCCAGAAGGAGCTGTAGTACCTCCAGGTTTTTGGCTCGGAGTGCGAAGCCAGTCGGAACACGGAATACATGTTCAATATTCTGCGGGGGTAGCTCGAGTAATTTTGCTGTCGCATCTCGGACACCGGCCGGCGAGAGTGCGCGCCAAGCATGTTCTTTTCCGAGTAGAAGAAACAAACGATTATCTTTGGGGACAGTTTTCGAAGCCTTTGCTGGAGGTCTCGTTGGTGTCTGGGGTTTGTTATGTACTCGCACATCTTTCACAGGTGCTGCTGGCGTATTGAGTCCAGTTCGGGTGACTGTCGCCCAGGTAGGTTTGACCTGAGTCACCTTGACCTGGGTCGCTTTTTGTAGCAGCTCTGGCTGCTTTTCAATCGTTTTTTCCACGATCTTTCCGCCATGGTTCTGGCAGTTTGGTCGTGAGGGAAGGTTTGGGAGGACTGTTCCTGGTCCCGATAACATGAATTGAGCTACTGCAGCTCGGAGGTAGACTTTCATGGAGTCTATAAATTGAACACTCGGCCCTTTGGATAGAGGTGCGAGTGCATTCTACACACTTTTTATAGTAGGGCTGCATATTGTGAGATTAGTTGCGGCCTGGGCCGCTCGCTGTTCTTCGGCTTCAAGTATGGCTCGAAGGTCGGGAGGATAAGTCGCAGTTTTCTTGGAGCTACTATCGCTGCAAGAAGTTTGATTGTTACCAATTTCCTTCGGAATGGTCATCTGAGGGGTTGTGGTTGACGCGGTTTCGTCGGCCTTTTTTGCGTCAACATTAGATGTCCGCTTCATGGCCGGCACAGAAATCTTCCTCGTGTCTGTAATAGCGGGTACCTCTGAGGCCTGACCGTCTTCGGGCTCCTGTATATTCCATCGCGAGCTCTCAAGACCCTCTTTGATATATTGGCTGATGGCTGCATCACCCATCTCAACATCTGGGTTTGTGGAGTTCGAGCCTTCTTAGAAGACTCTTATCCTCTTGGGCATGTCTAATTCCATTTTTCGCTCGTCTATCGAGCTCAATGGTATTCTTTTGCGTTCCAAGTGCTTTTTCAGCTTGTAATTCATTCTGTCCACAATTCTTTTGTGGCGAATAAGTCGCGATGATTTAGCAGGCCCCGGAGACATGTTGGAGATGCGGGGTCTTGCTACTGTGAGAATTCGAATTAGTATAATTGTATGCGAATCAAAGGGTAAGGGAGATGATTACGGGGTATCTCATCGATTTTCTCAAAGTTATTCGGGAATGGTGGCATGGTCATGTGTCGTTGCTAGATAGCTGAATACGGAATTAAAATCTGATGCAAAATAACGTGTGGAAGTTATCTATTAGTGCGACGTTTTCATTTGTTTGTGCATATATTATTCGAGTTTAACACTTCTATAACTCGAAGCAGACCAGTGGAGCAATGCTATTTACTCTCACATTATATCCCTCCGTGTCCTACGAAACTTAAGAAGTAAGCTACTTGAGACATAATATTTTACACGCTGTTGCAGCCGCAGCCCATATCAGAGACCCGTAAGTGAGAGCAGGTCACACTTTCATGCTGTTTCGGAATCTATTGGATAATGCTTTATCATAGCAATATTTACTGGATTTAGCGCACAAACCCATTCAATTTATTGTATGCGGCCCATATATAATGTTAATCTCAGTACTAGCTCAATCATACCCTTAAATAAATAAATTATTCAATTGCCCTGATTTGGCGCCTTTTTGGCCCATGCAGGTGTTGACTTCAGTCAGATACAATGATGATATAGTCGTGGTGAACATCATGCCTCAGATATCATTTGCAAGTCTCACTACGGCTGTGACAAGGCGGCTTTTTGTTCACCGCTGTCGAACTATGCCCTCCGTGAAACTCACCCAAGGGAAACCTCTCAAAAAATCTTGGGTTATCCAGACATGCCACCATCATCAATGTAGCTTACTTCAATAAGGTGAGGTCTGCTGGAGTCGAACCAGCGATCTCCTGTCTCAGGTGGGATAGATGTTCAGGCTATCCAGACCCTACTTAGAAGATCGGCCCGGATGGCGTACCGCTACACCATCCGACCTATCAATCACACCCTTGTGAACCATATTTCTCTTGTAGATCATCTCTGTTGGGATAATAATTCAGATCTGAAAAGGTGGACTAGGTGAAAACGATGGATGATTATTTCTTGACCCAATCCCTAATTGTTGGAAATTCTGACTCTCGAATTTATGACTCAATCATTACCTGTTTCGTCTCAGGTTCCCGACAAGATCGACTCTCTCTACAAATGTCCTGAGTACGCTAATCGCGCCTACTGTCGCCTATACGTTTGGATATTTACGTACTACAGTGTACCTTGGCTCATCATGGTAGATGAGAGGTGGCTAGTCATCACTAGGTTTGACAGGCACACGAGGCTAGCGGGAATTTCTCCCTTAGATGTATATATAAGTCCAATGTTCCCATAGTTGTAAAATAATTGAAAGTCTTCTTTACTTCATCATATTTATCCATATAATATCGTACAGAGTATATTTTCCAACACTAATGATTGGGTCCTTGGTAGACTGAATTATAGATATACTACTGCCTAAGGCACAACAGGCATATACTCTACAATATGTTACAGCTAAACTACATATACATAATTAAGCAATAACAACAATCTCTATTCGAACTGTAGTAGTTCATGCGTTATCGTTTTTGTAAGAAATCAGAAAAAACTTCATATATTTCGATAAATCGATCGGATCACAATCTCGTTTCTTAACAGCAATAGAAGATAGTACAGGATTATCATATATCGTGGTGCATATGCACATTATTATAATTTGAAATATCTATTCTAATGAAGTAATAAAACTTCGTTAACTGAAACAAAGTTGACTGTCCTGATGACTCAGCTAAAGCCATGAACTCCACGTTCACTATGTTCTTAGAGGAGATAATAAAAATACACACTTGACTTTGTATTTTTTCGTTTTACATTGCATCAACCTAGAGTGTGCATGTATTAAGGTAAATTGACGCAAAGTGTTATTTGCAAGTGAAATCCTGAGTATTAGTGCCTTTTAAGTTTTAAGTTTTAAAAGCAAAATAAAATGTACCCAAAGTACTAATCATGTCTCATAGCCACTTATCTGCGCACATAATAGTGCTATAAAAGGTTAACTGGGAAATATTGTATTAATTGTAAAATGAAGGTATGGTATAATGATCAGAATGAAAGGCTACTTGGTGATAAGTGCTGTCTATTTTTAAAATAGCCTTGATTTTTTGTTGGGTTATCTCAGTATGCCGTCTGTACTTGCTGCCTGGTAGCTAGATAGTGTTGAGAGAACTTACACACATATTTTAGCTTCTACTAAAATTAAAATTCTCAAAAAGTCTAGTATCAAGCTCAAATTGTTTGAAGGAACTAGTAAAATAGTAATTGAATTCTATCAGGTTCAGCCTCATATTTATCCCGAAATTCTTTTCGACCCAGTAGCATCATTAGTGGAGCATATGTTTCACGCATCTCTAATATACCTCGTCTCTTTTGGTCGATATGTGAGGCATCGATGACAATCCTCTTGACTACACCAGTTTTTAATACACCTAAATTCAAAAATTAACCTTTATCCTATGATAATATCGACGTTCAAACCTTTTTCTATAAGATCCTCAAGCCTTTGAGGAGTGCCAACTGCAATGCCAGTACGGTTATTTTGGAGGAATTGAACAGCCTCTTGGATCTTTATATGCTTTGCAAATAGTTTGGCAATTTTCGCCTCCTTGATTGGGAACCTCTTAAGAGATCTAAAATTAAATTAGATAATGTAAATTGTGGTTGCAGTTTCTTTTATACCTCACAATATCTGCTGCTCGTAAACCCGAATTTGCAATGATGATGGTGTGAGGGGCACCCTGTTTTTTCGATGCAGACCACAGCTTAGTCGTATTTTCGGCGAATTTCTCTAGGAATCCAGGATAATTCTCTAAGTTTCGCGGTCTGTCCCAATTTGTAGAATCAGCTATGGAAGCGGCTGGACTGTCATTAGTCATTACTGATGTGAGATTTAACATGTGGGCGACCTTTGAGGTACTTATCTTCCAGTTCAAGTGAACTTAGATCCTTCTCAAATTTCCTAGTAAGCTGCGCAAGATAGTCTGCGAGTAATTGACTGTCCATTCTTGCGAATGCCTTATTCAGATTATTTTCAACATCAATATCTTCATCCTCTTCGAAAATTTTCCTTTTGTGCTTCTTAGTAGCTTTTTTGACATTTTCAACTTCTTTTCGTTTTCTTTTTTTAGAAATTATCTGAGAAGTATCTGATTCTGGGCTTGAAAATGAATGTTCTATTAATGGCTCTTTTAGGGATTTTTCGTTGGACATATTGAAATTGCTTCATAGTGAGCACTCTCGCAGCCAACATTATCCAGAAACATTCTGCCGCATAGGCGGTGAGAATTATTTGACAATGCGCGATAGGTCACTTTCTACGAAGCAGTAGTAATCCATGCGCGCGCAAGCTCACGTGCCTTAGGCGCATCCACCCAAAGTTGACATTTGTATCAAATGCACTAGAGATATTGTATTTGTCCGCCCATGTTGAAGAATAAAATTACTACTGTTTCTCCATGGAAATATCAACCTCACATTCTATCTATAACAATATAGAAAGCAGTAAGTCATGCCACAAAAAAACTTTGCTAGAAAAACTGGAGACAGATTTATGCCAGAGACTCCCTCATCTCGAGACTCTAATATCCACAAGCCGTCCACACCAGGCGCTGTAGATAAAAATCAGGCAAAATTACTTCGGGTATCGCAAAGGCTGGGGACCGCAAGAAAAACCGCGGCAGTAACTCCTCATGGAAGAGCCGCACAGCGCGAACTGGAATTACGAAGAGTAGGGTTAACACCTCGCAGAGGCTTGCGAAAGAGTGGAGTGTCATTGCTGAAAGAGACACCCAGAGATGATCTTCGAGCCCTTAGCAGACTTCTGGTAGCTAAAAGCCGCCCTATTACGCAGACTCCCAATGCTACAACTCTACTGAAAGCCAGTGAAGAAGAAGATGATGAAACCATCTCACGACCGAGATTTTCTTTGGCAATAGACCAGGAAGGTGATGAAGATGACAGCCTTCTCCTACCTCCGAAATCCACGGGATTAGAGGACGATGGCAATTTAACAGCTCAATCAGTGGAACTAGCCCGGCGGTTTTTTGATGGGATGCCTTCCAGAAGATTATCTCGTGGTAGCTTTGGAAGCGTTCGAGATAATGATGCATTCTTTGAGACCAGCTTGTTAGATCCTAAAACTCACACCCAAGATATAAGTCGCCTTGACGATTTTAATGCAGCAGACTTGAATAACATAACTACAAATTATGAAGTGCTTGGTGAAGATACTCAGACCCTAAGGATGTTCAAGATGAATGAAGCACGATTTTCATTTGTAGGTCGTGAGAGTGGGATACGACCTTTAAATCTCACACCTGATGATAATGACACATTTGCTTTAAAGGTCCCACCGCGAGAGGTTTCTGAGCAGTTGCTGTCCAAACAAGGTGATATCTTGAACGAGATTGAGATTCACGAAGCAGAAGAGGGGGATAGAACCTCTGGATATGAGGAAGCTGACAGCCAGTCAAAGCTTGTTTCTGTTTCTGCCGACTCGACCGAACTAGAGCTTAACACTCTAGAGAATAGTTCTCGGAAAGTAAAAACCATTCGACGGAAGGAAAAAAATCTAAGAGTTTCCAAATACGGGATTCCATATCCGTCCCTACCAGCCCGGGTAGTAAAACAACTAGCGTCCAATTTTGCACGAACGTCCGGAAATGGGAAGCGTAAAATCAACAAGGAAACACTTGAAGCGATCATGCAAGCGACTGATTGGTTCTTCGAACAGGTTGCAGACGATTTAAGGGCCTATGCTAACCATGCTGGTAGAAAAACAATTAACGATAGTGACGTAATAGCCCTGATGCATAGGTAAATCACTTCCTTCTCAGATACTAGAACCGTCCTAATCAGCCTCAGACAACGCCTAACTAATGCTACTACAACGCCATTCTTCCTTGCCCAGAGACATCTCCCACGTGAACTAGTACAAGAGTTGCGGATGAAGCCTTAACTGAAATAGTTTTTGTAAATCAGGAAAATTGTTACAAATTCACGACCATTCTTTGCTCAAGCGAACACGACGAGTTAAGTCCGCAGGTGGTTTTTTTACTACCATCCAAAACATCACTGATGTGGCGGCTGAAAGAGCGTACCTGTAGTAGATGGATTAGGTGGAATCGTATTATCTTGTACTTTGCTTACCATGTAAATATGTACTGTGCGTGTTTATTGCTTAAGTTCACTTCAGCCGATCTTCCAATAGGAATCCCTTTTTCTTCTCGGGCCCAATTTGTTAATAGATCTGGGGCTGGCAGATGTCAGTTGATTCTATAGAGACTATCGTAGAAATGGCACATACTCATCGTTTCTTCTATCCAAACTGGTTGACTTCCAGTTAAATTAGCCATCTGTGCCACATCAGGAAAATAAAATTCTCCCTTTTCTGGGGCATTTTTAGGCGTGAACATGTTTTTTTTCCAGGGTTCTCTTAACAACCCTTCTATTACTACTTCGTCTGGTGGACATGCTTGTAAAGTGTCTCTTGAAGCAGGTTTCTTAAACTTTTTATCAATCCAACCACGATTGACCAGCACGGTGGTACCATCTCCTTCTCTCTCTAACGGCGTTACTACTAAGTAGCCATTCTTTCCATCTTGGATACGTGGTCCTATTAACATTTCTTGGTCGTGACGTAAGTGTCCACGTGCAAAGACACGGCGATAGTCGAATTCATGAATAGCGTCTGGATCGATTTTAGGTGGTAGTGGAAGAGCAGGCCTTATGAGACGATCCTCGAATTTTGCAATGAGATCGCTCTTCCAAGCAAGTCGTTGCACTTGCCAGGTTCCAAGTGCGAAAGCGGTTATTGGGATGAGAGCTACATCGTGTAAGGTTCATCATCTCGACCTTCTGAAGTTATCGAAAAGAATGTACCTAGAATAATAAGACCTGGACCATGCTTCTTTTTGCCTGCCCGTACAAGTACGGCTGGACTATCAACGATGGACTTGAATTTTGGGTCATCACCTGGCTGAGCTAGTGGGCGGGTTGTAGCTGATATATGCCTCTGAAGTCTCTGACATCGTAATACGGAATATCGGTACGAGGGTATTTTCATGTTGTTAACTAGCACACGTCTACATTGTTGATGTCGATTGAAAATTCCTAATAATCTCATGGTGACGATGTAGCTGTTTTCGCCGTTAAGTGGCACTAGCGAAACTGGGAAGTCGATTTTTGTCCATGCCTTAAGCACACTTGCTTTTTCCCCGGCAATCAAAGCGGCAAGTTGAATACCGCACATCAACAACCACCAACCGCTTCTACGACGATAAAATGAATTACAGGATAGATTTACAGGACGCAATCAGCGAAGCCGTCAGAGAATCGAAACTGGTTGCTTGTTTTGTGACAGGTTATTGTTGCATCGCTAGATATATTAATATGCACTAACATTCCTTGCGTCTACAGACAACGGACAGGAGAGTCAGTTGTGGGAGAATGAATTTATTCAGGACCAAGAAGTGAGAAATAAACCTACAGGAAACTAATTTCTACCGTAACTCACATATTATAGCTAAAAGAAATACTCTCCAATCAGTCGATACTCTTGAAGCTTGAGGCCGGATCAACAGAAGCAGACTACCTAGCCGCTATTGTTCCTTTGCCAAAAACACCAACTTTTGTGGTCATAAAGTAAGTTTGAATCAACTATACTTTAATGCAAGGGTAATGGGTGAATTACTCACAGGGGCTTAACTTTTACACTTCTGATCATGGTAAAGCTAACATCAAATTAGAAATGGTCGGCTTATGGAATATCTGACTACAGGAGTTAAAAAAGAAGACTTCGTTCGACGTCTGCTACCAATTCTCCAAGCGGAGAACTCACGCCCCTTATCGATCACCTCTACGCCTATATCCACCCCAGTACCGACCCAAGTACCGAGCCCAACACGGCCTACATCTCAAGGAACTCAAGTTTTAAATTCACCAGAAACTTCGTTTCAGTCCAGATTAGATGAGCGTACCGATAAAGACCGAACTATAGCAGCCGGGCCTAATTCTGGCTTGTCTCCAGCACAACCAGCATCTGCCGACCAAACATATGCCTTGATGCAAAAGAAACGCCAGAAAGAAGCTAGAGACGAACGTGCTCGTATTTTAAAACGAGTAGAGGAAGACAAGATAACCCGCCGACATGAAGCGGCTCGAAGAAAAGCAGAGCGAGATCGAAGTACTACCAACTCTAAAGCACACGATCCATCACTCACAATGATTAACACTGAAAACCCACCCCTCCATCCCGATACATGTGCGCTCCTTATCCGTCTTTTCGATGGTTCAACTCTCCGTACCAAGTTCTCTTGTACAGCCACGCTTTCAAATGAGGTCCGAAAATACATCTCCCAGCACCAGCCGAGTCTTGCCGACCAGCCATATGATTTTAAACATGTACTTTCCCCATTACCAAACCGGAAAATAGAAGCTGCGGAGGAATCACGAACTCTCCGTGAATTAGGTTGCGTCCCTAGTGCTACATTAATTCTAGCTCCAGTCAAGTCTTACGCGGAAGCATATTCAAATAATAGCGCAACAATAACTTCTAGTGGATTGATTGAAGGGGTAGTCGGAAATGGATGGAGAGTCGTAAGCGGGGGCCTTGGCATGGTCACAGGAGTTTTAGGGGCCTTTATGGGAGCCGGTGGTGTCCATGATCGGGCTGAAAGCGCTCAACATACTTCAGTGAGTAAAAGATCAACACCAAGCGTATCCACGCCTCGACAGACATCGAGGAATTTACGGACTTTGGATGATAGCAGGTCTACGGATGACCAACAGTTTTACAACGGGAATTCTGTAAGTACTTAACCTTTACAGCCGAAGTATCAAAAAGTCTACCATTCATTCTAACCTTTCCGATCTTGCAGGTTAGTTTCCAACCTCGTCCCAAAGATAGTAGTGGTGAAGAAAAGAAATGAAGAGTGATATTTAGGGATATTAATGATGGTGATCTAAGATTTAACGTGAACAAACATCGTCAAATGCCCGCTGGACGGGCTTACACATGAACAATAATGCAAGAGACCACTAATGATGGAGTTTGGTACAAAGTTTATCAAGAATTATTCTATGAATCATTTGAATATATATAGAGGAATATAGGATTTAACTAATAGGTTCAAAAAGGGTTCAAAACCATATCACCGAGTATTCTTGTCCAACGCAAACAAAGATTTTTGGAGAACCGAAGGCTAGCTCATTGGCACAAATTTATCCGTTCAACCCATCAATAGCCGATTCTACAGGGGCTAGATTACTTCATTTACATTAAATCTGATTCCAATGTGCTGAAATATAGTTATTATCCACATAAACCATTTTCGCCCTGAACCCAAGGCCCCAGCGAGTTTGAGCTTTATGTGCCAAATCCTTCTGTGAGAGCCAATCATCAATTTTGTTACGATTGACCTTACACAACAGGATGCGAACTTGGTGTGAGCAAAACTTAAG
Organism: Blumeria hordei DH14; assembly: GCA_900239735.1. Lineage (NCBI taxonomy): Eukaryota > Fungi > Ascomycota > Leotiomycetes > Helotiales > Erysiphaceae > Blumeria > Blumeria hordei. The sequence goes on along the minus strand of OENG01000027.1, from coordinate 1,457,615 downwards.
AGAAAAAACACCTCAGACTCACCCGTACTGAATATTTTTTGGCATCGGGCTGTCATTTCGGACGTAGCATTGTGACCCCGTGACTTGTGAAATGTAGACCCCAGTCTCATCGCGACGAAGATCAACAAAATTGATAAAATCGTCTACCATTATTTGGGCCTAGGTGGATACCTAAGCGTAAAATTAAGATTGTTAACGATAAGGCTGCATGGGTAGGGATAGATGAATATAAACGAAATGGCACTACTAGTCAGGAAGTCGAAGCGTTACTATAATTAAGTAACACCTGGCAATGCGCTGCTAGGCAGTAGGTATTGCACCCAGGGATCAGTCATCAGTCTTTAGATTCACGAAGAGAACCAACTCTTATGAAAACCTGTTAGAAGGATTCAGAGCTCTCTTTTCTCATTATTTGAATTAATAGATCGACCATTTAAACATCAACTCAGCTTCCGCCACAATGGTGAATAATGAACTGTCTTCACCTCTGGGCTCTACGTAAATATTTTAAACTATTCAATTGGACTCCAAGCACAATATTACGAAAGGTCGTGGCATATTGACACCTTGAACTACCCCGTAGGGTCATGACATGATTTGAGATCCAAGCTCCTTATTTCTTTCGGATCCAAGGCGGGTATTTTATCTGAAAACGTTATTCATGGTCATAGCAGATAATATTTTAAAAATCTATAGCCAACTTTAGCCAATGCAGTCATCGGCGCCATAGAATTAAGAACGTAGAACATAAATGAAGTATCTATCGATGGAGGATGACATAGCCTTGTTAATAACCTAGCAATAACACCTGACAAGGGCCCAAAGCAGTTTGGCGATGCAAATACGAAGTGAAAATATGGGGCTCAATTCGTATTCACACAGAAGAAAGGTACCCGAAGAGTTAAGTCTAGGTAGGGTTGGATGGTGCAGTGGTACACTATTCGGGCCGTTCTCCCAAGTGGAATCTGGATAGCTTAAACATCTACTCTAATTGAGACAGGAGAAAGCTGATTCGGATCCAGCAAAACCCACACACCACTCTCCCTCTCGCGGCGATATTGTACTTGTGGGATGATGAAAGCATACTTGGATAAACATAAGTTTCGCACGCTTTTCCCTGTAGTGGGTAGGAACGGAATAGGTTATACGCCGTACGGGTTGACCTCGAGAGGTATCGGCAAGTGAAATCTGAGTGTGAGTACTCTAAACATAAAATTGAGTCATCCCATTTAATGTAAACATCGTCCGATCAAACCTGCATGGGCCTCAAGGCGCCAAATTAGGGAAATTGAACTATTTAAGTCCAGGTTATCCATGTGGCTACCAATCACAGGACCCCAAGCATATGATTATGTCCTGCCGACGATGGTCAAATTGAAGAGGAGAGATCTGGAGACAAGCCAAAGATTGGTCCGGCGGAGCAATGATAAACAGTCCTGGAGATATCAAAAGGATAACACGGTGGATCCTTAATCATGGTTGGATAGAGCAATTCCAGATGACAAAGGTGGTGGAGATACTGCAGAGGGAAAGGAACAGGTCGAGTGATGCTTGGGGCGATTAGAGATGATTTGGCTGGTTTACATGGATGGCAATAGAGTGTAACTGCGCTTCCTGAAGAAAATATGTGAAAACTAAGGACAACAGGCAGAAAGGTGTGGGCGTTTTCACCATTAAGCTTTCCTCCCTTTATTCATTGCATCAGATTTTAATTGCGTAGGCAGCTATCTAGCTATGACACAATATCAAAGAAGACTACACAACAGATGATTCAATATACAAAAAGAGCACTCATGCCTCGGGTTTCATTTGCAAGTACCACTGCGAAGTTATGGTGGCTAAAGTAAAAGATCCTTTCACCCATAATCATAGCATATTGAGACTCATCAATTTTAATGTCTATTCCAACAAGTATTACCCAGTGCAGGCGATACTATAAACACTGCTATGGTTGGATGGTGCGGTGGTACATCGTCTTAGCCGGTTTCTCAAGTAAGGGCTGAACAGCTTAGACACATATCCCACGTGAGACCGGAGATCGCTAGTTCGCGTGTGGGGCAAGACACAACCAAATTTCTCGCGGCGCTGGTATACATGGATGACGAAGGCACGTTTGTATAATCAAAGGGTTTAAATTTCTTTTTGATGGATACTTACGGATACGGGTCGACTGTTTGTGTAAGCAAACATTCCTCATAGCGGTATTTGCAAATTTATTACATAGTATAAGTGTGTCTAATGTCGAAAGAGTTACCCAACATGTGTACATAGCACTGTTCATGTAAAATAGCTAGATAGCTGAACACACATGAATGATTTAAAAAATACCCCCATTAATTCCGTATCTGCTGGCCAGAAGGCACCTAGACTACACAAGTTACTCGACAACCCCACGTCCTCAACTCTTGCATGCTAGGTAGAGAGACGCCCTTGAGTATACACAGGTTTACTGCACCCAGCTAGCAGGACTCTTCAAATGCTTCAGAGGTATAGTTATGTCTTCGGGCCTTATCGGGTTCGGCATGCCTTGCATGAAGTGATGAAATTCGAGTGAATTTTTGTAGACAGTTTTACCACCTACAATATAAATATTGACTCCAGCTCAAACGATGTTCAAGGCGATCTGTTTATGTCTTCCTCAATTTCTGTATCCAAATTGTCTCCGGATTCATCTTCATAGTGTTCAGGCTCATCGTGGGCTGAACTCTCATCTTCTGCAGCCTCTTCGTTGACACTTCCAAGACCACTCTGATGGCTTTCAGGCTTTATCCTTCGCTGTCTGGGTCGAGAATCAATTTGATCTTCCTCTATAGTTTCATCCTCGTTATCTCTCACTCTCTTCGTACCTCGCCCTGTACCATTGTGTCTTGCATTTTTTTCCGTGTTAGTAATTGCTCGAATACCTACAAAGTTCTTTTCATTCCATGCCAGCTTACATTTTGGGCAGTTTCGGCTAGATCGGGATTTCCAATACGCAGTCTCACAAATATTGTGTAGCCTAACATTGCAGTCTAAATCTGCGCATCTCTGACCTACAGTCACAATCTCTTTACAAGCTTTGCAGAACTTGATCCTTTGCCAGGAAGATGCATCTTCAGGCTCGTTGTATGTATCGACCAACCAACTTCTCAACTCCATCAAAGCACGAGGTGCAAGGCTGTAGAAGCCATCTGTCGACCTCTCTAACCATTCTTCATTTTCTAATATCTTTAGAAGTTTTTCCGCCTCGCTATGTGTGAGACCCTTTTCCATGGAGCCCTTTCGAATCTCAGTTCCTAGTGCCTGCATACTTTTGATAGCCATTACCTCCTTCGCGCGGGTATTATTCATGATAAATATGGCATCCATGAGTCGCTTGATATAGAGGATTTCATCGGGCGATCTAGCCGTGGCTATTTGAGTGAGCGAGTCGCTGATGCTGTTCACAAACGCATAAATCTTCTGTTTAGTGATTTGGTGTTGAGTACTACGGATCTCGTAATCAAAGCGGGACACAGCATCGGCTGCTACACGAATATATTTATCAAAACATTCGTCTGATACATCGTCAAATGTCACCTCTCTCTCTATTCATGGTTAATATTCTTGTCTACCTACTATACGGGCTGACCAACGTTCACGGACGCTACGGATAGCGGCCAATATCTTTTTACCCTCAATGAGTGACAACGAGCCACGAGCCATCAGGGCTTGTAGGAACGCACGATTAGCGTCATTGTAGGAATCAGTCATGTTGATATGTATTATATATTAAGAGTAGAATACTATCGGCTGTCAAGTTAACTTCCGCATCCCCGATCGGATTTGTCTTGGGAGAGTTGATCAATATTGTCGAATTTTTCTAGCTGAGGCATTGTCCTGTGACATTTTTACTCGAGATCATATAAAGTTGAATAAAAAAGAGTCTTTTATTCGTGATTTTTTGTAGAATAATTTTAAAACGTATGATATAGGTATCACTAGCTTAATTGCTTAGGGTTGTGCCTTTGCTTTCAACGAGAATGGACCGACGTTTGCCAACTGAGATTTAGGACGGCTGCTGAATAAGCGATGACCCTTAGTAAACGCGACTAGGTATCACACGTGTTTGGAGCTGTAGATCTGTGAGAAGTCACACATTAGTGTATTAGTTTCTTAAGTTTAATTGCGTCTATTGTCTTATTGAATCTATGTAAATAATAGGACATGTGGGTCTTCTCTGCCTACAGGTCTTAAGTACCCATGCATCGGTTAGTACAGTCATTTCTTTGCTTACTTCACGACTTCTTTCCAGCAGAAATACATCCACAGGGCTTCATTTAAATACAAACTTAGGAGGAGCCGCTATACCGTCAAAGTCTCCCCCACAAGCCGGTAAAGTGATGGCCATTTGCTGTTGTGAAGCTGTAGGGAAAACCTAAAAAACTACTAGGTTCAGGGCTCTCATAATACCGACATCAGGACTAAATGCGAAGGCGTAGCTACCCCTTTGAAGCATTTGAAGAGGCCGGCTAGCCTGAGATGTCTTAAGTGATCATCCGAATAAATTAGGTATTATGGTATATGAATGAACGTCGCTACTGAGCCTAGGACTTTAATCCCTTCCCGAAACATCTCACATGGACCTTGATTTTGTTACCTTTTCTGTCCTAGATCTCGTCAATTTTTTTCAATCTAAACCAACAGCTGCTACTTCTTTGTACTCCTTTACTGAGTAATTTCGAAAAAGCTTGTCGGGGAAAATCTCCAATGATAATGCATCACTTGGTATTTTTATGTCCTTTGTCTTTGATAAGGTAAAATATCAATGTTGCTCTTATCCACAGGATAAGGATTCTTATGCATTGGATTGTATATCCTATCCTCTTCATCAAATACGGCTTCCTCCTAGGTAGGATTCCTCACCTGTCACTACCTAATCGACACCGACAGATAGATTAAGATCTGTAGTATATACTGTTGGAACAGTATTCATGTGCACTCTCATAGTAATAAGTGTAATATGTATTAACCCATTGTAACAGTAGTGCAACTTAAGTAGCATTACCTTGTCATTTTTACATGAAATCAAAAGAATGAATTATATATTATTGTTAGAATTTTGAATTTCTTTTTAAAGGTCTACCGCAGAGGTTTTTTTTATAATATTAAAATCCTCAACTAAAGCTCTAGGTCTACTTTAGTTACAAGACTGGTGGAGCCGGCGGGGATCACTGCTTACAGGCCCAACTCATTCCAACCGCGGGACTCGCTACAGAAATAGTAGAAGTTAAATTACGACTCAGAATACACCATCCACTCCAGTTCCGCAATCGAAGCTCCATCCTTTAACCCTAGATTCAAGTACATAAGAAATTTCCTCAGAGAAACGACACTTCTCGCCTCGTTCCCTTTCGTCTCATTCGGTGTGGTAATGACTAGTTTGTCTCATCCCCACTGAGAGCAGTGGATGAGTGAGCAGGTCGTCTATCAAAACTGCCGGTTTCCTGAGCAAATGTTTTGAAGCTTTCGCGGTATTTGGGCCCGAGAAGCTTTTTGATAAAGTCAACGTGGGATATTGACTTTCTGAGCCTACGCGTGTGTTGTGCATGGCGGCTACAGTGGATGAAGTGGGTTGGAGTAGTTTCCTTCCCACAAGAGCACTCCATAGGAGCGTATGTATTATTAAAACGGCGATGGTATGCCGCAAAATTGCCGTGACCCGTTTGTGCTGCGATTAGTGCCCGGAGGAGGTGCCTAGAGAAAGACAGTTCGGGTGGTTTGCGTCGCCGCACCTGTAGGTTGAGTTGGCGGTATTTAGGCGGACAGGCCTCTTCTCACCAGTTGTCTAGCAGCCACTGTCGTCTGCGATTCATGAGTCCTCGAAGATGTGCAAGAGTACATGATCCTGGTGGTGTATCCTGGCTAGGTAGCTCTCGAATGGCGGCACGGGCAATGGTGTCTGCCTCCTCGTTTCCTTGTATCCCTGCTTACCATGGCACCCGTTTTACCAATAATTTTGCCATATTACTTAATGCACGGAAGCTGCGTACATCTTCTAGGCTAGTGGAGGTTGATCCCATCACAAGCGCTCTTACAGCTTGTTGGCTGTCTAGAAACACGTAGATTTGCTGCGAGCCTCCTACTTTCCTGGACTTTTCATTGACCAAGAACTCCAGAGCAGCCTCCAGAGCCTTCCTTGCTCCTATTATCTCTACATCCAGCACCTCTCCCCCGTGCTTGATGCCACTTCCTTTGCCGATGAGTTTCCCATCCTTTTTCAGAACGCAACCCCAGGCAGAGCGTCCATATCCTTCCGATGAGCCATCCGAGTATGCGCAAATGTCAGTTCCTGGCACGTCGCTAATCTATCCAACGCAATCTTCGCGTTCCATCGGTATTGAGCCTAATTTTGTTATGTAAACCACCGGCATCAGAGCCTCAGGGGCTTCTGCTTCCGGGAGCTCTCGGTAGGCACGCTGTAACCGTGACATCTGGATCTCTGGTCTGGCAGAGGGTTTGGCAGTCTTATTATATTTTCGAGTGCCGATATTCGTGCACACGAAACCGCAGGTCCTCAAAGGATGTCGGTCATCAAGGGCCTCCATCCTTGCCGAAAGTCTGAGTCGGTTTCCCTCTAGTATGACCTTCACCGGCGGGATTCCTCCTTCTCTGTGAACGACTACGTTTGGCGTTGTCCTCATCACTGGAAGTGCAGCCCGCAATCCCATCAGGTTAGCTCGGTCAATCATGCTGCAGAGGTTGGAGGTAGTTAACGTGACCATTCCTCGTATGGTTGGGCGTTTGGACCCTGGCCACCAAATATCAGATCCAAAAGTTGCTAGCGAGACAACGTAAATGTCTACTGCCTTAGCCAATGGCCCAGGAGCTGCTCCCTGAAAGGTAGAGTTGAAGCAGCGCATGTGCTGGGCTACTTTTACTGTTTTACTGCACCACGTAGTTATATGGTGTTTAAAATTGAGTCGTGGATCTAGATTCATGCCTAGCCATCGAATGTTTTCCGCAGCTTCGATAAGAGTTCCGTTTACATGAAGACCAACTGCTTCCTCTCAGTGTCGTCCCGGAAATTGAATGACTTCAGATTTTTCTGTGTCAAAGTCGACGGCATTATTCTGAGCCCATTCGAGAGGATGATCTGTCTCGTCTTGTACCGCAGCGATAGACTCAGAAACTGTGTGGCCGAACCCTAGAATACCGATGTGGTCGGCGTAACTAAACCTCACCCTCGGAGTGCCACTTCGCATCGGCTCCGCCATATACAGAAGGAATAGTAATGGCGAAATTGGTGGTCTCTGAGGGACTCAGTAGACAAGCTCTCTCTTGGTGGTGACTCCACCGGAGAAACGCACTTGTACCTTCCGATGTGTGAGGAATGAAGATGTCCATCGGAGGATCGAGTCTGGCCATCCCTGGGCTTGCATGCGCCTATCTAAGCGATTGTGGAGCACTGCATCGAACGCTCCTTGGACGTCTAGTGTCACGAATGTGGAGGCCCATCCCTGGGAGCGTGCTTCTTCGATGTCATGGACTACGCAGGAGACTAGGTCCATTGCCGATCGCTTTGGGAGCGCACCGAATGGTTGATGGCCAACCACATCACAGGTGATTGCGAGGTGCGCCATTCGCTTGGCAAGAAGTATTTCCAACCCTTTGCCTATGCATGAGAGGAGGGCTATAGGTCTCCAGCCTTTGATCGTGGTTGGGTCCCTGTTAGGCTTTTCCAGTAGTACCACTTCCGCTAGCTTGAAGCAAGATGGATGAGTGCCCAGTCGTATACAGGCTCTAAAGAGCTGCAAAATACACGGTCCGATCGTCTTCCAGCAAGCCTCAAGGAGCTCAACCGTGATTCCGTCTGCCCCCGGTGCTGTCTTTTCACAGCCGATGGTACATGCTCGCACTTCCTCATCTGAGATTTCATTTTCCCAAGGGATCCGGTTATCGCTGGGAGTGTTGTATGGCGGAAGGTCATCCGATTGTTGGTGGCGTGCAAGAAGTGCATCTCAGAGAATGGTAGCTCGCTCCAACGGATCTGTGATGAACTTTCCATTGTGATTGAGCGGCTGGGGGGCTTTGACTTGTCTGTGGTTTTCCCAGCGCATCAGCTTGAATATGTCAGACGGTGCTATCATTGCTTCCACTTGACTTGTCTGATACTCTTTCTTGGCAGCTGTGATGGTCGCACGAAGATTCTTCGCGCAAGCGGCCCGCTGTGTCAGTGATATTGCGGCTCGGTATTCGGCGTGGACGGATTTGCACCTGGGAGTCCACCATGGCGCAGATTTATCGCCTTCCTTTTTGGCCCGGGTTCCAGTCGCCTTGATGGCCTCCGAGAGAGAAAGCACATTTCTTGGGCGTACTCGTCCACTTTCTCTGTTGTGCTCAAGTCTAAGGGCGGATGTACCCATTTTGCAACGGCACGTGCTAAATTGGGTAGATTTTTCTTGGGCACCCTGATCTTTGGTGGAGCTGGATTCTTGTTGACGTTTGCGGCGGGTGTGATTTCACGGATCGGAAGATGGTCGCTAGTCATACACTCCTCCCGATCGACCCAAGCACGGACTCCAAATATATTGTTCCAGGCGAGGTCCGAGGTATTGCCGGCTTTATGAACCGGCTCTCAAATTATAAGGCAAGAGAGATTGTGGTCTTCCGCTCACCTCTCTATCTCGTCACCCTGTCCATAAGGCCAAGTTGCCCCTGGCTGCTAGCAGCATGCACTGAGTTGAAATCACCGGCTGCAATGGACCTCGCAGACGTTTTCCAGTCGACAAGCGGGCGATCAGCAGTCGAGTCGTTAGGGGCCTTTTTTTGATTCATATTGTATTCAGCTATATAGCTATGACAATTAATTTCTAGTTTACAATAATATTTTGAATTTGATTTCATTTATCCCGATTTGGCGCCCTATGGGCCCATGCAGGTGACTATAAACCTAACCTATTTATTTACATGAGGGGGAAACCATAACGATAAAAATCCCCTCCCCCTATCAATTTTTATTTCATCTATAGTCCCTGGTTACCTATAGGAAGTGCAATTTGCCTTGAGTCCGAGACAGGACTAGCTAAAATTATTCTGAACCTCGCCATCTTTTCCCTGCCCTCGCGTGCTGAAAGGAGACGACTGTGGTCTTGAGTTTGACCCCGATGGTCCAAATACTTGTGGTGGTGGGTTGACCAGGGGCTGTTTGCGCGGGCGTCCTGGCCCTCTCTTTTGTACCTCCGGCAGTTGGTGGGACACCAGTGTGAACCCTTGGTCGTCTGTAGGTTTTGCCGTAGTTGATGTTGTAGATGCCGTAGTTAGTTTTTCTCCTCTCCTGTATTCCGCCGTTCTCTCCATAAGTTCATACCGCGCCCTCTGAATGCTGACCTTGTATTCCGCAAAGTTCGGACACGCCCTTTTCTGCCACGATTTATGGGCCTTGCCACAGTTGCAGCAAAGCACCGACTTCCTCGGGCATTCCCTGGTCTGGAGAGTGCCCGCGCATTCACCACACTTGCTTTCCTTGTTGCAAGAGGCTTGTGTATGCCCCCATTGGCAGCAGTTGAAGCACTGCTTTACTTGTGCTCGGGATGACCAGAGCTGGGCTGTGTGCAGCATCGAATTGTAAACAATGTCGTTTCTTATGACTTCGCGTTGAAGTTTCTCGGTCGGTAAACTCGCGATAATCGACCCGTGAGTATGGCCGTTTCGTCCCATCCATTGATGCTCCTTTCTGTCGTAGAGCCATCTCACCTTGTTGATCTTTAGTTCGGGGATCCGAACTTTTGTTTCAGCCATTATATTATTTATCAGTGTGCCATTGTCTGAATTTTTTCCACCTCGAATGTATGTCCCCAAGGGGATCCCCAATATCTCAACAGGGTAATCCTACTTTAGGACGCAGAACTCCTTTGGCTACGCCATACTCAAAGCCGCGTATCGCTGGGAGACCGACTGCACATACACCTCCGTGTCATTGCTCCGCAGCTTCCTAACTGCATATGCCCCCTCAATGTGTATTCGCCTTGTCTAGCAGCTCTTCCGGCTGCATGTTATTTGCTCCTTTTATTCTTATTCTGACTGCCGCTCGAGTCGCTGGCGGTGCAACGATGGAGGCGTATGTGGGTCGCCCTCCCATTCCTAATATTTCCGGAGCAGCCGTCTTGCGCGACGGCTCCTCGAGATTCTTCGTGACTGACTTCTCTAAGGCCAGTGTTGGTACAACGGGGTTCACTTGGTTTAATGCCTTAAAAGTGCTAAAAAACAAGTGGTATATTCTGTCTATCTCTTCTGTATCCCTCCTCAAGCATTAATATCTAAAGTACAAAATGAAGCTTAGCGCCCTGATTATATCACGTGATGCGCTAACCAATACTTTAAGAAGTAAACGTTTAATACAAGCCCTTTATCCCTACGCCATTCACCTGTGAACCGACAGCCAGCATTCGTTCTTCCATTCGTGAAGCCTTCATCTTCGATTTTAACGTCGTAGCGTGGGCTTTGAAGGCATCGAGAGCCTCCCCTATTTCGACCATCGGTGTCGCAGATTTGTCAGTGCCTGCGATAACCAGTCTGTCTCTGACCTTGTTTAGAAATAGCCCTACTGTCTTAATGGTATCCATGTTGACGCCTATAGAGGTCGCGAGAGACTCTAAAGCCGTAATTGCGGCGGTTCCGCTGTCCGTTGGTGGTGGTGCCGTGAAAAATTTTTCAGCCACGAAATCGACCTTTCTAGCTCTCCAACTCGCCATGCCGAAGTGCAGCGAAAAAAAATCGGGGAATCAGATAAGAAGGACTGATTAAGATGGTAGCAATAATTAAAACGATGAACGAGCGTTCGTGGAACGTGGTGCCGCTTTTGACCAAATGATGATGTTTTTTTACAATAATATTATTTACTGCTTTTCAATATATTCATTTAATATTTCTTTATAACAACCTAATTAATCTCCCTTGTGTGCACTTATGCACTTGGAAGTCTTTAAAAACTCTAGTAATGAATCCTTCCCAATTTTGGTCCGTAACAAAATGGGTAATTTAAGTGGTACTATACTTTTTAGAAATTTATTTATTTCATCTTTAAATTTTCTGCATTGCAGTATGAGATGATGCATGGTCTACTTTCCATTTGCACAGAAATTGCGTCTCTCATCCATGGTCTTGCCAATTTGGTGTAAATATGCCCTTAAATTTCCAATGCCTGTCCTTGCCTCGAAATATGAGGACTCAGTTAACCTGCTTTATTCTTGGAAGTTAAGTTAGGGGCCTTATACACGTTGAGAAATGTTATTCCGTTAACCAGTACCCAGCAGTAGTCCCCAGTCAGCCTATTACAAGGGAAAATCTGCTTTGCCGATACCACCTTTTCGTTCTTTCGAGTATAGGTCACCGCCCTCGGTCTGACATCCACACCTCCGTGCGGTGTAAGACAGAGGTAGCCTGGGTGTGACTTGGCTCCCTTTATTTGTCTGTTCCAACAAGGTTCTTGGATCAACACAACATCCACGCCTAGCTCGTAAGCTCGAGATAGCGCAATGTTGTGGGTTGCGCCTCCCCTGCCTACGTTTATTGACATAAAACTTAGTATAGGAGGGGGGCGGGAAGGTGCCCGTAGGGCGCCCTTCACAAAGCTTCTTCAGGGTTCAAGGCCCCAAAGCCCGAACCCTCAGTCATTGCTGTGTCTGTCGAAAGGTTGTCCTCAACAGCAGCAGGAGAAGTTGGTCGTGTCGATCTGGCGGCAGCTGTAGCAGCCTCAGCGGCCTTGGTAGCAGCTTTTGCTCGAGCGACGGCCTGGTACTCGCGTTGGCCAGCTTTGCGGATCGTCACAAGTTGCTCCCTGGTAGCTAGGCCAGACCTGTTGGGACGAGTAAGACAGTCTCGACTGCCAGATTGATGGGGGGCCTCCGCAGTTTCGACATTTAGCGGCAGCTTTACACTCGAATGCCGAGTGCATGGTGGATCCGCAGTTTCAACAGGCAGGTGCGCGAGAGCATCCACGGGTGGCGTGGAATCCGAGACATCTTCTACATTGCTGTATAGGGGGCGCCGGGCTTGGTATTTCCGTGAATCCTTACTTTGTTTGGGGTGTAGTTGGTAACTCTAAGGATCTCCGCAGCCACCATTTCGACAGTGACTTCTATTCGTCCTTCTAAATCATATACTGCGACTGGAACCGTAGCTATCCGGAGGGAAATAAGGTCGCTTGGCGGTTCTAATTTAGCCTCCACTGGTGCGAAGGAGTTAGCAGCCTCCAGCAGTCTGGTTTTTACATCCGGATTTTTGGCTCGGATGGCAAAACCAGTAGGGACGCGTTGAACTTGGTCAACGTCGGCAGGGGCGCATTGTGTCTGTTTCGCGACTGCTTCGCGAATGCCAGCCGGAGAAAGTTGTCTCCACTCATGCTTTTCATCTATTCGTAGAAAGAGTCGATCGTCTTGCGACGTCGCTATTACTGCTTTCTTCTCTGGCTTTCTGGCAGCCAGGGCAGCTGTGGATGAATTATTTCTCGCGGGGGTCTGTATACTTGTCTTTTGTAGACCAGCACGGGTAACAGTGGCCCAAGTGCTTTTGGACGGGGGCGATGCAACTGCAGTTGCGATGGCTTGTTGGGCGGCCACTGGCGTAACGGTGGTAGGCTATGTCACGGATGCTGGTCGATGCGGGAGGACTGGTGGAGTTGTGCTTGCCCTAGCAACCACAAACTGTGCAATTGCTGCTCGTAGGTAGACTTTGATAGAGTCTACGAAATCCTTGCTTTCGCCTGTGGAAAGTGGTGCAAGGGCCGCCTCAACACCATCGATAGCTGTTGAGCAGATGGTAAATTGCGCGGCTTTCTGTGTTGCCCGGCGCTCCTCCGCTTCTATCATTGCACGCAGTTCCGGGGGGTATGATTTTACTGTATTAGCCTCTTCTGGCGATGAGGCCAGTGGAACTCGCAGTAGGTTTTCGGCACCTGATGCCTTGTTGGTTGTTATCTCTGCCCCTTTTGAGGGCCTCACTTCTACCGGTCGCGGTAGTGCTGGAACTGTAGCGCGCTTCTAGGGTGCGACGACGGTTTTTTTGTTGGATTCGGCAGGCCCTAAGACTATATCCGCGTTCACTGGGCTGGAGGAAGCCCATCTTGAATCTGCGAGGGTTTTTAACTTCTCGACTTCCGCATCCATCATGTCCACTTCTGGGACAACGTTCTTCTTAGCTAGGAGAGCAGCCGCGATGGCGTTCATATTCTGAGAATTGGACTCGAGTCCTTGTCTTGTCAGCATGTTCCTCGCGTGGTTTTGAATGGCTGGAGTCCATTAGTAGGGTTTGATGACGCGATCTTTGGTGATTCCGCTGATCGCGTTTTTGTGCGTTTTATGCGTCGGAGGCATTTGAAAAAGCCGCCGATGGCAAACAATTACAATTCGATATGTAGATCAATAGGTGAGACGGGTAGAGGGGTGGAAATGGGCAATATGGGGCTTCTCGAATTGGATGTTTGTTTGTTTTGATTGTTTTGACTGTTTTGATTTTAACTGCCGCGTTGGGCCTATGATCACATGAAAACGTGTGGCCCCTTTGCGCATATAGGCCAGGATTATCTGTGCTTCGGTTATTGTAGTCCCTTCTATACCTCCCTCACATCTTTTCAGCAGTATTACCCTGACATGTATTCACTGGAGTGCTATCCTCGAGGTGCTATTTTTCCATCAATATTTCTTCTCTCCAGCCGACGAGACGATGGCCATTTGTAGTTATGTATCCGCTTTTCAATTTATAAAAAACCATTGGGCGCCACGCTTTCATACTACTAACATCAGGACTTAATATGAAGATATAGCCTTCCTTCTGAAGCGTTCAACGAGTCCGGCTAGCCAGGCGCAGCAGATCTGTGTTTGGGTGAGGATATTTCTATCCCTTACTCCTCCCCTGATCCATGCTGAAGGATAACTGAAGGTGGTAAAAGGTTGTCAGAAAATTCTTTATCGAGAGCAATTGCCGTAGAATAGCTTAGATTAGCGTGCAATGGTCGTTGCATAAATGGAGCTTTTGAGTAACTCGTGTAGTTTGGACGCCCCCCTGGCTAGAATTGTCAGATGCGAAGGAATAAAGATACAATTTTGTTGACAAGCCCATATGTACTTTTCTCGACAGCAGATCTGTTTTTCTCTTGACTTTCGTGGGCTAGTTGTTTGCCTGCTGGTGGGTGAGATATTTTGGAAATGTTGCAATATGTATAGTATTTTTCTACGTAGATTTCTAATGTCAGGTACCGCAATATCCTTCATTTCTGCCAGTATCATTATCGTTGTCTTGATGGTCTTGTGCGTTATTGGAAGTGTATATTTGAAGGAGTATTAGATAAATCAGCTCAAAGTTGAAAAGGTTTTACTGAATCTCAGCTCTGCAGACTCTACAGTAAGAGGTGGAGGTCAAGTAAGGACACCGCCGTTAAGTGTTAAGCTTTCGTCCTCCAATATCAATCTGTTACAATTTGTGCAATCAATGTCAATTTTGGAATTCCTTATGAATCATGGTTCATTTTTTGAAGAATATTTTTTACGGAACTGTTGGAGGATGTATGGGTATTTATTGTTATCATACCAGACGCGGTCTCCTCATTTTTTAAACCATTTGATGTGTATGCAACTATAAATCCATGACACATGACCGGTGCTATGTTTACATGTCGGATGACTCTTTTAAAGTTAGAGACACTCATACTCTGTACTTCATTTTCAAATACCACTATGAGGAATGTTCGCTTACACAAACAGTCGACCCTCCTTCGTAGGTATCCATCAAAGGAAAATTGAAAATCTTTGATTATCCAAGCATACCTTCGTGATCCATGTGTAACAGCACCGCGAGAAATGTGGTTGCATTTTGCTGGATTCGAGCTAGCGATCTACTGTCTCGAATGGGATAAGTGTCCAAGCTATCCAGGCTCTACTCGGATGACCAACCTAAACGATGTACCACCGCACCATCCAGCCATGGCAGTGTTTGTAGTGTCTCATGCACTCTTGTAAACGATGCCTTAGCAGGCACAAAGCTCAATTTGTAAAAACTCCTTGCCAAGATCCGAAATTCACGCCCATCGAGATTGTATCCATCCTCTGTGTCATCTTGTACACTTGTCCTAATTCCTCTCACGTCCATCCCAAAGAACTGTCTTCCAGATTTTTGTGCCATGTTTTTTTTCCTCTATTGGGTGTAAATATCGGCGTGGGCGTGTATTTGGTGGTCAGCTGGGGCCAGAGGATAGTCGACGAGAGGTTAGGCCATTGATACGAAGATGTACTAGGTCTTACTTGTAGACTTGATGAGAATTAGATAGATTTCGAGCTCATTGGGAGTCAAAATATGACATGGTGGAGTACTTTGAATCATTGCGTCGTAGGCCAACTTCTTTGGTATTGCGAGATTTGGCTGAACTTGGCTCTGGGATAATATTTTATTCCCAGGTTCATAGAGGACTCCGCGTACAAGTGTTCAGTCTTATCCTCCAGACGCTGTCTTCATGGCTGCAATCTACTTTGTTTGAAACCAAAACCTCCGTTCCCCTAATAACGCAACCGTAGCTGGCCTATATAATCAAAAATCCAGACTACTGTATGAGTAATCACAGACACCAAGGCCAATTACAGAGAAGATCTTCAAAGACCCCGCAGCAAGTGTAGCCTCATGGAAGCCTTATCAATCAGCCTTATCGTGACGTGTGATGGATAGCTGTTCTGTCATAAACATCTCAGAAACTGCGAACTCATCAAGGAAACCATTTAAATAACCGCCATTCAGATTACTTTCCTGATTTCAATTGCTTAGCCTTTTTTCTTCGCCTCTCTTCCATCAGCACCATCCAATAAATTTAATCCGACCGGCGGATATAAGCAATCAACCACCATGAAGATACACTACATCGGCGTAACTACTCCTTACAGTCTTATCTTCTGTACTTCAGTCCCGAGATTTCGCATATCACTAACTCAACTGTACTTGATTAGATAATAAAAAACGAAGGCAAGCCTTGCCACGAATTAGTTGCTGAGAAGGATTTGAGTGCCTACTCCCGCTTCACGAGGAACAAGTGCGTGGTCCCTCCAATCGTATGATCTAGCTTGTCTTTATATCTGCTGCAACACGCCGCTTCGGCTTGATTGGTGGCGGTAACAACGCTTAAAAATTTAATACCACGCTTACATCAGTGGTAGCTACGCTGAATTCATGACTCTCTTCAGCAAAACCGTTGCCGAGCGCACACGGCCTGGCCAGCGACAAGATGTTGAGGAACAAGGTAGCGATAATCCACCCACTACAAAGTCACCTAGCTTGCACATAGGCCGATCAAGATATTAAACTTTGCCACCCGCATACTGACTTCAACTAGATTATACTTTTCACGCCTATGGCCGCAGTGAAGGTGTTTGTGGCATCATTATTAGCAATCACGCGTATCCTGCTCTTGTCGCGCATCAGCTTCTCTCTAAGGTGCTAGATGAGTTTTTGGCCTTACATCCTCGGTCCGAATGGGCTACCAGCACCCCCACGCTTTCGTTTCCCGCTCTCAAGGATTATATTGTCAAATATCAGGATCCACAACAAGCAGACAGTATAATGAAGATACAAAAAGAGTTGGACGAGACAAAGATCGTTCTCCACAAGACAATTGAGAGTGTGTTACAGCGAGGTGAAAAAATTGATGATTTGGTGGCTAAAAGTGATGGTCTAAGTGCTCAGAGCAAGATGTTTTACAGTAAGTTATATGTTCTTAAAAGCGTCAATTTCTACTATCAAAATATAAGAAAGGCTAGCATTAGCCTAAACTCAGCTAATGTGAGCATAGCACAAGCAAAAAAGCAGAATAGCTGTTGTGTTTTGATGTGAAAATTTCGCGATTTAACTCAATTGACTTGGGCCCTCATGAGATCAATAGCTTTGTTTAGGACATAACTACAGTCTTATCTCTGCCTATTGGTCTGTAGTACACATCTAACTAGTTTTGACGTCTATGCGACGGTATCCTCTCCAGTTCTGGAAGGTTCGCCTCTTTTGTCCACATTGTCTACTGGAAGTAGCTGGATAGAATATTTGATGGCCTGGTAGATAATCCACTCACTTTGCTGCGTACATATTCATATAGTAAGGTCGATGTTATTTAAATCAGCTATTATCGCCTAGGAGAGGCTAGACACATACCATCAAATGTATGTTTTCAATAAATTTACCTGTAGGGAATTTTTGAAGTGAATTCGATGTAAACTAGAACCTGACACAACCCTGTGTCTTGGGAAGCCAAGCTCGTGTGTCCAACAGTAAGCCAGTGGTCTATCAAGGACTTTAAGGGCTGAAGATAGACGTATTCAACCGAGGATTGAACCGAGTCAGGCGGTGCTGTTGGCAACGACCGTTTTGATTTTGCCAGGCAGCAATTTAGTCAAATCTAGCTTGCCGCTTCGAAAATTCGAGTAGAAGCTTTGTGTGCTGGTATGAATACAGAGTCCTCGGTGATTTTCGGGTTAATGCGAAGCTTGATTTGAGCGGAATATTCCAGGAAATAGCGTCAGCAGATAGTAATAAGATCTAGTATTGGTTTCGAGCCAGAATAGATATTAGGGAGAGACGAAATGACGGTGCGCAGGATCGGTGTATTCGAGTATGGCTAGAATATGAAGGCCGAATTTTTCCTAGAGGCCGAGAGAGAAGAAAGGGAAAATGTATAGTCAGTTAACAACAGCCTTTGCCCTTTCGCCTAGTGATATTCTCAGTTTCTCCGGAAGTTGCTCTCACTTCCTCTTCAAAGTTCTCCACAGGTACGCCAAACCAACTCCTACGGTCTCTTCCTACGCGAAAACTGCCGCCCGACCTTGCTGCTGCATTACGCTCAGGGTAGATTCCACTCTCGCCATTCTCGCTATCTTCCATACCGGGACTCTGTACTCGGCTCAGGGGGCCCTCTTGACTTTGAAAGTTCTGGTTGACGAGTTTCCGAGTTATAACACGAAATACTTCGTCGATACCCTCGCCTGATTCAGCTGAGACCTCGTGGCAACAGTCCCAACCGACCTCTTGGCCCCAGAATCCAGAGCTGCGCTTGCTGCCGGGACTACGCGCATCCTCAACACCACTGAAGGCACGCTCGAATATTCCGGCACGATTTTCGCTCCAGCGCTCCCCAGCACCAGCACTAGCCGGCGGAGTACCACCCATCCCCGGCGCAAGGTTCTCAGCCACGTAGGCGATGCATCGTTCAAATGGAACTTGGCGAAGCGTGGGATCGCGAGTCACTAGATCAGATTTGGTACCGACGACGTGCAGAATTATGTCGGGTGGTAAGTTACGGCGAAGTTCAAGCAGCCATACTCCCATTTCTGTGAATGATTCCGAGTCTGTGATGCTATAACAGAGGATACAAGCATTGGCGCCACGGTAGTAGAGACGCGATATAGATCTAAGGGAGTTAGAAGGCCTGAGCAGGAGAATCTTGGCCATGTCACCTACCGAAATCTTTCCTGTCCAGCTGTATCCCAGATCTGAAGCCGCACTACTGTGTCACTTTCATCATCTATCACTCTTTTGGTGAGAAAGCTTGCTCCAACCGTACTCGTGATATTAGTGGGTTGGAAATGATTTCGAACATATCTTTAGTGATAATTAGCTGGTGTAAGAAGATAACTTTCCCAAAAAAGACTTCTGAAACCATTATGAAAAGGAGCAAAGCGTGCATACCGGTGGACCAAACTTGTCTTCCCCACCCCTTGTGCGCCCAACACGACTATCTTTGCCTCGAGAGACTGAGCCATAAAAGTCCAGAGTAGAGAGAGTTTGTTGTTCTCATTCGCTTTTGAATTTTATTCTAGTAAATGTGTCGGAGATGATGAGAGGGGCAATTGTAAGGTCTTTAATCAGCTACAGCCTCGTGACAAATTCTGCTCTAGGGGATTGTCGTATTGTATGCATGTGTACGCAGTCGTGATTGGATGCTTTTGCTTCCAGCTCACGCATTGACTCGAGGATGGCGTTTAGAAGGGTTGGGTGGACGTTTCTAGTGTCTGATTAATTTTTGGGCCTGATGCTGTATGCGAGAAGATGCTTCTGAGTTGGAGAATTTGCTTGAGCCGAGCCGAACCGAACAGAACGAATGTACTGGTTTCTAGGGGCTTACCGAGTTCCGGCAGTGCGTCGAAGAATGCTATAGAATAGATTAGGATACGATGGACGCCTAATGGACTAGTCCTACCCGCGCGCAGTTTTTCTGGATAGGCACGGAAACATCAGAACCCCGCCAGCGACCCACGAATATTCGAACAACATTGAAAATCAATCTGACTGAGCGAGCCGTCATTATCTCCTTACTAGATCTTACGGCGCTCGTAGAATTGGAAGCCTAAGCGAAGTCACAGAATTTCCCCACTAGATACCAACAACCGAACGTTATTTCCATTGGGTAACTCCAGGCTTGTTGCCGGGAGAGTTAGAGCGGCAGATTTTTTGCAGGACAAGCAAGGTAGATGGTGTTTCCATTAGATCAGAATAGGGACCAAAAAAAGACCTATCTAAGGCCGAATTACATAGATTTGATTGGGTGCCTCTGTGGGAATTACAGAGTGTAAATATATGAGAGCGAGCCGGCTCAGCGTGTTAGAGACCTAGACCGGAGTCAGTAGAACAAGCGCATGTTGGATTCAATTCACGGGCGGCTGTCACAGAGAGGCAACCCCAATCCCGGACCAAGAGAATATGATGTTCGAGTTAGACATAGACGTGTTCGGTTTTTACTGTGGATAGATCCCCAGATACATAGTAATTGGATTGACAAGCTTACGAGCGGTTGAGGGAGCTAGGAAGAAGGGGTAACAGTTAAATTTGCAGCTTCAGGATCCTGCACATGCCCAGGAGAATTTATTAGGCTCGCCTAAAGCCTCCGTGCCATCACCGAAAAAGACATGGGCCGAATAATGTTAGTGGTTTTATGGAGAGTTTTCAGAGTCAAAGGTCAAAGTCGTGTTAAAACTAAACCTACGCAAAATTATATGAAGTAAATTCATATCCTGTTTGTAAAATGGCTAATCGGTGGGTAATTCCAATTGAATTTTTTATCTAATATTAATAACGGTATCGTTGAATTGTATCAAATGATGCGTCAGTGGTAATTATCGGTTGTGTGGGCATCGGAAGCTACACATCATGACGGCGGTTTGAATAAACAGTATAGATGGAAGGGAATATGAGAAAATAAGTTTGTAAGAATGTTGGAGAAAGCAAACATGTCAAATAATATACAAGGTATAAGTGTATCTGAGGTCAAGAGGTACATAACAGATTCACAAAGTACTTTTTATGTGTCATAGCTCTATGGGTCTAACATGTTAAGTGATTAGGAATAGAGCAAGAATATGAAGATGCAAGGGGTGTTCGTAGAGGGCTATATAATAAATAAATTACTCAATTATCCTGATTTTATTCCATGAGACCCATGCAGATATTTTCGGCATATAATTATTTTACATAGAATGAGTCTATTCGATATTTGGAACACTAACACTCAGATTTCGTTTTCAGGTACCACACGGGGTTAAGCCTTACGGCGCACAGCTTCGTCCGTGCATACCCAGCAAAGGAAATATCATGTTAACCAAGTGGTTTTTTTTCTGCATCAGGCTTGAGTTGCGTGTGCAGCTATCTAGCTATGACACAATATCAGAGGGGATATACAGAAAAGATGACTCAATTTACAAGTAGAGCACTCATGCTCTGGATTTCATTTGCAAATACCACTATGGGGTATATTCGCTTACACAAACAGTCGACCCTCCTCCGTAAGAACCCACCAAAGAGAAATTTAAAAGCCTTTGATTATCCAAGCACGTATCCGTCATCCGTACATACTAGCGCCGCGAGAAATGTAGTTGTTATTTGCCGGATTTGAACCAGTGGTCTTCTGTCTCGTATGGGATATGTGTCCTAGCTATCCAGACCTTACTTGAGAAACCGGCCAAGATGATGTACCACTGCACCATCCAACCACGGCGGCGTTTATAGTGCTGCCTGCACAGTGGTTGTATACTTGTTTCGCCGCTGTTTTTTTTTTTTTTTTTTTTTTAAATCATTTAATGTGTTTTCAGCTATCTAGCTATGACACATGACCGGTACTATGTATACATATAGGATGACTCTTTTGACGATAGAGACACTCATACTCTGGATTTCATTCGCAAATACCACTATGAGGTATGTTTGCTTACACAAACAGTCAACCCTCCTCCGTAAGTACCCACCAAAGGGAAATTTAAAACCTTTGATTATCCAAGCATGCCTTCATCATCCATGCATACCAGCGCCGCGAGAAATGTAGTTAGGTTTTGCCGGATTCGAACCAGCGGTCTCCTGTCTCGGGTGGGATATGTGTCCTTGCTATCCAGACCTTACTTGAAAAACCGGCCAAGATAATGTACCACCGCACCATCCAACCACGGCGGCGTTTATAGTGTCGCCCGCACTCTTGCAAGCGAAATCTTGGCGCACGCACAAAGCTCAATTCGAAAACTCGTCAAAATTCTAAAATTCACGTTCGTCGAGATCGTTTCCACCATCTGCAGCACCTTGTGAGCTTGTCCTAATCTCTCTCACGCCCATCCCAAAGAACTGTCTCCCAGGTTTGTGCGCCACGCTTTGCTTCCTCCGTCGGGTATAAATATCGGCGTGGGCGTGTACGTGGTGGTGAATTGAGGCCAGAGAAAGTCGACGAGAGGTGTGATCATTGAAATAAGAATGTACTAAGTCGTACTTGCAAATTTGATGAGGTTTTGGTGGTGATTGATCTCGTCAGGTGTGAAAATTTGATTAGGTGGAGAGTCTTGAATCATTGCCTCATGGGCCAACTTGTTCGGTATTGCGAAATTTGACTGATCTTGGCTCTGGGAGAATATTTCACTCCCAGGTTCGTAGAGGGCACCGCGTACAGGTGTCAGTCTTGCCCTCCTTCGCCGCTGTTGTTGATGTATTGTCCGCTGGTATTGGCTTCTCTCCTTAGATCTGCCGTTTTCTCCAAAAGTCCATATCGTGCCCTCTGGACACTTGCCTTGTACGACGCGAAGTTTGGACACGTCCCTTTCTGCCACGATTTATGGGCTTTACCGCAGTTGCAGCAAAGCACCGACTTCTTCGGGCAGACTCTGGTCTGGTGATTTCCCGCACACTCACCACATCTTTTCGCCCTATTGCACGAGGCTTGAGTATGCCCCCATTGGCTGCAATTGAAGCACTGCTTGACTTGTGCCCGGGGTGGCCAGAGCGGCGCCGTGTACAGCATTGAATTGAGCACAATGCCGTTTCGTATCACCTCGCGTTGAAGAGCCTCTGTCGGCAGGCTGGCGATAACTAACCCACGAGTATGGCCATCGGAAAAAATGCCTTACGAATATTTCTAACAATTTTGTGAGAATTCGCAGCAAAATCATGCTAATGTCACGTGATTTTATAGAACTGAGCCAGATCGAGAAGGCAATTAAACATAAAAAGGACTCACTATATTGGTCCTCCGTGCTACTACGAGAGTTTGGTTTAATACCTCTCTCTGTGATCCCTTATCACCCCCAACTAGTGCATGAGGCTATTCTAGTATCTTCTTTAATGCCCCCATATGCGCAACCAGTAAGTTCAATATCCCTGTTATAGATCTGCATCCTGCCTATGAACTGCACCCCCGCATAATAAACTTACGTCTGCTTACAAATTTAAACCAACACAGGGGCTAATCTCAATATGGAAGGTGACTATGCCTAAGAAGGCTTAAGTTGCACGCTTAACCCCCTTCTGGAGCCTCTCTGCAAACTTGGCACCGTGACACTACGGTACCTAGAGCTAGGTTGAGGCGAGGCCGTAGCTTGTCAGCACACGCAACGGAACATTCCCAGTGATGAGATAACTCTATTTTGCGATTGATTTGAATAGGTAGGTTACGACTTTTAGTTTCGTAATATGTGCTGGCATGATTCCTTAGATATGACAAACAAACTAGCAGCGACTCACCAAGTGGATAAATTGCCGAATTTGCTGTCTATTCACGTCCGACATACAATGTCTTATGGATGGTTATTGTACAATTATCAAGACGACTGGGATTAGATCCCTGTACAGATTGCCTTAATTGGTATAGTCTTCCTGCAGGCCCATGTCTAGTCACACGACTAGTTATGCGAGCAAGGGGTACTATCCAATGATATTCCGTGAAAGTCTAAAATATGGGGATGGTTTTCAACTCTGAGTGAATTGTAAATTTGAATTTGAATTTGAAATCTTTTACGTGACAGGAAGAACCTAACATTTATTTAGACGTGATACGGGTAGATGGGCTCTGAAAACTCATTGCTACCTACATGACCGGCAGTGGAGCCAGGAGCGACAAAAGAAAAGAATGAAAAAAAAATGAACAGTATATGTCTGAGTTACGGTGCCCTGCGCCGCATCTCTATCTTCCACACCCATCTCCTCTCGGGTCAGAAACAATCTCGGTGTGGTCACCTCCCACCCTGTTCATTCTTCGGCAGACTATGAGCCAAGTGAATTGTAAAATGGTCCTCATTTAAAATTTAAAATTTAAAAAATTAATTGATATTATATAAAAGTACACATCTATTTCAAAATTAATTGCTCTGTATTTCAAAAGTATACATCGAAGCTCTCGGTACGGCTCGCAACTAAAATGAAAGCGTACTACATGTTTTCTATTAGTCTGCTCCATCCTAATACTTTGTATACCATCCCTTTGCCTTTATGACCGCTACACATCTGTCGTGCATGCTACCAACTAGTGACAATAGCTCCTCAGAAGTTATAGAGTCCCATACGTCCTGTAGCAATGTCTTCAACGTGGCAGAGCGCACAAGCCTATCCCCATTTGTCTCAGGACTATTTACCTGAACGTGATTTTTTAAGATGTTCCACAATGACTCGATCGGGTTTAGGTCCGGAGAGCGAGGGGGCCATCTAATAGGCGTTATTCAAACCTCACGCAGCGCCTCAATCGTTGAGTATGCTTTGTGACATGGTGCATTGTCGTAAATGTATAGAATTTATGTATTTTCCCGGACGAAAGCCTCAAGCTCATCAACTTGTTCCGTACTTAGTTTAGGTGAGCATCCTTTGCGAGGTGCAGGATTCTCAGTCTCTCGAGCACACGCTAATTGCACTTGCCTTCTTGTGAAGCCAAGTTTGTCGGGTATATGTTGTAATGTCAAGCCAAGTCTTCTTAATGCTCTTAATTCAATACATTGATCGCAAGTTATCTGCCTGCAAACTTTGGTTTCTGAAGCAGAATTTCCGAGAGACATTGTTTGCCAGAATAGAGGATGAATCGATAGTGGTATTGTTGATGAAGGGTTGTGCAGCCCAAAATGTCGTTGAAAACGTGTTTCTCTAAGCGATTGTTAGAACAAGACGATTGGACCATACTTCATGGCGAGCGGAGTAATGAGGAGAGACATACTAACCTTTTACGAGCTAGCCCAGCTATGCCTACAGGGCTAATCCCTTAAACAACCCAGTTTCAAGATTTACATTTCCGATCCTAGAGGCACTGTATATTAAGCACAACCATATTTAGCTTTACTATTACCTTTAGAGCTATTTAGATAGTTTTAGCTGTCCTTCATAGTCATAGACTCAGTAAGGACATAAATAAAATTCTATTCTATTCTATTCTATTCACGTCCGACACGGGCGGCCCAGTCGCACGCAGCATCACAAATCCACTTTAGGCACCAGTATTATTTCCTCACTTGAAGATTCATACTCTACTTTGCGATGTCCCAACGAGCGGAATCACATTACATTGCGAAGCATTTAAATTCAGACCTAGGTCATGTCTTGAGCTGTCTAAACTTCAACATGTTCATGCTAATATGCCTCATGTGAGAGTGAGATCTAATATAAGTCTAACTTGTAAGCTGGAAGGGTTTATAGACTAAAAGGAGCATGTAAGGGATAAATTTTAGAATCACACAAATTCTATCAACATCGCGAACCTACTACTAAAAAAACCATATTTCGCATTACAGCTTGGAAACCGGGCCTTGTTTCCACTCTGGGGATGTTAACGAGTCATAATTGGAGGTACTCAACATGTCTATAGGAACAGTTGTTCCATGCGTACTTAATCCCCTTGCATCAAGGAGTGATTCATTCAGGCTGTGAACATCATTACAGCCAATGAGGCGTAAGTTCATTTCCATTTCATCCTTTAATAGCTGCATTGCGCGTTCAACACCGGGCTGTCCATAAGCGCTCATGGCATATAAAAACGGTCTCCCAATTCCTACGCCCTTCGCGCCAAGACAAAGCGCTTTCACGATATCAGTAGCTCGACGAATACCACCATCGATGTAAATCTCGATTCGAGACTGCCATCCTCGTTGGCGTAGTATAGGCATAACTTCGGCTAGAATCTCGATACCAGATCGGGCAAAGTCAAGTTGGCGACCGCCATGATTGGAGAGTACCACTCCTTGGACACCAGACTCAATAGCGCGGAGAACGTCTTCAACGCATTGCACGCCTTTTAAGACGATCGGCATTGTGGTAATCTTGCGGAACCAAGAAATGTCTTCCCAATTTAAAGAGGGGTCGATAAATGAACTTATTGCACGGGTCACGCCTTCTGAAGCTTCCCGTCCAGTATCAAGATGAAGGCCGGATTCGACATTAAAGTGTTTCGATCGCATATCTTTTTCCCGTCTACCTAGCTGTGGAGCATCAACAGTGATAAATAAACCTTTACATCCTCTACCCTCTGCGTGTTGCACGATTTTCTTGGTAATATCGCGATTTTTATTGACATAGAGTTGTAGCCATTGCACTTGATCTGCACCTGCAGCATCAAATATTTCGTCATGGGAGCATGAAGCAAGTGTAGGAATCATTTGAATGACATTGTACTTTTTCGCTGCCCTTGTCAAGATGACTTCACCCTCCGGGTTCCCAAGTTTTCCCAATGCCGTAGCTGTCACGTAATATGGCATATCCACTTTAGAACCTAGCATTGTTGTTGAGCAGCTAACGTGTTCCACATTCACTAGTATGCGCGGTCGAAACCAGATTTTATGATATGCCGAATGGTTTTCTCGCATTGCCTGTAATGTGATTTAGCTTATTTATCGTAACTTCAAATTGCAAAAGCCTACGACTTCATCGTCAGCCCCGCTACTGTAATACATCCAGGATGTCTTCTTCATCACCCGCTTGGCTACAGCCTCAAAATCCATCAAATTGTAACATTCTGCTAGGTCTGGCATGTGTTTAATCATTTCTTGTCTTTCGATTATCTTAGAATTTTCTAAGTTGGAATTCTCTTGTTGCTGGACTGTACTCATATCTACTAGCCCTAGATGCTTGGAATGGTCAAGGTACTTCTCTAATATGTCGGCTGGATGGATTGGATCGAACGCCGAGGTAGCATCATGGCCCTTTTATTATTAACTTAAGTAAGTGCAAAGATGAGGAACTGACAGACAGCATATTTGAGAATGACACCAGAACCTCCCGGATGCTCTATGTACATCATAAATACTGTAAGAGAATTGCTTACACTTTATTTCACGGAAGTTCACATACCTGATAAAAACTCAGTAACATCATATGCTTTTCCCTATATAGAGTTGGCTACATGGTAAGTCAAAGGATGAATATGATTGGCCTACGTGGATAATAACCCAGCAGCTTTCCCTCGTATTATGCTTCAAGACATCTTCACCTTTCAAATGCATACTTTGACGGCAAGTTTGACCAAAAGTTTCAAGAAAAATGTCAAATTATAGCACTGAGATGTATGATCGACAAAGATATGAGAAATACACGGTAGGTATCGTTTAAGAGCGGTTCTGATGAGGGGGGGTCCAATTGCAACATCATCTAGCGCTGTACAGCTAGGCTAGATCACACGCTAAGCTTATGATATTAGGTTTGATGATTGAAGTACTACACATAAAATTTGTCGCTGTTACACATCTTGTTCCTGAATCCAATCTAATGCATGCAATTCAGACCTTTCAATATTTGCGTAACCTATACTCGCCGAATAGCTGTATGATTCCCTGGGGATTCACTGATTGCAGGTTTAATGTATATCACAGAAATATGTGAATTATTTCCTCTTCAAACCTGTTCCAGCTTAACTACTGCTGGGTATATCAACACATACAGCGTATTTGATATAGCTCCATGTACAGTTATGCGGATTATGATTAGTAATCACGAACAGAACGGGATACGGTCAATTTCACGTTTCTTGCTCAACAAGAAATTGAATATCTAAGCGATTCCTAAATTGAATATTTATAAAATGATGATATATGTTTAATGTCCTAGTAACCGCGATCGTCAAAGGACTTCCATTTTTCGAGGGGCCTTGAGCGGACTCTCGTGTTGTCCAACGTGGCGTTAGGGCACTTTACGAACATAAGGCATGGTGTAAATGCCTAAGCTCGATCACAATTCAGAGATAGATGCGATGAGTTCGAGAGGGGTGGAAAAAAGTGAAAAAAGTGATTTCGAATTTCTCGAAATGTACATTTGGTTGTTTGTGTTTGTTGTACTACTTCAGTTATAGACTATCTAGCACATTGGGCTCCTTTCTGACCCAGGCCACAGCTTGTACAGTGCTCCTTGTCTCTCATGTTTCTTGAAGGATCATTGATATATTTACCGTGATGAACAGACATTCAGCTCAGTGTTTAATCGTGTAATTCGTCCATCATTTCCAAGGAATCTTCGACCAAAAAAAATAAAAATTGGTAGCGATGGAAACTGCGTGCGCCGGAAAAAGTCTCAAAATACCTGCAGCTCCAGCCAGGCGAGATCTAGAAACCGGGACCACACAAGGTCCGCATATTCATCTATATCTTCCTTCTCTGTAACAGTCGAGGCCGACTTGATCTAATCCACCATATTCATATCGGGTGCTGGTTACGCTCCGGAAACTTATCAGATGTTTTTTCCTCCACGATAAAGGGTTGGTGATGAGAAGGGCTCCGACCTTACCATCTGATCTGATCGTGGTTAGCTTCATGATAATGGTGACAGGGTGATGTGCTTAGGGATGAAGACAATACAGACGGCGAAAGGGATTGGGAATCGTCATCGAAGTGAGGACTTTTTTACTCAATCTCAGCTCTGCAGACTTTACAGAGAGAGGTTGAGGTCAAGTGAGGACACCGCCGACGAGTGCCCAGTTTTCATGTCTCACACAAACCTGTTCTTTAACCATAAAAACGATAAATATTTGACACAGTGGACTAGCTCTGTCAAGAATTCTGCAGGGAGGAATTCGTTGAAGTTAGAATCTTGAAATTAAATCTGACTAAAAAAAATATAATTATGAGGTCATAGTAGATTTAGATAGTAAGGTAAACTCTCACCAAATCTTGCTAGTATGCTCTCCTCACAAATAACTAGACCTCCACAATTTCATCGTCATCATCCTGCTCCAACTGCTGTATCCAACTATTGGCGATTGCAGAAGATTTCGAGGATGACGAGATATCTTTCTTGTCTGAAATTACTGGCTTCCTTGATAGAGCCTGAATTGAGTTGTTACTACTTTTACTTTCTTCATCCCGCATAAGCAGTTGAACTAAACGCTCGCAATTATCTCTGACAGTGTCATCTGCGACTGCTAGATGTAGCTCTCTTATGATAGGGTAAACACTAATCTCACGTAGGTAATCTCTACACTCTCGCGATACGGTCAAGAGTATTAAGCTCTCAATATGTGTTGCAATAATTTGTACATCAACTTCCCGCTTCTTGTCTGAAGGTAAGAGTTGGCATTCCTCGAGCATACCTTCAATTTCATCCACATCATATTCTTCGCCACCCATGAGAGGTAGGAGCAAATAAGGGAGAATTCCAATTCCATCATCATCATTAAGTATCATGCGAGTGTGTTGAGAAGTTTCAAAGCATACGTTTTTGATTGTTGATGCTACACCCTGCCGCCGAATGTGCGAATGGTGAGATGTGAAAACCGCGAGCTTGCAAAGTGGAATTACCCCATCATATTCCTGCCGGGCAAGAAGGTGGTCCCGGCCCTCTGGATGCTTAGCAAGATCTGAAAAGAGATACGACAGGTAGTCGTAGTTCGCACTAGTATTATATGTGCCATCTGCGCCTTTGACAAAAACGTCCAAAAGTTGGTTGATAACCTTTCCGTCTGATTTGAGATCAGATGGGGCAACTAGCTCCATGGAGAGTAATGTTTTAATTTTTTCAACTTTCCCTAAATTGGCTAAAAGTATAGATATATCGTCCACATTTGGCTCGGTAGGTTTCTAAAATGGGTTAATAAGTCGCCATTCCATTTGAAAGCTGTTTTAATACGGATATACGACTGAGTAGTGATTTCAAGAACTCAGAATTAGAGGATAAAGTTTCTAGGACCTCACTATCTGAAGAAAGGTTGATGAGGATTGTTAGCGCATTGTGGGCAATTGGCTGGATTATCCATTAGAATTCCGCGTAACTTTGAGCCAGTTGAATACCTTGTAGTCGCGAACTAATAGCATAAGATCCTTCACAGGAAGAAGCTGCTTGGTCTTGAATACTGCAGGCTGTGATAATGAAAATGGGACAAGATTTTCAACAGCTAAAATGGTGAGTTCTATCTTATCAGAGGGGTTAGGTGAGGGTTATATCACCAAGCTGTCGAATCTTTGTATTGCCATGAGATATAAAATCTACGAGCTTAATTGTTCAGTTGGAAATCTAAACTTGATAGATATTCCCACATACCTCTTCTAATTCAGAGGGCATATTAGACATGCAGCAACGATGGGAATTGGAGATTTGTCAGATACTGAAAATTGAGATAATCAAAATCATAACCCTGTTCTTTGCTGACTAATTTTGCCCAAATGTGTGTTTTTGATGGTGAATTTTAATTTCATGGATGGTGTATGTGGGGATTCTGCACTCGGCGTCGGTGGGATGCAGAGAGTGCAGGTGACTCTGCAAATACAATCATGGCTATATGGTGCAGTGGTTCATCGTCTGGGCTGATCTTACAAGTAAGGTCCGAATAGTCAGGATACATTTCTCACTCGAGACAGAAGACCGCTGGTTCGAATCCTGCAAAGCTAAACTACAATTCTCGCGGCACTGGCATGCATGCATGGATGATCAAAGATTTTAAATTTCTCTTTGGTGGGTACTTACGGAGGAGGATAAGACTGAACACCTGTACGCGGTGTCCTCTACGAAACTGAGAGTGAAATATTCTCCCAGAGCCAAGTTCAGTCAAATTTCGCAATACCGGACAAGTTGGCCCACGAGGCAATAATTCAAAATTCTCTGCCATGCCAAATTTTCGCTCCCAACGAGTTCGACTCCTATCCAAGTCTCATTAAGTTTACAAGTACGACTAAGTACATCCTCATTCCAATGATCACACCTCTCATCAACTATTCTCTGGCCTCAGCTAGCCGCCAAATATACGCCCACGCCGATATTTACACCCGACGGAGGAAGCAAAGCGTGGCGCACAAATCTGGGAGAGAGTTCTTTGGGAGGGACGTGAGAGGGATCAGGACAAGTTTACAAGATGATACGGAGGATGGATACAATCTTGACGGGCGTGTGATTTTGAATTTTGGCAAGGAGTTTTACGAATTGAGCTTTGTGCGCGCCAAGACTCCGCATGCGAGAGTGCAGCGGACACTATAACAACACGCAAACGATGGAAGGTGCCGTGGTCCGCCTCCTGGTGGTGTTCTCCGGTATAGTTTGAGTAGCCTGGGCACCTACCCCACTTGGGAAGGAGACACCTCAGACTACATTTCGCGCGGAGAAAGTTCAGTGGATGACGAAGGCATGTCTGGATAACTCAGGGTTTTTGAGACGTTCCCCTGGGTGGGTATTCACGGATGAAGGTTGACTTGGGGTGAAGAAAAAGCCGCCATAACTTCGCAGTGGTACTTGCAAATGAAATCCGAGGCATGAGTGCTCTGCTTGTAAATTGAGTCATCTTTTCTGTAAATTTTCTCTGATATTGTGTCATAGCTAGTTAGCTGCATACGCAATTAAAATCTGATGCAAAAAAATAAGGAGGAGGGTTGATTGTTTATATAAGCGAACATACCTCATTGTGGTATTTGCAAATGAGATACAGAGTATGAGTGTCTCTAACGTCGAGTGAGTCATCCAACATGTATACATAGTACCGGTCATGCATCATAGCCAAATAGCTGTAAACACAATAAATGACTTAAAAAAAAACAGTTGCACTCTGGCAAGCAAAGTCTTGACGTGCACAAAACTCAATTCGTGAATTTCCTCGCCGGAATTCAAAATCACACGCCCGTCAAGATTGTATCCATCCTCCGTGTCATCTTGCAAACCTATCCTAATACCTCTCAAGTCCATCCCAAAGAACTGTATCCTAGATTAGTGCGCTACGCTTTTCTTCCTCCGTCGGGTATAAATATCGGCTTGGGTGTGTATTTGGTGGCCAACTTAGTCCAGAGAATAGTCGATGAGAAGTGTGGTCATGGGAACGAGGATGTACTACATCGTACTTGTAAATTTGATGAGGTTTATGTGGATATCGATCTCGTTGGGTGAGAGAGATTGATTTCGTAGAGAGCCTTGGATCGTTGCCTCGTGGGCCAACTTCTTCGGCATAGCGAAATGTAACTCAAATTGGCTCTGGGAGAATATTTCACTCCCACGTTCTTAGAGAACACCCCGTACAGGTATTCAGTCCTTGCCCTCCAGGTACGGAGAATTCTCCCCCTTTTTTTACTAGTGTTTTCAGCTATGTAGCTGTTTCACATTTTTTACACAAGTTATATCCCCCGAACACCTTTAAACAATCTAATCTTCACAATTACTTGTTTATTTCCCATTGAAGTACTCTATTCTCATCAAGTGGACTCAGACTAAATAGCTATGTACAGGTCATCACGTGATCCGAATTCTCAACTACACAAACTCCTTTGCGTGATGTTATGCACTAGGATATGACGAGGATTTTTAGTAGAGCTCCATTTCCTCTCATTGTTCGTAATGACGTGGGAAGTGTTCTTCGCTGTAAGCTCTGAAAACATTTATTTCTCTAATCTCTGAATTTGGGACAGTGTAACAACAGATGTTGCACTTTCTTCTATTCTCTCCAATCTTATTGAATCTGTGACTTTATAGTAACAGACAGTCGTGCTTTTCGATGCTTAAGGACGGCTGAATATTTATAAACGCTAGCGATACGTGGTATCCGATGCCGCTCATTACCACAAGATAGTTTCAATTTATTCGTCATAGTAACAAGAGCCATGCGCCCCCAATGAATGCCAGTGAATTGACGTTCCAAAGCTACATAATCAGAGGCTGAACCTTTTATCAATAACAAGGTATGTAATGTCAATTAACGCTAGCATGAAGGCAATCTTTATCGACAATATAAGTCATCTGTCAGGAAATCTATTGAGACGTTACAAAAGTACAGACTGTGCCTGGCTCAAGCTGATTCTTTTCAACCTATTTCGAGAGCAACGGTGTTATTATAGAGATTCATTAACCACTAGGTAATTGAAATAAGACCTTTATGAATCTATGAATGTCAAGAATTTAGGAAGAGAAATACTATCCAACCCTTGAGCGTCGGGACATCTCAAACGGATGAGGTCGAAAATTAATAGTACGATGTCAGAGGACATCGTCCAACATAGCATTAGAAATTGAGTCCATTACATAGTTTTGCACTTAAATCTCCAAAAGGTTCATGAGGGTATGGAGTTCAGCATGATTATTGAAGCCTATCTAAGGCGACATTTCGAGCTGCGCCATCCCCCGTACAATACTAGACTTTGCACCCAGTTCCCGAGCTGTAATGGTAATTTTTAAGTCATCACTGATGCTCAATGTAATCTCAATCTTGCCAGCTTTCTGCACGCCTCGGATAGCTGCGTGTCCAATTATCTTGCTTGCCTTCCATATCTTTTCCCGTAATTCTTCATCTTCATCTTCATCCTCTTCACTTTCTTCATCACCATCTGTGGATCCTCCATTAGTTTTTGGCTTTGCTTCAGGCTTCGTCACTTTGATAGAGGAGTCGCCCTCTGCTATCGCAATCAAAACATCGCCACCTGCGCTAGGAGCGGCGATCTGAATCGTCCGGCGCACTGGTACTCCGGTTTCGGGAAAAAGAATGGGAACAAAAGTGCCCTTCTCCACATCATTGCTGTTGGATAGTACCCCAATAGCCTTGCTGAGATGTGCCCTTGCAAGGATACTTTCGTGCATCATTGACTTGATCTCCTCATCTGTGAAATCTTTCAACAGGCTGGCTTGTAACGCAGCTCCTCTCGCGTGTAATTCGGAAGGATTGATGGCCGTGGGTGTTATTGATGGCGCGAGAATGACGGTTTTTGGACTTGTAAAGACATTACGCATGTTGGAAGCAATTTTGGGGGTGTGAGAGGTTCCTCCAGAGAGTATCACCTCATCTACATCTAGGACATCTAGACCGGCCTTTTCAACAGCTTCTAACACCAGTTTGTTGAACTGTTCGAGTACGGTTCGTGCAATCGTCTCATAACGAAGCCGATTTATGGTTGAGGAAAAGTCAACTCCGATATTTAGACTCTCCACGCTAAAGCTCGCGTTGGTCCCGATACTTAGGGCTTTCTTGGTCGCTTCCGCCTCTAGTTTCAGCTTCGATAAACTTCGGGCGTTATTGCGTGGATCAGCGTCCTGCCCATTCCATTTGATGAATTCCTTTGCAAAATGGTCCTGCAACACCTTATCTAGATCTTCACCTCCGACATGTTTGTGGGTCGTCGCTAAGACCGTGTACATACCAGCTCTTGATGAAATGACTGCTACATCTGATCGCGTACCGCCGAGGTCAGCAACTATCACCATTTTATCGGAAAGCTCAATTCCGGGGCGAGCATCATACGCGGAAAGGGCAGCGAGAGGCTCGTGAATAAATTGTAGAACTTGGATTCCTGCACTGTTGGCCGCACGAATCATGGCTGCCTTTTGCCCTTCATTGAAATTTGTGGGAATGGTAATCACAGCCGCGTTGATTTGTTTACCAGTATAGTCAGATGCTGATTGGACAAGCCGTCGGATTTTCCGCGTCACGATCTCATGGATACTTAACAAAGATTCTTCATCGCATACCTTATCCTTGATTTTAAACGCAATAGTATTCTCATGTTTGAGGGGTTGGGCCGAGGCACGACCATTTGGCTGTTCTATACTTTCGAACCTAGAATTGAAGCCAATTAGCAGACATTGAATCACCAAGGAACACTATTCTCACTCCTGACCCAGAAAATCTCGAAAATATGCAACGGTATTGCTGCCATTTCGGATTAGCTGTTGTTTAGCCTGCTGTCCACTGTACTCTTCGCCGTCGACGTAGGAGAGAATTGCAGGAATCTGTCGATCTAGGAATAAAGTTAGAGAATGGAATGAATGAATACTGTGCCAAATCTGACCTCCATCTTCATTTGCAATGACCACAGCCTTGCCCTCTGAATTTATGCAGGCAATTGAGCCATAACAGTTTCCGAGAGCGATGCCAATGACATTTCGTTCCCCCGAAACTGCGGGCGTGGCATCTTCTTGAGCCATTGTAGAGCTTGCTCTGAATATTCCCAGGAAATTATCTTTCACTTATCCACAAATTTTTGTGAGTGAAGAATACTTGTTTACATAAGACGAGGCAGGAAATGTCTGATTTAATTTTTCGCAAGGCTGAAGGCTGGAAATAGGGCCATTTATATCAACATCACTTCAGCACTTACTGAGCATTTCTTTTCAACATGGCTACCCAATTGTTCGTCCTCCCCGGCGACACTATCGATCCCAAAATTCTCCCTGCACACCCAAATCTCCCACTGAAGATTGGCCCTGGATTGCGACATACGCCCCCAAACACAATTAGCCCAACGGTAGCTGGAAAATTATGTACAGACCAGCGCAAAAATGCCGTGTGGGTGGAGTACAGTGGTCGTCGCGTAAATCTACTCAAGAAACTCAGAAGACCAACTCTAATGTTTATGTAGTATATCCCCACTGCGGGTGATCTTGTGATAGCTACTATTCAAAAGTCAGCGGTCGATGTGTTCTATGCCTCGCTCAGCGACTACACAGCCAATGCTTCTTTGCCACAACTTTCCTTTGAGGGTGCCTCAAGGAAGACACGCCCCCAGCTGGTGCCTGGTGCGCTCGTCTACGCACGGGTCAGTCTTGCCAATAAACATATGGACCCGGAACTGGAATGTGTCTCCTCATCGACCGGAAAATCCGAAGGGCTTGGACCGTTGGTTGGAGGCATGCTGTTCACTATATCTCAAGTGATGGCGCGACGACTGATGCTCCCAAATCCGGCGGAAAAGGGAAAAGTTGTTATCCTGGATGAGCTGGGCGCGGCAAGTATAGCTTTCGAGATTGCCGTGGGCCGCAATGGCAAACTCTGGGTTGATAGCAAATCGGTGCAGACTACTTTGGGGATCGGGAAGGCGATACAAGAGATCGATGCCAAGCATCTAAGTGTAGAACAACAAAAAAAACTGGCTCGGAAAATTATCAAAGAAATTTCCTAGATTGAGACAGACCAGGAATATCTCTCAGTGCAACAGCACCCAGCACCCAGTACATTGTGTATTTCGTCGTGAATATTGTCAAGGTGCACTCATTTGAAGGCTTACAACGAGCTGAGGGTTTTCGACATTAATAGACATGCCAAGATTGAAGAGGCCAAAGAACCAGATAGCCTCTGTGTGTCAAAATCAAACGACAATACAAAATGTGGAAAATACGAATGCGCAGTAAATTTACCTTGAGGACAGCCGCAAGCTCTTTTATCGTAAAACCGACGTTGAACGATGTAAATTCTGGATAAGGTGATGCCGAAGCAACTATGATCAGCAACTACGACGAAAGGCACGCCGCTTTAAACTTCAATTTCAAAACATCTGAGGGAGTCAAGGTACCAAATTCCAAAAAGAAATACTATCATTACGTGAGTGTTAACGAAAGAAGCTTAAAATGCATGTTGAAGTAATTTGGTCAATAAAGATGATACAGATACTACGGCATGCATAACTGGTATGAGGTGAAAAAGCAAATGAGCAGGTTTGAAGATAGTCTTGGTCGGTAAAAATAGCCATAACTGCAAAAGATCAAATAAACCGTGTGGAAACGATACGTAAAGCTTACAAGCTAGCGTAACAAACTATAGCAGATATCCCTGACTCAGGTCAGCGAAACTGATAGGCAGTCCTCATAATCAGAGTAAGGCGCAAAAATTTGTCACTACCCATGAAGCTCTAGTATGTTCAAGTACAGCATGCATGCAGCTGAGCAGATGCAAGATTAAAGGGCAAGAGATTAGGCTAAATATTTCTTTTCTAATTTATGTCTGAGACTAATGTATCATCATTCTGCCAAAATGCTTAATCCGGATAATAGAAAGCTATGACATAGTTAACACTCTCACAGATATGATAATGAAGGCGAACCTGACCGTTAGTTGAACAAGGCGTGATGAAACCTCTGCATACCCCTGCCACTTGGAATAATACTTCCGCTCAAAAATATTGCGAACGCGTGTAATGACTTTAAGTCTGTGTATTCCTGTTGTTTACGCTGGATAGTGGGGCAACTACACCAAGGGAGTCTTCTGGGTAGATCTCTGATGGTAGAGAAATTTGAAAACTATTTGTGAACTTCTTGGAAATACGCTGAAGGGTCATGAAAGTGACAGTAGTATCGAGAATATTCTGAGTAGTTGTCAAAGAGGAGGAGTTTATCCAATCACAAAGAAGACTTTCTTGAAGAGAAATACTTCGGATTGTGCATGTAGATAGCCTTTGGTTGTAGGAATGCGCTATTTAGAGAATCACTGTTTTTAAAACACGAGGTAATACAAATTGGATGCCATCAGAAGTTGGTGAGTAATGTAAATTAACAGGTACCTCGAAATACAAATATTGTTTTTTGTTCTTTTATTCAAAGGTACAGAGATACTTTGAGAAATAATTAAAGTAGATTCGTTTGTCTATCTTCCTAATATCTTTTCTCAATTGCTAATATACATTCATACTAGGGGGACTACTCTCAGCACCTGTCAGTGATGTCCCTTACAAACCTCCAGCTCTCACTGTAGAGTCTACAGAGCCGAGATTGAGTAATAAAGTCCTCACTTCGATGAGGATTCCCATTCGCTGACTGTATCGTCTTCATCACTGAGTACATCCTCCTATCACCATTATCATCAAGCTAACCTCGACAGCTAGCCATCGCCGAGCCCAAAAGCTGGCGAGCAGTAAAGTTCTATCAGAGCTGGAAGTCGGAACGATGGAAAATAAGTACCCAGGAATCACCAATTTTACTCCACCGAAACCTGACAAGGACCCAAAGAAGTCTAGCAATGCAATTCGAAGTGAGCACATGGGGCTCAATTCGTATTTAGATAGAAAAAAAGTACCCGGAGTCCACAGCCCGAGCTATCCATGTGGCTACCAATCGCAGAACCCCAAGCAAATGATTATGTCCTACCCTCGATGGTTAAATTTAAGAGGAGAGATTTGGAGATAAGCCAAAGATTGGTCCTACAAAGCTATGCTAGACAATGCTGGAGACATCTAGAGGACATCACAGTGGATCCTAAATCACGATTGGATAGAACAATTTCAAATGACAAAGGCGCTCGAAATGCTGCCAAGGGAAAGGAAGAGATCATGCCTTCCTTAAGGTCGATAGAGATAATGTGGTAGGTTTACATGGATGGCACCGTAGTGTAACTGCGCTTCCTGAAGAATATGTGAGAACTAAAGAACACAAGCAGAAAGGTGTGGGCGTTTTCACAATTAAGGTTTCCTTCCTTTTTTGCATCAGATTTGAATGTCGTATGCAGCTAACTAGCTATGACACAATATCAGAGAAAATATACAGAAAAGATGACTCAATTTACAAGCAGAGCACTCATGCCTCGGATTTCATTTGCAAGTACCACTGCGAAGGTATGGCGGCTTTTTCTTCAACCCAAGTCAACCCTCATCCGTGAATACCTACCCAGGGAAGCGTCTCAAGAACCTTGAGCTATCCAGACATGCCTTCATCGTCCACTGAACTTTCTCCGTGCGAAATGTAGTCTGAGGTGTTTGCTTTCCAAGTGGAGTAGGTGCCCAGGCTACTCAAACCATACCAGAGAACACCACCGGGAGATGGACCACGGCACCTTCTATCGCTGGCTTGTATTTATAGCCTCAGCTGCACTCTCGCAATAGAAAGCCAGGCGCGCGCAATGCTCTTCAATGCGAATCTCACATCCATCGTGATTGTACCTGTTATCTGCATCATTTTGTAATTTGATCCTAATTTCTCTTGCACCCATGTGTAAAAGTCACAAAAATATTTGGCAAG
Organism: Blumeria hordei DH14; assembly: GCA_900239735.1. Classification (NCBI taxonomy): domain Eukaryota; kingdom Fungi; phylum Ascomycota; class Leotiomycetes; order Helotiales; family Erysiphaceae; genus Blumeria; species Blumeria hordei. The sequence goes on along the minus strand of OENG01000027.1, from coordinate 1,419,248 downwards.
TGCGTTGAGAATCGTTAGACTCCTGCGACAAATCACGTTCGATGGACTAGCACTGGAGTTGATAAACCAAGTAGAAAAGTGGCAAAAATGGTATTATTGCTAGAGCAAAGTGGTCCAACTCAGTGCGTTAGTAACATTGAGTTACCTTACTTTGATATAAGCAAGCAGGTACGTCTCATTCTATTGAAGTTCCTCCCTCGTTACCAAGTTAGAAATGATATGTTCCTGCACTTCCACAGATCTCGATTACTCGTGTGGATCGAGATACGTGTTTTAATGCCAGCCACGGCATTGAGAGCGGGTGTTGGATATAAGCCATCCGACACACGGCTCAGTTTGTCAGGATACACGTCTGCTGCCGGCTAATGCCTTGGCATGGTCTAACTGACGTCTGAAACTCCAACACTATCTGTAGAAACTGCTTCCCAGAGTTATGCGCCGCGATCTGATTCCTCCGCTGGGTGTAAATATCGGCGTGGGCGTCTACTTGGTGACTGATGGAGGCCAGAAAATAAACAATGACAGTTGTGGCCATGGAAATGAGGATGTAATAGGTAGTGCATGCAGACAAGATGAGTCTTAGGTAGGAGTCGACCTCGTTGGAAGTGAAAATTTGAAGTGGTGGAATATATCGAATCATTGCCTCGAGGGACAACTTCTTGGGTATTGCGAAATTTGTCTGAAGTTGGCTCTGGATGAATATTACACTCGCAGGTTCGTACAGGTGATCGTGGACAAATGGTCGTCCATTGTCCTCCAAATACGGGCCTCGGTAGTAGGGACAGGACGCCGCGTGACCGGTAGCGCACAGAACCTATATGGACCATGTCGTAATGTCGTGGTCGTGGTGTGAGCAACATCAACCTCAGCATGTCATCAACGACGACGAGTCCGCTCGCTTCATCAGTCGCCTCGCTGCGCGAAAGTCTTGCGCATCTCGAGAGCAGCATATCCATCCTCGCCCACGGCACCGCCGACTTCCCGCGCCTCGCCACCGTCCTTTCCAGTACTCGGGTGAGTGGCACTTTTGCGCCCACGCGCCTACCTGCGCGAGCTAACTCTCGGGCGTGCTATCGCCGCTGTAGCACTTTGAAGTGACGCCATCCACGAACCTCGCCGCAGCCCAGGCCGCGCTTGCTGCCGACCTCGCACCGGCCGTACAGCAGCTTGTTGCGCGCGCCGAGACGGCCCTGGCCAAGCGCGAGCGCCAGGTGCAGCAACTACAGGCCCGAAGTGAACTCCTTGCCGGCCGGCTGAACTGTGCGCGTGCAAGTAGTGCCGTGGCGCCAGCTTCACCTTCTGATGGGCGTGCTGCTGGGCTGGAGGAGAAGGAGGTGCGGCTTAGAGCACTGCGACAGAAAAAAGAGCGCTTGGCCTTTGCCGTTGAGAGATTAATGTTGCAGAGCCGTCAGCGCCAACGCCAGCTTCGTCTCAGCGTGGCCGCTACCTGAGCTATCGCCCTCTTCATCGAACCTTATGGTCTGTTGACTTCGGGTGCCGTCAACGCCCGAGAAACATTTACTAGAGGTAGCCATGCAACGCTTTACTCGTGCCATGCAGGAGGTGAAACGAGAATCTCACAATCTGTTTCGTTGGTCACTATCAATTAAAGGACCTCATTGACGTCTGTCGGGGATCATCTTACTCGTAAATGCCGAGGGAGTGAGGGAAATTTCATCTCGCAAACGATCTTGGGAAATTGCTCTGCATGGCTTCGGGATTGCCGATTACTATCCTATTCCTCTCTAAACAATAGATCTAGCAGGCCTGTTTACCCTGTAGAAGCCTAATTATTCCTACCAGTCCCTAAATTGCTTCGTCTCGGCTCGGTGAGTCTTCATAAAGCCACCCGTGATCAAATCTCTTGATTCGCTTAGATGAAAAGACGTGGAATCTCATCATCTGCCATTTCTCTCCCAACGCGTAACCTCAAACGTATTTAATCTATCAAGACTCAGCAGAACCTTCTTTTCACTTTGTAGCCATTCTTACCGATCAGTTCTGACCTGATTGATCTACCTATTATCGTTACCTCGATAAATGCAAGAGATGTCAACAATGAAGAGCTTTCAAAATCAACAACTTGGTTTGCAAGAGTGCATGCGATACCTGAAACACCGCCATTGTTGCAAGGTGCAGTGGTACACCATGTTGGACTATTTTGGAAAGGGGAGTAGAACGTGACAAATCATCGAAGGGTCGCTTCTGAAGAAGATTCTGGATAGCTTGGATACATTTCCTACTTGAGACGAGAGAGATAGAGAAAGAGACGTGTTTGTTGTACTACTTAAGTCAAATTATTATTACTATTATAGTTATTATTATTATTATTTCTTGTGCCAGGCTTTCACCCTCCATCCAGTGGACATGACACGTATGGAGGACATCTAGAATACAAGTTCCTCCATTTTCCAGCAAAGCCCATCCGGTGCCTGACTTTTCCTGCTACGTGCCTCACGCTTGTTACATCAGGTCGAATAGGTAGGAACGCATTCACCATGATCCTAAGACCATGCATTGAGGGAAAACCTTCGTGGGAAAACCTCAATAATTCCTCCTGTACTCTTTCACGACGAGCAGCCGTAGTCCCCCCTTAAACAGGCCGTGTAGGAATCCGCCCTACCACTTCTAGAAAGCACATCCAACACCCGACCAACTGTGCCAACAGCCTATTGAAAATCACATATCATTCTTCCCACATTCTCCCCTGCATTGTGCTCAACCCCCATTTGAGAGGGCTCAAATTCCGAAATCGAGAGCTCAAAACCGAGGCATCGGTGCCCCAGCTTTTGTCGTACATTGATCGTTGTGTGTGAGGCGTCTTAGTTCGTGCCGTCTTTGGAATGTGTCGAAAAGTTGAGAATGTTGATGTCGCGGTCGAGGTGCCTGTCTAAAATGAGGCCGAGCAAGTGCCCAGTCCTGCACGCAATGTTAGTAAGGTTGAAAGCGAAAGGAATTTTACCTTTGATTTTGGGAGGTTATTGGTGGGTCGTAAAGTCCTCCCAGTCAAACTCAATCGGGAAGTTGTTGAAAGACTGAATAGAAGAGACCCAAACTTTTGATCTATCGTGCCGTGAACGGAACCTAGCCCATGTGTCAACCGAAATCGACTGAGCCACGCTCGGCAAGCTGCCGTTGCTTTTGGCGTTGCACGTTTTGATTAGGCTCATAACCTTGGTTTTTACTATTATAGTTAATTCGTTATCAATTCATTTTATTGTCCTGTCTGAGTCTATGATTATGTAGGATTTGCAGGTCCTTTCTGCCTAAAGGCCAAGGATACCGATGCCAGTAGTATACCCCCTCCTATGCCTCCTACACAGCTCCCGTCAAACAGTACCACCCCTCACAAGTCCTCATTCGATCATACACTTAGAGGAGCACTTTGCCCTTCGTTATCCCCCCTCTCCAGCCAACGAAGCGATGGCCATTTGCGGGTGTATGGCAGCCGGGAAGAATCGCAAAAACCACTGGGTGCGGGGCTCTTCTCATACCGACATTGGGACTATATCTGAAGACATAGTGACCCTTCTGAAGCGTTCAAAGAGGCCGGCCAGCTGGGCGCTGAAGACTTGTATATAACTCGGGAAATTCACTCTATACCTTTCAAGCCCTCCTTCAACTCCTTCCAGAAGGTCGTGCTGAAATGTCAGAAAAGTCTTGACAGAGCGTAATTGCTGTATGGTAGCTTAGCCCAACTTCTTTTGTACCATCCAGGGCTCTAGGAAGTGCCGTTAACGCGTCGCCAATAGAAGTCCTCTTGGCTAAGTAGCTGAATCTTTGGTCTTGGCGCCCACAAACATTCCAAAGTCGAAAACCCCTCCAAAAACATCAGAACTATCATTCCCACAAGTGGTCTCTTTCTTTGCTCTTCAACGCCTCAGTCGCCTGTCCCTCTTCAAGATGTATAATCCCATTAGAGCAACATTTTCCCATAATCCAAGATTCCAACATTGTATATTTTGAATTAATTTCCTCCTTGCAGGTATACGTAGCGTCGTGAATTTGTATTGGGTGACGGTCGGTAACGGATGAAGCAAGCTCCTGTTTGCTTCTGGAGTAACGCCTTTATCAGTCGTTGAGGCGAGGTGATGTTTGGGGAGGTTAAGGTAGAGGATCTTCGTGAGAATGACAAGGCCGGCATTGATGAGAAGTAGCCGATTATAGATGTGTCTGTGTTTGCTTTCGACTTCGATTCAGATGCGACTCTTCTTGGCCATCACAGGTATGCAGAGCATACTGAGCAATTACACCGGCACCACTGGAAGGTGAAGAATTTGACTTTGCCGGCTAGAACAACGAAGAGTTACCTGTCAGCGTCAATCCAATCGTTGTGTGGGACGATGTACATTTGTACTTTTACCTCACTTTACCTGATCCGGCCCTGCCCCACTCATGCTAAAGCTCTAATGGGTCGCGATGGATGCCTTTCGGTTCTCACGTCACAAAGCAAACGAACAAGAAAATTGAAGAAAACATCTTCAAACGAAGAGGGGCAATGTGACTAACAGTTGCTCTATCGGTTGCATACTGAAATTGCCCAGCTCTACACATGGGATTATATGATCTGGAAACTACAACACACCCACTCTCCGGTAAAGTACAGTTTAACCGTTTTCCCAAGAAAATTGTTCTGATGGTAGTTACGTTATCCCTCTCATGACCCACTGCGCGTTCGCAAATGAAAAAGCGGCGCGTACATTATTCTTCGTTGTGAAACTCTTCCTCCAAAAAATTGGATCACTGCTTCTAGTAATAGACTTATCCCAAGCCTTGTCTCATGTATCTATTCATCCATCTCTTACACTAAACCTAAATATCTCTCTCACAAGATTCGCGCATGAAGATCATAAGGCTTCGCAGGCCTGTAATAGGTAACCGTTTTACGTCAGGGATCGACTATTTGAAAAGTGCGGTTATGTAAGTGAGGCTGTGCCACTTAGTTCTAGTAGATTTCGCGCGGCTTTGTTTAGAATCAGGCCTCGTTGGAAGGGAAGAATTGTCGTGATCATAAGTCTCGGATCCTTAACTCGTAAGCCAGGATTTTTTAAAAGCAAAATTAGACGGAAAGTCCATTCTAGAATTGCACATCACACTAAGGCTCGTGCAACAAATAGTCACTGGTTCGCACTGTAGAGGAGAGAGAACGACTCAAATATTCGGCGAGCCAAAGATTCCGCCTTATCATCCACGCTATAGTGCTCAATTATCTCCTTCTCAGGCTTGAAAGACTTTCGCTGACGCCTTTGTTACGACTTGGAATATAAATTCGGTTGGGATGGTGAACTTCAGTCATGAGAATTACAGATTCCCAATTCGATACATAATGCGTCATACGACGGTGGAGTGTCAAGGAGACCGACAAATTTTTAATCAAAAGAACCGAATCCAAGGCGTCGGAGTCGCCGTTCTGCATATCGCGTGTCGTTTCTGCGCATGGACTTCGGAGATGCCGTGACGGGCTAAGTGACCGGGCACTGATGTGTCTTAAGAGGCCCCTCTAGGATCATCATCTCGCGAATGGCCCACATTACAATCCTCGGCCGAATGAAGCAGGGTATATCTTCACATAGAAAACCTTACATAACATCCCAACTCATCTAGCAGCCTCGCAACTCCACAGACCAGTCTCTCGCCATCCCTTCACACCTCGGTGCATTAATACGAATATCGTCAAGGAACACCGATAGGTCATCTCGCATGCTTTCTTTAGTTTTATTTCCCACAGCGGTCGTCATGGGTACGAGAGTGATTAGGCCTTTGATCTTCTAAAGTATAGGTCCAGCCTTCCAGATATTCACGGTCTCGCCGTCAAGGATCGAAAGGAAGTCCATAATTATTCGGAAAGCTCGATCCTTTTATTGTATAGTCTCCCACTGCAGCAAGATGCAGCGACCGTGCCTGCCCAAGAAAATTGCATGGAGTAAATAAACTTCTGATTTCTATCAAGCTGTAACCTGCAACCTGCAGGCTTCGTGCATCCTTACTATTATTGCTCAAACTAAGCAGAGAGTCGTAGAAAGACTTATTGCCAAGGCAGCTTGAGAATGAGGCGGTTCCTTCAAGCAGGAGCACCAAATTCAACTAATTAGCTTCAATTTTGTCGCCTGACAAGGACTTCGCAGCAGCTACTACGGATGTGAAGCCTGCTGCAACCGTATGCTGACCCTCAGTCTACAATGATCTCTTCGCCCTTGATTTTATTGGGCCTCTAGTCACAGCAACATGGTGGTATATTCCGCCCACCCTTCAAGATTATAGCAGAAAATATTATACGTAAAAACAGCCACATATATTTTATCAAACAGCCAAATTCAATGTCGAGACTTTGATATAAAAAGAGATGATCAATAAAATGTCTGCCTAGCCGAGACCAGATGGTAGCTCGTAAGATGATTCGGTCTTGCCTATCCCTATAAGCATGAAGACTCCCCTTTCGTCCCAGATCTCCAAGTCCTTGTAAACTATTATCAAACCCTTTCCTTTATTCTGTCACCTCACACCAATACTTTGCGTTCAAATTGATGACAAAGATATTCTCAGCAAGTTAAAACTCAATCAAGAGCAGTTATAGGTTCTCAACTACAACATGCCAAGGGATACAATTTCTTTTTTCGGGCTTGTAGCTTTCATTCTCCTTCTAGCTACATCCCGTGCAAGTGATATTTATCCGCCAGGGGGATCTTTGTCTAAACTTGCAAAGTCTTTGCAAATCCGCAACAAAGCGAGCGAACTTCAAGCAATAATTAGCGTGGAAGGCTATACTCTGGTAAATTTTTCCCTCGATAAAACATTCGACGAATACAATTTAAAACTGAATGGAACAATTGAGGTACGTGCCATCCACTTCAACTGTAACTTTCTCCAGCAGCAGAAACTAAGCAGCCTAGACTGCAGGCTATTCTGGCCTACTTGAAGCAAAATCATCCAAATATTAGCATAATTCCGACAATTCCACCGAGAGTTCCGGATTTGGTAAGGAGACCATTAAAATCCCGATGCACCGTTTCCTCCTACTGACTTCACCAATAAAACTAGCACGAAGAGCCAAAAATTAACACAACCTGTTGTCCAGTTCCCGGCCAGAATTTTGCGACATGGGCCGGTCCACGAGCGACGTGGAATGGTGCACGCTATTTGAGTAGCATTAATGGTACTGCGAGTCTTCCCGCTCATAGCTGCGCTCGTGTCAGCTGCTCATATGGATCCGGCATCTTTACATGTAATGGGGTGGGTAGATCATCCCCCTTCAGCCTCTTTCCAAGACGACCAGTCTTTAACGAATTATTGATTTAGGGAGACGAGACGCTTAATCCAATGTTCAGCAGGGTAACGAATCTCACTTCCTCTGTGCTCAAACATTGTGTCATTCGTCCGGGTGAAAATAATGCAAGAGTATGTGGGCAAGCCTTTGATGACTCAAGTCATTTGAGCGTCGTCATTCAAGGTGATTACTGTTGAGAAGTGAGGATAACGAGTCCGATAATTGCATTATATGAAATTTTAGAGGATTGACAGTATTCGCTGATATAACAGAGCTTCGGCGTGATTATTTGATTTTTGTTTTGAGGAATTACTACCAAGTCTAGAGTGATGTATTCTATTTTTCACAGGTTTTTTATGATTTTGAATTTGCCCCTTTTATTTATGTGTATGTAGTTACCTATTTATTTAAAACAACGAACATCGTGCCCAAGCAAAGCATGTGAGCTCTTCACGTGCCAGTCAGCTCAGTCTCCATAGAACAACTCGACGCCTTCTTTATCGTTTTGGATAGCAAAATCGCAGTGGAAAAGCACTTTTCACGTCTTTTTTGGCTTGGGATGAATGGCAGGTTGGCCTTGACCAATTTATTACTTGTTCGGCTTGGTTCAAAGTGTCTGCAAGTCGGGTCGTATCTATAGACTGATGTGGCCAACACGAGACCCTATGGTTGTGTTGTGAGCTATCTAAAGGGACGAGAATCACCGACGCTGCACGCAAAGGCTGCCACAAAATAATCTATATTTGTCTGTGAGAGAAGAGGTTCTGTCTGATTGTACTAACACGGAGCGTATAATGATGACCCGCTTATATAAGCTCATACTTAGCGCCGTGCCTTGTGCCACAGGCAGACATATTTGTCGAATCCCAACTAGATGCAAGGCTGGGCCCGTTGGTCAGGCCAGTTACTACTGCTGGGTAAAACCCATAACAAGCTGGCAGGACGTCAAATACAGAACACTACCCGAAGTGTCACCGAGCCCGGCTCATTGGACTCCAACACCCTTCCACAGGAATTCTATGGGTTTCATACTCAAAGGATGGCGCCTTTAGCGTCAGAGAGCGGGTAAAAAGAGCTCTACTTTCCGACGAATTCCAGCGACGCCACTAAACAATACTGTCGAACCTTTAACAGCTGCGATGCCCTACTACCTCATCTTACACTGTCCTAGTCTGCGAGGACCTCTTCCCTCGTAAATCATGTAACCATATATCTTCATGGATCATTGCGGCAAAGCGTAGGATCATACTCCATGCAGAGTTCGAGGCGAAAACACAACGCGTCGTTGGACGAACTTCTAAAACGAGGAGGCAGGATTCATGAGATCCGGCTAGTTTTACAAGGTGATGTGTAGTCGATTGTGCGGAATTGGGCCAACGTTTTATTTGGTTATTTTATGTATATAAATACTCGGCGTGGAGGAGTATTCCTCTTCACGCAACGTCTTTTGTTTACACTTACACCTTACACCCATAAACATATCTCTTCTTTCGGGAGACCGCTGGCCTCGTACCAACATCGTTTCGAACTCAATATCCTCTAGCGCCTTTAGTGCGCATTCTACCTCCTGCTATTACCATATTTCATCACCATGGAATGAATCATTCTCCCAAAGACCCCACAACTCGTGCCCCAACGGAACATTGATAATACAACTCCCTGAGATGTATCCTCTACTAGATTAGCCCTGGGTGACTCAGTGGAAGAGTCAGCTTCTCTGTGATATAAATGTATGGTGAGGTGCTAGATTGTATGTTCTAGGCCTCACAGATTTGAATTTGAAATCTTTTACGTGGCAGGACGGATGGGCTCTGAGAGCTCATTGCTACCTACATGACCGGCATCAAAGCCAAAAGGGACACAAAAAGGTGTCCTGCGTCGCATCTATATCTTCCAAACACATCTCCTATCGAGTCAGAAACAAACTCAGCATGCGCACCTCCCACCCTGTTCATTCTTCGGCAGACTGTAACATCTGCTTATGGTCAGGAATTGGATGGACTTTTGCCATCTATTCTCCCAAATCATCTCCCTGGCCCCAGGCGGCGCCCTATTCTCGCAGCCTCTCCAACGTTGCAAAGCAGGTCGGCACTCTGAAAAATGCCAGGCCCTTTCCTCTTGGTCGCGAACGCATCTCAGATGTTCATGTTCGGGGTTGAACGTCGATGGTAGTCGGCGTAGTCCCCGTGGCCTATTCTTGCTGCAATAAGACGATGATACGCCCATCTTGGTAGAGGCAGTTCCGGCGGCCGTATGCAGCGCATGAAGAGTTCCACATCTTTGTATCGTTTGGGCCGATACTTCTACCACCACTCATCCACGAGCTCTTGGACGCGCTGATTAACCCACCTCTCTAATGCCGCAAAGGTCAGGTTATTTTCTTCTCTACTGGGCGCAGCTGAGGTTAGTCACCGGTTATTGGGAGCTCCCAAGGCTGATTTGGCCAGCTTATCGGCCTCTTCATTGCCTTGGATCCCCACATGACCAGGTATCCAGCGTATCTCTACACGCTTATCTTGTGTCTCAGCATTGAAAGCTTGTCCACTACTGCCTGCGAGGAACTAGATCTTCTCCTTTCGAGCGCCAAAGCAGCCACTTGATTGTCCAGATGAATGCAAATCGACACATCTTCGCCAACTGCCATTGCAGCCTCCAAGGCTTTCTTGGCGCCTACAATTTCCGCGTTGAATACCTCTGCTCCACGAAGTGGCACGGAACCACTTCCAGCTAGCTAGTCTCCTTGGTATACTCCCAGGCCTCACCCATTGATTTGATTTGATTAAATTTAACGTCGTGCCTGTCCACAGCTCGTGACATTTGTCACGACCTTGACGGCCCAGTGTTGCGGTTCCAGTACAAAATTCATGGTTCTCCCCATAACTAGAATAATATGGGCTCTTCGATAATTGCCTTGAAGATTCTCGATACACCTGTCATCCTTATGAACCTTCAGACTGCTTCCAGAATGTTCATTGAGAAGATTCTAAGCTCCGTGTAATTCGAGATCCTTCCCGAAGATTCCTTTGGTGCTATTGCCTGAGCTAGCCAGCGTAGACTACAGGAACCCTTAGGCTTAACAGCAGTTACAACCGGTCCATACAAAACCTAGAAATTAAATAGAGTCCGACCAGCTGTCCGCCAATCTGGCCCTACAGTAATTGGCGGAGATTTCAATGCCGTTCACATCGACTGGCAGCCAGTGGCTACTAGGCTACACGGCGACGGCCAGGTGCTCACCGAGTGGATGTTCCAGCACGGCATGGACCTATCTTCCACACCGGGCGTCCCGACCTACGATCTCGGAAACACGCTCGACCTAGTTTGGTCTAACGTTGGCGCACTTGCAGATATCTCGATAGAGCTTCATTCGACATCGGACCACAGAACCTTGGCAGGTGACGTCCCCCGACCGAACTCAAAGGCTAGAGCTGCCATTAAAACTGGCCAACTATTACGAGTGACAGACGACGCCCTCGAAGACTTTGCCAAGGTGCTTGATAGATGGGCTCATGGAATAGGAATACAGCCTATGGTCTCAACAAGTGCGGTTGACAGCCTTGCGGATAAACTGGTTCAAACCATCAGTGATGCTATCAGGGCTACCGGAAGACGCGGGAGTGCGAAGATGGGCAGGACGGCACCATGGTGGACGTTGGAGTGAATACAGGCCAAACGCGAATACAGGATATTCAGGGACGAAGAGAGCAGAAAGGTTTTCCGTCGCATAGTCAAAAGTGCGAAACGTCAATACTGGCGGCGAAAGTTCTCCGAAGTCATAACCGACGTTGACATATATCGGATGGCATGCTAGGCAAAGCCGCAACATACATCTGCTGCTCCACCACCCCATACTCCCGATAGGTTTGTCTCGGGCCCAGGAAAGCGAGTACTTCTGTTGCGCCATCTTCTTCTCGGCCGGTTCGCCAGCCAAAAAGACGTCGATACCGAGCATCTCGAGTCAGGACGCGGAAACCTTTCATGGGTTCCGAGCGTCACAGACAAAGAAGCCAAGTGGGTCACAACAGCCTGCCAAAATAAAGCCCCCGGAGCAGACGCAATTTGTGTCCGTCTTCTTTGGACAGCTTGGCCGACAATTGGTCACGCGATGAGAGTATTCTTTGAGGGCTCACGTCGACTGAACCACTTCCCAAAGGCATTTAAGCTGGCCGAAGTGATTCTCCTCCCCAAACCTGGCTGTAATCTCAGCACAGCTAAAGAATGGAGGCCCATCGCACTACTCTCCTCCCTCGGCAAAGGTCTTGAGAGACTAGTTGCAAGGTGCATGACATTTGCCGCCATTACTTACAAGGCTGTGCCGTAGCAGCTCTTTGGAGCACTGTCTGGTAGATCTGCTAAAGACCTGATCTCATGCGTTATCCACGATGTGGAACATGCTATGAAAAAGCAGAAGAAAGCAGTCCTTGTCACTCGAGACGTACAAGGGGCATTTGACGCTGTACTCCACAAACGGCTGCTGCAAAGGATGCACAAAATTGGTTGGCCGAAACTAGCCATAACTTGGATAAAGTCTTTCCTGCAACAACGATCCGCCCGCGTAAGACACGAAGACAGAGTAGCAGACCCGGTATTCCTAGAATGCGGATTTCCACAAGGATCGCCTTTATCCCCCATTCTCTTCCTTTTCTACATGGCCGAAGTCGTGGGAGGCAGTAGTCGGAGATTTGGCTATGCAGATGATGTTGCCATCCTCGGCATAGGTTCGACGCCAACCGAAGCCGCAGTAGCTGTCCAGCGAGAAGTCAATGCAGTCCTAGGGTGGGTTGCTAATGCTGTTTCTTTCGACCCAGATACGGCTGAAGTAGTCTACTTCGTCGGCCCCAGATCCAGGGGACACGATCTTCCGGCCACAAGGGTAGGCACTCGCAATGTACAAGCATCCGACGACATCCGATGGATCGGAGTACACCTTGATCGAGGTCTGACCTTCGAAAGCCACGTCGTAAAGTGGGCTAGTAAAGCAATGCGGCTAGTGCAACACTTCCGACGGCTCACTCAGTGCACCCAGGGACCAAGGCCCGACTAACTAACCACAGTCATCTGCACGGTAGTTCTACCAATTGCGTTGCACGTAGCGGAATTTTGGTGCCCGGGGCCTACCAGGGAAACATATCGGGGTGTCGCGCGAAATTCTGATAAGAGACAGTGCAAAGTAATCGACCTAACTTCTGCCTTTGGAATCCGAGTGGCTCTACCAACCTGGCGCACCATGCCCATCACATCTCTGAGAAGAGAGACTGGCATCCCGCCAGCACACATTCTGCTCGAGGAACGCAGGCTCAAGACTGCCGCACGAATCCAAAGACTGAATGATTACCACCCGCTCCGACTTCAGGCCATGGAAAGCACCGATAGCGCTCGCCACCGACTCGGACTAAAGATATGTAACCAAAGCAGACTTGGTCTTGATAGAGTACATGATTCAAGAGTCCAAAGGATGTACCGACTTCTGCAGAGGCCGAACTTCCTCCACCACTCCGACCCGTAGTACCTCCCCAGCCGAACATCTGTTGGACAAGCAAGAAAGAAGCGGCAAAGTTTATAAGAGAGTGGCTACCTAATCTCTGTTGGAAAACCGGTATGGGTTCGATGAGTAAGGCGGCTCAAAGAATATGGGCGCGATTTTATGAATAGAATAATAATGATATGAATCGGGAGAATATGTGATAAACTGTGGAGAAATAAAAAGATGGTTTGAATAAATTGAATTAATTAGATTATCTGTCTTAGTGATTCCTAGACAGCTTATATACATGTAATCTTGATAGACCAAATCCAGACTAGATACCATCCATCACTCGTTCCATACTCTAACAATGACAATGAAACGCACGACAGTATACAACATGAGTATGGGGTCAGGGTCGGTGGATGAAAGCCTACACGTGTATCAGACCATACCATGCACTAGTCGAGTCTCAAGCATCAAACATGCTCAGTAAGGGAGATATCAATCATCTAGGTCGTGAGTCATGTGTGAGAATCTTAGTTGTTCCAATCATGGGAAACTTCAGACACATAGAGTCTGAATTTCCAACGATCTCTAACCCGACTGCTTCTGTGTTTACAGTAATGGTTTTGTGGCGTCCATCGATAGAGTATCATGGGCCCTTGCGACCTTTATCAGTGGCACAGGCATGGTTATTGAGCAAAGCGGCCCCGGAAAAATTACGAATGCGGAGGTCTACGACGCGGAGCTTCATGGAGCTTTGGCTGCTCTCGAAGCAATCACCACCAGGAAGCGAGATCAAGGCCGCAGCGCCATCTATTTCCTGCTCGACAATTCCGCGGCTATCCAGGCTTTACTGACGGGAACAACGGGCTCATCATCCTGGCGGATCCAAAAGTTCATCAAAATGGCCGCAAGACCAGCCGCTCCTGGAAAAATAGGATGGATCCCGGGCCACAAAGGGCTGGTAGAAGATGGAATTGCTGATGAACTCGCTCGAAGAGAGCTTGAATCGGTGGACAACTCCAGGACATCATACGGCGTGATGACCCTCGCCTCATCTGGACGGAAAGCTCGCGAACTGGCCAGGCAAATGTTAACGGACTGGTGGCATTCAAACCACCCTAAACATTACGCCGACCTTGAACTCGAGATGCGCCGCAAGTAACGGCCAAAGCTCGCGCTACCGAGAGCGGTCTATGCCTGCTTGATCGCTGCTCGAACTGAACATGAGGACTTGGCGGTATATCACCTCCGCTTCAACCATACTACCACCACACTTCACTGCGGGTGCGGGAAGGAAAAATCAATTGGTCACCTTGTCTAGTGTCGTAAAGCACTGGCAACATAGCGGCTGAAAAGCGGAAAGCGAAGGGCGCCGGCTCTGGAGATGATGCTCGGATCAAGTGGATGGCAGCTGTTCAAAGACTACGTCCAGTAGAGCTGGATATACGTGGAGGCCAGTCGGGGAATGGAAGGGATACCTGTGACTCGGGAGTCATAGATCAAAGCCTGGGTGGTTTGGCATGGAAAGAGGGATTGGACTCGAGGCTCAGGCGCGTGGCGGCTGAGGCGGAACGATGGAAGGGAGATTGTCAAAGTCTTTCTTTTGTAATGCGGGAAATCTTGTGGATGTTTTCGTTTGTTTTCATTCTGCGCTGCTGAACTCGTCATGATTCAACACGTAGATGCGTTTTTGCATGGTTCCGCTCATTTCGATGGGACGAGGCACTTGTGCTTTGCGGTAGTTACCCTGGTCCAGCCCGGCCCCACCCGTGCTCAAGCCCCAGTAGGAGTGCGACGGGAGTCACTTTACCTAGCGCGTTAATGAGCAAAAAACAGCTGTCCGCCGCTCTGCTTTCCAATTTAAATGTAGCAAATTTCCCTCTACCAGAAACTTAACTTTTTCTGTACAAGTAGTTTTAAATGATACCCGCAGAAAAAGAAAATAAGGATAAATCCTTTCATCTATCATTAATCCCACACTAGATGGTGAAACTCCACTTGAAAATATCCAATGGGCTCTTTGCATTTCTTCATAGAACTTTGTCAGCTCGACCCATTTTCCGAAGGCGGGGACACCTTTAGGCGTACCAAGTACCCATTTGATGCCGGGGCAAGGATGACGAGGTCTATCGCGAAGACAGGCATGGTTTCTTCCTACATTGTAGAAGAAGGAGTGATCTGGGCTTTTTTCTTCGCCACAGGAGCAAGTCATTAGGGCATCTTCGTGTGCGAAACGTCTATGATAAAGGGCAAAATCTCCGCGTCCGGAGCGAGCTGCAATAAGCGCTCCAAATGTCCGTTGATTTAAGCTTTTCAGTTCTGGGGCTATTCCTGAGCTAGGACCGATTCCGAGTTCTTTATATCTAGATGAGGTCTCTCTTTCCCAGAAAGCGTTGGTGGAGGCTTCGAAGAGCCGCTTCTTGGCTGTCTAAGTGGACCGTTACGTTGGTTGCATAAAATGCCATAGGATTGCGAATGGCAGCCGCTAGCCCCTCCGTTGCTCCAGCAATTCTGCATCATAAACTTCTGCTGAGATGCCTAGAGGTATGGTTCCAGAGACTATCTCGTGGGACGCGCCACGTCGTATCGAGTATCCTGCTCCTGCTCGGTTCTCAATTAACGCACCATGGGAAAAAACAAAGAGGTCCAACATTGATTGCAGATCATACCAACCGGAGAAGGCATCGACTCCAGCATTGCGACCAACTGCCCCGATCTTTTACAAAGATGTATCCCAGTTAATTTTCTAGGGTAGGGTAATAGTATCTTTTGATAGTTCTGGAGAAATTCTTTCTCAGATCCAAAGTATTCTTGCAGCGTTCCATCGTCTGCGAAGAGGGTGCCTAGGATCTGCCGAGGCTATGCGGACGGCTAGGCGATCGTGAAAACGTTCAAACTAGGCTCGTGCAGGACCCCAGCCTGTTTCCCGAAAAAGTACAGCAACTGGCGTCGTTCGGAATACCGGAAGAGCTGCTCGGGCTGCATCTTTCATCCTTTATTGTATACTAAGAACCAGCCCTTTTGAGGTTCATTTGAAATACCAAGTCTTAGCCCCGTAGAGTAAGGTCATAAAAGCTGCTCCTTGAAGTGCTTGTCTCAAGAGAAGAGGGCTTATTCCTCGACTTATCCTTGAGAGGCTTCTCATATGACTCGTGATAGCTAAGGTTCTACCGCATGATTGTCTTACGTGTTCTCCAAATCGAAGGCCTCGGTCAAAGATGACCCCAAGCTAGCGTGTGTGGTCGTTTGGAGTGACCTCTACTTGATTAGCATATACACTGGGCTCTGCTGGGAATCAATGCTTCTGATGAAGGTGTTGCAGCCCAGTCTTAGGAAGTTCCAAAGTAGTCCCGCTAGTCAGACCCCATGCTATAGTGCTATCCAATTTTTCCTGGAGTTGACGTGCATATTCGACTATGGAAGGTGCGGATGCGAGAAGAGCAATGTCATCAGCATAACCAAAGCGACCGGTAGAAAAACGAAGTACCTTTTTCATATCCTGAAGAAATAGAATTGGGGGCACGGGTGAGCCCTGTAGGAAACTATAATGAGTTCGAAAGGGCGGAGAGGAGGTATCTTCAATATAGATAATGCGTTCTCACTACTCCATGAATTATGTTACCCAGAGAACCACGTTCAATGGCCAACCTTGGCTTCGAAGACTGAGTCAGAATTGACCTATTTGGATACCATTAATTGCCCCTTGAACATTAACAGCCACAGTACTAGCTACTATCTCTTTCATCTATTTTTCTTGAATATCGCAAGCGAGAGATGTGGTAAGGTCAAAAGTAGAGAGAAGAAAAATGGCACTGCATTGTTTCTTAGCGAGTACCCAATATTTCAGAGCTATAATTGCGAGCTACTAATCGCTCAAGTCCTTAATTTTGGCATGAAAGTAAGAAGATTAGTCAACGGGACTTCGATAGGGTGAGATCTCGGCTTTCTTATTTTTAAATAATAATCACCGTAAATTGTTTGAAGGCTATCAGGTGTACTTCTAGCTTCTCACACTGGCGAAAGAGAGCTGACACCCTATTACCATTCATTGGCCATGCTTGACGGAGAGAATTCGGATTTATTTCGACAGCTCCTTGATTTGTAGAGGAGACCTGACAGCATGTACGAAATGTTACCTCTCCGATGATTGGAAGCCATGGGAGAACTATCCTTGCAACATTTGTTGCGTTCACAGGAATGTCGTTTTGAAGAGAAAGTCTACTTCGTAGGTTCTGTCGAAAAGTCTGAGCCTTTGCTTAGAAAGTAGCTATACGGCCATGAGGTCCGGTGAGAGTTAGTATATGGCTAGCTGTTTGTTTCTTGTGCCGCTTGATAATTTTATATGCCTCTTTGAGACTCGCTACCTGGTCAATCTTGTTACACCAGTAATCTCGCCTAGCTTTCTTGTCAGTTTTGGCAAATTCGTGGCGTTCTTTAAAAGCATCTGAGCCTTGTCAACGTGTTCGACAAAAGTTGCGGTGAGCTTCTACGCCAACCCCAGTCTACCAACGACGTCTGCTACCTTATCATCTGAATCATAGGCAAGCTGACCACAAGGCTCCTGAAGTGGCTACTGTAAGAAAAGCGGCTTCATAGATGACATTAGATAGTTGGTGACTTTTGAGCCTGTCCCTAAAGACACTGTTGAATGCAGGCCAGTCGGCGGCAGGTTATCAAAGTTATTCAGGGTTAGATACCTCGAGACCTCAATCTAGATTCAGAAAAACAGTGAGATATGGGCCGAGCCGACGTCGATATCATATTTAATTTCACAGGTAGATTTGAGGCCCCCTTTCACCAGACATGGGTCGAGTACAGAGCTAGTATTACGAGTAATTACTCCTTAATTATTCAGAAGGTACCCCTTTTCCGTAGCCCACGCTATTAAAGAGTCTTTACTAGTATCATTTCGTGCTGCAAGGTCCTAAAGCGAACGACGAATATTAAAATCTCCTGAGCGGATATCTGGGGACGCAGTAAGAGATAGTTGAGTAGTAAGTTCTGGTCCTGCTTGCACAGTACTAATTGGGGTGTTATAGAGGTTGAAAGTTTTAACTGCGCGTTTGCTCTTCCGTCGGATACAGACTTGGAGCAAATCTCGAGAGCGGATAGCTGGCTAGAAAGGTGATATTCAAACACTTTTGCAAATATTTGGAATAACACGTGGTCCCACAGCCCAGTTGAGAATGGAAGTAAAGGTGACGAAACTTGGATGCATTGTAGTAGCTTTACGGGTGTATTCGGAGAAGATCCGCAGTTCCCGGGTTAGCTTTATATCTACTCCTAGTTGAGAAGTAAAGTTGACGGCTGCATCCTAAGCAGGCTCACGCTTTCCAAAATTTACTTGTGATTCGTAGAGGCCTGTAGATTTCCGCTCAATATAGTCATTTAGCTATCACATATGACCAATTTTATGTCTATATGTCACAAGACTAAAATAATTTCTGAGACACTCATGCCCTTGGTATCAGCCGTAAGTGCCACTGAGATATGTATGCTTAACCAGTGTAGTCAATCATCTTCTGTGGATACCTACCAAAATAATATTCAACCCCGTTACCATCCTAGCTCACCATCACCTTAAGGAGTATGAGAGGATCTTGCTGGTTTCAAACCAGCGATTTCCAGTTTCAAGTAGGATAGGCGCTCAATTTATCCAGGCAATATTTTGGGAACTAACCCGGATGATTTTTGACTACATTGTTCAGCCACGACTACTTTCACAGTGTCGGTTTCGCTGTCATGTCAGAGGTCATGGAGCCTACAGTCTTCTTCAATGCTAAAATTCTTTTTAGATACTAAATATTCACATCTTTCGAGATTCTATCCATCTTTGACGTACTTTCCCATCTCTTTAAAGTCTACCCTATAGATCAGACTCGCTCGATTTATCTGTCACATTTTATTCCATCCTGCGGGTTTTCGTATCCTCGTGCGCGTATATTTACGAGGCAGCTAAAGCCAGAAATGGAGACGACGAAAGGGCTGGTCTGAAACTAGATTGTACTAGGTCGTACTTTTAAACTCGACATGGCTTTGATCGGAATCGATCTTATTGAGAGTGAAATATTAATGTGATTATAGGCCTTGAATCATCAACTCTTGGGCAAAAATCTTAGGTAATACGAGATTTGTATGAACTTTGCCCAAAGAAAATATTGCGCTCCAGGGTTTTCAGTCAACTCCACGGATACGTGTTCATTGTTCGTCCTCATTTTATTCAGAGTAGATGTGTTTCTTGGTGCAACTATGATTATGTTTACGAAAAGAATACTTGAGATGGGATAGACAAATCTAGATGCAAAAGGACTTCCACTCAGGAGGTTGAAGCACTGCTATAGCATGGTAAATCCTGACACTGTGTGACCATATGGCAAGTCTCAGACCTGGGTGTATGTTGAGCAGAGAGGTTTATACAAGATTGTGACCGTCAGGCAAAGATCAGAACGCTTAGCAAAGAGAGTGGAAAGATATATGAGTTTGTGAATCAATTGAACTGGGATTTTGAATACTAACTCTCTTACACAGAGAGCTGTATAATTTATCTCATGTAATCGACACTTTAGTGCTTCATTTTGATGTCAAAGCGTAAAACTAACACCTCACAATTGGTGTTTTATTATCATTATTATAATTATCAGTTTATGCCCCTACTGAGTCTTATACTATGAAGGACTTACATTTCGTGTAGATCTGCCGGCAAGTCGAGTTCCACACCTGGAGGGCAAGACTGAACCCCTATACGTGATATCCTCTACGAACCTGGGAGTGAAATATTCTCCCAGAGCCGAGTTCAGTCAAATTTCACTATACCAAACAAGTTGGCACATAAAGCTATGATTCAAGATATTCAGCCATGTCAATTTTTCACTCCCAACGAGATCGGTACCCGCTAAAATCTTATCAAGTTTACAAGTACGACTTAGTACATCCTCGCTCAATGACCACAACTCTCATCAACTATTCTCTGGCCTCAGTTCGTCACCAAATACACGCCCACGCCTATATTTATACCCGACGGAGGAAGCAAAGCGTGTAACACAAATCTGGGGGACGATTCTTTTGGACGGACGTGAGAGAAATCAGGACAAGTTCACAAGATGACACATGATGGATACAATCTCGACGGGCGTTCAAAACTGAATTTTACGAATTAAACATTGTTCACGCCGAGACTTTGATTGAGAAAGTGTAGCCGATAATATAAACACAAGTCAACGATGGAAGGTGCCGTGGTCCGCCTCTTAGTAGTGTTCTCCGGTATGGATTGAGTAGCCTGGGCACCTACTCCACTTGGGAAAGAGGCACCTCAGACTACATTTTGCGCGGAGAAAGGTTAATGGATGGAGGCATGTCTGAATAGCTCAGGGTTCTTGAGACGTTCTCCTGGGTGGGTATTCACGTATGAGGGTTGACTTGGGGTGAAGAAAAAACCGCAATAACTTCGCAGTGGTACTTGCAAATAAAATCCAAGGCATGAGTCCTCTTCGCGTATATTCAATAATCTTCTCTATACTTTTCTCCGACATTGTGTCACAGCTAGATAGCTGCATACGCAATTAAAATCTGATGCAAAAAATGGTTCTCCCCCCAGTGGTGCCGTGTAATTGCCCAGAATACTCTATATATCTAGGATAACCAAAAAAACTCAACCGAATCGATGTCGAAAGCAACCTCAAGCATATCTATAATAAACGACTTCTCGACGAATTTTGGACCTGACATTCTCACGCGAGTCCTCTGCCTCAACCTTCCTACACCACCTCGCCTTCACTTCTAATGAGAGCATTACTTCAATTGCAATCGGGAATTAGCCTCATCGGAAATCGGGCATCTCCCACTTTGAAATTACGGTGCTATGTAGACCGGCGAGGGGTAAAAAGTCCTAATATACAAAGCTCAAACCTTGGTCTATGGGGAAAAGTTGCTCTGGTGGGTCTATATAACTTGATGGAGGATAGAAGACTGAGGTGTGGAATTAGAGAAAGAAGAGATCTATCGCGGGCATTCTAGGTCTGACATTTTCGAGATGTTTTCGACGTTGGAACGTCTATTGGCGCCAAGACCGAGATTACGGATAATTGGCCAGGAGGACTTCTCTTGTCAATGAGTCAACGGCACTACCCAGGACCCCGGACGGCACAGAGGAAGTTGGGCCAAGCCCACTCTTAGCAATTATACTGTCAAGGCTTTCCCGACATTTTATCAAGACCTTCTAAAAGGACTAGAAGACAAGAGAGACAGATAGTAAATTTCCAGAGATACCACAAGTCTGTAGCGCCCAGCTGGCCTGTCTCGAAAGCTTCAGAAAGTTCACTATGTCCTCGGATTTAGTCCTAATGTCGGTATTAGAAAGGCTGCGCACCTAGTGGTTTTTGAGATTTTCCCCGGCTGCGATACATTTGAAAAAGACATCGTTTTTTGAGGTGGAAATGAGAGATAATTAATGGGAAAGGGCTTAAGTTTTATGTTGGAACAGGAGGGCGATTCTCAGCACCTATCAGTGGTGTCCCCTACCAAACTCCAGCTCTTACTCTAGAGTCCGCAGAGCCGAGATTGAGTATCAAAGTCCTCACTTCTATGAGGATTCCCAATCGCTTTCGCGGTCTGTATCGTCTTCATCCCTCAACACATCCCCCTATCACCATTATCATGAAGCTACCCACGATCAGATCAGATGATAGGGTGTCGAATTCCTACTTATCATCTGCACACAACTCTGAGTCACAGAGAAGACATCCGATGATTTTCTGGAGCGTAACCAGCACCCGAGACGGAGATGGTGGACTGGATCAAGTCGGCCTCTAATGTTACAAAGAACGGAGATATAGATGAATATGCGCACATCGTGTGGTCCCAATGTCTAGGCCTCGCCTAGCTGGGGCTGCAGGTTTTTTGACACTTTTTCCCGCGCACGTAGTTTCCATTGCTACCATTTTTTAATTTTTTTTGGATAGAAGGACCCGTGGAAAAGGTGGCCGAATTCCACGGGTGGATTACCAAGCTGAATGGCTATTCATCACGGGAAATATATCAATGATCTTTCGAGTAACAAAAGAGGCTAGGAGCACTTTACAAGATGTGGCCTGGGTCAGAGAGGAGCTCAATGTGCTAGATAGTCTGAGACTCAAGTAGTTCAATAAACACATATCTCTCTCTTATGTTGTAACAGTAGTCATGTGCACTCTAATAGTGAGTGTGATATGTATTAAACATTTGTAATATTAGTGCAACTTTCGTGATATTCTCTTGGCATTCTCATATGACACCAAAAGGGTCAGAACAACGAATAGAATAATTATATTTGAATATTATTGTATCATTATATTGAAAACATTATATTGCCTGTTGTCTAAGCGCGTATACCGTATTGTACCAACAGTTTATGATCGAATGAGGACTTGTGAGAGGTAGTACTGTTTGAAGGGAGCTCTACGGGAGGTCTAGGAGGGGATTTGTTGATAGGATAGGTATCTTTGGCCTATAGGTTGATAGGATATTGAGTGAATTAATTGATAGCTAGATAGCTTTCAAAAATGCGCATCATAATGGAGATCTTATTTTGGTAACTAATGAGGATTGCAGTAAAGTAGAAGGTCTGGACCAGCCCAGTAGGAGCCCTATATGCTAGATAATCATTGACTCGAGTTACACAACCAACCAACCAACTAGGTCTCTTTGTAACTAGTCTCTGCAAGTGTTATTCCATGAGCGAATGAAGAAATCAGCCGCAAGTTATCGCTATTCTGCTTGCCTCTTATTGGTGCGGCGTGCTACATTACGTCTACAGAAATAAGAATTATAGAGTAATCAATGCATTGATAAGATGATCATGATAAGTCCCGCATATCTCCTTTTCGCCGAAAAAATTGTCCATTAGTCCCTGCCATCTGGCAAACTTTTCTGACAACTATGCAACCGTGCCTCTATTCAATAATACCAACTTTTATGTCACATTGAGTGGCTACCCTACTGCGCCCTGCTTGCTACTGCATATATTCCACTCGCTTGGACCTCCTCGTACAACTTCAACCCAACTCACACCTACAATATTTAGACCGATGTCGCGTACCACTTCAAATCCAGAAGTCATCATCTTTCCGGTACTTTTTAACCCTGAAATATGTGACGCATTGAATTTTAACTACCGCACTAGCAGCGTAGTAGAGCAGCTTTACGATTTGAAGATGCAAGGGTATGTAGAAATGTCACTATGTCTAGTTACACCTGCGATCAGGAGAGAGTAGAAAGCCCTAGGCATCGAAAGTTATGGTTATTCCTTGCGCCTTATCCTGATTATAAGGACTGTCTATCAGTTTCGCTGACCTGAGTCATGGGTATCTGCTATTATTTACTACGCTAGCTTATAAGCTTTACGTATCGTTTCCACACGGTTTATTTGATCTTTTGCAGTTATGACTATTTTTACCAACCAAGACTATCTTCAAACCTGCTCATCTGCTTTTTCACCTCATACCAGTTATGCATGCCGTGGTATCTGTATCATCTTTATTGACCAAATTACTTCAACATGCATTTTAAGCTTCTTTCGTTAACACTCACGTAATGATAGTATTTCGTTTTGGAATTTGGTGCCTTGACTCCCTCGGATATATTGAAATTGAAATTTGAAGCGGCGTGCCTTCCGTCGTAGTTGCTTCGGCATCACCTTATCCAGAATTTACATCGTTCAACTTCGGTTTTACGATAAAAGAGCTTGCGGCTGTCCTCAAGGTAAATTTACTGCGCATTCGTATTTTCCACATTTTGTATTGTCGTTTGATTTTGACACACAGAGGCTATCTGGTTCATTGGCCTCTTCAATCTTGGCATGTCTATTAATGTCGAAAACCCTCAGCTCGTTGTAAGCCTTCAAATGAGTGCACCTTGACAATATTCACGACGAAATACACAATGTACTGGGTGCTGGGTGCTGTTGCACTGAGAGATATTCCTGGTCTGTCTCAATCTAGGAAATTTCTTTGATAATTTTCCGAGCCAGTTTTTTTTGTTGTTCTACACTTAGATGCTTGGCATCGATCTCTTGTATCGCCTTCCCGATCCCCAAAGTAGTCTGCACCGATTTGCTATCAACCCAGAGTTTGCCATTGCGGCCCACGGCAATCTCGAAAGCTATACTTGCCGCGCCCAGCTCATCCAGGATAACAACTTTTCCCTTTTCCGCCGGATTTGGGAGCATCAGTCGTCGCGCCATCACTTGAGATATAGTGAACAGCATGCCTCCAACCAACGGTCCAAGCCCTTCGGATTTTCCGGTCGATGAGGAGACACATTCCAATTCCGGATCCATATGTTTATTGGCAAGACTGACCCGTGCGTAGACGAGCGCACCAGGCACCAGCTGGGGGCGTGTCTTCCTTGAGGCACCCTCAAAGGAAAGTTGTGGCAAAGAAGCATTGGCTGTGTAGTCGCTGAGCGAGGCATAGAACACATCGACCGCTGACTTTTGAATAGTAGCTATCACAAGATCACCCGCAGTGGGGATATACTACATAAACATTAGAGTTGGTCTTCTGAGTTTCTTGAGTAGATTTACGCGACGACCACTGTACTCCACCCACACGGCATTTTTGCGCTGGTCTGTACATAATTTTCCAGCTACCGTTGGGCTAATTGTGTTTGGGGGCGTATGTCGCAATCCAGGGCCAATCTTCAGTGGGAGATTTGGGTGTGCAGGGAGAATTTTGGGATCGATAGTGTCGCCGGGGAGGACGAACAATTGGGTAGCCATGTTGAAAAGAAATGCTCAGTGAGTGCTGAAGTGATGTTGATATAAATGGCCCTATTTCCAGCCTTCAGCCTTGCGAAAAATTAAATCAGACATTTCCTGCCTCGTCTTATGTGAACAAGTATTCTTCACTCACAAAAATTTGTGGATAAGTGAAAGATAATTTCCTGGGAATATTCAGAGCAAGCTCTACAATGGCTCAAGAAGATGCCACGCCCGCAGTTTCGGGGGAACGAAATGTCATTGGCATCGCTCTCGGAAACTGTTATGGCTCAATTGCCTGCATAAATTCAGAGGGCAAGGCTGTGGTCATTGCAAATGAAGATGGAGGTCAGATTTGGCACAGTATTCATTCATTCCATTCTCTAACTTTATTCCTAGATCGACAGATTCCTGCAATTCTCTCCTACGTCGACGGCGAAGAGTACAGTGGACAGCAGGCTAAACAACAGCTAATCCGAAATGGCAGCAATACCGTTGCATATTTTCGAGATTTTCTGGGTCAGGAGTGAGAATAGTGTTCCTTGGTGATTCAATGTCTGCTAATTGGCTTCAATTCTAGGTTCGAAAGTACAGAACAGCCAAATGGTCGTGCCTCGGCCCAACCCCTCAAACATGAGAATACTATTGCGTTTAAAATCAAGGATAAGGTAGGCGATGAAGAATCTTTGTTAAGTATCCATGAGATCGTGACGCGGAAAATCCGACGGCTTGTCCAATCAGCATCTGACTATACTGGTAAACAAATCAACGCGGCTGTGATTACCATTCCCACAAATTTCAATGAAGGGCAAAAGGCAGCCATGATTCGTGCGGCCAACAGTGCAGGAATCCAAGTTCTACAATTTATTCACGAGCCTCTCGCTGCCCTTTCCGCGTATGATGCTCGCCCCGGAATTGAGCTTTCCGATAAAATGGTGATAGTTGCTGACCTCGGCGGTACGCGATCAGATGTAGCAGTCATTTCATCAAGAGCTGGTATGTATACGGTCTTAGCGACGACCCACAAACATGTCGGAGGTGAAGATCTAGATAAGGTGTTGCAGGACCATTTTGCAAAGGAATTCATCAAATGGAATGGGCAGGACGCTGATCCACGCAATAACGCCCGAAGTTTATCGAAGCTGAAACTAGAGGCGGAAGCGACCAAGAAAGCCCTAAGTATCGGGACCAACGCGAGCTTTAGCGTGGAGAGTCTAAATATCGGAGTTGACTTTTCCTCAACCATAAATCGGCTTCGTTATGAGACGATTGCACGAACCGTACTCGAACAGTTCAACAAACTGGTGTTAGAAGCTGTTGAAAAGGCCGGTCTAGATGTCCTAGATGTAGATGAGGTGATACTCTCTGGAGGAACCTCTCACACCCCCAAAATTGCTTCCAACATGCGTAATGTCTTTACAAGTCCAAAAACCGTCATTCTCGCGCCATCAATAACACCCACGGCCATCAATCCTTCCGAATTACACGCGAGAGGAGCTGCGTTACAAGCCAGCCTGTTGAAAGATTTCACAGATGAGGAGATCAAGTCAATGATGCACGAAAGTATCCTTGCAAGGGCACATCTCAGCAAGGCTATTGGGGTACTATCCAACAGCAATGATGTGGAGAAGGGCACTTTTGTTCCCATTCTTTTTCCCGAAACCGGAGTACCAGTGCGCCGGACGATTCAGATCGCCGCTCCTAGCGCAGGTGGCGATGTTTTGATTGCGATAGCAGAGGGCGACTCCTCTATCAAAGTGACGAAGCCTGAAGCAAAGCCAAAAACTAATGGAGGATCCACAGATGGTGATGAAGAAAGTGAAGAGGATGAAGATGAAGATGAAGAATTACGGGAAAAGATATGGAAGGCAAGCAAGATAATTGGACACGCAGCTATCCGAGGCGTGCAGAAAGCTGGCAAGATTGAGATTACATTGAGCATCAGTGATGACTTAAAAATTACCATTACAGCTCGGGAACTGGGTGCAAAGTCTAGTATTGTACGGGGGATGGCGCAGCTCGAAATGTCGCCTTAGATAGGCTTCAATAATCATGCTGATCTCCTTTCCCACTAGAACCAATTGGAGATTTGCGTACAACACCAAGTAATGGATGTAGACCTTCATTACACGCAAGCCTACATCCACCACGTGTCACAATTGTTCCTTAATACGAGGATATTTCCACAGCTTGGCCAGGTTTTTGGAGAGGCGGAAATGAGGGAATGTTCCCCGTATCTTCGAGGTGTCCACTGCCTTACATCTGGATTTGATAAGTCGCTATTGTAAGTGGGGCTACTTGTCATTGCCATTCCCGGTAATGGACATTAGGCATAGGATTGGACGACCCAATTTTCTGGGTCGTCCCGCTGTCATTGGTCGATGGGCGGACGGGGAGGTGCATGAAGCCGACGTCAGTCTGCACCCTGTCAACGCCTTACCAATGGATATGAAAATGGGATCACATGATTAGTACTAGTGGATATCTCTAGACCCAAGAGTTGAAACGTGATACGAGTAGTCCGACTGAGCCGCGCTTGTAGGAGATTACGATTGAATCGTTCGTGACGCCAAGCCGTCGTCCGAGATGCAAGTTTACATGGATGGAATGAGATATGATTTCAAAAGGATTTGTTCATCGACCATTTTATTGAGGCCTGACTCGTCTACGGTTGAGTCATACGTCGTCTACTATTTACATACCCCTGGCGAACTCCCAATTTATTGCTCTGACCTATCGAGCTAATTACTGATACATTGAATTGAAGACGTAGAGCATGACAGCTCCCTAAGTTGCCCGCGACTCGAGGTCGTCCCAAAATTCCGTCGAGAAATGAAGTCACGAAGTAGAAGATTAAAATTCCATCTAATCTTTCGTTGTAAGGATGAAGCTTGCTCGAGAGGGTTGAACGGATAGCGAGCGTTTTAGAGTTGAACAAAGGTCTAAACGTGTCTAGTAGAGGTCAGGGTGCAGAAGGCCGGCCATCGTGCTTAATTGAAAAAAATCAGGGGGGAGGGGGGACGACCATCAAGGCCACAAAACAAGAATTTAATGAGTAAAGATTATAGCTTTGTATGTTCGTAGTATCGTTGCCCATGTAACAGAAAATATGAATAGATAATATCAAGTGAAATTTTCGAATAACAATATGAAACACGTGATTTCCAGGAAGCTTTTGATCAAGGCTTACGGATGGAATCATGACTGAGGCTGTCTTCCAAGTCTGAAAGTGGCGATGGCGTAGTCCGATTTTTTCCTTGAACAAAGCCCTACACATTCCAATAACTACCAAAGTGCGAGGATTGCCAATATTCCGGCTATCCCTACAAGGCCTTCATTTCCGCGCACATTTGCGGCATTGCCCTCAGGTATTAACTTTTGGGTTGTTTGAGGAGATGAGCCGGTTCCGCTGTTTCTAGCAAAGCCGCCAGCAGGATTGGTATTTTGAGCGATATTTGTATTCGTAGCAGAAGGTGTCGTCCAGGCTGGGAAGGCCCCCGTGTTAACAGGAGCAGTCCTGTTCATTGATACAGTTGCAATAACAGATGATACCATGGATACAGTGATAGTACGGGTGCGAGTGGCTGTTGAAGTTCTAGTTTTGGTGATAGAGGTATCAGGTGCTCCTGGTGGGCCTGGAGCGCCCGGAGCGCCAGGAGCATCAGGAGCTCGAGGGGTATCGGGTGCCCCTGGTGCGACTTGAGCAATAGCCAGAAGTGGAAGAATAAATGTAACGAAGATAGAGGCGCGCATCTTGGGTATCTTTCAATAATGAAAAGAGTGACGTCTGACAGACAATGTCTATTGTAGGAGAGTGGCGAGCAGGCACGTCTTCTTTAAGGATGCAGAGAGAGTGTAGGAATGGTAATGCGCTTGTTATGACTAGAACTTTTTGTCGGTATTGTGTGGCTATGTTGCGACAGGTTATCTGCCAAAGATTGCTTGGAATATGCAACGCGGAAAATTAGCACAAACGTCTTATGAAATTTTTAACAAATCTTGTACAGGGGTGAAAGAAAGGATAAGAGCTGTAGAGAGGGAAATTCAAGAGTAAGTTGAGTGGAATTGAAGGACTAAAGAATGAATGAGTGTGGGCGCAATCGAAGGTGATTTGCGCGAGAGAAATGAGTTGCGGATGAGGAGAGAGCGAAGGAGAGACGCGGAACTAACAGGCGTGTTTCGGGTTAACCTTCACAACTCAAACATGAGTCATTCAGAGATGCGTCTAATTGGTCGCCCTACTGGGTGAGGGACGAAAAATACGGGGCGACAGGACGAGGGAAAAGAATAATCCGAACATCTCACCTTCGACAGGAAGTGGGCCCGGGGTAGATAACGCGCTGACCCGCTCGCTGAGCTGAACAGACTCTCTGTTAAATGAGATGCGAGAACAAAGAGTGCCCTAACCCTCAGACTTGTCGAAACGATTCATTTCCGCACCATGCTCCAAGGTAAGTCCTTATCCATTGGAGACACTGTGCCGCATGAGACTTGACTGATCCTAGCATCTCCGCCCAACTACCCACCACTCGTACCTGAGTTACCCGCAGGGTGCTTGGGGAAAGATTTTAGACCTCAAGGGCTGATGAGCAGGGACCCTTTCTTATTCATCATTACTGGCCATCAACTCCCGGCAAGGATCCCGTGTTTGATTAGGAAAATATGACTACTGATTTCTACAGACTCGTTTGTTCAATCAGCTTTTAATGAAACTAATAAGAACAAAGACCAGGCACCCTTCAGCTATCCCCACTACCATTCTTGGTAAGAAAAGTCCCTCAAAGTCAAGCTACGCCCAAGAATCAATTTAAAATATAGCCGTGCCCCCACCCCCCGGGACATTTATTCAAATAATCCTATCCGGATCAATCCTTTGCAAACAAAGAGGCCTTATACATCCGAAGTCATGTTTCATTTGCGTGCACGATCGGCCACACACCCCAATCGCTATTCAAAGGCCCGCTGGGTTAAGCAATGGCCTTAACTTTCCCCACATTTACGAGCATGACGACATAGGTACCTGCAGGACTAAGACCGCAAAGTATTAATCTGGCAGCTCGAACCCGCGAAAAGGTCAAGTAGACGAGATAAACTCGGGTCTGGTGACACATTGGGACGAGGCACGGAGTATTGGAAAGGGATGGGAAGCTTTGAGGAACGATTGGTGCATTACATCTTCATTTCTACTCTACTAGCCGACGCTCCCGGGATCAGCGAGGGGAGATGGTGCGGTGTCCCGTCGTTTGGGCTTCCCGTCAATCATGTGCAGAAAAGTCTATATGTGCAGTTTAGAAGTATGAAAATTACTGGCCACATTTTATTTTGCGCGATAACTTCCGGGACAGGATCATAGGGGCGTACAACGGCCATCCTCCTGTGCAGTTATCCACAGTCAAGAGGAATGATGCACGTTCCACTCAGTGACAGTTAAGGTCAGTCGTTACAAATACAGCCCTGGGCACCTGAAGTCAAGGTTGAGCATATTTAATTCCTGCTTAGTCCATCGAATACGTCTTTTAGTTTCTCTCGCTCTAGAAGAAAAAATACGAACAATCCCTAGAGAGACTAGCTCTAGGGAATAGGGATATGTTGTTTGACTTCCGAACTAGTCTCACAGACAAATGTAGGGTACCCTGATTGTTACTCACTCCCAACATGATTTCCTCAATCATTTGCAGGTCTTGCGTTGATATTAAGTTTAAATGATGATATTTGTGAGGTGGGAAAGTTGTCTTTCTTAAAGTTTCCTCACCCATAAATGCACACGGTAGTGCAAGATACGCAAGTACCCGTCGATAATATCGAGCAGCAATAACGGCATACTACCCATCACACGGGGTGGTTTCGACGTGGAAATTATCGTGTGTATCAGACGGCGAGGGAAAGGGTTTGCTTGGAGCCGTCTCATGTTGAACTAGGCCCAACTATTGATTAACTTCAATGAGCTAGACACCATCACCTTTACAGGTCAAATTGATTACCTCGGTTTCGGTTGTGTGGGGATTTTCTAGCGTAAGTAGACATTCCACTCCAATAGTGTCTTTCGGCTCTTTCATAACCAACTAAATTACCGAAGGCGAGTGAAGCTCTGTACAAGGAGGGCAAGACTGAATCCCTTTACGTGATATCCTCTACACCCCTGGGAGTGAAATATTTTCCCAGGGCCTAGTTCAGTCTAATTTCGCGATACCGAACAAGTTGTCCCACAAGGCAATAATTCAAAATACTCCGCCGCGTCAATTTTCCGCTCCCAACGAGATTGATCTCCGCTATAACCTCATCAAATTTACAAGCACTACTTAGGACATCCTCATTCCAACAACCACACCTCTCATCGACTTTCTCTAGCCTAAGCTGGTTGCTAGATACACGCCCATGCCGATATCTATACCCGATGGAGGAAGCAAAGCGTGTAACAAAAATCTGGGAGACGATTCTTTTGGATGGACGTGAGTGGAATCAGGACAAGCTTCCAGGATGGTACAGAGGATGGATATAATCTCGACGGGCGTGAAATTTCGAGCTTTGGCAAAGAGTTTTAAGAATCGAGCTTTGTGCATGCCAGGACTTCGCTTGCGAAAGTGCAGCGGACGCTATAAACACAAGTCAACGATGAAAGGTGCCGTGGTCCACCTCCTGGTGATGTTCTCTAGTATAGTTTGAGTAGCCTGGATACCTACTCCACTTGAGAAGGAGACACTCAAGACCACATTTTGCGCGGAGAAAGGTTAATGGATGACGGAGACATGTCTGGATAGCTCAAGGTTCTTGAGACGTTCCCCTAGGTGGGTATTCACGGATGATGATTGACTTGGGGTGAAGAAAAAGCCACCATAGCTTCGCAGTGGTACTTTCAAATGAAATCCGAGGCATGAGTGCTCTAATCGTATGTTGAGTCATCTTTTCTGGGATTTTTTCCCGATATTCTGTTACAGCTAGATAGCTGCATACGTGAATAAAATCAGGTGCAAAAAATAAGCTCTAAACTTGATCACTCTTGCTAGCTGAGATGCAGACGCGTACTCGTTCACTTTCTATTAGAGTGCCTCATCTAACAAATATATGTTTATGTCCGTTGACCCCAAAGGAGCCTACTTGCTATCTAATTACAGAAGATTGAGATAGGGCCTTTTATAATTGGTAAGTACCCGATCTTTCCAGATGAAATGAATTACTCGGAAAGTATTTTTTATAATAATTTTATCGTGCAGGTTCAACCTATGACTACATAGGAAATTCTGGTCCTCTCTGCCTACAAGCTAAAGATACCAATGCTGGTAATATGTCCCCTCCTATGCCTCCCATACATCTCATCTCGAAATACCCCATTCGATCATACCCTTAGAGGAGCCCTTTGCCCTTCATCATCTACCCTCTCTAGCCAGTGAAACAATGGCCATCTACGGGTACATGGCAGCGGGGGAAAATGGCAAAAACCGCTGGGTGCGGAGCTCTTATAATACCGACGTTAGAACTAAATCCGAAGACAAAGTGACCCTTCTGAAGCGTTCGAGAAGGCCGGCCAGCTGAGCGCCGCAGGCTTGTGTACCCCAGGAGCTTCACACTATGATTTTCTAGCCTCCTTCCAACCCTTTTCAAAAGTTCTTGATGAATGTGAGAAAAGTCTTGACAGAGCGTGATAGCTGTATGGTAGCGTAGCCCAACTTATTTTGTGCCGTCTAGGGGCCTGGGAAGTGCTGTAGACTCATCAAGAATAGAAGAGCTCCTAGCTAATTTGCCCAAACCTCGGTCTTGGCGCCCACATACGTTCCAAAGTTGGAAACCTTACCAAAATTCCAGTTCCAGCGTGGTCTTTAGGAACTCCTCACGCTCCATATCTCAGCTGCCTGCTCTTCCCGAGCTGTTTATCACATAAGAGCATCAGTCCCCCATAAGCCAGGCTTTGTCTCTAACGAATTGCTCTCCTCCTAGCGAGTGTACGTAGCGTCGTAAATTTGTAGTTAGTGATGGCCGGTGATCAAGGGGGCAAGCTCCTGTTTGCAATTGGAGTAACTTCTTTATTGGTTGTTGAGGCGAGGTGAGGCGTGGTTGGAAAGAGGTTGAGGATTCAGAGGAGAATGGTAAGAGCGGCATTAACGAGAAGTTGTCAAATGGATATATGCTTGAGGTTGCTTTCGACTTCGATTCGGATGCGATTCTTCTTGGCTATCCTAGATTCGCAGAGCATACTGAGCGATTACACCGGCACCACTGAAGGTGAAGAATTCGTCTTTACCGGCTCTGTATGACATTAAAATAGGGGTGAGACTAAATATTCGTTAAGCCATGCATGTTGGAACATCTTGTTTGATTTGACAAATAAGAGTAGTTGTTGCGATCAAGCTGCTTGTTACTCCTGAGGTAGTAAAGTTGTCAAGTTTCGTCTTTTGACTAGCTAAGGCCTGAAGAAGCTACATTTGATCGCAACCGCTAGCCTCCAGGGATTGATATGGCGCAAAAATCATGGACGTTCGGTCATCGGGACACAACCTTGGCTTACCTCTTCTCGCCGTGTTAGAACCCTCCGGACCGTAGAGGTGATATTTGTTGTTAACTAAAGTTTTCATTATCGGATTCATAATGAGCTGTTGTTTTGTAGCATTTGAGGCCACGCGGGGGACAAGGACATGCAAGGCGAAAGCCACTAGTCAGACCTAAGCGACTTGGCCTACCTATAGATTGAAACATCTTATGGCACTTAAAAAGGTGACTAGTATTAGTGGAACAAAGGTAGTAAGGAACTCACACTTTCATATCTCAGCTATCTCCCATATCGTGACCCATACTCACCTACATCATTTCTTTCATCCAACAATCAAGCTTCAGCAACATTTATTGCAGTGCTGGCGCAAACCTTCAAATATAAAGACAAGCGTGAGATATGCTCATACTTTAATATGTTATAGCTCTCATCACTATTCATATATGCTATTTCGCCACAGAACTATGTCATTCATATGACTTAACGTCCAAGCGTGTCTCGTGCGAAGACCCTCGAAAGATAGGCGATGGTGACGGAAGGATATCTCAAAGAAAATCTCACAAAATGAGTCGCCATTTATTACAAGTGGCAGCCGGCAAAGACGAATTCTTCACCTTCAGTGGTGCCGGTGTAATCGCTCAGTATGCTCCGCGAATCTAGGATAGCCAAGAAGAATCGCATCCGAATCGAAGTCGAAAGCAACCTCAAGCATATATCCATTTGACAACTTCTCGACAATGTCTCTCTTACCATTCCCATCTGAGTCCTCAATCTTTTTCTAACCAAGCATCTTCTCGCCTCAACGGCCAATAAAGAAGTTGATCCAATTGCAAACAGGAGCTTGCCCCATTAATACCCGGCCATCACTCACTACAAATTTACGACTCTAAGGAGACCCGCAAAGAGGAAATTAAGTGATAACACACAAAGCTCGGTTCATGGTTTACGGGGGGTTGATGCTCTAACGGGGCTCTACATCTCGAGGAAGGATAGGCGGTTGAGATGTGGCGTGAGAGGGTGAACAGGTCTCTGAAGACCATGCTGGGACTGACATTCTCGAGGGGTTTCAACTCTAGAACGTTTGTGGGCGCCAAGATTGAGATTTCGGATAATTAGCCAGGAAGGCTTCGATTGTCGATGAGTCAACGGCACTCCCCAGCGCCCTGAACAGCACAAAAGAAGTTGGGCTAAGCTACCATACAGCAATTACGCTCTGTCAAGACTTTTCTGAAATTTCAGCACGACCCTCGGGAAGAAGGTAGAGGGGGGCTAGAAAGGCAGAGAGTGAATGTCCCGAGTTATGTACAAGTCTGCAGCGCCCAGCTGGCCGGCTTCTTTGAACGCTTCAGAAGGGGCACTATGTCTTCGGATTTAGTCCTAATGTCGGTATTAGGAGAGTTCTACATCCAGTGGTTTTTACGATTTTTCCCGGCTGCCATACACCCGTAAATGACCATCGTTTCGTCGGCTGGAGAGGGGAGATAATGAAGGGCGAAGGGCTCCTCTAAGTGTATGATTGAATGAGGACTTGAGAGGGGCGGTACTGTTTTAGGTTATATACTTCTGGCATAGGTATCCTTGGCCTATAGGCAGAGAGGGCCTGCATGTCCTACATAGCCATAGACTCAGACAGGACAATAAAATAAATTAATTACAAGTGGTTTCTTGGGTGGCAGTCTAGCTGGTCAATTTGATAGTGCAGGACATATACAGCAAAGTTGCCATATTTTGTTTGAGCGGTCCTATAGTGGGGAGAGTACTTGCCTTCTAAGGTGAGTAACTGGGATTTTGGAGATACTGTTTATCGTATGAAGATGAATCTATGTTCGGAAGAGCTGCTCATACTATCTATGTTTGCGCTCAATACGAAGAACACTCCTAATCATGCACATGTAGCTCATCTACCTACCTGATAGTAGAAGATTCCATCCTGTGTTGTAGAATATTCTACATTTTTCTATCTCATCCCCATACAACTGTTCATGATGTCATAACACTAACCGTATCTCGTATAGGTCTGTATATCATCTAGCACAGCTTATGTGGTTGCCTGAGAGAGTTCATATTGTAAGACTCTAGCATGCGTTAAATTTCATTCCCAATTATTGGTCCCCTTGCCCTCTTCAGGTTTGCTTATATCAACCCTCCTTCTAAAATTACTACCTCACTAGCTCTACAGTATATTCGTTAACCCTGATTAGAATGAAAAAGAAAGGTTGTATTTAAATAGTCTGTCCTACATAGTTGGAAACTCAAATAGTACATAAATGGATAGTTAATAAATCACAGTATGTTCGTGGGGATCAAACATAAGCGATATATTGGTAAGCTTCCCAACCTTGATGGTGTTGCACAGGGCCGTCCTATGACTTTTCTTTTTCAATTCATTTATGTGCTGTTGAAGTTGAGAAATACGTAGGATAAACTATTTACAAACATCCTATCCATTCTATTCTGATTGGTGCTTTCCTAAACTTAATGGTGGGACTCTCAAAAATAGTTCATCGGAGGGTTCCTATACCTTTTCATCATGATTTTTCGCTGTTAATTCTGCCTCTACCATTCATCAGCAGTTGAGTTCATCCGATATGTAGGTCCATGTGTGTCCAGTAGCTCTTAGTGGTTCTCTACATTCACGTTACACGTAGCAGATTAATACTTTGCACTTCCATTTCTTCCGCCCTATCATCAATGGATGACCGGATTTGGATATTGCCCTTGGCTTTTATCATTTACAAAAACTGGGATATCCACCATTTTATTCATATGAACAAAATAAGGGTTGAGAGGTCTTCAGTCTCGTATTGTCTCTTATTCCTTGTTAGAACGAGCATTAGATTTTTTCTGCATCAGATTTTAATTGCGTACTCAGCAATCTAGCCATGACACAATATCAGAGGAAAAGCACCGAAAAGATGACTCAGTATACAAGAAGAGCACTCATGCCTCGGATTTCATTTGAAAGTACCACTGCGAAGCTATGGTGGCTTTTTCTTCACCCCAAGTCAATCATCATCCGTGAATACCCACCTAGGGGAACGTCTCAAGAACCTTGAGCTATCCAGACATGTCTCCGTCATCCATTAACCTTTCTCCGCGCAAAATGTGGTCTTGAGTGTCTCCTTCTCAAGTGGAGTAGGTATCCAGGCTACTCAAACTATACTAGAGAACATCACCAGGAGGTGGACCACGGCACCTTTCATCGTTGACTTGTGTTTATAGCGTCCGCTGCACTTTCGCAAGCGAAGTCCTGGCATGCACAAAGCTCGATTCTTAAAACTCTTTGCCAAAGCTCGAAATTTCACGCCCGTCGAGATTTTATCCATCTTCCTTGTCATCTTGAAGACCTGCCCTGATACCTCTCACGTCTATCCCAAAGAACTGTTTCCCAGATTTGTGCGCCACGCTTTGCTTCCTCCGTCGGGTGTAAATATCGGCGTGGGCGTGTATCTGGCGACCAGGTTGGGCCAGAGATAGTCGACGAGATGTGTGGTTATTGGAACGAGGATGTACTTAGCCGCACTTGTAAACTTGATGAGGTTTTAGTGGGGATCGATCTCGTCGGGAGTCAAAAATTGACGTGGCGGAGCATTTTGAATTATTGCCTTGTGGGACAACTTGTTCGGTATCGCGAAATTAGACTGAACTAGGCCCCGGGAAAATATTTCACTCCCAGGTTCGTAGAGAATACGGCGTACAGATGTCTAGTCTTTGTCCTCCGCGAGCATTAATAATGACAGTAAAAGGGGAGGTGGGATGTTGGTGATGCACATAGATAATAAACGGTACAAGCGGTATAAAAGGAGGTTTGTGCAGTGTATCGAGGGCCGTGCCACTTAAAATATCAAAAATAGTACAGCTCAAGTGAGCCAAGAGGCAATAGAGTAGCACATATGCAAATCTTTCTCATGCGATCAATGCCTACCATCTTGGACCATCGTCAAAAGGCGCTAGTATGATAGAGTATTTTGTCAGCCGTCCTTGAACGCGGACAAATTAAGAAACCTATGGAAACGGAGCAGAATGGTACCATGACAGCGGCTTCTACTTCACTGTCTTCATGAAGTTTCGAATACTCTGCGTACTCGCCTCTGGCTTTTGTTTCTACCGCCACCTGATCGTTGGTTGCACAGAGTCATGGCGGCAACACCTAATCTTGTCACGGCACTACCACGCTACGCCAAGTTGCCGCAAGCTTATCCTGAGGGATAGCCGTGGTGGGTGATCCCGCACCTGCTAACCATAACACAATGTTTATCTCGATAACTGCGGCATGGCGTCCCCAACCTTACTCGTCTTCGTGC
The DNA here is from genome assembly GCA_900239735.1 of Blumeria hordei DH14. Lineage (NCBI taxonomy): Eukaryota > Fungi > Ascomycota > Leotiomycetes > Helotiales > Erysiphaceae > Blumeria > Blumeria hordei. Next base: position 1,381,994 of record OENG01000027.1, on the reverse strand, counting down.
GCGTGATTCGTCGAGGTGATCGAGCTAAGAGACTGTTTTCTGTCTTATTTCACCTAAAAGGCATATTTATTCCACTAATGCTAGTAGACAAACCTGCAGAGGACACTGGTGGGAATTAGAGGCCATTCGTCTATTAAGAGTTCCATTTAGAGCGAGAAATCACTCTCGGGTTGTAACTAACTTCTCCTATAGATCCGTACATCATAAGGACTCGTTTTTGTTTGTGGTAAGGGTCTCTGCATAAATGATACCGTGCCTGATGAGGGTCAGCCGCCGGGGCGAACTATACAAAACGTCTAGATCCCTGGATAACAAGGAGACGGAGGTAATTGAGAGGGGAAGCCTTCAATCATCACAATCACTACCAAAAATCCTGGTGGCATTGAGCGACATTTGTTCCTCTCATCAGCATGATTGGGGTCAAAAGCGATGTTATAGCGCACTTAATGCGTGTGCACCCTAGTGCAAGATCTTCAATTTATGTGACGGCATTAAACAACATGTCGCCAGATTCTGGAGCATGAGGACTACTGGAGATAGGGCGGATAACAGCATGATCTAACCATTATGGAGGGGGCTGGTCGGTGGCAGCGACGCATTGTATACTGTCAAATTCTCTAGTGTCTGCATGCCCGCTCGAGTTTGTGGTAAGTGAGAGGTTATGGCAGGCAGACTCGAGTCCCACGAAAGATGTTATACGCAGATAGCTCTATCACCTCCTCCCCTTGACATGGAGCCAATCAGAGCGCCCAGGCGGATGGAGGGGCACAATAGTCCTGTAAAAATCAAGAAAAGCATTACGCAACCCAAACGCACATACATTCGAAAGAAACAAAACAAAAGCAACGACCAGACTATGACCCTTCGCCCCTCGCTTGAGGATGGGCCGCGGTAGCATAGCGCATGCGTGCTGATGGGGGAGGCGTGAGTGCGGAGGTCAGGGGGCACGGCGATCATGCATATCGCCCTCCAAGAAAAACAATTCAACGGGTTGTCATCCGGCAGTGAGTCGAGAAAATGCTATGGAAGTTTTCACGACCTGCATAAGAAGTCACCGTGTTCCCAGGTCGACCCGGATGTAGGAGACCAAGAATTCTCCATCACATTCGACCTGACGCCCTCCCGATTTTCTTCAAGAAAGCTCCTTCTTCATCCCAGATACTTTCACTCTAAATCTGGCTTCCTTGATCAGCTTCAATTAACTCGATCAATCTTACATTGCCAAAGGGCTAATGAAAATGGAACAAGCCGATTCCCACACATCGCGCCAGGTGCAACGCCAACGAACATCTATCCATCACAGCTACACATCTAACTCTCTCTCGAACCCTACTACTATAATTAGCTTCAATCAACCACAGCCGGAAGGGGCGGAGGAATCAATATCGACAACACTCAACGCTCGTCCCTCGTCGGGGCAAGATCACGAGATCGACCCTGAAATCACTCCATTTAGCCATCGATCGTCACACTTATCTGAAATTGCACCTCGTAAAACGTCCGTGGTCTTTCAGGCTCAAAGCAACGACCCTTGGGAGGGACACGACATCACCGACAACTGCCTTGTATCGCTTCATGATAGAGGTGGTTATGCAGGTGGCGCTACATCTCCCATATACAGCAATCCTGTTACACTTTCTCGCCGAGCAACTACCACTGAGCTAGGTATCGCCTATTCTCAACGCACTCACAGCTCATCTTCTCTGCTATCAATCCGCGGCGCTGAGTCGGCTTCTTCCGTAACCATGGCAAGGCGAAGCGCGCCTGTCCATTTTGCGCACAAGTCATGGCCCTCTCGGTTTTCCCCTCCTCCGCGCCCTCTCCGTCAACGGGCTGGCACCATACCAATGGAAACATCCTCAGTTACCACGTCCATGCACACTCATACCAAGTCGACGGCTCCATCTCGTATATCAGATCTAAGCACTTGCGCAACTCTTGTTTGCTCTCCGCGCGACGATAACCAGTCAACGCATCCTTTAGCTACACCATATTATAAGGAACAGGTGCAACGGCGGAGTTGGGACAAGCAAGAAGGACAAGCACACCGCTACACCCAACGGCCAGTAGAGATAATTAGTCCTAATAATTTGCGAGATGGAGAGAAGAGTAGCTGGGACAGCGACGATGATGATGAAGATGATGCTGTCATTTCTCGGAAGAACACTGATGGAAAAACATATGGACGCTTTCGACTACTTCAACTGAAGCAAAAGTTTACTATGGGTGGAATGTCATGTTGGATAGGAGATTATAGTCAGATGAAAGATGGAACGTGGCAAAAAGCTGTACAAAAGGGCACAGAGAGTAAGAAGAAGGTGGCTAAAACCCTTCGAGGTGTATTCCGTATCAAAGTAGCTTCACCATCGCCTAGCTAGAAAATAAGGCCTTACCAAGTACCCGATCTCGTTTTAAATCAGGCTCCTAGTAGAGAGTAGACGACTGTTCGTCCAGCATCGTGAGACAGATGATGCTTAAAAGATGCCACACTCCTTTGACATTATGGGCTACTAACACTGTAATCGATGATACGAACACTGAAATGGTCTGATAGTTAGAATATTCATTTTTTTAATTGCGTATACAAAGTTTTTCGAGGCAGCGTGCTTAGATCTGATGAGGCTGAAAACACAGCCAGATACAGAACTAAGCTCACAATGTGTCAGGTTGGAGAAAGCGGATATGAGATGCAGCTGATCGTAGTAACGGGTCTACAGGTGACGCGGGCACAATGAGGCTGAATATCCGGTCACGTTAGTCAAATAGGCTAAGCCGTGCGCAAGGGCAACGGGCCACGGCTAGGCGCAGTCATGGATTGCCAGTAGCAAGCTGCATCTCGTAATCCCAACCTCGTGCACCCATGGTAATGTGGGGCTCTGCACGCGTGAGCATGTCGCTCTGATGGCGTTTGAATTCAGGCCATCCGAAAGGGGCAATGGGCGCATTGTGCACCTCTGCGCGACCGCTGTGCCTCACCAAGATGCCCCCTTTTGCCGTTCTACAACGCACAATTCTATCACACAGGGCGTAGTATAGATCTAGGCATGGCGGCGATGCGCTTCTCCGAGCCGGCTCAGGGCAGCCGACTGTTCCTGTCCTCATGACGCTGGTGCATGCTGCAGTAGAAGAAGCTACCAGGCAGACACTAGACTTCCTCACAACTTTATCAGACCGACTCAGCTTCGCTACGCGACTGATCTCCCCACAGCCGTTACTGATCGAGGCCGCCGGTTGATGGGTACTCGAACTAGCCATACAAGGCCACTTGCGCCTGTTTAGGCTTGACGACTTCCAGCGTCAAAGGAAAAACAAATCATTGGAGTGGTCACATTTCCTTCCAGCTCGAGCGATTGAGCGGGTCACGAACTCGGATCTACCAACGACTAGGTACTCATCGACGGCGGCGACGGGATCCAGAAGCCGCTCCTAGGCGCGCTGGCAGAGACCGGTGAGGCTCCCAGCACAATGATTGCTTCTGTTCAGCGAGCTTGCACGGACTAAGCCGCGTAGCTTAAAATACCACTGTCCTGGCCCCACTGCGGCCGGATAGTTCGGTGCAGGCCTCTCCTTTACCCTCTTTGCGCGGGGAGAATCTAAGACGCGCCAAAGACGTTTCCGCTCTACGTGACATCAGAACACTTACAGATCCCGTAGCCCAGGTGTCCGTATCCTAGCCGCGAGTGTTGGACACGGAGGTGGACCGGAGTGGCAGCTTGTCCAGCTTGTTCAGCGGCCCCGAGCTGTGTCCCTGAGGGAATCTGGCTCGGCCATGTTCATTGGTTCATGGCTTGAGTGGCGGGGGCGACGCGTGACGCGTAATGCTAGGACCCCGGACTTGGCTGGCCAGTAGCCGAGACGGATGAAGGGCTAGGTTTGTGTTGGGAGATCGCCGCTTCATGTGCAGCACTGGTTACACCACCTCAAATCCCATTGAAGCCGATGGCCTCTCATTGCCAGCTCGTCGAGACAGTTAAATGTCATCTCCAATTTGTCACGTATCTCTTCGCGACTTAGACGGGATAGGAAATCGCGTGATGATTCAGAGGTTCTGCTTCTAACATTACAATGTACGCATTTGAGCTTCCGGGTTGTTTGTCTCCAACAGTCCGGAATTTAATGGCGCCAATTTTATCTTCTGGAATAAAAAAAAGCAACTTCACACTTCTTGAACCCTTTCCCTGCCTGCTATCGGCGGGGACTCTTTAAGAGAAACTAATCATGTGTATCTGGGCCGGGATGTGTATCGAACAGAAGGCATCGGAATCACGGAGCCATTCAGAATGCCAACAGCTCGAACTATGCATCAATCAACCGGTCATTTCGTGGACACTTCGATGCAACAGAAGCTCTCTCAGTTCCCCTATGGCTCGCATTTAAGCTGTTGGGCCCTCCCAGCAGGAGGACCCCAAATCCTGCGAACCGACTCCAACCAGCCTCCCCCAAACCACGTTCCAATAACTCTGTCCATTCGTCTCGTCAATTCTACTTGAAGGCTGGACTCAAATTCTGGACTTGCCGATTAGGTCTTACCGTGCGCCAGGGTAATACCTCTAATGCTTTCTGTCTTTCGGTACTGGAAAATACGATGGCTGAACGGCGCCAGCCTTTTAGATTTCACTAGAATTTACGACGCACAACTTATACTTGTTACACTCCAATCTTAAATCGACAATATTGATTAATGCCATAATGATACGAGATGAGGTTTGGAGAAATGGAACCCCGCGAGAACAGCAATTGTAAGTTGGGATGGGCATGGCGGACGTGGTCGGCTAACAAATATCCAAGATGATTGGTCACGACAAATGAACACTTACGATATTCCTCACACTCCAGAAAATGCCAAGCTTGAACCCGAAGTCCTGTCGTCCCTGAACTCGAGCACTTCAAACCCCACGACTGTTATACGATTTCATAATGCTCGTATCCTTCAGAATCAAGAACGCTACAAATCATCTACACAGCGCTCACCAGATCTATATCTCCCCCCTTTTCAGGGCCCTGTAAACAATACAGATTCTCTACCAAACTCAGTACAAAGCAATGAATATGAAAAATTCAGGACCAATGTTAACGCCAGCACACACTTTCCACTTATGGGGAAATCCTCAAACAACCCATTACAAATGGAAATGATCCGTAACAGTGACTCGTTATCTATATCATTGCGGGATAAGGCCCATAACCAAGATCCAAATTTGCCTTCCCCTGTTGATAGTACGCCATATATACTCTATGCAATCGACCAACTGGCTCGCGCAGAAGGTGCAAGATCGCCTGCACTCCTCCCTAATGCCTCATGTTGCGACGGATACCCTGTCGAGCGTATTCTTCCCGACTATGGTCTAGGATATACGACCTCGGACCCGTGCCACGAGATCGCTTCCGCGGAATGGAGTCCAAAGAGTGATACAACAAAACTCCCAGGCCCCGAATTTGCTCTACATTATATGTCACCAGAGAGAGAGCGAGAGGGTCTTGCATTAACTAGAAAGTATCGATCATCCCCCGACCCCAGCCGTCTCTATTCAGTTATTACATCTGAACCTCAAACCGTCTCACCCGGAATTCTCTCATCTCCTATTTCAGACTGTAGCGACGTTTTCATCCCCACCTGTCCGCCTAAGAATTCTAGCAGGTTTCCTGATCTCACATTCGTGCCTAGGATCCTAAGACCACTTTCAATGATAATACTATCATTTTTCTGTGTGTGTATAATCATTGCGTTAGTGATTCTCGCCGTTTGTTTCCGCGATAATGGCATACGAGATTGGAGCGGTGAGACCTCTTACCGCGGGGATTTTATCTTTCGCTTTCTGCCTCAGATTATTGCAGGAATCGCTTTTATTTATGTCCAATCTGTTATGTCAGCTATCACGAGGATTATGCCTTTTGTGCTGCTGGCTAATTCCGAGGTTCAAGGCCATGGTAATGCTTTGTTCGCAAGGATCTACCCTCTCACGACATTACCGACAAGAAGCGGCAATGTTCTCATTGATATTTTCATGTTTTTTTACTGGCTCTCAGTCTTCACTATTCCACTACAGAGCTCTTTGTTTTCCCCCGCCTTGCTGAATGGTAGCTGGCGTTGGCTTACCGTTCAGGGCATAGCCTGGGCTCTAGTGGCTTTATATGTTTTGATATTGATGGCTGCTATCGGGACGGGCTGCTTCTTTCATAATCGTATCACTGGGCTCTTGTGGGATCCTCGATCTCTGGCTGATATCATAGCTCTTCTTCCACGGAGCAATTCACTTAACAAATTTTCTGGTACTGACATTTTGGCTTCGAAAGAGGAGATACGAAGAAAATTAGGCTGGCGCAGCGATCGTCTAGGCTATTGGCGAACACCAAACCCTTACCAAGAAGTATTTTACGCTTTCGGTCAGGAAGGCGTGGCAGGGGCTCAAAACACGTCTATGTATAGCTTATTCCAAGACCGGATATTGAACCTCAACAGTCAGCGCCTTGTAGACGCAGAGAAGGCTGTACGACGTCATGACCCTAGAATACGCTTCCGATATATTCCCTGGTACCTGCGAGATTATACTGTTGGCCTCTGGTTCGCTTTGGGCTTTGCTTTTCTCCTCGCTCTCTCCATCGCCGCCTTCCTTCCACGAGTAGCTATTTGGCACAGCTTTTGTCCCCTTGTTAGCGCTGGAACCGACTCGGCCGGATTTTCTAACGCTTACTTCCTTTACAGCTTTGTGCCATCACTAGTGGGCATGGTGCTCTATCTGCTTTATCAGCCCTTAGATATGGGACTTCGCGTCCTTAAGCCCTGGATCGAACTATCCCATTTTGATGGCACCACGGCTGATGAATCCTTGTTACTAGACTATCCTGCTAGCTACCCCATTCAAGTAACTCTATCCGCGATCTCCGCCGGCCATTATCTTATCGCTGCCACGTCCTTCCTCTCAACCATTTTCATCCTCCTACCAATTCTAGCCGGTGGCCTCTTCTCGCCCTTCGTCAGCTCTATCAACGAGGGTGATAGGCTCATACTCAACATGCCTGCCTTCATCCCCCTCCTCCTTCTACTCACCCTTTACATCGTTGGACTTCTGCTTCTTCTCCCTCGTCTTCATCGAATGTATCTCCCACATGGAATCTATTGTCTGGCCGAGGTCATAGCTTTCTTCCACAATAGTCATATTATTGATGATGCTGCGTTTACCTCGGCCCGGTCTAAAACTGAGCTAGCGACTCGTCTATTGGCCGAAAGGAGTCGCGGTGGTATGCATCGCTGGGCTTTCGGCATTTACAAGGGCAGAAATGGCAAGGATTCGCTAGGGATTGAGCGCGTTGGCCGCAATCCGGGTGTTGGTTTAATGATTCTCAGTCGATAGTTGAAAAGGCCTAGACTGGCTACCAATTCCTAACTCAAAGAAGTAGGTTTTGGGAAAGTTATTTTAATGTTTGGCGCACGGGTTGGCGGTAAAATTTTGGGCACTTGGGAGGTGATGGGCGGATTGTATGCTGTAAATGATTTGGGCGCAGGAGAGAGTAATTATGGGATACGGGATATGGCTTACGAATGGTGGCAATTTTAATAATTATGGATATATATGATTTTATCTTGATCGTGCCGACCTCCCCCTTTCTGATTTATCAGCCTAACACTAGAAATGTCGAGATAAGCTCCCCAGGTCGGTGAAGCTAAACTGCGGGTAGCCTCGATTAATTCACTAGCCTTTGCGAAGGCAAAATAATGTTCGAAAGTCTGATAAATCAAGTTTACAGCAAATCTTTTATCCTTGTGCCCTTCCCGTATTATTTGCAAGGCTAGTGCGCACGTACCCTTTTGTCCGGGTACAGAACCTGAAAGGCAGCTCCGAGAAGGTACAAATCCCGCCTACTGACCCTCCAGCGGGAACGGCCAGAAATTTATTCGGCGACATCCGTGTGACCATGTGCACGAATGGCAAAGGCACAATACGCGGATGAATAGAGAATTGGCGGACCTAGCACAGTCGGGAAGCGCGACGGGACCAGCTCTAGCTGAGGGAGATGATATGATTTTGGTGCTTCGTAAATGCGATGATTTGATTGGAGTATTTGCTCCCACACAGCCGTTACGCTCCGTTGCTCTCCCATGCACCCTATGCGACGTTTGATCTATCTAGGCCTCGTGCTCTTGAGGGCTTGGGGAGGAATGATGCCACCAAAAGGGCCTCGGCGACTCCTGACCCTCTCACGCCGATGTAGGAATGCGCAGTCGGCGATAAACCGGGCTGATTTGGACGACTTTGTCACCATGGGGTGGCGAAGCAGTGGTCAGGTTTGCAGTTGGCGATGGGAGCGGCGCGTCCAGCCTTCCGCCCAAGACTGATTAGGGGACTGGTCCTCGCATGCAGCCAGCAGCCAGCAGTGGGCTAGAGTGCGGAGCCGGTCCGGGCAGGGCAGGGATCATGATATTTTAGCCGCTTCTGCCCTTCTGCATCCCTCCCGGCCGCCGCCGCAAGCAGCGACTTGCTTTTTAGACCTCAGATGGAATGGGACGCAGGTCAAACTCTTGCAAACTAGTCTACCGGTGGGTCGAGAGCTTCATAATGTGCTTCCTGGGCTACCCGTGCCGGACCGCCGGGGTGACGATGGGAAGTGCAATGGACAGAGGGCTCTGCAAACTTCAAGCAGGCTTCAATAGGCTACAGTTGAGGGGATCCAATCGAGATTCTTCTCGCGCCGTACGCTGGAAGCTCGGCCACGTCGGGGCTGGAAGCCATTGTCATCTACACGCAGCCAGAGGCACAGCTCCGATCTACCTAACAAGTTTGGTGTTAAGAGCTTCAAATCGAGAAAGTATGGGTGGAAGCGTCTGACACCATGTCTCTCGATCTGGCGAGCTAGGAATTAATTACCGCGCAAGAGAGGGAAAAAGTGGGATGAAAAACACAGCCTCTCACTCAATGAGCTGTCACTCCATGTGTACAAATGACCCCGGTGCTTGCGACTAACAAGTTCAGCAAGCCCTAAACTCCCACGGTCCGCAGGCGGATAGGCGGAACCACTCGCAATGGCCAGGGGCGTGGGAGAGCTAGGCAGCAAGCCTCGACTCCCAGCCAATCTTGCTGTAGGTTTGGAGCGCGCGATGCCGATGTTCAAACGTGGCAGTACTACAGGTTGTGGGCTGTTGCTTCATTTTGCCGAGGCTCGGATTGATTAGCTACGAGACACTTGGACGGGTTAGGAAATTTAAATCGTCCGAGGTACGAATACTCCCGTCCTTTAGGCCGAGAGGACGTCCATGTCTCGATATGTGCGTTGGACTTAATAAGGCAACAAAGCCCGTCGTACACTCATACCTCGCCGAACAGTAGTCTCCCGTGGATTTGGTTTTCATGGTGCGAGGAGGAAGGCTAAAATGAGTGCGCTCGTCAAAAAACCGAGCATCTTGCAGCCGGCCCGGTAAGTATCCATCATGGCTTCGATGCATGTCGTAGCATGATTTTAGTAATTCGTCGTCTTCTATCCTCAGGCTCCACGCACCTCAATGTCAACCGGGTTCAAGGTCGTAGAAACAATGATTTCGCCCGTCGGAGAGCGTTAGGATGATCGCCTCTCCACAATTAGGAGTTGAATGCTCAATCACGACACCCTAGATTGCCACCGATACGGGCTTCCGAGACCCAGCTCATGCAGCTCAACTGCGGAAATTATTAACCATGTCAGCATTGCAAGAGTCCGAATGGGAAATCAGGGTATTATTCACGGCTTTCCCGTACCAGAGGAATTTCAGGCCAGCGCCTTGCTTGGTAAACGTCGAGAAGACCCGGTTGAAACAGGGTGGATGAGATTCTTCCGCACGAGTGGACTATGGCGGCGAAGACTGCGGTGGTCAAGTACCCCTATTCGCCCGCGGTGCAGCTGATGGAGGAATGAAGACAAGATATCTGGTCTCTATATTATCATGATTTCCGTCTTTGCGCGCGCGCGAGAGAGATGGATGCAAAGCCTCGATTCTTTCCCCCAAGTACCTGCTCCTCGTCCGGCCAGAATAGGGATCCTATACTCACGGTACCCCAAAAAGGATCGGCTAGCCAAAGAGCCAAATGGTTTGCATGCCTCATGTATCCCTTCGTAGAGGGTAGTCAGGAAACTCCTGAGATATTCCCCAGAGCTACAATAAGCGCAAGAATCAGGCATGATGTTGGAGGGAGAATGTAGACGACTAATTGCCATTTGTTGGTAGTGCTGATGAGTCGAGTGCCATACGGACCGTTTCCCTGTCGTGCTATCATGCAATGCACATTGGATCCTTCTCATGGCCTTCGCCCGAAGGGGCTGCTTGTGCCTTTCAGCGCAGCGAACGTCGTATTTTGTCCGAGGCTCACCAAACAGTCCGAGATGTGGTGCGCCCAAGCTCTTTGCGTTGATGGGTCGATGTTGAGCGTTTGTCTCGCTCAACGTGTCTGTTCGATGCGAGCCGCTGTCTCGTTCTTGCCAGGAGAAGTGATTTCCACGGCTCGTCTCGTAGCCAACAAATCATTCCGCCAAGTAAGGCGCTCACATTTCCAAGTTTGGTTTCAGTAAATCAGAGCTTAGTGAGGATAACTCTAAATTTTAGCGGGGGCGGCATCTGTGATGCTAGTGCCGCCGGGAGGGGCGGGAACAGCCTTGTCCTCCCTGCACTATAACCGCCGCTTATTGGTTGCAGCATGAAAATGTGCATTGTTCTATTACACCCGTATGCTCAAGAGGGAAATATAATACGATATGTAAATGTGCCAATACATAACTTTGTTAAATGATATCTGATACCGCTGCACCTGCTACATCAAAATGCAGGCTGAGACGATGATCGGGAGGATTGCCGTTAGAGGGGGGCTCGTGTCTGCCATCTATTGCCCTTCCTCGCATCGCATCGCATCTCCTCGTCATCTTTACCCCGTCAAGACCCGCTGTTTTGACCCGTTCTCCTATGATTCAATCTCTGCATACTTTGGTTGTCAGGGCTCGCACCACATCATCCAAACATTCATTACCTCGCATTTAAAGCTCCTTCAATGCCAACAGGTAGATCCTTCTCTTACCTCCTCATCAGACAGCAAAACTGTTAATGTTTGACTGCAAAGTACCTTGTTGCAGGAATTTGCCTTGAAAGAGTTCATCCTGAGCTCAATCAAACGGAGAGTAAAAATTTCATAGGAAGCTGTTAATATCAGTTGAATCGTTAGCTCCTATCTCTATATGTATGCAATACGTAATTTCATTCACATTAGAGGGATATATGTTTGGAGAACATTTGGCTCTAACCATCATTAGCCACTCTCTGGCTCCCGCACTAGCGAGCCCTTTTGAATTTCGACGAGTGTAAAGTTTGTTTGCTTGTAGATGAATAAACTGGTAAGATCTTTTAGCTCCCTAACTCTCACACTCAATTGACTCTCGCATTCGCTCCCTCAACGTCTCCGGCCTCTTTCACTCAAGATCTCCTCCTTTCTTTCCCCTATTCATGCTCCACCTCTCCCCTCTCTTTTTGACTTTCTTGAGATTCACTTTCCCACGTTTATGTTCTTACCCAAAGCGCATTCTTGCACAGATGAGGACGGGAATTAGCCGTTTTCACAAACGTTATTTAAATCAGGATGCACCACTATCGTAATGATCCATCCACATCTTTGTTCGACGCGTCTCCATTCATTTATCGACAGCTTGGGAAGATAGAGCCAAACTTTCTTTACTGAATCTTCCGATAAAATCTCCCAAGTTTCAGAACTACTACTTCACCGTCTGTCTCTCATTTCAAGGGCTGCTTCTTCGACGTCCTCGTGCATACGTATCGTTATGTCAACTCCGAAATACTGTAATCACTCTTTTCACATCATCAAGTCAGAGACCACGTTGATCCAATGGGCCTGCTATATCTGTCACTCTGGTCCCCACTGGCTTATTTTTCAATGCAAATACTGCAACCTAAAGACATGTCGTCCGTGTGCTAGCAAGGCTTAATTAATTTTGACGACTACAACTTCTGCCTTTATTCTCTTAGATCCTCTTATAATTGAGGTATGTATGAATGATATTTGGTTCTTCAGCTATATTTTCTGAAACGTCTCTTCAAGATAATATCTCTATCAATCTTCTACTCCTTTGTTAGAGACATCAGAAAGAATTTTTGTGCTTCATTAAGTCTCTGCTGAGCTTAGGTTTAATGGAAAGTTTTCCGTTGAAAATTTTGTTTTAATTACCCATTATCTGTACTATAATTTGTTCGATGTTCGTCAACATGTGATAAAATGGTTTTAACTGAGACCTTTTTAGGGCTTTTATCCACATCAGTACATGCCAAAAAACGCCGGACATTTGATATAAGCTAAGGGTTATTGCTCTGACCGGCGTAAAATTCGACGAAAAGATATAGAAGATTTCGCCATATCCTAGGTCGTTGCATATACTTTGCCCGTGGCTGGTGTCTAATTAAAAATGGCGCAGGGAAGGAAGGATTGGTGCGACTAAACGGCGTTGAGGCAAGGGCTGGAAAATATCCGCCATTGTATTTTGTGTGATATCCATTAAATGTTTTCAATGGCATTTCAACATTTTGACTATTTTGGGACGGCTATTCAGATTCACAATAATTCTCTTTAAGCATTTCTTCTTTTATCTTGTTAGGTGTAATGACAGCTGGAACTGTTATAGAAATATATCCGTCCAGCAGCCACCCATTAAAGACCAGCTTGTATTTAGTTCTACTTTTATGATTTAGCCATTTAGAACCCATTTTTAACCCAAGGAGCATTGAAACTTTTTATCCTGTATACATTCGAAAGATTGACGGCGCAGACAAAAGCTAGATGTCGACAACGCAGTACGTCTGTTCGTTGGAAATCTTTTGTGATTTTGTCTAGTTAATTAGTTACTATCTGGTGTTGGGCCCAACTGAAGGGATGATGTTTGATATATGTTGCTATTTACATTAAAATGAGAGTAGATGGTGATCGTAACAATGCTGCTGTTGTAAAAACAGCTTGCGAGGTTTTAGCAGACAATTCACATGTCTAGTTGAGGATACGTGTCCGTGGAGCTACACAGTTGTCGGCTCATTAGTCATTTTCTTAATTAGTCCATTGGCAGGATGAAGAATTAACGCCTGTCGGCGATATCCTCAATTGGCCCGGGTGTGAAAAATTATGTCAGAGTCAAACAGCCAAATTTCACCAAAGCGAAGTCGAGCCGCAGGACAATGATTCAAAATAACCTCTCAAGTCAATCTTTAATTCCAAACAAGATTGAATCGGACCAAAGTCTTATGCAATCTTCAAATATGATCTAGAATATCTTTATCTCTATGACTAAACCCGTCATCGATTCTCTCTCTGGCCATGTCGAGATTCCAAAGACAAATCTAGGATAATGTAAATACCCAAAGAAGGAAAAAAATTGTGGCACACAAGTCTGAGAGGCAGATATTCATGATGGACGGGCAAGATATCAAGAGGGATAGACTAGTTGATACTAAGAGTGGATATACTCTCAAAAGGGTAACAATTTGATTCCTAAGAGCTTTCACATTGAAGAGCATTGTTTACCCAAGAATAGGTTTGCGAAACAGCTGCTGGTACCATAACCACCGCCATAGTTGAAAGGTGCGGTAGTACATCATGTTACTTGGTCTCTCAGGTAGAAATGGATATCTGGAACAAATACCCCACTTGAGACAGGAGATTACTGGTTCGAACCCGGTAAAACACAACCATTTTTCTCGCGGCGCTGGTATATGTAGTTGACGAAGGCATACTTGAATAAGAAAAGGTTTTGAAACGGTCCTTTAGTGGGTACTTTCAGAGGAGGGCCGACTATTTGTGGAAGCAAACATACCTCATAGTGGTATTTGCAAATGAAATCCAGATTTTGAGTGTCTCTAACGTCAAAAGAGTTATCCAACATTTTTTTGCATCCAATTTTAATTGCGTATGTAGCTATCTAGCTAATTCACAAGAGTAGGGAAAAAGGACAGAATAGGTGAATCGATTTAAAACGACAGCGCATGTCTCGGATTTCATTGGTAAAAACCATAGCGAAGTTACGGCGGCTTTTTCCTCACTCCAAATCAGCCCTCATCCGTGAATACCCACCCAGGGGACCGTTTCAAAAACCCCGAGTTATCTATACATGCCTCCATCATCCATTGAATTTTCTTCCCAAGTGGGGTAGGTGGCTAGGCTACTCAAACTATACCAGAGAACACCACCAGGAGGCGGGCCACGGCGCCTTCTATCGTTGGCTCGTTTTAATAGGGTCAGCTGAACTCTCGCAACCGAAAGCCTGGCGCGCACAATACACTTCAATATATGAATCTCCTTGCCATAATTCCAAATATCTCACCCGTCGAGGTTGTATCCTTCCTTTGCATCATTTTGTGAGCTTGTCTTGATCCCTCTCGCGTCCATCCCAAAGAACTTCCTCCCAAATTTGTGCGCCGCAATTTTTGTCCTCCTACGGGTATTAGTATTGTCGTTGGCGTATATCTAGTTACCGGCTGAGGTCTGAGAATAGTTGATGAGAATGTACTAGGTCATACTTGCAGACTTGATGGATTTAGGTAGGAATCTATTTTGTTTGGAGTGAAGATTGATATGGTAGAGTATTATGAATCATTGCCTTGTGATCTAACTTCTGTTGTAATGCGAAATTTGATTGAACCTGGCTCTGTGAGAATATTCTACTTCCAGGTTTGTAGGACACCGATAAAGGTGTTGAGTCCTGCCCTCCTGTTATCCAAAATTTATGAAAAAGTAAATGAATAAACAATTCAATTGTCCTAATTTCGCGCCTTGAGGCCCATGAAGGTTTTATCGGAAGATACGTACTTTAACTACCATGACCTGATTTGATGGTTAGAACACTCACACTCAGATTTCATTCGCAGATACTACTCGAGGTTAACCCTTACGGCGTATAACCTCTTCCGTGCATACCCACCACAGGGAAAAGTGTTGGAATAAAATGACAATTGTTACATTAATAAAGACTTGATAGATTTACAATACATATTTCCTATCTTATATACATCATTCATAGTCCACGGGTGATCTGTCTTCCTGCCTCTTGATTTGTATTCATTATCCTGATTTGGCGCCCTATGGGCCCATGCAGGTGGCTATAACACTGTCTATATATTTACATAGGAGGAAACCTCTCGGTGAAAACCCCCCAAGCTTTCTGATTAAATTCTTATAGTTTGCAGTTTATCCTTCAGGAAGTACAGTTACACTGTAACGCCGTCGATGTGTATCAATCACGTCCCTTCTATCGATCCCAACCTTCCACATGTTCCCTCTCGTTCCCTGAGCAGCATTTCGACTGCAGTTGTCAAGCGGAATTGTTCTATCCAACCATGATTAAGAATCCATCGTGTGATTCTTTTCATATCGCTAGGATTGTTGGTCATTGCTTCAAAGGAGCGATTTCGGGCTTGTCTCCAGATTTCTCCTCTACCAATTGACCACTTAGGGCAGGACATGATCATGTGCTTGGGATTTTGTGATTGGTAGCCACATGGACAGCATGGATTGTAGACTCCTGGAATTTTTCTTCTATGCAAATACGAATTGAGCCCGATATGCTCGCTTCGAATTTGGATTGCTAAGCTACTTTGGGCCCTCGTCAGGTTTTTGTGGAGAGAAAATGGCGACTCCCGGAAGCTTATTTTTGTACGTCCAGAATGGCGGCATTGGTAAAACTTTGCTGCTGCCCAAGTTTTAGGATCTGCTGAAGCAAATCTTTTAGGCTGTCGAGTTCGCTTTGTGGCTGACCAAGATTTCGCCCATTCTAGGTACGCTGCAACTCTTATCGCTTCTTTTTGTAAGTCCTTGGATTTCTCCTCTCCGCTCTTCCTGCCTCTTGTTTAATATCCGAAGGCCATTGTCACGTGACCTGGGCCTTCCTCAACACAACATGTCACACAGACTTCTTGACCAACTGGTAACCATTAATAGTCAGGTAAACATGTGACCAATAAGTTATTTACCCCGTAATAATATTGTATATTCTAGGTCTCAACAAAAAGCGTGAGAACCCTATGGTTATTCGAGTATGCTCTCATCATCCCTTAAACACTGTGTCACCGCGAGAGAGAGTGTGTGGTGTATATGGTTTACTCGAATCGAATGAGCTTTCCACTGTCTCAAATGTGGTAGGTGTTCAAGCTACCCAAAATCTAATTGGGATAACGACCCGAATGGTATACCACTGCACCATACGACCCTTTGAATATGTATAAACAGTACTGATCGTGTGTCATAGCTCGATATCTGAAAACACGTTAAATTATAAAAAAAGATGATAATGATGCTTATTCGTTAGTTCCTCAATTTTTCTAGCCGGGATCTGTCAACTTAGTCTTTATCAGCAACAAGAAACAGGCTGCACTAACCTGGATGCCTGTGTTTTCAACCTGTACTGGAATAATTTGAAAAATTTCATTCTCCCTTCATTACGAAAAAAAAACTCTGATAGAATGTCCATGATGGATGGCTAGTTGGCTCAGTGTTTGCCCGTAGATTCAGCCACAATATTTACCGGATCCCCTGGCCTACGAAAAAAACGCGAGCAGTCAAAACTGCGCGCGCGGTAAAAATCCTCGACAAGCCTGCAGCGCCAGTCAGGTGAGGAATAGACACTGGGACTTCACGAGATGCGCATATCCATCTTCATACCCCATTTCTGTAACATTAGAGCAAATTCATCCATCCCTCGCTCTCCAACGATTTCATACTGATGCAAAAAAATAAAACGATTTCATACACAATTATGCCCTCTTCAGACGTGAACCACACAATCTCCAACTTCATCCTACCCACTATAGAAGCTTTCCTAAATAATTATTATCCAGTGCAATGGCGGGGGCCGTTGCACTGTCATCGTCCACGCCCTCCAATCCTGGAGGGCAACTACACCCAAGCCTGCTAAGCATTGCAAACGTAATGCAGAAGAGAGTGGGAGAGTGGGTTTTTATTGTACTACTTGAGTCATAGACTATCTAGCACATTGGGCTCCTCTCTGACCCAGGCCACACCTTGTACAGTGCTCCTTGCCTCTTATGTTTCTTGAAAGATCATCGATATATTGCCCTTGATGAATAGTCATTCAGCTCAGTATTTACCCATGGAATTCAGCCACCTTTTCCACGGAACCTTCTACCCAAAAAAAATAAAAATGGTAGCAATGGAAACTGCGTGCGCGGGAAAAAGTCTCAAAAAACCTGCAGCCCCAGCCAGGCGAGGCCTAGACACCGGGACTACACGAGGTGCGCATATTCATCTATATCTCCTTTCTTTGTAACAGTCGAGGTCGACTTGATCTAATCCACCATCTCCGTATCGGGTGCTGGGTACGCTCCGGAAACTCATCGGATGGCTTTTCCTCCATGATCAAGGGTTGGTGATGAGAAGGGCTCCGACCCTACCATCTGATCTGATCGTGGTTAGCTTCATGATAATGGTGATAGGGGGGTGTGCTTAGGGATGAAGACGATACAGACCGCGAAAGCGATTGGGAATCCTCATCGAAGTGAGGACTTTTTTACTCAATCTCGGCTCTGCAGACTCTACAGTGAGAGCTGGAGGTTCGTAGGGGATACCACTGACAGGTGTTGAGAATAGTCCCCCTGGCGTAATGCAGAAAGCAGAGCACGAAAGAAAGGAAAGACTTGGCCTCGCCCAAGAATTCCTAGAACTGATTGACACATGGTCCAAGACCAAGGCGGAAACAAACGTGACGACAACTTTTGCGTCGTTCATGGCAAACATCGCGCCTCTCGTAACTCACATAGTAATAGGCTCAATGGAGACCTTTGACTCCACTGGTAAGGTCCCGAATCCCCATCCAACTTCTTCAAAGCCAGTGACACACAAGACACAAAGCACTCCCGTCGCAAATTGCAGTGCCAGATCTGCAAGGCCTTCTGAAAACACTTCACCCTGGGTTACAATAGCCAGGAATGCAGCCAAGCTACCCGACCCTCCTGCTGTTCAACTACCAAGAAGACCTGTCCCATAGAAAAATCAAACAAAAAACCGACACCAAAGGTAGAAAAACGCCATTTTGTACGCCTGGAAAGAGAATATGAATGGCGCCGACTCTCACCGATCACCATCAAGAAGATAATCACTGAACGAGCGGGAGTCGCCCCGTCAGCTATCATAGCCATGCACCCAGTTCGTTCGGGTTTATTATTTGAGTGTCCATCTGATACTCTTAGGGAAACCATTCTCAGTATAGGACCATCTTTCCAACAGGATATCGTTGTCATTGAAGCAGCATCGGAATGGGTATCAGTGCTAGTACCACATGTACCCCTCTATATTCGGACTTTGAAAGGGAGCATAACAGTCACAAATGAAATGGTACTGAGCGAGTGTCAATCTGTTTATGGCGCAGCTCCAATTCTGGTACGCCAATCACCAAAAAAATTGGGTTAGTACTCCACAAGTTTGCTCGCACACTTCCGCCAGCAACCATCGAATTTAAAATTCGGGCTATTCGAGCAAAGCGGACCGGCAATGCCTTTCACGCGTCAACGCCATATTGAGCAATACCAGCGCTGCTGGGGATTCCACCCAACGCAAATCTGTACAAAAATTCAACGTTGTGGACGCTGTGCGAGTGTGCACGAGACTTCAGAATGCTAGGTGAAGATTCCTAAATGCTTTCACTATGCGGGTCCTCATGACTCTTACCAGCTCAAATATATGGCTCATACCAGACGTCAGCAGGCAATAATTATACCCCGTGCACCAGCGGAATTACGTATCATCCGCGAGCACGGTCATCGTAACTTTAATGCCGTACGAGCGTATTTAGAAAGTAAGGGCAAGGCTGTAGAAGTAGCCTCTGCCACAGAAACATCTATGCAAGGTTAATATTAGAGAACCAGATTTCGAACAAACCCAAAGATAAAATCAGTACCCTTCAATTTCACTAAGTGAATGTGAGAAGGGGTGGAGAAAATACAGAGATAGCCTTGCAACAAGCATGGGAAGCAGGGGCGCATATTTTTATGATGCAGGAACCATGGACGATGGAAAAAGATGGAAGCTTTATCACTAAAGGACACACTAGATTTGACAGCCAAATCCCAGCTGGCGAAAGAGGAGCTCGGCCCCGGGTAATCACTTTCACCAGCAAAGGCCTGCGCAACTTACAAATAACCCCACCCTCAGGTCAAACAGCTGATTACTGTTTGGTACAAGTTTATGGAATAACATTTGTAAATGTCTATCGCGCACCAGGCCACAGTGGCACTCTAGACCCATTACTCCTATGGAAACCTTCAGGACCTACAATGGTTGGAGAGACTTCAACTCAGTATCAAGCTACTGGCAACCGCAAGCTTCACGTCAATACTGCGATGGCGACCAGATAATGGAGTGGGCGGCAACTAATGACATGCACCTAGCAACTAGAGCTGGGGTTCCAACACATCGGAGCGAAAATGTACTCGATCTTGTATGGAGTAACATCCCAGTAATAGCGTCGGTATCATTAGAAATTGTTGAGACCTAGAATATACAATATTATTACGGGGTAAATAACGTATTGGTCACATGTTTACCTGACTATTAATGGTTACCAGTTGGTCAAGAAGTCTGTGTGACATGTTGTGTTGAGGAAGGCCCAGGTCACGTGACAATGGCCTTCGGATATTAAAGAAGAGGCAGGAAGACAGATCACTCGCTTCGTTCAGGACACGAGTAAAGGACACGAGTAGAAGACATTAGTGTTGGCTATACAGAGCTGGATCACTCGTGGACTATGGATGGTGTATATATGACTGGAAATGTGTTTTGTAATTTTGTCAAGTTTTTATTAGTATAACAATAGTTATTTCATTCCAACACTTATACGTCGGATTAACACTGTTCAGTGCGGCATAGTACCGGGACTGATGATTAAAGCGGTCCATGCATATTTCCTCACGTTGGTACCATATGGAGCAGAAGACTGGTGGTCAGGCCTGTCCCGTATTATCACTAGGCTAGACAAAAAATTTAGCACCGACGTTGGCTGGCATACAGATTTGATTTGATTTCATTTCGTATCAGGCTTATGTCCTATACCTAATAGGTATGATACGGGTCTATGCTCCCTTGGGACAAACTACAACCTAAGTAAATAGTCGCTTGTCAAATTTATACGCAGAACATAAATAATGAAATTAATTCCAAGAAAATTAAGCGCCCGGCGCCTTTCCTCCTTCCTCACAACTCTTTGTCCTGACAAACTTCTATTTCGGCAGGACTTAATCCTCACGGTGTGGTATTTGCCTCTCGTAACATTTAGTTACTGTTTAGAACTGGAGAAATCTTTTCCAACCCTTTTCTGCCAGCATCTTCCGTCCTCTCTCTCTCTCTGGTGGTGGTTCGTGCTTCAAGTCTCTCCATCGCCGTAGAGCAGTCCGGCATTCGGCAACATGCCAGCGACGCTTCTCTCTTCCGCACACGCATTTGCAGTTTTCGAATTCGTGGCCGAATCTCTCATGGTATTTTCGGAAATGGCCATGTCCCGTCCGTGCTGCGATAAGGCGGTTATGCGGCCACCTCGGAAGTGCTAGCTACGGTGGACATTTTCGTTTCATCTGGAGATCCAATTCTTTGTAGCGGCTCGGCCTGTGATCTAGCCACCAGGCTTCCAC
This sequence comes from Blumeria hordei DH14, assembly GCA_900239735.1. NCBI lineage: Eukaryota > Fungi > Ascomycota > Leotiomycetes > Helotiales > Erysiphaceae > Blumeria > Blumeria hordei. Next base: position 1,361,353 of record OENG01000027.1, on the reverse strand, counting down.
TGCTTCTTCACATCTTTGCCTGACAAGCCGAGTGAGGGCTGCGAAAGTGTATTTAGGTCTGTCCCTCATTTCTGAGGGAGATGTGTCCATTTCATCCGGTAGGTTCCTGAGGGCTTCCTTAGCCAGTCTGTCTGCATCTTTATTCCCCATGATCCCAGCGTAGACTGGTGTCCATCGGATCTCAAATAATCTAGCATGTCGTGCCAGTCTTGTAAGTACTTCCACTACAGCCTGGGAAGATTTTGTTTGGCCGGTGGCTATCATACAGAGTTGCTTGACAAACCAATTTTAAAGGCAGGTAGAGCAGCACTGCCTACGTGGCGTACAATTTCAAATTTGGCACTTCGAAGAGAGTCGGGCATTCCATCAGCAGCAATACTCCTGGACCAGAGATGACTACGGTCAGCAGCTCGTATTAAACGCCTGGACCCATGTCACCCCTGGTACTGAGATCTAGGGAGGCACCAAAAGTTGTGATAGAGCGCCTTGAGCTCCGAGCAAGCCAGAAAGCTCGACCTATCACTGTCCCTGAGCGCTATCTGACACGACTCTAGAATTGTGCTCTGAATGTAGCCATCGCAGAAGACCCTGGGAAACTTCCATACCCAAAATCCAATCCGACCCGGCTCCTACCAGGTCTTGATAGAGAAAAGGGATCGGACTATGCAAAGTTATGGATAGAAAATCTCTCGCCGGTGACTGTATGCGCCTATTCAGATGGCTCGTCAAGCGTCCCAGCGAGATCTGCATGGGGGTACGCCTTATACAAAGGAAGCCGGCTGATCGGAAGCGGTGCTGGTACGATTATTGGAGCAGAAGTGTAAGACGCAGAACTCTTAGGCGCTCAGAAATCCCTAGAAGAAGCTATAATATTGGCAGGAAAGTTCCCTATTAAGGTACTCTTCGATAAATGTGAAGCTGTCTACTCCCTTAGAATAGGCCGAAGCAGGACGCCTCAAGCCACAGTCGACCACTTTGGAACCTTATCCCGAACTAACGGATTAGTAGAGATTCGATGGGTTCCAGGCCACTCCGATATTCTTGGGAACATCCATGCCGATAAACTGGCTAAATCAGCTCTGAAAGATGCTCCAGTTTTCACAAATGCATTGGTTATCTCGAGGTCAAACCAAAGACAATGGTTCATTTTTGCAGCGCTAGACTGATACATCAGAGACCATCGTGAGGAGTCTGTCCAAGGCTGGTGGCGTAAAAATAGACCTAGTTGGTACAAAGACCTGGACTTATTGATGAAACGAATACGACCATCAGAGCTGGCTCTCTTGAGATGGGCGTGCCATCATCTGATAGCAGCTAGGAATGGTCATGGAGACTTCTCCGAATACCATAAAAGCTCTCACTACGAAGGAATAGATTGCAGGTGCAAATGTGGCCGAGAAAGGCGCCCGAGGCATTTTTCGGAATGCCGGATAGCGCTAAACCAATGGCGAAGAAGAGCGAAGGAATCAGCGCCGAGTGGACTGACACAGCTAGGAGAGTAGGGGTGGGTAGAATTCCATCAATTTCTCCCCGTGATGGGATGTTATGGGCAGCAAAGTTAGACTGAAGAGACTGAGTGCTTTGGGGGATACAACTGATCCAGGCAAATTGTAAGAAGAAGGCCGTTTAGGCGCAGGGCAGGGAAGATTTCCCTCGATCTTTTTGGGTTTTCCCATTCATGTAAATCCTTAGCTATATATGGCTAGTTCCAGAAAAGAGTGCAGCTGACACTATAAACACAAGTCAGCGATGGAAGGTGCCGTGGTCCGCCTCCTGGTGGTGTTCTCTGGTTTAGTTTGAGTAGTCTAGGCACCTACCCCACTTGGGAAGAAAATTCAATGGATGATGGAGGCATGTATAGATAACTCGGGGTTTTTGAAACGGTCCCCTGGGTGGGTATTCACGGATGAGGGCTGACTTGGGGTGAAGAAGAAGCCGGCCTAACTTCGCAGTGGTCCTTGCAAATGAAATCCGAGGCATGCGGGCTCATCCTGTACATTAAGTCATCTTTTTTGTACTTTTTCTCTGGTACCGTGTCATAGCTAGATAGCTGCATTCGTAATTCAAATCTGATGCAAATAAATATGGCTAGCTTCAATGGTAGTTGTGGGTTCTCCGGAGACACGCTCCCGCATCAAGCCTCTTGGGTGCAGGACTTCAGCCAGATACGTTAAATTTGTCAAATCAAGTCAATTCGGTAGCATTAGAGGTCAACTTGAGCCAAGCCACCATCTCCACATCAGATACCGGGTACGCTCGGGAAACTCATCGGATGGCTTCTCCTCCATGATCAAGGGTGGTGATGTGTAGGGCTCCGACCCTCCCATCTGATCGGATCGTGGTTAGCTTCATGACAATGGTGATAGGTTTGTATGGTGAGGGATGAAGACGATACAGACCGACGAAGTGATTGGAAATCCTCATCGAAGTGCGGACGAATCGGTTAATCAATCTTGACTCTGTACGCGTTTCCGTAAGGCCTGGAATCCGCAGAGGACGCGGATGACGAGTGTTCATTCGCTCCCCTGCAGCACAAAGCTGATGCCCACGCGGATGAAATACCTCTACGTCTGGAAGAGGGGGAGGCAAGATTGAACGAACAATCGTGAGACGAAGCAATACAGTGTTCAACTTTATCTAATGCCTAGACAAAACTGTTCGGCCGCTTTTCTTAAGCAAGTCGGGAGATGTGAGTCCCTGGGGCTTTTCCAAACAATCATTATCAAATCATTTTATTGTCCAGTCTGAGTCTATGGCTATATAGGACATGCAGGCCCTCTCTGCCTACAGGCCAAGGATATCTATGCTAGTAGTATGTCCCATCCTATGCCTCCCATACAGCTCTCCTCAAACAGTACCGCTCCTCAAAAGTCCTCAATTGATCACACACTTAGAGGAGCCCTTTGCTCTCCATTGTCTCCCCTCTCCGGGCAACGAAACGATGGCAATTTGCGGGTCTATGGTAGCCGGGAAAATGGCAAAAACCACTGGGTGCGGGGCTCTCTTCTGACGAAGAGGTCGGCCAGCCGGGTGCAGCAGACCTGTGTATATCGAAGAGCATCTCTCAACCTTCCCAGCCTCCTCCTTAATCCTCCCCGGATTCGTGCTGTAGGGTAAACCAAAGGTCGTGAAAAGATGTCAGAAAAGTCTTGGTTGAGGGTGATGGCCGTGAAGGAGCGTAGCCTAGCATCCAAAAGTCGTTACGGACATGGGGTCGTCTGGTAACTCATGTATTTCAGACGCCCTCCTGGCTAGTATTTTCGGAAGTTAAGATTAGTAGGCACAATATTGTCGACGAATCGAAATCTGCTTTGCTTGAGGGCGGAAGGGTCTTTTACTTTGCTTTCATGGGCGTTTTGTTCGCGCGCCGGTGGGTAGCACATGTTGTAATATAACGAGGGCTTCTCTGACTACCGTCGTAGCGTTTGGTACCGCATCATCTTTCCTCATTCCTAGCATCACTATCGTCGTCTTGGTCGTCTTATGTGTTATCGGAAGCGTGTATTTGACGGAGGGGGAGATCACCCTGCTCAAAGTTGAAAAGGTGTTACTCAATCTCGGCTCTGCAGACTCTACAGTGAGAGCTGGAGGTTCGTAGGGGACACCACTGACAGGTGTTGAATTTTCTCTCCTAGGAAGCGGAAACAGGCCTGAATTGTGATTGAGCCTCATTCCCCTGCATCCGAACAGCATCTTTACAGAGTATCTTTTCGGAATATTATGGCAATGGCATGGACACAATAAATTTCAATAAAGATCACCCCCATGAAGACGACGCAGGGACGAATAGTGACCTGCACAGGGGTCGAACCTGTAATCTTTTGATTCGAAGTCAAACGCCTTGCCATTGGGCCAGCAGGCCAAATTCCATGACGATGAACCATAATTTACAAATATATCGTACAATATAAGTGTGTTATAACCACGTTCGATCTGAAAATAATTGCTTTTACCATCTAAATCTTTTGTCACTGCAGCCTATTTATCGGTTTGACGGTCCCAAAATCCATGTAAACCAACCGCCAAAGTTCGCTGTATCATGCCTGGACCACAAATAACGGTCGTTGCATGTGCTTCCATAGTCATGGAGTCAATAGTACAACAAACACAAAACCAACGACGGTCTTTGGGGACACATTTGCCTCACACAGGTTGTCACAGAACAAACTTGAAATGCTGTGTTATACTTGGTGAACTGTGCCATGGAGGCATTCAGCGACACAGCTAATGCGTTACGATGGTTATACTGTTATGATAGCAACGGTCACCGTTCAAATACTAATCAGTTGTTATGTTACAGCCATAGGTCACTTCATCCTTGATTACAGTGGCTGCTCTCATGAACGCAAGGGATCCCTCGGACTACACTATATTGTAGCTTTTTCGGGGTTTCCGGGGGTTATTTCAGGCGGAGACCTAAGCGGAGTTTGGGGCGCAGTAGCATTTTGTCTTGTAATCAATCTACTTTACAGCCGGCTGAGATGAACTCTTCACCTTACAGTGGTGCCGACTATTCGCTCAGTATGCTCTGCGTATCTGGTATAGCCAAGAGCAAACGCATCCGAATGGAACTCAAAAGTGCGTTCAAGCATGTCTGCACGGAAATGAAGTCTGAACACCTGTCAGTGGTGTCTATTACGAACCTGGGAGTTCAATATTCTCCCAGGCCACAGTTCAGTCAAATTCCGCAACACCAAAAAAGTTGGCCTACGAGGCAATGATTCAAAGTACCCCATCACGTCAAATTTTCACTCCCAACGAGATCCACTCCTGCCTAAATCTCATCGGGTCTACAATTACGAGCCAGTACATCCTCATGCCAATGATCACACCTCTTGTCGACTTGCTTGGGTCTCAGTTGACCACCAAATACACGCCCACGTCGATATTCACACCCGACAGAGGAAGCAGAGTGTAGCGCACAAATCTGGGAGACAGTTCTCTAGGATGGACGTGGGAAGGATCATGACAAGTCTATTAGATGATGCAGAGGATGGATACAAACTCGACGGGCGTTAAAAATTGAGTTTTATGCGTCCCAAGGCTTCGGTTGCGAAAGTGCGGGCGACAATATAAACGCCGCCGTGGTTGGATGGTGCGGTGGTACATCATCTTGGCCGATCTCCCAAGTAAGGTCCGGATAGCTAGGACACATATCCCACTTGAAAAAGGAGATCGCTGGTTCGAATCCAGCAAAATACAACCAACATTCTCGCGGTGCCGGCTTACATGGATGACAATGGCATGCTTGGATAATCAGAGGCCTTGCATTTCCCTTTGATTGATACCTACGGAGGAGGGTCGACTGTTTGTGTAAGCGAACATACCCCATAGTGGTATTTGCGAATGAAAGCCAGAGTATAAGAGTCTTTCCCGTCAAAATGGATATCCTACATCTACATATGGCACCGGTCATGTGTCATAGCTAAATGGCTGCATACACATTAAATTATTTATAAAAAAAGTCTGGTGGGGATTTCTGGCATAGTTGTATATAAGATTACCATGTTCCCATATTTGTAATATATGAGGTCTTCTTGACTACATCACACATATCCATGTCATATCGTACAGGGTATATTTTCCAACCATAATCCATCAAATAAAATTCATCCCACTCTTAGTCCCGACTGAGTCCTGGGTTCGTAGAGGACACTACTGATAGGTGTTCAGTCTTCGTCCTCCTGTTCTATGGCTGTATGATGAGACTTGTCAATTCAACCACTGATCAGTGTTAGTGTGACAATGGTCATGCAATAGAACTCAACAAGTGGACTCATAACAATAGGATCACTGCAGTGCGTAGTACGAACAATCGTTTAATCACGATGTGAGATAAAGATGCATGTATATTCTTTTCCAACATAACGCTTGTCCAGCTAATCGAGACCTGCACATGAAGCTGCATAAGGCTGACATGGAAGCATACGCAATCAACCGTACATTACACATTGTATCTATTATTATCTCCATGCAATCTTTCTCTACATGTTTGCATTTAGATCATCATCAGGAATTGGTAAAGCAATTGATTGCGCCTGCATTCTACTATTTGCAGTGATGGCGCTCATCATGTTTTTAATCTTGTGTTTAAAATTATATGACACAGTCTGTTTGTAAGATGGGATAGTGAGTTTACGTGGTCTGGACGATGGAAACTGACTGAACAAAGACGAGCGAGTCTGTACTTGAATAGAGGTGAGATGATGGATAATAGGAGCAACTAGTCATCTTTTTCTTTTCTTCTCTTTGAGAAAATATCCAAGTCCCAATCCTGCGACAAGGCACGTACTCCGTTCTACATACATTCGGGTATTAGTTTACCCGATCTACCAAGCTTACAAATCAAATGTTACATGTAATGCATGAACCACCAACTCCAAATAAAACGAACTAGATGAATTATTATGGCAGGTACGGTGGTACTGACTCATAGTAGCTTGGAGGTTGCTGTAGGCGAATTCTATCAGTTTGGAGCGGTAAAACTTGTACGCGTTGAGCTTGAGAGTCCGCATCAGAATTTCGAGGATATTGTGGCTGGACGGCACCACTTGACAACCGTTCTGTCGCCCTTAGTAATACAAGCTCTGGGCCATGGATATTCCCAATTTGTGTCTCGTTTATACTAGGCGAGCTAAACGAGCGTGGTTCCGGAGTAATTCTTTTTGAGCCCGCACTTCTTTTCTTTGTATGCGTTCCAGATGAGAATAAAAAAATTGACCTAATTACCATTCCAATGCTGATAGTGAGTGGTAGTATCTGAGATGCAGACCAGACCTCGGGACCCTGCATTTTGTTCCATCGAAGGGTTAGTTCGATGTTGAAGATAGATATAGCAGCGATGGCCAAATTGAAAATTGTCTGGACATATAGTGCTGGAAACGGATTTTGTCTCCTAGAATTACAGACTTTAGCTCTAATTGCGTAATGATAAATCAATGTTGTACTTACCTAGACCTCTGCTGCACCATGTACTGAAGCCTGCCGCTAGCTCTAGCATATTTAATGCAAAGTGACATCAGACACGAGAACAGCCAAGAAAAATAGAACATAATATTCCCCATTCGAAAATCTGATTCTTCGATGGAAACCTTTTTGAAAAAGAAGCCGATTGGATCACATCCGACAGGCCTAGCAATATACACAAGCTCAACCCAAAATTTTAGATTAAACCCTGCAACAAAGAACATGAGGAGAAAATTAAGAATTCTCTGGATCCTGCTCTTTTCCCGTCGATAAAAGCAGGTGGTGTTCATTAATGGAAAACACAAAGCCAATGTTCGACCTATGTTTAGGGGTAGATAGTAGAGATACCCACCGAAGCACATGAATAGAATGACTGATTTTTCAATGGGACTTATGGTATTTTCCCTTATTTTGAGAATTAAGGAGATTGTAAGGGCCACAACAAACAAAGAATTCGTCATTCGTAACATTGAAGCTTGTCTCGGAGCCATTCGGCAAGCCAGAATCGTTCCTAGCCAGAGAGTGTAGAAGGCTAACCTGATTCCGAGTCCATACATGTCATTATTTTCAGGAAAGTTGCAAGCCGTTACAGCTTTCATCTTGTCTTGGTATAAAATAAACACAAATTGCGCGTCGGAAAGAGTGGAATGAGTCGACCTGGCTTGAGGGATCCAAAGGGACTGAGGGTACTTTGTAGGGAAGGTAGATTGGGTGAGGCTGCTGCATAGAAGGGTAACAGGCTAGGTGTGGTATTTGTCACCAGTCGTAGAAGGTAGCATTGCTCGATGTTGGCTGGACGGGTTTCTAGACAACATATTTGCTCCAAGACAAGATGAATGGGGTGAAGTTTTGATGGATGAGCCAGTGGCAAAGAATAGAGTGTCAGCCGTAGTTGTTGAATACGGAAAATACCTCGCAGGCAAATTATCAGAAGCCTCGGGTGTGTTTCCAAACAATTTGCCATCGCGTCGCTCAGTCCTCGCAAGTTCGCCGTGATACCGACACACACACACCGGAGCCTCTCAAGGTTGGCTCCAAGAAGCATTCATGATTACTTGAGATTTGTTCGTATGTTGGCGCCTGGTCATACACCAACAGAGCCGATATCCGTGCCAAGTGCGTGACTGTTAGACTTGTAAGAGTAGTGGATGACAACTCGACCCTTCGCGTTCAGAATTTTCGCGTGCCTCTTGAGCACGAGGGACCTAAACTTTTGGCAAGATCTTGGCTGCGGCACGCCACACCACATTTAGCTAACTAGCAGTCGATCGCTTTTGCCGATACCATTACCTTGGTATGCGGGGACCTACATCCTAACCTGTACCGTGCGCATTCAACGACGGGAGAAGCGGGAAAATGCTTAGCCTATGCTCGTGTTCTGCATCAAAAAAAGAGGGTGTCCCAGGCTGGAATGGAAGAGTCTGCTAGATTCAAACTAGCAATATTCAGTCCCGGGTGGAGTAGATTATCAAGTTAGACTCTACTCGAGGCAGTAGCTCAGACGGCTTACCGCTAAGCCATCTAACCCAACTTTTAAAAGGGTCCCGCCCAGACGCTCCATCAGGCTCATCGGTCATTCTCAGCTCAAGACTACATGGTACATGTGTGTTCTTTGTGCCCACATTCGGTGGATAGCATAGACGCCTATGCCGTGTGATATGGGGAATGGCTGGTTCAAGGGCGATAAGACTTAATAAAACCTTTCGCGGATCTCATGTGTAGCATCTCAGGAACAAGCTAGGATAAGCTTTACCCTTGAAAGCTCTACTTGTTGCGCACTTACGGACGAGCGTTAGTCACGCAATGTAAAGAGAAATTCCTCAGGTTAATTTCTACGACTGCGACTTGGAGTATGAGTGCTACTGAAGCCAATAGTTTCTTTAAACATGCAAATAAATCTCCGATCATGCATCTTAGCTCCTCAGGCGAATACAGACAAAACGTTTTTAATAAAATGAGAGACGCCCAAATCCCAAGACCTGATCAGACCGAGAAGAGAGAGCTCATTGAGCCGGGGCATGATCGGCGACCCCACCATCTTTTGATCTTCGGCCGCTTACTCATTCGGGTTCCCAACCATTCCTTCAACACGCGACATCTACCAACCCCATCTTTCGCTTAATCCGCCCAGATCATGCATGCACAGTGCGGACTCGCTGTAATTATGTATTCTTCGCGCACGCATTACCTTCTCACAGTAAATATAACATATGAACGATATTCGATATACCGATGTCATCGTTATATCGAGTAACTGTCACATAATATGACCACTGTCATTGGCTGAAGCCTGATTACATTTAGTCTTATGCCTAAAAATAAAAGCATAGATAACTGTTTCCTAGTTAATTCTAAACATGTCATGCACTTCCCCACACGACTCATTAGGCCTGGTAGAAGTCTGCATCGATCTCATGCAAATATATTCTTAAATGGCGACTAAGATTACAGACACGACGATGAGAATATTGAGGAGGAGGAGGAGGAGGAGGTCACGCTTATGGATATCATTGCTGCACATACTATGTTATAGCCGAAGGAGAATGAGGAGGCAGCTAAGCCTCCTGCTGCGATTAATCAAGCACTAAATAGCCTCAAGCGCCTGCTCAGCTTCAAGGAGCACGACCCAGACGCCAGTTCCATGGGGCTCACGATACTCATGCGCATGGAAAGAAGCCTCCAGCAGCAGGCAGAGCTCAACAGAAGTCAAGGGACATTAGATAGCCGGGTTGAATAATGTACTTTGTTTATTATTTAACGCCTAACTAATGATTGTAATACCCTAGTCCCGGACTGGAAAAGGACGCCAGAGCTTACTGCTCTAGAACCGTGGGCACCCAGCTTCCCCAAACAAAGAAGGGTCACGAGATGAAACACGGTGTCAGATGACTTGATACGTCACGCTGTCCACGGAAATTTATGCCTCCTAGAGGGGATGAGAGCCAGTCATATTGGGAAGAGTATCTTCCCAATGTTGAATAATTTATGAGATAGAACGATATCACGTTTGATGTGCGAGGAAGTGTGAAGAATTCACTGAGTGGACCAAGTAATTAAACGTGTTTGAATACATTGGCACGTGACTATATTTTCCACAAACGCGGTTTGCGATGTCACGTTATAACGAGTCCGCACTGTATTCAGCTTGCTCCTCTCCCTCAGACGTTGAGTGCGACGGCTAATGACCCGAAATTTGTCCTAGCGCACATATGGGGAACACATGCTCATACTTTCTCATGGAGTGGAGGTGTTATTTGTGGGTAGAGTGCGACTGAATAAGTGTGGTGGGAATCGAGGCCTTTCACAAGAAGAGCTCGAGGGCGTGTATAGATCTGATAGTAGTGTAGGCTGGACACGCACTTACTCACGAGTCGATGTAAGAAGTAGAAAAATACCAAGACGTTATGTGAATAAAGCAAATCAACCGTGGACTACGCCTCATCACGTACTGTCTCCCAGAGATAGAAAGGGTATACCTTCAAACTGGGCGGTTTATGGGATTAGCCCTGCAGGCTTAATTGTCGCGAGTTTGCCGACAGAGGCACTTCAACTCGAAGTGATAAGTAATGGTATTGTTTACAACTCAATGCTGTACACGGCCCAGCTCTAGTCACCCCGAGCGCAAATCAAGCAGTGCTCCAACTGCTGCCAATGGGAGCATATTCAAACCTCTTGCAACAAGGCAAGAAGATGTAGTGAGTGCGCCGGCACTCACCAGACCAGGGAGTACCGGAGGAAATCGGTGATTTTTTGCAATTACGGCAAGGACCACGAATCGTGGCAAAAGAGGGCATTTCAGAACTTCGCATCATACAAGATCAGTATTTAAAGCGCCTGGTATGAACTGATGGATTGAGCAGTGGAATTAAGAAAGGGTGTGATGTGACATTTTTTATTGTACTAATTGAGTCATAGACTATCTAGCACATTTGACTCCTCTCTGACCCAGGCTACACCTTGTACAGTGCTCTTTGTCTCTCATGTTTCTTGAAAGGTCATTGATATATTGCCCTTCATAAATAGCCATTCAGCTCAGCATTTACCCATGAAATTCAGCCACCTTTTCCACGGAACCTTCTACCCAAAAAATACGGTAGCAACGAGAACTGCGTGCGCGGGAAGTCTTCAAATACCTGCAGCCCCAGCCAGGCGAGGCCTAGACACCGGGACCATACGAGGTGCGCATATTCATCTATATCTTCCTTCTCTGTAACATTCGAGGCCAACTTGATCTAATCCACAATCTCCGTATCGGGTGCTGGGTACGCTCCGGAAACTCATCGGATGGCTTTTCCTCCATGATCAAAGGTTGGTGATGAGGAGGGCTCCGACCTTACCATCTGATCCGGTCGTGGTTAGTTTCATGATGATATTGATAGGGGGATGTGTTGAGGGATGAAGACGATACAGACCGCGAAAGCGATTGTGAATCCTCATCGAAGTGAGGACTTTGTCACTCAATCTCGGCTCTGCAGACTCTACAGTGAGATCCGAAGGCTCGTAGGGGACATCACTGACAGGTGTTGAGAATAGTCCGCCGGTAGTTAATGGTAGATCGGTCCGGAAGTTGCTAGAATATTCTGGAGACTGGTTTCAAGGCAATAAATTCAAGGGAATTCACGAGAAGCTGAAACTAGTCAACAACGAACATCCTATATAGTCTAGTAAATTTATAAAATTTCTAGGAGAATAAAGATGGATAGCCAGAGAATATTTTAGTCTTTGTACACCTGATAGCCCGAGCATCAATAATAAAGCTACGACATTAAATATACGATATGTTGAAAAGGAGCACCCTACAATGTAATTATCACCGACAGAGTACTAATGTGCAAGGGAAGCAAGAAGGTAGGTTCAATAGGGGTTTGATTAACTAGCCTTAGAATCTAACGGGAGTAAGTCTTCTATAAGTACCACACCCAATCTCGCTTCCACGCGATCAATATGGCTAGCCTGATACAGCATCAAGAGTGTATTATCCCTGCTACGCACTGACACATTTACAATACGATAGATATTTTTGTGTAAACCTGCCATTGAAGAATAGAAATAAATGCTCCATATCCGAACACAATCGCCTGTATTTCGAGACTAGACTGGAACGGTGCCACCAGGAAGATCGTAGTCCGTCAGCTAGAGCTGAGAGCTGCCCGATACTGAATAAAATCGTTGCCATGCACAATAAAATTCATCCATCCTTCCAAGCTTGAATGATATTATATTTCGCTTCCACACGGTAACGAGACGTATGTCTATTGATTCTGATGAATTATATTAAACTAAGATTAAATATTCCCGACTTCTTGATCTATTTATCACGGCTTGTCAACAGTCGAGAATCTAGATATTTTCTGAATTATTAAGCTTTAGTTTAATCTGAAGATCCTGTATCTTACATTGAGACTACCCGATGGCACATATAACCGTTTCCATCCTACGAAAACATCCGAACAATTACCCGAAAAACCAACGCCTGTGTTCATGCGCCATCCTGCAACCGAGGGTCAAGATCGTAAATTTTGAGCACTGCGCTAAATATGTTTTCATGCTATCTTGTAATACTGAGCCAAAGGATCTAATACATCAGCCACCGCTAAGGATCATAGATACTCCGCTTCTCCGAACATGTAAAGACATTCACGTGGTTGTCCTGCCTCGCAGCACAAGCAAGCATCATCCGATGAGGGTGAAAGGCTGTGGTGGAGATGGGACTTTGTTTGGATTGATGCAAAAAGTTTGAATATGGCTGAACTCGAGAAAGCTCTTTGCCTTCAAAATTAAATACCTTTACAGTATGATTACTAGTTCCACTAAATATAGTTAGCAGTGAAGACAATTAAACTCGCTGAACCTACACAGCGAAAACAGGAAGGTGTTCATGGGTGCTTGTGGTGCGTAGAACTTGGTTTGTTGTCCGTATTGTCCGAAGTGGTTGATCCATGCGTATGTCCCAGAGTTTGACTCTACCATCTCGACTAGCAGATAAAAACTCTCTTTGTCCCCCCCGTTGCATGTGGACACTTTTAATCCATACTTTATCAGCTCCATCTTTCCATCGCTTCACCATTGCTTCCTGTGGCCGATTCCGAGCATCGAATATTCGTATAGCGCCATCACCAAAACCAGCCACAAAAATATTTCCAGTCATCTGATCCGAAGTGAGTGATGTAACACATGATCCTGAGCGTGCATTAATATCAGCGACACATAGCTCATTTGCTGCAGACCACACCCTGATAACCTTGATATCACCAGCAACTAATAATCTTCCACTAACTTGTTGCCAGTCAAAGACCATGCCATAATTTACACTTCTAGGGACAAGGTCTGTAAGCGCACGCCAAGCTGAGGCGATCTCAATCTTCTTTTCAGATTCATAGTTTCGGTAAATCCGAACGACACCGTCTGAAGATCCGATCATCAGAAAAGCCTGATCATCCTCGTTAATGAATTGTATGTCACTAATCTTTGAGCCTTCGGGATTTCCATTTGAGAATTTACTCAATCGATCATGACTTTTCCAGTCCCAGACACAAACAGTATCTCTGTCGTCTACTACAGCAAGATGATCCTCAAATTGATGAAAAACCATCTTACTTGGCTGACACTGATTATTTAAGAACCCAGATGGAATGGTCCATTTTCCACTTCCTGCTATTTCTTTCTGTGGCTGGGTATCTCTTAATATTGCCTCGTTTCGTGATCGCCGCCACAAGCGTTCATTATAGTCAGAGCTACCAGGCTCTTCTGCTTCATTTGGCTTCATCTGAGGTTCACGGAAATACTCTATAGACCATTCGAGAAATTTACTTGTGAGGGGTATAATGGGCGCTTCGGTCAAATTTCGACACCTGAAAGCGCCAGATGTGGGTTCCTTTGCTGTATGATAAGACCCTGGTGTAGTTCCGGCCTCATCAAACTCGTGGGGCGCATTGAGGTCATAAGGTCTGGCACGAATGGAGAAAGAGTTCCGCTGTAGCCCTGGGGATTTAAGTCCTGGTTTTGCCTGCGGCTCAATAGACGAATTTTCTCCAGTGGTTACCCCAAATGGGGCAAACAAGTAGCTTGCTGTTCTTTTTAGAATTCCAGTCGTATGGGGTGCTAAGGAATTGGAATTCTGCATTGTTGGAGTGGTTGGTCTAGTATCTGATGTTTTGGGATTGAAGATAACGGGTTTAAAGCTCCGCTTATTGATTTCATCAGCAACTATTTCTGCATATTTGCCAATAGGTGATTGAAACAGTGAGCAGTAAATGTAATCAATGATAATAGTGGCGCTCTGTTGAACTTCAGGATGTGGATCAACAGCCATTATAAGAACATGCTTCCAAATTGTTGCGAATATTGAGTTGTGCGAGATACCTTGAGCATCATCTTTTATTGTCCCGTCACTGTTACGATTTTCTGCTTTAGCAAAATGCAGTCCCATTCTATGGGCATATTCATCTTCGGGCGACACCCTTTGTCTAGAATCTCGCTCTTCGCATAATTGCTCATGAGCTGTCACGAGGAACTTATTCTCGTATCGATATATAAATTTTGACAGATATATTAGAAGTTCCTTTCGAACCATTGCATTTCCATCGTAAGCCATATCTATGACAGTCCAAGAAATATTAATTTCGACGCGTGCGACCTCATCTGTCACCTCATCCGTTCCTATGAAAGTTGACATGGCGTATAGCATAGCAGCACGAACTTCACAACAGCTATCTCGTATGAGAAGGGCAAGATTAGTATGCACGTTTTCTTTAATGCCTCGCCATTTCGCTTCCGGAAGGTCCTTCCATAGCTGACTGATACAAAGACAAGCCCATTGCCGAAGAAGCGGGTTGTCGCCATTTTGTAAGTGTACGGCGCAGAAACTCATAATTTCTGTTTGATTACATACATTTTGTCCTTCGTTATATCCTTCGCAAAGACGAGATAAAATGAAGGCGCACATTGCTTTATGTTCGAGGCTATCCACAACTGGAAGGCCTTCGTTCGGTTTCAATATTGACGCAAAGTACATGTAGCCATTATCTCTATGATAAAGCGTTAGCGCTTGGATTTAGTCTCAAGCAGCTATTACAGGGGGCTTTTATTTAGACTTACTTTAAGAGGTCTGCTTGACAAGAAATATCTACAGCCAAAACACGCGTCCAAATGAATACCATAACCGGCTTTAGTTCATGGGCTGCAGACTGAAGAAGTTTGAGCACATATGGAAAAATACCAATACTTAGTGCAAGATTTACTGCCCATGGACCCATGTCCAGAAATTTACCAAGGAGAATCAAGGCTCGTACTCGATGTTGTTGGCTAAGCAATACTTGAAGCACAACTGGTAACTGTTCTGGAGGCTTTTGTCTAGACCCTGCTTGAGTCAGGTAGACCTCAAACGCTGTTAGCTGTTCAGTGAAAAAAGATGAATTTTGAAACTCATAATCGGGATTATTCCCTGCTTCCTTCTCCTCGAGCATCGGAAGTTGCGAAAGAGCCATTTCCACGGCAAAGTCCCAACTTGCCCAAAGTGGATGGTGATGCGTATCAGGAAGTTGTGGATATGATTGTGGGTGGCAATTATAGGCAGCCATTATACGCTGCGAAAGAAGGAAGTTTCGAAAGAGAGCAGCAACCATTAGATCTTGGCGGAAGAATCTTCTAAATAGTGGTCGAGGTAGCGATGTCCAGGCTATTGTATCGGTAATTGCGGTAAATATCCAATTCAATTCGCCTAGTGGAGTTCTTCGCTCTTGTAAACGACCTGGTAATTTCTTTGCCCGCTCTGGTGTAAGCTGAGTTTTTAAAGGTGTATTGAGAACGAAAAACCATAATGCCATCTCGATTGGTGTGGTCAAGCATGATGTGAAAACATCAGCTGGGAGAAGAGGATTTGTAGGAAGATTTTCTTTCACACTACAAGCAGCTAGGTGAATATATGGTTCGTAAACCTGAGAGACATGACTTTTATCCTTGGCTATGCTTTCCGATTCTTCTAGCTTGTGTTTATCTACAAACCGGTGAAAGTTGTTCAGTATATTCCCAGCGTCGGAGCAATCCCAAACGTAAAAGGTTGGTGCCTGTAGCCAAGTCTGCAGATCGTAGAGTGATACAGGAATGTACTGTGTATAATTTTTGTTGAAAACCCAAATCTCACCCGATGATGTAGGCTTTGGAACACCGTGACCATTATAATGAAACAAAACCCGCTCTTCTTTCGCATTTCTTCTCAGAGATTGGCAAAATTTCTTTGTCTCTTCAACTGAGGGGTCTAAGTACTGCTTATATCTTGTTCGTATGGATAACGTTTCGTATTGCGCTTGCAAGGACTTTCCAATATTTTCCAATGCCTTTTGCACAGGAGGGTGTGTTGGATCTTGCCAGGCTTCGAGCTTTGAGCCGGGATTCGTTTTCAATTGATCCGGAGGTTCTATACCAATGTTTAAACATATAGCGAGTGCTGCGGAAATTGTTTTAAGGCGATCCTTCATCCGCCAATCTTGTAGCTCGTATCCTAGCAACTTTGGATTTCCGGTGGTTTCATGGCGCTTATCAGTGAAATACATGTACCAGTTCTGTTCATAATCATCAGCCCACTCGTCTAGAGCATGACCTGGCCAGCACGATTTGATATTAAGAATTTTGGTTTGGGCGCGATCGGCTTTAACGCGATTGTGAAGAGATCGCAGAACAATATCAACGTGACCATCAATCTGTTCCTTCAAGTCTCGTGAATCAAGTGAAGCTGGGCTCCATGCTTGGCTTTCGAGAAAGAAAGATTCAGACATCCTAAGTCTGAAGATGGTGTATTTCTGGGTGTCAATTATAGTGACTCCGATTGGGGCAGGACTGAACTTTGAATAGATACAGAATGCGCGCAGGGCATCTTCTGAAGTCATTACGAAGAAAGGAAAGAGCAACCTACATTGGCCAGTTGAGAAACGTATTCTTCGCTTGCGTAATGGTCCTCAAAACCATGTCTTGCACTCCAACAATGATCTCCTAAATCAAGCTCATCGAATCTGGGCCCAACATCACTCCTTGTCCTCTGCAGTGATGGTTGAAGTCTGCGGCCTGGATTACCAGTTTCTACTTGTCCATCATTTTCATTCTCTCTCTCCTCCTCCTCCTCCTCTTCTTCTTCTTCTTCATTTCCTTCTTCGTCTTCTTCTTCTTTGATTGAGTCTTTGGGGGCTTTTGCTATGTTGCAATTCAATGGAGCTTGAAGCGTGTATGGTGCTTTGACGTCATCGTGAGTAAGGTTGACTAGGCAGTCATTGTTTGTTAACTCTTTTCTCCGGAGACCCGAGGTTTCGGTTGCATTTCGAATAGAAGTGAGGGCTATTTTCTGTCGCGGATTGATGCTACATCGCGCGTCTTCTGGGCTTTGAGGTTTTTGACGCTGGGCTTGCAAAGTCGTGTAACTCGGCGTCCATGGGGTGCTGCGACGATGTCATGATGTTTCTTAAGGGAAAAACGTTGTGACAGCCACGAAATTAAATGCGACTACACAGCGACTGGTGTCATTTTCATGGCAGAAGGTGTTTTATTAGCACTTTGTCTCTTAATGCGCATGCTATTTGTCGCGTTCAGCTTAATTCACAGTTCCGACTTCTTCCCCTCATCAACTTTGCGGTCATAACTCAACTCTAGCTTTTCTAGGAAGAAGAATGTCGGAATTTGTCCCCAGATATCTGTTGGCATTCGAACCAAATTTGATTTGTGAAATGAATGTGGCAGGGCTTCACAATGATCCGGTTAGTTTGTGCCTAAAAAGTCAGGATTTAACCTGACTGTGCTGACCCTGTATGACTACAGTGACTACAATGACCATGCAGCGTCGCTTTGGGTCGCTGACGTGCGAGAAGGGGTCTAATGATGGTGGTAATTTAGTTATAGTAAAATGGACAAGTATTTCCTTCTGCCATGACTTTTGCGCGTCGGTACCCGGGCAATCGTGGATCTACCGACCAAGCTAGCGTCCTTAGTATCAAACATTGCGACAGGAGCCGAACGAGTACATCTCTACACGAGGCGAGAACGGAGGTTTTTTTTTTTTTTGCATCAGATTTTAATTGCGTATGCAGCTATCTAGCTATGACACAATATCAGAGAAAATATATAGAAAAGATGACTCAATTTACAGGTAGAGCACTAATGCCTCGGATTTCATTTGCAAGTACCACTGCGAAGTTATGGTGGCTTTTTCTGAGAACGGAGGTTATGGAAGTAGAATGAGCTATGTGTATGTGTGTATTGTAATAGTTGAGTGACAGACTATCTAGCACATTGGGTCCCTCTCTGACCCAGGCTACACCTTCTACAGTGCTCCTTACCTCTCATGTTTCTTGAAAGATCATTCTTATATTGCCCTTGATAAATAGCCATTCAGCTCAGTAACCACCCGTGGAATTCGGTCACCTTTCCCACGAAACCTTCTACACCCTCCAAAAAAAAAAAAAAAAAGGTAACAATGGAAACTGCATGCGCGGGAAAAAGTGTCAAAAAACCTGCAGCCCCAGCCAGGCGAGGTCTAGACACCGGGACCACACGAGGTGCGCATATTCATCTATATCTCCCTTCTTTGTAACAGTCGAGGCCAACATGATCAAATCCACAATCTCCGAATCAGGTGCTGTGACGCTCCGGCAACTCATCGGATGGCTTTTCCTCCATGATCAAAGGTTGGTGATGAGTAGAGCTCCGACCCTACCATCTGATCTGATCGTGGTTAGTTTCATGATGATATTGATAGGGGGATGTGTTGAGGGATGAAGACGATACAGACCGCGAAAGCGATGTGAATCCTCATCGAAGTGAGGACTTTGTCACTCAATCTCGGCTCTGCAGACTCTACAGTGAGATCCGAAGGTTCGTAGGGGACATCACTGACAGGTGTTGAGAATAGTTCCACAGTAGAATGAGCTTCATTTGGACCTTTCTGCAACGTTTTTCTTTCTCCATCGAGTGAATCTCATGCTTCGTGTGAACGACTTTTCGAAGTTGAAAACAATCTTTTATATTATTAATTTTACATTGAAATAGGATTTACGCAGAGCTTGACATAGTGCAGTTTTTCGGTATTCACAAATGAGCACTGGATAAAATTCATGCACATTCAAACAGTCAGTTATTCTTGTTCTCTGACATGAGCCACGGACAGTCGTGGGCAATTGGCCAATTACACTACTCTTTGTAATTTTTTCTATGTCTGAATGATACGGCTTACACAATTGTTCGATGTGATGATCTTGGAAACTAATTGGCCCTTATGGTCAAGGTAATCGGATTTCCTGATGTTTGAATTAGGAAGTCCCGATTCAACTAACACAGTGTTTCTGTATACAGCCGGACGCAGTACATTCATCTAGAATCTAAACAGCCTGCGCCTTAGCTTCTCCTCGCACTACCGGCTGCCAGCTTATGTTCGAATAAGCCCTGTTATCAAATATGCCAATTGCTACAGCGCACGAAATAGTTAGAGTGTGCAAAATTTCAAGAGCCAACAGATTTTAACTTATAAACAGAGTCATACGAGAGATTTTTCATGTAAGTAATCAAATAGACCCGATTATTGAGATTATTGCTGGTAAATAAGGGGACATCTTGTAATATATATTCTGTATAGAATTTGACTCTCACTGTGGCAATGAAGCCAACATGACGAGTACAAGCCGGATGAGAAAGTTTTAGGCCGACTGTTTTACAGATGATGATTCAGTCTACCCTGACCGCGCCCGGGCTACATGTAAAGGACTCGCGCATATGTAACACACGGCAGCAATAATGCGTTGAGCGATTGTCTAATCTTTTTTAAAATAATCTAATGTATATGCAGCCATTTAACTATGACACATGACCAGTGCTATGTTTAGATGTAGGATAACCCTTTTGGTGTTAAAGACTCTTATACTCTGCCTTTCATTTGCAAATACCACTATGGGGTATGTTCGCTTACACAAACAGTCGACCCTCCTCCGTAGGTATCAATCAAAGGGAAATTCAAAATCTTTGATTATCCAAGCATGCCTTCCTCATCCATGCATACTGGCACCGCGAAATTTTTGGTTGTATTTGACGGATTTGAACCAGTGGTCTCTTGTCTAAAGCGGAATATGTGTCCTAGCTATCCAGACTCTACTTGGTAGACCGAGCAAAACGATGTACCACCGCACTTTCCAACCAAGGCAGTGTTTATAGTGTCGCATGCACTCTCGCAACCGAATCCTTGGCACGCACAAAGCTCAATTTGTAAAAACTCGTTGCCAAAATCCAAAATTACACGCCTATCGAGATTATATCCATCCTCTGCATCATCTTGTAAAATGGTCCTGATCCTTCTCACGCCCATCCCAAAGAACCGTTTACCAGTTTTGTGCGCCACGCTTTATTCCCTCCGTGGGGTGTGAATATCGGCGTGGGCGTGTATTCGGTGGTCAACTGAGGCTAGAGAAAGTCGAAGAAAGGTATGGTCATTGAAATGAGGATGTACTAAGTCGTACTTGTAGATTTGATGATACTTAAGTAGGAGTCGAACTCGTTGGGAGTGAAAAATTGACGTGATGGAGGATTCTATATCATTGCCTCGTGGGCCAACTTCTTTAGTGTTGCGAGATTTGACTGAACGTGACTCTGGGAGAATATTACACTCCCAGGCTCGTGTTTAACTCCTCACGTACCGGTTAGCCCAGTCTTGTAAAACTACCCGACGTGTTGGCGCCTACATAGATCCAACAAAGCAAATGATAGCCAGTATCTTATCATCCTGCGCTCGAAGGTTGTAGTATATATGAAGGTCGTCCATCAAACCAATCTCATGCTATCCAGTTGGTACTAAATCATGAAAAGATTTTTCAAAAAATAAAATGAAAGGAGAAAATTGTTTACATCAGATCGTGATTTCGTTCGAATCAGACTTTTCGCTGTGCCCTTTCGAAGATTTTTGTGACACGCACCCAGTTATTGAATGCATTAACTCCCTTCACCGAAGCAAGAGCCCAAGATACGCTGGGGTTAGAATTCTGTACCCTATGGGAGCATGAAGTCTTTTTTTTATTTTTTATTTGACGTCGTGCCAGAACATGAAGCCTTATTCTGGTGCTATCTAATATAAATTACAGAGTCAACGGCACTCCCCAGCGCCCTGGACGGCACAAAAGAAGTTGGGCTAAGCTACTATACAGCAATCACGCTCTGTCAAGACTTTTCTGACATTCCAGCACGACCTTAGGGAAGGAGTTGGAAGGAGGCTAGAAAGGCAGAGTGCGAATTTCCCGAAGTACACACAAGTCTGCAGCGCCTAGCTGGCCGGCCTCTTCGAACGCTTCAGAAGGGGCACTATGTCTTCGGATTTAGTCATAATGTCGGTATTAGGAGAGCTCTGCACCCAGTGATTTTTGCGATTTTTCCCGGCTGCCATACACCCGCAAATGGCCATCGTTTCGTTGGCTGGAGAGGGGAGATAATGAAGGGCAAAGGGCTCCTCCAAGTGTATGATCGAATGAGGACTTGTGAGGGGTGGTACTGTTTGAGGGGAGCTGTATGGGAGGCATAGGAGGGGATATACTACTGGCATAGGTATCCTTGGCCTGTAGGCAGAGAGGACCTGCATGTCCTGCATAGTCATAGACTCAGACAGGACAATAAAATGATTTAATATAAATAATAACATAAAATAAAAGGTATCACGTGAGATATAGCGTCCATTACACTCATGAGTAGATGGGAAGACTTCTTGCTGGATAGTTAGTCAGTCGGAATAGCGTTTGATCAGACTTGCGAAGCCTCTCGAACTGCTAATTTTCTCCATGGCGCTATTCAAGGGCAGTATTTAGACTAACAAGCCAGAGTACCCTTAGATTTTAGTACCAATGTTATCTGTTGGTGCTGCTCACAACCTTAATTCCTCACATGCAAGTACTTAAAAAGAATACGACTCGTGGATCCCCATCGTTGATCGCTTGTCTGCCAAGAGATTTTGTCGGGGGAATGAGACACTGGATTGAAGTTGGGCTTTCACGATAGTTTGAAGGTCGCCCTTCGTAGCCAATTGAGATCGGGTAAATTGTGACTAATGTCGCAGGTGATATTCATTGAGGTAATTACTGGGAAGGGTAGCCTGGATGTCGTATGTGTGTGGAAAATAGACTGGGAATGTTCTGCTCGAGGGGGTCATGCTGCCTACAATGCTTGTAGAAGTTGTCAGATTTAAAGGGAATCGGAATAAGACCATGTACGGGTCCAGGTCAACGCGTTCTATCTCTATCGTTACATCTGTTAGTCAGCATAGAATCAGCTATCCGATACACAACTACCCGATGCACTTCGGGCCGGACTCACACTGATTTAGTCCATGACTCCTTGGGCCCGAGTTGGCTTCGACAAGAAATAGTAAGACTTCCATAGAGCCACCAGAATGTAGCGTAGGAGTGTAGGATATCTAATTAGTCAACCTTGTCTTCAAGCAACGGACAATACAATCAAAGGCCAGTAATGTTAATGCTTCCCTAGCTAGAATTTTTCATTCGGCCTTTTTCACCTTTTTATCGGCCTTATTGACTCATGTCGCGAATCATGATTCGTAATATAAAGTAGGAATCTAGGCACCAGGAGATTATTTTGAAACGTTTAATATAGTAAATTGCGCATTTTTTCAAAACTACTGATATGATATTAGTTGTCGGGAAGGAGTCACTTGGCGTCCCAAAGTCACGAAAAAAACAGGAGCGAGGCTAAATAAACGAGGGTACTGATTGACCGAATTCGAATGTACGCTTGAATAAATACTCATGGACATATTGCTACAGGTAGGAAGACGAATTTGAGGCAATGATCGCTCACGCTAATAATGACTCGGGCTCGGATAAACGGCGTAGTTATAACCCATCAACCTGGATCTTGATTCAACTGCACGTTATCAACTTGATGCTTGGCAATTATAACGCGCGTGACCGTAATTTGACCAAAATGAAACAGAATATCAGCTTCTTAAGTGTGAATAACTTGGCTCCAGCGGTGGCTTCTGTTATTTTTGTACGGTGTGCGTTGACCCAGTTGTGCGAGCATAAGTGTACCAGTCCATGCGACACTCGGCCAGTAGTATTCTCGTGTCACCGATATGGAAGTCTAAATATGATAGAACAAGTTGCCTCACTCGGCAATTTACTCAAGCGCTATGGCAATTCCAATACCTTGCAACCACCAAGACGGTATCTCATCGGCTCGCTTGTTAGCCCTCAGTGTTCTAGACCCGCCTGTTCGCCTTGGACACTGTAGATACATGGAAGGTACATCTGTGCGTGGTGCTAGAGCTCAAATTGGAAGATGGATTGATGCTGAAGGTAGATGACAGATTCGAGTGATTAGATTTACGTGCGCGTGGTCACGAACTTGAAATGGAATCATGATACCAGGCGCTTCCGAAAACGGAAAGTTCTGTGCGTTCCAAGGCGTCGGCAACACCTCTGTTGCTGACGCTGTAAATCCAGCCCAGACTCATGAGCACAGATACCCGAACCCTTACTATATGTGAGCCCTGGGCATTTGACCTGATCCGGCGAAACTTTATTCCCGCGGTTTTCTCGCCATGGGTGCTTGCACAGGATGAGGATCCAAAGAAAAGGGCCACTCCTTCAAACTGCGTCATAAAGAGGGTTAGATGGCTTATCTGTGACCCATCCGGGATAATCTTCCGAATAGGATCTGAGTAGCTTGATCACCTGCTCAACTTGAGACAGAATAATCGACAATTTTAATCCACCAGACGCTTTGATCTCATCACTGAACGAACATATGCCCGTCCTGACACATCAGGATAGGTGAAGCCTTTTCTGATTTTCGCTTATTATACTTTGGATCGCATTAGCTGGTACCACAACTTCGGTCATCAGGGTCATTCACTTCAGCCTCACCTATGAATACCCGACCATCTAAAAAGATATCGATTGTCCAACATAGTTGTAAACTGATACAGGAGATTAATGTATTAGTTATAACCTAAGATCGAAATTTAAAAGCCCTCAGATTTTGTGTCATGATAATTTGATGCAGAGGTTATACTCGGTAGTTTCAAAATTCCAGTTTTGTTGCTTCAAGGAAAGTGATTATTCTTTCCGTTCGGAGTCCTTATTGCCTCAACCCTGAGCTTCATGATGTTCAATAACTTAGGGGAGATTATTCACAACGGAAAGAAGTTTAATAATAGGCTTATATGTAAACTATTGGCATGCATTGGCATTATTGCTTTGATATTTTTTGATATCCTCTGATTAAAGTATCAGCTAATGAAAATTATTGTTGCCATACTTAAAAATACTTCAGTAAAGTAAAAATTTAACTTGAAATTTCCTATTTTTATTCCATTTAATTTTTTTGCAGTTATGTAGCGATGACGCATCATAGTGCTATGTGTACATGTTGCATGACTCTTTTGACTTTGGAGAGATTTATTTTATGGATTTCACATTATAGAGCTTGACTCCCAGAATCAGCTAGCATGAAATTATTTTTGTTGTTATTAGTATTAAGGAAATAATGACCCCCAGTCATTGAGGTTGTAGAGCTCGCGTTGATTAAAGTGACTACCGAAGTAAAACTAAGTACAGAATTTGCAATCACGTGTGTATCAACAACGTGGCCTACTCAATGGCCCCAATTGTTCTAAATTCTAATAATAATTATTAATTCATTTTATAGTCTTGTCTGAGTCTATGACTATATCGGACATGCAGGTCCTCTCTGCCTAAATGCCAAGAATACCTATGCCAGTAGTATATCCCCTCCTATGACTCCCATACAGCTCCCCTCAAACAGTACCACCCCTCACAAGTCCTCATTCGATCATACACTTGGAGGAGCCTTTCGCTCTCCATTGTCTCCCCTCTCCAGCTAACGAAACGATGGCCATTTGCGGGTGTATGACAGCCGGGAAAAATCGCAAAAATCACTGGGTGCAGAGCTCTCCTAATACCGACATTATGACTAGATCCGAAGATATAGTGATCCTTCTGAAACGTTCAAAGAGGCCGGTCAGTTGGGCACCGCAAGCTCGTGTGTACTTCGGAAAATTTACCCTCTGCTTTTCTAGCCTCCTTTCGGAAGGTCGTGCTGAAATGTCAGAAAAGTCTTGATAGAGCGTGATTGGTGTGTGGTGGCTTAGCCCAACTTCTTTTGTGCTGTCTGGGAAGTGTTGTAGACTCGTCAACGGCAGAAGTCCTGACAAACCAACCGAAACCTTGGCCTTGGTGCCTATAAATACCCCAAAGTCGAAATTTCCCGAAAAGATCGGAGCCATCGTGTCAATTAGTGACTTCTCCCCTATCACATTTCACGCCTCAGCCCCTTGTTGTCCTTCAAGTTGTAGGGCTCCGTCACAGCAGAGGTGCCTCATGAGCTAAGACTCCAGCTTTGTGTGTGATGCCTTATTTCCCCCCTTATGAGTACACGTTGAATCGTAATTTTGCTGGGAATTTGTCCGAAAGTCATAGGGCCAAGCAATCGGAGCTACTCCTTGATCGGTTATTGAGGCGATGTGGTTGTGGTAAAACTGAGAGGGAGGACTCATATAAGAAGACGTCGAATAAAGATATACTTATATTTAATTTTGACATCGATTCAGATGAATTTATCCTTGGCTATCCCAGATATGTAGACCATACTGGGTATTTGTACCGGCAACGCTGAAGGATGAAGAGCTTACCTTTTCCAGCAGAAGATTGAAGTTTTTGGAATCTTGAATCATCACTTCGTAGGTGAACTTCTACGGCATTACGGAACTTGACTAAACATAGGTGTAGAATAGTATTTCACTCCCAAGTTAGTGAGGGACGCGTCAGACTAACATTCTGTTTTTGTACTCACGTAATTTCTCTGCTAGAGTAATCCGTTTGTTAGAAAAGCGTTGACGCCATGATTTAGTGATGATAAATGTCGCACAAAAAGTTTCTATCGCCAGTTAGACAACAATTCGTGCGTCGAAACCAGCATTGTTGGGTTTTACGCCAGTGGCGTTTCCTTGCTGCAGGATTCGTGGATAACCTAATCTTTTCGATCGGCGTTTAGATTATAAAATGTTTGATGATTTTAATTATGATGACTGTATAATACATGAAGATTAAAATATCAACAGTTAATGTAAGTGCATTGTTTCGCAGGCTGTGATTATTTGGGTTAAACCATCACATTGGTACATATTATTGACACGAATTTGCACAGACTGTTCGGTACAAATACCTGTATTCTGTCTGCCGGGGCAAACGGCAATACTAGCACATAATTTGATCTATGAATCTGTTACTACTAGCTCTTACACGGCATTCCTGACTATCAATTTATTACACATGTACAACTGATGGGTAGTAAAGTAAGTTGACTTTGAAAGATCTTTTTTTTTGCATCAGATTTTAATTGCGCACTCAGCAATCTAGCCATGACACAATATCAGAGAAAAGGCACCGGAAAGATGACTCAGTATACAAGAAGAGCACTCATGCCTCGGATTTTATTTGCAAGTGCTACTGCGAAGTTATGGTGGCTTTTTCTTTACCCAAAGTCAACCCTCATCCGTGAATACCCACCCAGGGGAACGTCTCAAACCCTGAGCTATCCAGACATGCCTTCATCGTCCACTGAACTTTCTCCGTGCGAAATGTAGTCTGAGGTGTTTGCTTTCCAAGTGGAGTAGGTGCCCAGGCTACACAAACTAGACCAGATAACACCACCAGAAGGCGGACCACGACACCATCCATCGTTGACTTGTGTTTATAGTGTCAGCTGCACTCTCGCAAGCGAAGTCTTGGCACACACAAAGCACAATTCGTGAAACTCCTTGTCAAAATTCGAAATTTCACGCCCGTCGAGATTGTTTCCATCCTCCGTGCCATCCTGGAAACTTGTCCTGATCCGTCTCACGTCCATCCCAAAGAACTATTTCCCAGATTTGTGCACTACGCTTTGTTTCCTCCGTCAGGTATAAATATCGGCGTGGGCGTGTATTTGGTGGTCAACTGGGGCCAGAGAATAGTTGATGAGAGGTGTGGTCATTGAAATGAGGATGTACTTGGTCGTACTTGTAAACTTGATGAGGCTTGGGTAGGATTCGATCTCGTTGGGAGTGAAAAATTGACGTAGTGGAGTACTTTGAATCATTGCCTCGTAGGCCAATTTCTCAAGTATTGCGAAATTTGACTGAACTTGGCCCTGGGGAATTATTTCACTCCCAGATTGGTGTAGGCTAAAATTGTCGCTCCGAAGATTGCTGGGTACTGTTATCCTATTCGATAAATCTAGAAACCAAATTATGATTAGTCAAGACCAATTGCAGATAAGGTAAAACGGGATCACCATGTGTGTATACAAATGGGCATGGTCTTTATGACATTTCTCTCATGCCCACATTCAAGAGCCCAACAGTGTACTGATTCATGAATCTTTCTTCTATCATTTAATATGTATTAATCTAACGAGCCATGACATATGATTATTGCTATGTGTACATGTTGTATGTCTCTTGACTTCGTAGACACTCACACAGAGGATTTCCTTCGCAAATGCCACCATAAGGCATGGTTGCCAACATGGAGCAATCGGCTCCCTATGAGAATCTTCGACAGTAAAATTTAAACCTCTTTGGCTGTCAAACGATGCTTTCATCATCTATGCACACAAGCAACGCGAGAAAAGCGGTCGTATTTTGCCGGATTTCAACAGGTGATCTCCTGTCTTAATTTGGATTTGTGTCCAAGCTATCCAAAATCTATCTAGTGGGCCGGCCCAGATGCTTTACTACCACGGAGGGCGAGACTGACAATCTTTATGCGGTGTCTTATATCAATCTGGGAGTGAAATAATTCCCCAGGGCCAAGTTCAGTCAAATTTCGCAATACTTGAGAAATTGGCCTACGAGGCAATGATTCAAAGTACTCCACTACGTCAATTTTTCACTCCCAACGAGATCGAATCCTACCCAAGCCTCATCAAGTTTACAAGTACGACCAAGTACATCCTCATTTCAATGACCACACCTCTCATCAACTATTCTCTGGCCCCAGTTGACCACCAAATACACGCCCACGCCGATATTTATACCTGACGGAGGAAACAAAGCGTAGTGCACAAATCTGGGAAATAGTTCTTTGGGATGGACGTGAGACGGATCAGGACAAGTTTCCAGGATGGCACGGAGGATGGAAACAATCTCGACGGGCGTGAAATTTCGAATTTTGACAAGGAGTTTCACGAATTGTGCTTTGTGTGTGCCAAGACTTCGCTTGCGAGAGTGCAGCTGACACTATAAACACAAGTCAACGATGGATGGTGTCGTGGTCCGCCTTCTGGTGGTGTTATCTGGTCTAGTTTGTGTAGCCTGGGCACCTACTCCACTTGGAAAGCAAACACCTCAGACTACATTTCGCACGGAGAAAGTTCAGTGGACGATGAAGGCATGTCTGGATAGCTCAGGGTTTGAGACGTTCCCCTGGGTGGGTATTCACGGATGAGGGTTGACTTTGGGTAAAGAAAAAGCCACCATAACTTCGCAGTAGCACTTGCAAATAAAATCCGAGGCATGAGTGCTCTTCTTGTATACTGAGTCATCTTTCCGGTGCCTTTTCTCTGATATTGTGTCATGGCTAGATTGCTGAGTACGCAATTAAAATCTGATACAAAAAAAGACTTATCAGCAATTTTCCAGTATTCTATTACTATTACTATGCTACTAAGCCATGCAGTACAGGGTCTAGAAAAGTTAGTACACAAGACATCAAAAGTTATAAGCTATCATGTTCTTGTAGAAGAATTTGGGCTTGTTTAGAAATCTTTTATCTTGAGTCATAGCCTGCATCTATCCTTGGTGATCTATAATAATTGGATCCAGAGCCTGAAACTTTGGTGTCGTAGATAATCAAGGATAATAATTTGCTCCAAAATAGACGAAACTTGAATCTCAAATTTCCCTCGTCAATCGTAATCCTTAGGTTTGGTTCTAGTCTACCCGACGTATAGGCCGAAACGAAGTCATACGTCGCCGAAATATATTCAAGATGGGCCATTTAGAGTATCGGGCTTTGGTAGCGCTGGTGGGTTTGACGAAAATAACATCTAGCGCGTGATCCGTTTGATTGTTTTCCTACATTAAAACCACAAGTTATCTGATGAGATGGCATTTTGATGCTCATTTATTTTGACTGAATGTGTTCGAAATATCTGCATAAAATCCAACTTCTCCGGAGACAAGTAATCGGATTGCCTAAGAGACACTCAGCTCCATTGTGCAAGTCCATATCTCTCCGAGTCCATGATAGTTCTTAGGTAGAATTTTGTAGATTATAGCCAGGCCAATCCTCTGAAACATTAACAACATATTATTGTAACTAGTCGTGCAAGCTTCGAATCCATGTCATAGACAAGAGAAAATCGCATCCGCCGTTATTAAAAGGCTAATGATAGAGATTCTGATGACTAAAAGGTCTCAAGAATAAATAGCTTTTGGCTTTAAGCCCAGTGCAAAAATGACATGGATTTACTCAAAATGGGACAGGCTCCCTTGTGAATTAACGATCTGAGAGATATATTTTATATATTACTATTCATCCGATAATGTTAATACCCTTTCGGTCAGAAAACCATTCGCATGCAATTCATTTCATTTCATGTACTTTGTTGATGGTGTTAAACCTACAACCGGTTACTACAATTTTTTTGCTCACCACATTTCTCCAATGAAATAATCATCTAAAAATATCCAGAGACGTGGCCTGGGATGAAGTATCTATCGCAACACGTCAAGATAAAGTATGTTCAATGAATCTGCCTCAAATTATTTTGGTCTGTAGATGTACGGTCTAGAACACCTGAATTTGTCATCAGAGGATCACAGAGTAGGAAGAAAGTACAAAATATATTGGTAAAGATTCGGGTAGGTATGTCCTGAGCTGTAAATAAGCCTGTAAAATTAGAAGTGCAATGGAACTAGGTACTGTCTTGGGGTCTTGAAGAATGTCAGTAGATCCGTCCGATACATAAATGTGAAATCAGTATTTGAATGAGACAAGCAAGAGAGGTTGACTGGGACGTCCAAAAAGTAGCGGAAGTGATTATATTATGAACAGTCACAACTTTCATAGGGTCCCTACAAAAATCCCAGCCTTCTGTCCGTTCAAAGTGTCTTTGTTGACCCACTGGCACTTGATATCCGGTTTCGCCTGAACCTCTTAGCTACCTACCCGGGAAGTAGGCCCAACTTTAACGTGCGCTCTTATCCCTGAAGTACTGCCGTCACCAACGTGACATCCTACTCCCGCCAACCTCTCTTCTGATCCGCCCCGTCAACATATTCGTACGAAAATAATCTCATACAGGCAGTACACCCGCAAAACAATTACAGTAAATTTCATCCGCACAATTTTATCGAAGTTCGCAATATACCCGGGAACGTCAGATTCTTCATCCAAGATTATCAATTCAACAGCCGCGAAAACTTTTAGAACAATCAGATTGCGTTTTTGTAACACTGAAATAGATTTGGCGGTGGCACCTCTGTAGATAACGAGGTGGATCGCCTCGAATGGCACGATGGCATTCCTTTTCAAAAGTAAGAAGAATGGAGACAGGTCACAAATCCTGAGGGACGGCTCAAAAGCCAGCGCAGGGTTGACGGCCACAAATCAAGGTGTCAACTTTCGCATGAATGAGAAAGGAATTGGCTACCCTCCTCCTGCCATCAATGGCTTGAACGAGACTGTTGCTCCATCTCCCGCGGCGCCAGCGGGAACACCCAGCCCAGAGCAAATAAATGGCCGTCGCACAATACCACTTGATCAATCGCAAGACCTTCCCGTAAGTTTAATGTTTGCGTGTACTTCAAAAGTACCTTACAACTTATTGAATAAGCTAATAATTATAAATAGTTGCGCAGCGGGACAGCACCAGCTGTTCAGCCTATGGCTGCAAATCCAAATTCTTTGTATCCATGGTCTCAAGCACGATTAACTTACACTACTGCGCTTCAGGGGCCTTTCCCCCGTTATGGAGCTGCCGTAAACGCAACAGCCTCCAAAGAAGGCAATATTTACCTGATGGGTGGTCTCATAAACAGCTCTATGGTAAAGGGTGATTTATGGATGGTTGAAGCCGGTGGGAATATGGCATGCTATCCGCTATCTACAACAGCAGAGGGACCGAATCCCAGAGTTGGTCATGCTAGTTTACTCGTTGGGAATGCGTTTATCATATATGGAGGTGACACTAAGATGGAAGATTCAGATATCTTAGACGAAACCCTATACTTATTAAATACATGTAAGTTGATTAAAAATCAAATACCAAGAAATCTAGTAATTTTGTTTTAGCTACGAGACAATGGTCAAGAGCTGTACCAGCAGGACCTAGGCCTACTGGTAGATACGGGCATTCCTTAAATATTCTAGGGTCTAAGATTTATGTTTTTGGAGGTCAAGTCGAAGGATACTTTATGAATGATCTAGTCGCGTTTGACTTAAACCAACTTCAAGTTCCCACTAATAGGTGGGAAATGCTCATTCGAAATAGCGACGAGGGGGGACCACCACCAGGTCAAATCCCGCCTGCAAGAACCAATCACTCGATTGTGACATACAACGAAAAACTTTTTCTGTAAGTTAAATACAATTACCGATTTTATGTGCTAAAGAGTTCAGATTTGGAGGAACTAATGGTTTTCAATGGTTCAACGATGTCTGGTCCTATGAGCCAACTTCAAATTCTTGGGCCTCTCTCGACTGTATTGGATACATACCATCTCCACGTGAGGGTCATGCAGCAGCAATTGTCGACGACGTTATGTATATTTTTGGGGGCAGAACAGAGGATGGCTCAGATCTCGGGGACTTAGCTGCGTTTAGAATACCTTCAAGACGCTGGTACACATTTCAAAACATGGGTCCATCACCATCGCCGAGGTCCGGCCACAGCATGACTGCTCATGGAAAGCAAATAATAGTCCTAGCTGGGGAACCCAGCTCTGCAACCCGAGAAGTTGGTGATCTATCGATTGTTTACATCCTAGACACTACCAAAATCAGATATCCTAACGACCATCCAGCTCAATTAGGTTCCGACCGCATTCCTGGAGGACGACGCCCTAGTACATCAGATAAAGCCCTTCCATCCACCACCCGTGGGACATCTATACGGGATGCTATGACGTCACCCGAGGCCAAAAAATCAAACGAGATCGTAGGTCGTGGAAATAGCCAAAATAACTCTAACTGGGGCGAAATGAATGGAATTGCTACTTCAACACACACGCAAACACCTCTTCAAGGACAGTTGGTCAATTCAAAATTGCCAAGAGCAACCCCGTCGCAAACATCTTCAGGCCCACCTCCGCAACAGCAGGCTCCAACTCCGAGATCCAACAGTGCGACATCTAACGCAGTTGGTCGAAATAGATCACAAGCAAGGCATGAGACTAGTAGAAGCTCATCCGTAGACGTTACCGCACGAAACGGTGATATTCCTTCTGGTGTATCACCGACACATAGTGTTACTACGTCTCTACTATCAAAAGATGGCTCAAAAGAGGTCTTGGCTGAAAATAGGAAAGTACTAGCCGGACAATCTTCGCCTGCAAGCAAACCAAGCTCTGCTGAAAATGGCCCCCCAGTTAGCATGAACACAATAGGCTCTGGATCACTCCGTCCATCATCAAGAAATCGTTCTAATCGTCAGCAGAGTTCTGTGGACAGTACTAATGATCACTCCTCCTTACGGAATATGACAAACGCCCGGCAGACCTCACCACCACCCTCGAATCGAAATTTAATTAACCCATTGGTTAGAAAAGGCTCCGCAAGAAACTCGCAAGCTGTCTCTCTTCTCAAAGAACTGGATGTCGCCAAAAATCGCAACGCTTGGTATGCATCAGAGTTAGAACTTGCACGGAAAGCGGGCTATACACCAAGCACGCCAAATTGTTTAGATCACAAGTCTTTGGAAACCTTTGATGATGATGATAAGCCCCTTATTGAGGCACTAATTTCAATGAAGACAGAACTTGCCAACGTTCAGGGGTCGATTGACAGACAAGCTATACTAGCTGCGAAGCAAATTTCCGAAGTAGAAAAGCAACGAGATTCTGCTGTGCGTGAAGCCATATATGCGAAGGCAAAACTTGCTGCACACTGCGGTAATCAAGATAGTATCTTGACTCCTGACAGCGAGTCGTACGATGTGGGGACTCTGGCAAACGATAGGGCTGTAGATATTAGTAGGAAGCTTGCTACAGCACTCTCTGATCAAAATAAGTTACAGAGCACAATTGAAGCACTTAATACTGAGTTAGAAGCGGAAAAGCGAAGTAGGAAAGTGGCTGAAGATATAGCCAAGACCTCTCAAGCTCGGATCTCAGAGCTTGAAAGCTACAAGCAGCAGAACTCAAGCGAAGTAGAACGTTTGAAGGCTGAATTACATGAATCACAAGTTATGTTCAGGAAGGAATCAATCGCCTGTGCTGAAGCAGTTGCATCTGCTCAATTACTTCAGGCCGATAAGGATGAACTTGATGTTAAATTTCTTAACGCTCTAGGCTCATCCAAAGATACAGAGAACACCTTTGCCTCTCTTCAAGAGGCCATGGGATCACTTGTTGAGATGCGTAGTCTCTTACAAAGGCAATTAGACGACGAGCGTTTGGAAAGAGAGAAGTCCGAAGCTAAACTGTCACAAATGAGATCTGAACACGAGAGTTGTACAACTCAGCTAGAAGCAATAACGCGGAAGCTACAATGCGCAGAAGAACTAATCCAAACACAAGAAAATGAGGCCAAATCTCAATGGCAAGCTATTCAGGAAGGACTGGCTCGCGTAGTATCTGTTGAAGTCGACACTCCAAAACAAGCAAACGATCAGCGACTCGTTGCACTACAAACCCAAGTTCAAACAGCAAATGATCTGGTTCGAAAATATCAAGCGGCAGCCGACACTGCCTCAGAAAAACTTCGAAGTGCAGAAGAACGTATTGCTGGTTTGGAGGCCTACCAAGAACAAGCAAGCCGTGAAGGTATGTCTATACGAAAACAACTCCAAGCCTCCATGAGAGAAATACAGTCTCTTCAAGCTTCGAATACAGAAATGAAGTACCAGCTTGAAAATCAACAATTAGAATCCAACGCGGTACATGTACAGCATAATACGTTGAAATACATATTAGAGGAACGTAGTGCGACTCCAACAAAGAGCTCTAGAACTCGTGGTCTCTCAAGTCCCCCTTCGATGTCTGATGCCACCGATGTATCCCAGATAAAGACTCTTGAACAACAACTACTATCAAGCCTTGAAGCTCAAGAAGAAGCAAAGCAGATGTATGAAGCTCGTGAACAGGAATCAGAACGTCTGTACAGAGAAAAACTTACTCAGCTCGAAAGTGATTACCAATCTGCCGTAAATTATGTGAAGGGAACTGAAAAGATGCTTAAACGTCTCAATGATGAGCTTACACGTTATAAATCAGATAATATCCGATTAAATGAGCGGATATCAGGGGTCGACGAAGGAATGGCTGGCGGAAATAAAGCAGCTACATGGGAAAATGAGCGCTCCGAGCTTTACAAGCAAATTAAAGTGCTGCAAGGAGAGTTGAAAATACCTTCCAAGCAATTTGAACAGGAAATGGCAGATGTTCGAAATAAGCTCTTGTCGGCTGAACAGGAACGCGATATGTTAAAGCGTGATCAGGAAGATTTACAGAATCAAGTCAAGGCTGACCTGGCAAAAGTACAGGAACAGAAGGTTCTTTTGCTAAAGCGTGCAGAAGAAGCAGAACGTAAAGTTTCCGTCCTATTGGATCAAGTTGAGCAATCAGTAGACATCTATCGTCGAAATTCACGATCTTTAGACCATCGTAGTGCTACGCCTACTGCTGCCTCTACAACTCTGTATCAACGCAGCCCCCTGGTAACCGATTCTGCGTCAGAGGCATCATACGAAAGTGGAAATCGCAGCTCTATGGCACTTGATAGCCTTGCCAATGAATTGGAAACATTACGTTCACACTGGCAGAACACTAACAAAAATTATCGGCTCAGCAATGCATTTGATTTTGATGAGCGAACTGTATCAACAAAAGGGCCAGATGAAATGTTGACAGCACCAAACGTTGGAGAAGGGCTAACCAGCAGCCTTGCTAGCTGGAGAAAACGGCTAGACTCTGATCAGACAGTTGTATCTAGCCAAATAAACGGTCCAACTGAAAATATTGTCAACTCGTCTTCTGCACAGAACGAAGCCCAGCCCAGTGAACTGAGCGCGAATAACTTAGAGAAGGGCGAACTAAATGCTATCTGAGATAATCCCAGTTCTCTCGTCAGTTATCTACCCTGCGGAGTTTCCTTGCGAGGCGTTATGGATTAATTCTGGAATCTTTCATTTTTATTCGTACTCCGTTTAAACAGGATACCTTTTTGCAGCTAACGCTAACATCAGAAAAATTCACGCCTCCAACTTCATTTTCATTCTAAATTATATTTTTCTACGACCATTTCGAAACGGAGCAAGTCATTGTATTGATCTACAGTCCCATGCATTACATATAATATTTTTGTGCAGATCATTGACTGAGATGCTTAGTTGGATGAGAATAAGGTACAATTGTGGCTTCACAGGTACAAACATATGATGAAGCGTCTGTAAAACGAAAACGAAATTGGAATTGTAATATTTTTCTATCCTAGAATACGTTTTTGATACTCTGTTTAGATTTTGGGCAAACTCTTGAAATTGGAAACTCTGGCACGAGCCTCTGGAGTTTATTTGTATAACTCACAGGAAGCGATGACTGAGATACATGTCGTTGGTAGATAGCTAGAGTTCTTTCGAGTAGGGTTTTGGGGGTGGGAACTTGAGAAGTAGCTTTTTATAGGATAGATATTTGATTTTGAATGAATGTAGGCCAAGCGTCTGCGCTCATCACATGGCCCATCCCTTAACTTCAACGTCAGTACCATGTTTTTCGCGCGTCATTCGAGGTGTAGCATTCCGCTACATCTTACGGGAAATATGATTGAAAGAGCACATAGCGACGCAGCACGCCAAATGAAAAATAGTCGTTACTCTTGCATTCGCATGAGATGAAAGAAGAATCTTATGTGAAAATCTTTATTACTTAGATATTTATTCTTACGCCAGCCCAAACCTTCGGGGCTTCTAAAGACGCCAAGCGGCGAGAGTCAAATCATCTCATCAAGTCATGATGCCATCCAGCCAAGCAATGGATGTAAGCGCTATCCCAAAGCAGCCCATCGAACCCGCCTTTCCCCAACCCCCGCTAAAAAAGACCAATCATGTCACGAGTAAATAGAAGACATGTCAAAACCCTCAACTCCCCATCGCATCAACCCAATTCAAGCCACGCCATTGCTGATATAGACCTCAGCAGGCCAACCCTGATAGGTAAGGCCTTCATCCGCCCGGTCGCCCGCCATAATCAAGGTGTGCTCTAGTAACCGGCTATTTCGTCCCATACTCGCCCCGCTGAGTAGGCGACTTCCGCTGCGCAGTACCGCGCCATCGGCAATCTCTAGGGTACGCAGGTCGAATGTACCGCGTGAGTTAATGTGAGCAACCAAACTTGCGTCATCGATAGCTACACGGTTACCAATTACGAGCAGATCCGGCTCTGTAATAAAGGCCGAGGGACAGCCTCCAGCGAAGAGGGCAGTATTATTGCCTATACGAGCACCAAGTAATCGGTAATACAGAACAATATAATAGGTTCCAGTGAATAGATTCAGCACGCCATTACCACCAAGGCAACGTGAACGAAAACCTTCAATGGTAAGGAATAATTGCCAGCGTTGGCAGTAGCTACTCTTGTCCCAATCGTAGTTGCCAGGCTGACGACGACCAATCACTATCCATTTAGCAGCAACGACAATTACTATGGCTGAAATGGTGACGAATATCACAAAGGTTGACATGAGACAAACGTTAAGTCCATAAATTATCAAGGATCGTGATGGACGTCGCCATAGAAGATCAGTGCTTTTCGCTAGAAAATAGAGAACTAAATTCACAGTAGTGCTTATATTCCAGAGAGCTCTCGTTAAAAATATGCTCAGTGCCGAGTACAAAAAAATCGTAGGGAGAGTTAAGACATGATAGGGGGCTTGATGTGCATAAAACGCGCGGCCGAATGGAGAGATGGTCTTTCCGTCCAGTTCTTTTGGGTACTCGTACCCTAGACTTGGGTCATATGATTCGGCCTTCAATTCTTTTTGACTAATTTCGTTTGAACTTATTTTCTCGTTGGGCTGAACTGTCGTTTCGCTCCCCACCATGTCGCTCGTATTCGTTTCTTTTCTGTAAGGCTGATCCTCTTCGTCTGGGAATGCAAAGGCTTCTTTGAACTCAAGACTTTGGGTTGGCCCGGTCATCTTATCCTGAGAAAGGCAAATAGCATTTCCATTTTTTTTTCCTATCCAGACTGTTTCTGGTGCACAAAGTTGTCTCCGTCGTGTTGTTGTTCCACTCCCCAAGACTGCTCGGTATCCTATTACGGTACCGGGATTGATTACGACTCGATCTGCTATCATAGAGCCTGCGCCAATTTTAATGGAAGCTAAACTAATTCCATCACGAGTTAAAAGATAGGATCGAGACCCGAAAACTACATCGTCTCCAATCTCTAGTAAGTCATAGTCTTGAACTGAAGGACCTCTTCCGGGCCAGTAAACTCGTTTTCCGACCTTTGCACCAAGGGCGCGAGCTGATATAGATGTCAGTTCATAATGGTTCCCAAATAGCTTGACAACGCTCTGTAGAGCCTGACTAGGATTTAAAGCATCCAACATTCCTATTCGAAAGATCTGCAAGGTTGAAAGGTTACTGATCTTGCTACCAGTCGTTTTTCCGCAAAATTTGTCGAGTGTAAGTTTGACGCAGACAACACTCAAAAAGCGGACTATTGGATTCAAAATTTGGTGAAAAAGAACCGCTAAATAGTGGAAGGCAATTCGTCGCGGGGAGGCAAGCCACTTAATTATAGTTAAAACACCATTGTGGGAATTACCTGAAGGCTTGCTATCGACCATCCCAATTATGGCCATAATCCAAGGAACAGCAGAGATAAAAAGTACCATTAGCTGTACAGGGTATATGGCAAGAATTTTTAATAGTATATGAGGCTCCGGGACCTTGCCGTTGGTGTTGCCACGATTGTCATCTTCAGCATCGTTTATTTCGTACGAAGATGAGTTAGGTCCTATGAAAGTATCAGCTGGCAAAGTTGAGCCAGCAGCAACGTATGATTTCAATCCAACGCTGCTATTTCTACCTAGTTTTATTTTACCGAGAAACATTGTTGTATTCTTCTCGCAGGCAAAGGGCCTGCATGTACAGCGGTCCAAGTAAACGTCATCGTCTATATCTAATAGATCATATTCTCCAATATTAGTTCCTCTCTCAATAGTAACACCTCGTCCTATTCGAGCTCCAAGTGCTCGATAATAAAATAGCCGAGACACATGAGAGTACCGGAATACACCCTTTGAAACGTGTCAGTTTTGCAAAATTAAACGATTGTCGAACGTACCTTCCCATAAATCATCAATATTTTATCAACAATCCACCATCTTGTATGATATTTACCCCACATAGGGTAAGTTCCGGCCTTATAACGTCCAATGATAACCCATTTCAATATAATTCCGAACACTGGTGAAGCTATTTGAGTTGAAAGGCGCGAAAGGCTTAAAGCGACAAGCAAAGTCAAAAGTTGAGCTAATAAGTTTGATTCTCGCCAGTAATCCGAGATGATGCTTAAAGAGTAAATGAACATAGTAAACCAGAATGCCATTTTTACTGGATAGAAAAAAATTATGGGTAAAAGCTGAATTATAAGCACCATGGGATTTGTAGAGCTACACATTTTGATCGGCTCATGATCGACTTCTGAGGTCGGGGTTTCGTCTGACTTAATAGCTGATGTCAAGTCGATCTCATTAGCTAAGGTACTTAAATCCCGGACAGTGCTCATGACAAAAAGTTGATGAATTGGAATCCGAATATTAAAGTCACGACGCAAAGTGGATAATAATCGCCCAGCACTCAAGCTATCACCACCAATTTGGAAAAAGTCCGATCCAGGACCTATGACATGATTAGGTATGCTAAGTACTTCGGCCATCGCGGCTATAATTTTTACTTGTGTGGCAGAAGCTCCGTTGGTATTTGCTTTCTCAGTTTTGCATCGATTGATTATGCTGTTAAGCTGAACTTCATCGACAGTAGTTGAATTTATCCTGGGAATCGGAAAATCAATAATTAAAATATCAGCTGGAACCTGGTAGCCATCAACATTTGAACAAAGATGCTCGTTAACCTTCATTTTTAAATCGGAAGAGAGCTTTTGGTCATCTTTGGGTGCAATGATGACCTCAGATAAGCCACTTTGTGGTTGTATTCCGACATGTAGGTCAAATTCTGAGCTAAAAATTTGATTAATTGACTCTTTTATGAGCTGAGCATCAATTTTGCACGGGATGGTTACTATGCGTGATTCTAAAGAGCTATTAGCTGGAGGACAAATTGCAGAAAAATGCCTTTGTGGCAATTTAGAGTTGTCTCTGAGTGGTTCCAAGTCCATTCGTTCTCCTAGTTTAATGCGGATTACTTTGTTGTTATACATGGGGAGGGCATCCATATAAACTATTACAAAAGGTATCTTGGAAGCATGGATTACATCATTCAATGCAGAGTGAAGCATCCGGATATCTGGTCGAGGTCTCCTAGAGTCAGGGACAATAACAACTCCGACAACCTCCTGAAGTGCTTCGTGTGGTGCAGAGAATGCCAGTACTTCCTTCACGCGCTTATATATGGCCGAGCTTGTTGACTGAGACGCAGTTATAATGGCCTCCTCAACCTCGAAAGGTGAAATAATCTCTCCCCCACGGTTAATAACCTCTTTTCCCCGGCCGGTCAGGTACAAGTAACTGTCACCATCGAGATATCCGAGATCACCAGTATCGAACCATCCATTTCGGGTGAGTGTATTTTTAGATATCTGGCCTTCTTCTAGGTAGCCTGCAAAGGTTCCTCCTCCCCGGACACAGACGCGGCCGATCTCACCAGATGATAGTGATTTATTTTCATCGTCCATTATTGCAATTTCAGGCCCACAAGATATACCTGAAGTCCCTGGACGTCCCAATGCGTAATCTAGTGGTGGTGTTGAAATCGGCATGCATTCTGTCATCCCATAGCTAGGCAGTATAGTGCAACAAAAGGTATTCTGGAGTTTTAGGGCTAGAGCCGGGAGAAGAGCCCCGGCCGCATTACATACGAGCCTTATTTTAGATTGGGAATGATTGTAATCTCTGAACTCCTCTTCAGCTAGTATACTGGCATGCATTGACGGTGATGCATAGTACCATGTTCCTTGATTGCTCTGTACTAGATCCCAAAAAAGATTTGGGTCAAACGAAGGACAGAGGATTGTCGAGCCTCCAGAGAAAATCGGAGCGAACAAGTTTCTGACAATTCCACCCCTATACCAATTAGATTCATTGTACACCAAGGTAATAAATTCTTACACATGATTAAGGGGCATCA
The DNA here is from genome assembly GCA_900239735.1 of Blumeria hordei DH14. NCBI lineage: Eukaryota > Fungi > Ascomycota > Leotiomycetes > Helotiales > Erysiphaceae > Blumeria > Blumeria hordei. Next base: position 1,320,820 of record OENG01000027.1, on the reverse strand, counting down.
TATTGATACAGCTATCGTCTGGTGATAGACCCCAAGACCGAATGACGCACGAAATTCCTATTAGTAGGGACAAAGTTGATACAGGTACTAGTTTTTTGGTCCCACTAGTTCCACTAGTTAAAAGTAGAAATGCGGTATCGGTGGATTTGTTTGGACAGCATTCATCAACTGATCTATGAATTTGATTTGAAGGTGGCGGAATAGTGAATGTCATTAAAGTATTGGTTTCCACAGTAAGAACTACTAAACCAGTCTTCAGTACCCAATCCTGGTCTAGACCGAGCTTTGGAATGTCATGTTCAAGAACTAAGACCACTTCTGGTTGAATTAACTCCAGGTCACTTCGAAATTGTCGCATGCCTCCTGTAATATTAATTGGCGCTGCAGTGTGATAAGAAGATACGGCAAGACAAGCTAATCCAAGAAGAAATCCATTCGGGAGTGCCAGAGCTACTCTTAGCTTACTGGGAGATAGCTTGCTCGAGCGATATGGAATCCTGAAAGCACGAACGAAAGTCGACAGCTCCTTGTGAGAAATACTTTGCTCTGTTATGGGATTGATGAGGGCCGGAGAATCGGAAGTTTTGAACAGTAGCAAAGGACTCTTGATATATCCAAAAAAGACCTCCTGGAGTCTACTCACGAAACTAGCCGCGATGGTGTCTGAAGATGACTTTACTGCTTCTGGCAAAGTCTGCCATAGCTTCGTATATGCACTGAGAACCTCAATTTTTGGCCAAGCTTCATCACAACTTCTTATGGCCGCGCAGAAGCATAGCGCAGGGAGACAACTTGGGTAGCTGGGCGAAGGAATTTGACTGAGCACATCTGAGAAATTAGCGTTATTTTGAAGGCAAGCTTTCCAGGAATGAAATAGATTTATCTCGTCAACTGGTAGGAAATTTTTCAGAGCAACTTCGTCCCACGCATCCCGGCCACTCTCATAGGCGTCCATTGAGGGCGATTTCAGGTGAAAATTGTCAACGAAGAACTGCTGGGTGGAGTGCCATCTAAGTAAGGTATTCGAATGAGATTGTATATTGCCTTACTATGAGAGAAGACATTATGCGCACATGGCTAATATCAGCTGAGTATTTCAAACGTTTGCCCATGAAATCTAGCAACGGTCCGTTTGAACAAAATCTTTATTTCTTCTCTTACCCGGGAGGTCCAAGCCCCGGAAATAGAGACAACCTGCGCCCTGATATTAGCCAAGGCTACAGCAACCCCTGGAGGTATTTCTTTCCCGGTCGAAGGGAAGGTGAGACAGCCTTCCTGATCTGCACAGTGCACCGGAGAGGAAAGTTGAGGATAGATGTATAGGCGGCTAGGTCCGAAGTACTATCTCCGACTGATGCAACATTGCTCGACTGTACAGGCGCGTAATCATTCGCCGCCTGATGAGTTTGAAGGAAATGCAAATGGCACGAGGCTTACCACGTTCCGAACGATCCCTGAGAATTGAAAGCTGGTTCAATCAAGGTTTAGGCCCCAGTAGGGTGGCCATGATCTCCCATTGTGTTATTGTAGAATGTACATACGCTCTGACGATTCGGCAAAGCCCCCCCCCACCCCCCTAGTAGCTGATTGCCAACTAACCCTGTAGTAAGTCAATGTGAATTGCAGTCTTTTTATTTTTGGAGGCCGCAACATATTAACGATTGTGGGGAAGGCTAAATTGGCTGTAACAGTTCGATGAGCTGTTTACCTGGCCGACCTGTCAGGTTTGGCAGACTGTGCTCCCCAAGAACTGTGGACCGCTTGTTTCGATTCCGCATTAAGGTTACCATGGCTGGTTGCGGTAGCTCGGAGTTCATAGCCAGCTTGCCTGCTGGATAAATTTGCCGGACTCGTTCTTAACTTTAATTAGCGGTAGAGCACGAGTTCGATGTCTCCGCGAATCCATTAGTTACATCCAGGCAACTTGGGTAGCCGCAACGAAAAGAATTCGATCAAGCCCTTATCCCTGTTCCGATACTGTCTACTAGTTGATTACGCGAAATTTGATAGATCAACGCCCAACAGAAAGACAGTGGCGTGAAGAAGTAACATTATAGTCCTTACCATCGGGTTCCTGCAAATTATGCAAGCCCCGTTGATCAAGCATAAGGTGACCAATGAGTGATTGCCTAGCCAAACAGATTTTATACACTGGCCGAACTGAGCACACTAGTTGGCCAATTGATGCTACGACCCTGTCAATCAAGAGAGGTGAATATCTTTGAAGGGTAAGAGCTGAGGGTTACCCTTTCTCCACAGCGTGGGAAAGATGTGGACTTTCCCGTCTACCCTTTAAATTTACCCCTATTCCCGTGCTTAACAAGGGGTGGTAGCCAGGCAAAGGAAGAGATTACTTGGTAAAGGGTATGCCCTCGCGTGCCTAGTGACACCCCCCGCTTGACAGAAGACTTCGTCAAACATCGTGAATTGCTCATATGTCGAAGTCCTACCTGCCGCAGAATGAAGCGTATCAACCTTACATGCGAGCCAAGAGCTGGAGTCCCTTCAAGCTACCCAGTAGCGTTTCGCGGCAAAAATATCGTGAAATAGCAGATACTCGTAGGAGGTATGGAGCGAACTGGCTCATTGATCGACTTTATTAAATACACCTGTTCCTACGCCTAGCGCATTTTATGTGGGACTGATACACATTGCAGGGATAATAGCTAAGGGAGCTTCCGCATCGATCGCACCGCTACAACGACAAACGAGTATGATGGACTACATTTTGGCAAAGAAGATGAGCATCATTCGCATTCGGTGGGTACGCCAGTTTTCCATCTATTCTGATAAAATTGCATCCTCTCTAGCATTCGGAAACCAGATGTTCTTAGTCATGCTTTTCCACGAGACGTGAGATTAAGCTTAACAATCAAATCTAACTTGTGTGTGAACATATTCAGGTAACTTTTCGTTATTATTCAATAAAAGGTAGAAGGTATTAAGATGTGTACATGGCAGCTTCCCGAACAGGCGTATTTGATGTGTATACTGTAAATGAATAACTAATTGAAGGGGCATATTCACGAGTCAATATTTGATTTCCCAGTCGGACGTTCGTGATGTGTTGGGTGTGGAACACAATATGACCACCTACTTCCGCCTAATTAACTAGAGTATCATGGAGATAATTCGGTGGAAAGACCAATTAAAGTGACATCCAATGACGAGTTCGAGACTTCAATTCACCATATCGGGCTGGAGAAGCTGTTAAATATTATTTATTAACGACCCACTGTCGGCGTTAGAGCAAAAGGCGGCACAGATGAGCAAGATTAATATGCTCTATTTGGGCTCGACGAGCTGTATCTGAAATTAGACTCTTCGTGCTACTGTAGCCATCACTTTATTCCCGCTGGATTAGTAGGTCTGTTGATGAAGTTTGAATCAGATCTGGCCTTGCAAAGCTTGTCATGGAAAATACTGGTCGGCCGTAACAACAAGTTGACTTTTGTGGATGTGAGAGCCCAACTGACGTGAGGATACGAATGAAATCATTGTTTCTCGGTTAAACCTCTCTGATGAACGCTCAAAATCCTGTTTCTACTGTATAAATGAGCGCATCTAGCACTGTAACGATTTATGGGTTGCTCTATCTTCTGTCACGAGTCAAACCCCCACATAACAGAAAATCTTCTCGAAAATAGCCATATTCCTCTGACAAGCAAGCTGAACTGGATCGCATATTACCTACAGTTGTTGTTCTCGCTAGTATAGTCTAAACTTCAGCTTCGTGTTTCCTCGGTTCTTGCTACAACAGTTAAAACGGCTCCACCACTGGCTTCAGCTCGGGACCCTGCAATTGTGGGACTGATGGGAAGACTGGCTACGTGCACAATACCGAAGAGACTATTGGCATAATATTCGCAATACTCGAAGCGGATCTCGCTCAGCCAGTAAGTTTAACCTAGCCGCCAGGCGTGTTCTGAAGACCCCGAAAGGAAAATTGGTGAAACGAAGCGCGTTGTGTGGGTGCAGGACTATGATTGACGCTAATCCTTGCACGGGGAGGGCCGTTCGTGGTGAGTAGGGCCTTTGGACTTTGCATTAACGCTGTGTCAGCGCACAGCCGACCTCTGACAAACATGCTGGTCAGGAAACGATCTAGATCACGTGACGAACGGGAATGCTCTGAGGAAAGAAGGTGACAGATTCTAGAATCTTAAGGTCGAGTCAGGTGGCGGGCGGCGGGGGTGGACAAAGTTTGATGGGCTCCTCCCTTCCGGTAGGTTTAATCACTAAATGGAAACAGCCTTTACGTCGCAATGTTTTCGAGGTTTTGTCGAGTATGCGCGAATGGGATCCTGTATTTCCCACCTGGTCAGGGCTAATTGCAACTAGGCGAGCCTAGGAAAAAGGCGAAAGAGGCGAAAAAGGAATTTGCCCTGGCGACTATGCCTTCTTTACGCGAGCGACCGTCTCGCACGCAGGAAATGATTTCTTCAATGTCACTTCCGAATAGACGTGTTCAACACGCCCATCAAACCCCCCCTGGCCTGGCACCGATTCTCTGGTGCCTTGATACGTGTGCTTATGCCATGCCGGATTCACGCGGACAGCTAAATTAGACTTACTGATTATAACTTTTACCGTGAGCCTAGATTGAACAACTAATGGGTGGATCCTTGGAAATCGCTTAGACATTTTGTTCACGGACGCTCTGGTTCAGACTCAACCGCTCACCGAGGTCCCTCCTTCAACCGCAAGGCTTCCTGCCGTAAATTGTCGACGATTCGTAGAATTAAGCTGATTGGATTCACGCAAGATGCCCACTCTCGAGTAATGGGCTATTTTCTTCAAATCCTCGCATCCAAAACATGGTTAATTGTAAGCATATCAGATCAATTCGTCTCTGCTAATCAATCACCAAGAAAAATTGAAAGATGAATTTTGATTCAGACCAACGGCTTAGTGCCCAGTTGATGAATCGTCGTCAACATACGATCACAATGTAATGTTGTCAGTCTCAAGAATAATTCTCACAGCTTTTGTAAAAAGTACGGTAATCACCATGCTAGCACGCAACGCACAATTAGAAGTTCATAAGCGAAGCCAACGTAACCTGATGAATCTATCATCTAGTTAGCGGCGAGAGATGATGTGATATCCGATTGTACTCTTTATATGGCTTGAGGAGGCAGCTTGCCGTAGATGCTAGATATGAGGGCCATGAGCAAAATTGAAGCGGCAAAATGCGTCACCCAATCTGTGAATATGAGCTGAATGGTTTGCTACAATGAAGATGCTCAATCTTTTTTAAACATGTTGTCATAGCTCTCTTAGCCATGATAACTAGCTCAAAATCCCTAGTGAATATCAGGGAATTTGGTTGGCGGATACAAGGTTGCCTTATCATAGCGACGGAACCTAAGCGTTTAAGAGCAATCACGACATATCTGTAGCTAGTCGCCACAAGCTCATGGCTTAACATCTATCGGCGCTTTCCCTTACGAACCTCTAGTTATCACTGTAAAGTTTACCGGAATAGGTTGATTCTAAGATCAGCTGCGTAACCTTCTAATTTTAATAAATTCGCGGCATTTTCCATTTTTCAAGATTACGCAAAATAGTTGGGCTGCGCTACTCTGTAGTGTATCTTCTCCGTCGAGACTTTTCTGATATTACAACACTAGTTTCGATTAGTCTCAAGGCGAGTGTGCTGCAAGGAGTAAAAAGAAGCAGCGAAATCGGAGATTGCTTCTCTTAAATGCTTTCAAGTCTGCAAAGCCAGGTTGGAAGGCTCCTGATAAGGCTATGAATAGGTAACTATGTTTTTGGATTTAGGCCTGACGTTGGTACTAAAGGAGTTTCACATTTGGTGGGGTTTAGAGTCTTCATTGCTCCCATATATTTGCAAATTGCTTCCGTCTCGTTAATTGGAGAGGGAAGATGATGAGAATCAAATGGCTCTAATGTATGTATGATTGAGTGAGGAGCTATTGGATGTAGATCTGTAACTGTTGCTTCCATTCAGGTTAGATGGAGGGGCCTAAGGCCATTAGGCTTGTCAAACAATACTAGCTGACTAGCTGGCATAGGCATGTGCGTGCCTGTTTATCTGGCGATTTCACGGATGAGGGTTGACTTGGGGTAAAGAAAAAGCCGGCACAAATTCGCAGTGGTACTTGCAAATGAAATCCAAGGCTTGAGTGCTCATCCTTTATATTGTGTCATAGCTAGATAGCTGCATACGCAATCAAAATCTGATGGTAAAATAAAATCTGGAGATTTTAGACAACCTAGATGGAGGTAATATATACAATTCAATAGACTCCATTTCCATTTTCAAGCACTACTGCTAAAGTTCTGTCAACAGGAAAGGTGATAAACCAAAGGCATAGGAGTAAGTTTACCACCAGGTGCAAAATTATCCCTGGCCTGTAGGTTGAAAGGACGAAGATGAAATTGGTAGCCATGGGCTGAAAAAGGGAAATCGGTTGGGAGACAAGCCCTAAATTTTGAGAGACGTTTGAAATCAGACCGATGAATCTTGAAGTTCAGTGTGGTTTTCTAACATGAATGATTGTCTATCCCCAGACATATCTCGAGCATCAAGCCCTGGCGCCTTACTACAAATTGTGCGTGATATTAAGGATTATACAACTGTTGTACGGATGCCTATGTGCAAGTGAATGAATGAATATTTATAGGTGACGGCCACAATCCTACCAATAATAAAGCATGACACTGAGAAGGCTACTCCTTCTCCAACGACTATATATCGCCATAACTCAGTTTGAAATTTGGACTACTCGTGTAGTGGATGCATTCGCTGACACCACTTGAGACCTATGTGTCCGGGACTCTCACCTCTCTCTTTACCGTGAATATCCACCAGACGGAGGACAGGAAAAACTTTTGGCTGCCCTAACATGCCCTTACCATCTTGTTTATAGCCGCCGCACGAAATATGGCATAACAATCCTCCCTTTCTCGAGTGAGGTAGGTTTCCAGACTACCCAGACTTTAATTCGGGGAGATGACGACCTGGAGGTGGGCTACAACACCTTCCATCCTTGCTCGTTTTTAAAGTTTTGGTGGCAACGTCTGGAATCGTAGCCTGGGCGTCCACAAGCACTCCGACGTCGAGAACACTCGAAAAATGTGAGTCCCAGAATGTCAATTTGCCAGCAGTTCACTCGTTCGTCCCACTTCCCAGCTGCCTGTCTTCACTCAATATGTGAATACCCATTGTAGCAACGGTCCCCCCATAGACCAAGACCCGAGCTTTGCATGTTATGACTTGTTTTTTTCATCGCGGCTATACATAATATCGTAACTCTGTAGTGTAAGATGGCCGATTTATGATGAGGCAAATTCCGCATTGCAGTTGAAGTAACGCCTTTAGCGATTGTCTAGCCGGCAAAGACGAATTCTTCACCTTCCAGTGGTGCCGGTGTAATCGCTCAGTATGCTCTGCATATCTGGGATAGCCAAGAAGAATCGCATCCGAATCGAAGTTGAAAGCAACCTCAAGCTTTTCTCCATTTGACGACCTCTCGGCAATGTCTTTTTTAACATTCTCATCTGAGTCCTCAACCTCTTTCCAACCACGCCTCAACAACCAATAAAGAAGTTACTCCAATTGCAAACAGGAGCTTGCCCCATTGATCACCGGCCATCACTCACTACAAATTTACGACGCTACGTATACCCGCAAGGAGGAAACTAAGTCATAATATACAAAGCTGGGTCATGGTTTATTGGGGACTGATGCTCTAATGGGGCTCTACATCTTGAGGAAGGATAGGCAGCTGAGATGTGGCGCGAGAGGGGGAACAGCTCTCTGAAGACCATGCTGGGACTGACATTCTCGAGGGGTTTCAACTCTGGAACGTTTGTGGGCGCCAAGACCGAGATTTCGGCTAATTACCCAGGAGGGCTTCTTTTGTCGATGAGTCAACGGTACTCCCCAGCGCCCTGGATGGTACAAAAGAAGTTGGGCTAAGCTACCATACAGCAATCACGCTCTGTCAAGACTTTTCTGACATTTCAGCACGACCTTCGGGAAGGAGTTGGAAGGAGGCTAGAAAGGCACATGGTAAATTTCCTGAGGTACCCACAAGTCTGCAGCGCCCAGCTGGCCGGCCTCTTCGAACGCTTCAGAAGGGGCAGTATGTCTTCGGATTCAGTCCTAATGTCGGTATTAGGAGAGCTCCGCACCCAGTGGTTTTTGCAATTTTTCCCGGCTGCCATACACCCGCAAATGGCCATCGCTTCGTTGGCTGGAGAGGGGAGATAATAAAGGGCAAAGGGCTCCTCTAAGTGTATGACCAAGTGAGGGCTTGTGAGGGGTGGTACCGTTTGAGGGGAGCTATATGGGAGGCATAGGAGGGGATATACTACTGGTATAGGTATCCTTGGCCTGTAGGCAGAGAAGACCTGCATGTCCTGCATAGTCATAGACTCAGACAAGACAATAAAAATGAAATAATAATAATTTAGCGGTTGTCTAGGCGAGGCTGAATTACGAGATGGAGCTACAGGACTCGCGTGAGAAAAAAAGTTCAGACATTGAAAAGCCATTGGTTTTTAGATGTGCTTGAGATTGTTTTCAACATATATTCGGATGCGACTCTTCTTGGCTATCCTAAATATGCAGAGCAAACTGAGCGAGTATACTGGCATCACTGGAAGGTGAATTATCGACTTTGCCAGCCATCTACATGCGAAATTTGCGCTACTAAAAAATCACCAAGAGAATCAAGAACTTTAGTCGGTAACGCCCCGAGCCTTTTAACATGATATCTTTGGATATTACTTGCCTCGTTTTTCCGTCATACTGTATATTTTGGGATAAAAGATGATAGCTCTAGCAGGTGGACTTGAACTGTCCTTTAAGAGGATCGGAAAGACGTCATATCAGCACTTGACCTACAGAGTACTTACAGGAAACTCCAAACAGGTTGTAGACTAAGGGCTTGACGGGCTGAAAACGCAGAGGGAAGTGACTGAACACTTGTACCCGGTATCCTCTACGAACCTGGGAGTGAAATATTCCCCCAGAGCCAAGTTCACTCAAATTTCGCGATACTAAAGAAGTTGGCCCGAGGCAACGATTCAAGACTCTCCACCCACTCAATTTCTCCCACCCAACGAGATCGATCCCCACTAAGATCTCATAAAATTTAAAGGTAAGACTTAGCACATCCTCGTTTCAATGACCATACCTTTCTTCGACTTTCTCTAGCCTCAGTTGACCACCGAATACACGCCCACGCCGATATTCACACCCCACGGAGGAAATAAAGCGTGGCGCACAAAACTGGTAAACGGTTCTTTGGGATGGGCGTGAGAAGGATCAGGACCATTTTACAAGATGATGCAGAGGATGGATACAGTCTCGACAGGCGTGTAATTTCGAATGTTGGCAACGAGTTTTTACAAATTGAGCTTTGTGCGTGCGCCAAGACTTCGCTTGCGAGAGTGCATGCGACACTATAAACACTGCCTTGGTTGGATAGTGCGGTGGTACATCGTTTTGCTCGGTCTGCCAAGTAGAGTCTGGATAGCTAGGACACGTATTCCGCTTGAGACAAGAGACCACTGGTCCAAATCCGGCAAAATACAAACAAAATTCTTGCGGTGCCAGTATGCATGGATGACGAAGGCACGCTTGGATAATCAAAGATTTTGAATTTCCCTTTGGTGGGTACTTACGGAGGAGAGTCGACTGTTTGTGTAAGCGAACATACCCCATAGTGGTATTTGCAAATGAAAGGCGGAGTATAAGAGTCTTTAACACCAAAAGGGTTATCCTACATCTAAACATAGCACCGCTTAAGTGTCATAGCTTTATAGCTGCATATACATTGACTGATTTAAAAAAAGCCAACGATAGAAGGAGCAGTGGCCCGCTTCCTGGTGGTGATCTCCGGTTTAGTTTGAGTAGCCTAGGCACCTTCTCCACTTGGGAAGAAAGTTCAATGGATGATGGAGGCATGTATAAATACCCCAGGGTTTTTGAGATGTTTCCCTGGGTGGATATTGACGGATGAGGGCTGACTTGGGGTGAAAAAAAAAAGTCACCACAACTTCGCAGTAGTACTTGAAAATGAAATCTGAGGCATAAGTGCTCTTCGCGTATATTCAGTCATCTTCTCTATACTTTTCTCCGAAATTGTGTCATGGCTAGATAGCTCCATGCGCAATCAAAGTCTGATGTAAAAAAAAGGGCCCATAGGATGCTAAGTAGGGTTAATGAAATCAAATTCTAAAAATTAATTAAAAAGCATAGCCAAAAACAACATTGTTTTGTCAAAAGCGGCACCACGTTCAACGAACCTAATTTTGTTGTTTTGTTTATTATTACCATCTTGATCAGTCCAGATCTGATTCCCCAATTTTTAACATTGAGCTTCGGCATGGCGAGTTGGGGAGCCAGAAAGGAAGATTCCACAGCAGGAAAGGTTATCACGGCGCCACCACCACAACCAACGGACAGCGGAAGCGCCGCCATTACGACTGTAGAGTCTCTCGTGACCTCTATAGGCGTCAACATGGATATACTAAAGACAGTAGGCCTTTAGCAAAACAATGTCAGAGACAGACTGGTGATAGCAGGCACTGACAAATCTGCGACACCGATGGTCAAAATTGGTGAGGCACTTGACGCCTTTCGAGCCCACCCAACAATGTTAAAAGCGAAGCTGAAGGCTGCACGAACGGAAGGACGAATGATGGCCTTAGAGAAGGCAGTCACAGAGAATGTCGAGGAGCCGTCGCGCAAGACGGCTTCTTCGGCAATACAAGGAATGGGAGGGCGACCAACATAAGCCTCAATCGTCGCACCGCCAGCGACTTAAGCGGCAGTACGAATAAGAATGCAAGAAGCAGATAACATGCAGCCGGCAGAGCTGCTAGACAAGGCAAAAATACATATCTGGGGGGGCACACTGACGAAACCAAGATTGTTGTGGTGTACTTTTTGGAAATATTAAACTATATGAAGGGAGAAGTAACACAGTTGCGGGCAATGACTACTTAAACATCCTTCCAGCTCAACCAATACGTAATCTATTGGTGAGCAGGACACATTGCCCCACCACTACCCGTCGTTATTCTACTTTGACATCTATCTTGACTCTCTCACTTGGCCATTGTACTTTGCTGTCTCAAATTTCTTCTCAGCTCTAGTGTAATGTGTCCAAGTGAAACTTATTCGCTCGATACAATATAAAATGAAACACTCTCCTTACTGCGCCCCCAAACTCCGCTTAGGTCTCCACCTAGGCTAAATCACGGTCAGACGGCAACACATACACAGTGAGGAGGCTGAGGACCAATGATACGGAGAGTTTTGTGCATTCGCTCTCCCAGCGAGACGCTGCCTTAGTATGGCGCAACCAAAGGAGTTCTGCGTCCTAAAGCAGGGTTAACCTGTTGAAATTCTGGAGATCCTCTTGATGACATTCATGCGAGGAGGAAAAAAACCCGGATAATGGCGGAAACTAAAGTTCGGATTCCCAAACTTAAAATCAATAAAGTGAGATGGCTCTTCGACGGAAAGGAACATTGATTGACGGGAAGAAACGGCCATACTGGAGGCTTAATTGTCGCGAGTTTGCCGACAGAGGCATTTCAACTCTAAGTGATAAGTAATGGTATTGTTTACAACTCAATGCTGTATACGGCCCAGCTCTAGTCACCCCGAGCGCAAATCAAGCAGTGCTCCAACTGCTGCCAATGGGAGCATATTCAAACCTCTTGCAACAAGGCAAGAAGATGTAGTGAGTGCGCGGGAACTCACCAGACCAGGGAGTACCTGAGGAAATCGATGCTTTTTTGCAATTGCGGCAAGGACCATAAGTCGTGGCAAAAGAGGGCATTTCAGAACTTCGCATCATACAAGATCAGTATTTAAAGCGCCTGGTATGAACTGATGGATTGAGCAGTGGAATTAAGAAAGGGTGTGATGTGACATTTTTTATTGTACTAATTGAGTCATAGACTGGAGGGCAAGACTGACGCCTGTACGCGGTGCCCTCTACGAACCTGGGAGTGAAATATTCTCCCAGAGCCAAGTTCAGTCAAATTTCGCAATACCGAACAAGTTGGCCCATGAGGCAATGATTCAAGACTCTCCACCTAATCAAATTTTCACACCGGACGAGATCAATCACCACCAAAACCTCATCAAATTTGCAAGTACGACTTAGTACATCCTTATTTCAATGATCACACCTCTCGTCGACTTTCTCTGGCCTCAATTCACCACCACGTACACGCCCACGCCGATATTTATACCCGACGGAGGAAGCAAAGCGTGGCGCACAAACCTGGGAGACAGTTCTTTGGGATGGGCGTGAGAAGGATCAGGACCATTTTACAAGATGATGCAGAGGATGGATACAGTCTCGACAGGCGTGTAATTTCGAATGTTGGCAACGAGTTTTTACAAATTGAGCTTTGTGCGTGCGCCAAGACTTCGCTTGCGAGAGTGCGGGCGACACTATAAACACCGCCGTGGTTGGATGGTGCGGTGGTACATCATCTTGGCCGGTTTCTCAAGTAAGGTCTGGATAGCTAGGACACATATCCCACCCGAGACAGGAGACCGCTGGTTCGAATCCGGCAAAACTTAACTACACTTCTCGCGGCGCTGGTATGCATGGATGATGAAGGCATGCTTGGATAATCAAAGGTTTTTAAATTCCCTTTGGTGGGTACTTACGGAGGAGGGTCGACTGTTTGTGTAAGCAAACATACCTCATAGTGGTATTTGCAAATGAAATCCAGAGTATGAGTGTCTCTAACGTCAAAAGAGTCATCCTATATGTATACATAGCACCGGTCATGTGTCATAGCTAGATAGCTGAAAACACAATAAATGATTTAAAAAAAAAAAAAAAAAGGAGTCATAGACTATCTAGCACATTGGGCTCCTCTCTGACCCAGGCTACACCTTGTACAGTGCTCTTTGTCTCTCATATTTCTTGAAAGGTCATTGATATATTGCCCTTCATAAATAGCCATTCAGCTCAGCATTTACCCATGAAATTCAGCCACCTTTTCCACGGAACCTTCTACCCAAAAAAATAAAAATGGTAGCAATGGAAAGTGCATGCTCGGGAAGTCTCAAAATACCTGCAGCCTCAACCACGCGAGGCCTAGATATTAGTACCGCGTGAGGTGCGCACATTCGTCTACATCTCCCTTCTTTGCAACAGTCGAGGCCGAATTGATTCAATTTACCATCTGTCTATCGGGTGCTGGGTACGCTCCGGAAACTCATCGGATGGCTTTTCCTCCATGACCAAGGGTAGGTGATGAGTAGGGCTCCGACCCTACCATCTGATCTGAACGTGGTTAGCTTCATGATAATGGTCATAGAGGATTTGCTTAGTGATGAAGACAATATAGACGGCGAAAGCGATTAGGAATCCTTATCGACGTGAGAACTTTGTCACTCAATCTCGGCTCTGCAGACTCTACAATGAGGGCTGGAGGCTCGTAGGAAACACCACTGACAGGTGTTGTGATTAGTCCTCCGAATTAAGAAAGGAGAGTGAGGGAATTATGGCAATTTCTCAAAACAAAACGGCAGTTACAATCGACAACCAACGGTTCACACTGATGTCTAACCAAAAGGCGGAGGGAGTCAAGAGAGGGTTAGAACGCCCGCGCAAACAGCTCCTGGTCAATCTCCAACCACAAGTATCTGGACTATCGGGGTCAAGTTCAAGGCTATAGTCATCTCATTTCAGCGCGCGAGGGCAGGGAGAGCATGGCGAAGCACAATATAAATTTCGCTAATCCTTTCTCAGACTTGAGGCCGATTGTACATCCTATGTAAAAAGTATTTATATCCATTCATTTTTAGTCCCTAGTACAGTTTCATGTTGGCGTGTTGAACTCGAGGGTACCAAAGGTGGCATCGGGAGGGTTACGGAGAGACTTGAGTAAAATGTGACGAGGTTGGCAAGAGTCAAAGGTATGAATTCGTAATTCTAACAAACACTTGGGACGAGGGAGACTAGGACAGCAGATAAGACTAGTGGAAGAGGGAATGCATGATTTAGTCCTTCTCAGCGGCTCTGTCCAATCTATCTATACATCATAGTAACCATAGCAGCTTCGGCCTCAAAGGGTATGGCTTCTACTCTATTACTCCATTCGTAACCCATGGCATCTATTGTAACCCAGTAACCATTGTAAGGTGAGTATATATTCGCAGACTATGTAGGGGAAGAATACGGGGGTTGCTACTGATGTAATTAGGGGAGTAACATGACTGAATCACAATAAACTGTTCACATTAGAAAAATGAGCACATGCGCCATGAGATATGAGATATGAGATATAATCGACCTAGACCATCACTCATTGGTATGACATAGTATTCCCCAATAGATTCCTAATGGCATCTATTGGCACAGAGATCTCTCACATCCTCCCTTTCTTGGTTAGACAAGTAGACATGTTGGAACATCCACCAGTGGGCACAGACCCCCTTATTCATGTATATAGAGGAAGGTTCTGTCACATAGATAAGATGAGCAATTCATACGATAGGACATATAAACAATCTCCACATTATCTACACACTTGAGAATACTGGGGAATATCCTCAAGTTCGTCCATTGATCCAAGTCCTGGGAGTATAACTCATAAGCTTCACTTCTCTTAAAGCCATAGCAACCTCTTTCCATACCTTTATCTTAACGGTACGTCATTCCGCTCAGCATAGCCTTTCAATAGAATGCCGGAGGTATCTCCGCTTCATGATGAAGAGCGCTATTCGGAGTGCTACTCGGATAGCTTTCATTATCGTTTGGTCCAACAGAGATATATGCCAGCCTACTCCAGTGCCAACTTTTTTATCTCGCAGTGTCGTTATTCAAGTAAGACCCGGCCACCACGCTTCTGCGACATATAGAGCTGTGCTCAGAAGGCATGCCTGTACCGCACAAATTAGGGGTCCTGGAGCCGCACTGTGTTGAACTCCGCTAATATGACGCAAGAAATGGATAAGACGATTAGCCTTTCCAGTCAATTCCCGTACATGCCGCTTGAAGCTCAGCTGGGTATCGAGCCAGACTCCTAGCCACCGGAAATGAGGTGACAGTTCGATTCGGCGATCTTTCATCAAAATGTAGAGGTCATCTGTGTTGATTTTCCTCCTAGGTCCTCCTCCGGTCACTAGAAGTTCTGACTTTGCTGGGTCAAATTCGATCCGATGTTCTCTTGCGAGAAAGATAAGGCTATCGAGGTCATCTTGGATTGAGGAGATAGCTTCTGCCACGGTATTTCCAACTCTAACAATAGCTATGTCATCAGCATAACCAAACGTGCTTGTGAGTCCATGATCTTCAAACAGCACAGCGATGTAGAGCATGAAAAGAGGTGTCGACATTGGCGAGCTCTGAGGTATTCCACACTCCAGTATCTTCTCGTCTGTGGTCCCACCACAACATTACACCTGAACTTTTTGTTGGCAAAGAAAAGTTTGAATAAACCAGCACAGTGATAGTGGCCAGCCTTGTTCTCAAAGGTGTTTGAGCAATCGGTTGTGAAGGACTGCACCAAAAGCACCTTGGATGTAAAGTGTGACCATAGCCGCACATTTTCCGCTTCTCATGGCCGCCTCAGCATCATGGATTATACAGGATGCAAGGTCGACAGCAGATTGTCCTTGTGTCGCAGTTTCAGTACAAAATGCGTGGGAAATCTTGCAAGTACAGTATTTTAATTATAATTCTCTGAAGAGAGAATTTCTGTAGCTAAATACCATCTACATATACAATCTGAAATATCCCACTTCGAGAAGGTTCTCTCTGTTATTTGATATACTCGGACCCTTCGATTACTACCTAGAAGATTCTTGTTACTCACGTCACCTTCATGAACATTTATTATGTTTCCAGAAGGTTAACTGAGAATAATCTATATTCCCTGCCATCCAAGATCTACCGAAGAGGTTTCCTTTGTGTAATCGCCTACGCTAGACATCCTAGGCTACAGGAATTATTAGGCTCAACAGCCGTTATACCTGGCAGAGGACCGAATAGTTGTGGGTGAAAGACTTGCTGACTTATTATCAGCCATGCCATTCTCTTACCAACTAGACGCTCAAGCCCTTTGCCTAAATTAGACAATAGTGAGATTGGTCGCCAACCCTTAGCATTTAACAGACTTCTACCCGCCTTTGGAAAAAGCACAACTTCTGCCACCCTGAAAGCCATGGGAAAGTAGCTGATTTTCAGACATGCCTGGTAAATATCTTTCACAAGAGGTCCTAGATGGGACCAACAGGCTTTCAGTAACCGTACCGTTATCTTGTCCGTTCCCGATGCCGTATTGTTGACAGAGACGATAGCGCCACTCACATCTTCAAGTGATATTTCCATATCCCATGGGATGCGCTCCTCTTGTCCAGTATCCCAGGTTGAAATATTGTACTCGCCGCTGGATCTTGCCAAGAGAATGTCTCGTAGTGCAACAGCTCGCTCTCGCGGGTCAGATACCGACCGGTTTTCGTCAATCTGCAGAGGAGGGGCTAAGCTGCTGGTCGGGGCATAGCCCATCTCATGAGCTTGAATACTTGCGTTTCAGGGGAAGTGTACTGCCTGTCGTGAATTCTAAAGAGGGAAGGCTCTCATTGCTACATAGAAATTACAAAGAGTACCGAATCTCGGAATAGCTATATGCCGAGCTTAGCCCAATTAGAGTGCATCGTTGGGAAGAGACGAGCGCTTAGATATTTAAAGGCTACTACTGTCACATCGCGCGTCAGTTGTTACTGGTTTCACTTGCCTCTTCCAGTACTCTCGCTGCCTTGTAATTCTACCATTACGTGCGAAATTCATCGCTCCACTGTGGCTCAGTTTTCCCGCTTTCTATGGCTGGGATTTTGCCTCTGATCTTCAGCGCATCTCCAAGTGCTCGAAGGAGGTCATTGGTGAATTTTTCGATATGCATAATATTGTGAAGAGAGCCAGTTTTGGTCCATTAGCTGAAAAATCGGCTGAATTCCTTTAGATTATTGCCACTGATACGAATGTTTCTTACTATTCCAGAGAAATCTGTCACCATAGGGTTCAGCACGATACCCTCAATGGTCGAGTGATCTAAGGTACAGTAGTAACGATTGGAGACTGATGTTATGGCGGCCGTGTTGCTATACGTTAGATCCAAGACATTCCCGTCACTTTGCGTTGGCTCTCCAACAATGCTGACTAGGTCCATGTCATGAGCTGATGCCCATTCCATAATCTAGTTACTGTTGCCGCACTGATTTTTAGTTAGCGGCTGATAATGCTGTGACACAGAGTTGAAATCGCCTCCCACAACTACTAGTCCTCTAACTTCCCACCGGAGTAGGGGCTCCAAGGTTGCACTAGTACCTGGGGCAAGATATACGTTGACAAAGGACAGACCGTCCATCTTTACAAAAAAGTAGTCTGATGTCGGGTCTGACAACGGTGGAAAAAATTGGGTCGCCTGAACGCCTATTCGCGTGAAAGTAATCGCGCGGGGCCGGAAATCTGTTCCTCCAAATAGTATATGACTATTGTAGTGAGGGTGACTTTTTGTGATAAAACCCCCTTCTTCTTTTCTTGTCCATGGCTCCTGTACCATGACTACATGTGCACCGGCATCTTATGCCTGCTGCAATGCTATATCCATATTTTCTCCACCCATTTCAATATTCACATGGTTAAAGTAGACGGTGTTATGTTTGTCTTTTGGTGCTTTTGTTGAGGGGTTTCTTAACATTAACACGACATTGTTGAATCCTGGGCAATAACAGTTTCAACCATCTTACCCTTCCTTTTTGAGTACGCTAGAGCAGCGTGATAATCACGATTTCCACGTTCTCTGATGATGTGTAATTCTGCGAGGGTACAGGGCAGAATTATCCCGTCTTGTCGTCTTGGCCGGGCCATACAGCTACCCTCATTTGAGTGGTAAGGTCCCGCGAAATTTGAGCACTTTGACACCTTGGCTTAGAACTCTGATGTCTCATGGGTTCCCCCACATCTTCCACATCGTTAGCTCCGGTGCAGGAACACGTTGTGTGGAATCCCCAGCAAGGTCGGCATTTCTCGAACGGTTGTCATCGTGAGAAAAGAATTACCGTCCCGCTCTCTTTTCGAAGAGGCGGAAATTTGTGTTCACTAGTTTCTGCTGGAACTTTATAATCTAGCTCGTTGAATATTGTCCAAGTTTTGTTTCTGTGGGCCATGCCTGGATTGATGTGGCGCCAAATAATACCTGGCACTCGTTCTTCACCATTTCATTGGTGACTGGGATGCTACATTCGAGAGACCTGATGTACAATAGCACATGA
The DNA here is from genome assembly GCA_900239735.1 of Blumeria hordei DH14. Taxonomy (NCBI): domain Eukaryota; kingdom Fungi; phylum Ascomycota; class Leotiomycetes; order Helotiales; family Erysiphaceae; genus Blumeria; species Blumeria hordei. The sequence goes on along the minus strand of OENG01000027.1, from coordinate 1,302,528 downwards.
GGTACTTTCAGAGATGTCCATTTCGAGGTTGTCTCAATCACAGTGTTGTCTTCGTCTAGGGAAGGTGCAATTAGCATGATTTTATCTCTCAATGCATCTGATGCGCATTCAAGAACAATCCCCGATCCGGCTGGGTACATCAAGGTGATAGTTGAGGCTGCTATTCCAGCCTTGTCGGTTATAATTTTCTTGATGGTAACTGGCAATAATTTGTGCAAGTGGTGATCTCTCCCAAATCGAAGGAGCAGGCGTTTGTCTTCCTTGGGAGCTGTCTGTATTGAAAGGCTATGCTGAGCGGAATGACGTACCGTTAAGATAAAGGTATGGAAAGAGGTTGCTATGGCTTTAAGAGAAGTGAAGCTTATGAGTTATACTCCCAGGACTTGGATCAATGGACGAACTTGAGGATATTCCCCAGTATTCTCAAGTGTGTAGATAATGTGGAGATTGTTTATATGTCCTATCGTATGAATTGCTCATCTTATCTATGTGACAGAACCTTCCTCTATATACATGAATAAGGGGGTCTCTGCCCGCTAGTGGATGTATCAACATATTTTCTTGTCTATCCAAGAAAGGGAGGATGTGAGAGATCCTTGCGCCAATAGATGCCATTAGGAATCTATTGGGCAATACTATGTCATACCAATGAGTGATGATCTAGGTCTATCATATCTCATATCTCATGGCGCATGTGCTAATTTTTTTAATGTGAACAGTTTATTGTAATGCAGTCATGTTACTCCCCTAATTACAACACTTTCCCTCAGGAATGCATCTCATAATGGCCGCGAGACGTTGAAAAGTCGGCTTAGCTAATTGCTTTGTCAGGATGTCGGGTAAGTTGTTCTCAGATGGAACATATTCCAGCTTGAATGTATTCTCGATATGATTACGAAGGAAATGGTATCTGATGTCAAGATGTTTCGAGCGCTGGGATACTTAACGAATCTTAGCCAAGTCAATTGATCCAGTAGAATCCGCATGCATTAGCATTTCGTAGCTTTGTTCGAGTTCGGTTAGGGCGTTTTATATTCAGATCATGTGACGAGCTGCATCAGACAGAGCCATATATTCAGCTTCCGTTGTTAAAAGACCAACCGTTTCCTGTTTACTGGAGCCCCAACTGACACTTGCTTCCCCTAAGCAAAAGACATATCCTAAACATGACTTTTGATCATCGATGAAATTTCCATATGAAGAATCAGAGAATCCGTGAAGGATAGAGTCATTTGCGCGTGGTAAATGAAGGGTCCAGTCAGATGTACCTTTTAGGTATCGAAGGACTTGTTCTGCAGCTGCAAGATGTTTATGATTGGGACATGAGGAGAATTGAGAGAGGAGAGTGACTGCATGAGCAAGGTCAGGTCGTGTACCTATGCAAGCATACATTAAGGATCCAATGATTGATTGATACATGGTTGGATCGTCAATTTGATCTTCCAGTTGTCCTTTTTGAATTTGGGCTCCAGGTTCAAGGGGTGTGCCAACTGGGTGACAATTCAGCATTCCGAATCGATCTAGGATTTTTGTGATATATACTTTTTGGCTTAACAATATACCTAGCTTTGTGATGTCGACCTGAATTCCGAGAATGTAGTGAGCCGTACCGAGATTCGTAAATTCAATTGCTGAATGTGCCATAGGCTAGAGTCTTACAGAACTCAGGCATAAGACTAAGGCATCTATATGTTTGAGGAATAATATGATCTAAGGCTGAAGGATGTGGGGAACCCTTACGCCATACATGCTGATGGACAGGACCCACATACACCATGGATAGGACTTAGAAGGATAGGGGAGTTGGGCCGGGGTCGGTAGTAGAGGAGCCAGGAAGCTGTGCGAGAAGCGTCCCCCACATCATATTTCCTTAATTTATTCACTTCATTTTCATAATTCAGGATCTTGGCATAGTCAAATTTATCATATAGTGAGTTTCCCCCAGATATTTTCCTCTTCAGTTTAAGATTCTCTTTTGTTTCTAGATCTAGATAGTTCGTGAATAACATCTATCTTATGATCCTTACAGAATGTAATGATTCTTCTAATTCAGATACCGTCTTGGGATTCGGGCCGAGAATCAGAATGTCATTGATGTAAATTGCGAGAAAGACTTGTTTTTCGGGATTTATGAAGACACATGGGTCAAAATTTTTTGAAACGAATCCGTCTTTGTTTAGTACTGCAGTTAGTGTTTCACACCGGACAAGAGGGGATTGTTTTAACCCATAGATACATTTCCGCAAGAGATAACATTCTCCAGATTCCTTGTACCCATGGGGAATTTGCATGTATATTTCTCGATCCAATTTTCCACATAAAAACGCTGATTTTACGTCTAGTTGTCTTGGAATCCATCTTTTATGGGCTGCTAAGGCGAGCAAAATGCGTAACGAATTGTAGCGTGCGACCGAAGCACAATTGTCATCATTATCGGTGCCGGGCTGCTCAGAGAATTCCTTGGTAACAAGTCGAGCCTTATACCGCTCTACTGATTCATCGGCTTCATGCTTTATTTTAAATATTCATTTACATCCTACATGTTGGAAATGGAGACACAGAGTGTTGTGGACGTACGGGCCCTCCATTTCGTCTAGGTTCCCGACACGATCTTGTGTGTATTTAAGAGGTTGGACTGGGTAATGTGGTAGCGCTCCAGGCTACCTATTGGATATATGAGCGGCTGTATGGCGTGGGCACAAGGAGGTTATTTGGGGTTTTCTATGCCTAGATGGCGCCACACTCGTTTATGCTGTGGCTTAGGCTACGTGTCGCTTACACTTGTACTTGTAGCGCACACTTTCCACACTTTTAGCTGCCACTTGAACATGACACTCTTTTAGTCAACTTCTTCATTCGTTTCATAAATATTGCGCCCATTTCATTGCACGATATTTCCAACACTACAACATTACGATCCTTAGGGCGAGGTATAATTTCCCAGGTATTGTTTCTGTTGAGGGCATTCATCTCTTCTTAAACTGCTTCCCCCCACAATTCATGTTCGTTCGAATTAATTGCCTGTTGAAACGCCGGTGGTTCTCATTTAACCGCATTAGCTTGATATTTTTGATCGCTTGACACCATTCCTGGACCAGGGTTAGTTTGTCGTTTTTCTTGTGTATGTCATGGTTCTTATTATGACTCTCCATAAAAGGGTGAAAATATGCCTAAGCAGCGATTGGAGAGTCGGTCATGGTATGTCAAGGTTTTTATGGTGCGACGTGATGTTACGGGACAAGATATAAACAAGATACGTAAGATGGAACGTAGACAAGATATGATGCTGACAAGATATGTATCTTGTTTATATCTTATCCCGTAACATCACGTCGCACCATAAAAATCTTGACTCACCATGACCGACTCTCCAATCACATTCTCCTGCGCATCGGTTTTTTTCTCACATCTCCCAAAAGTGGATGAAGATACTCGAAAGAAATTAATGACTGAAATTTTGGAAACGGGCTCTAATTTTCAGGTCGAAACCCAGGGCTTAAAGAAAAATATATCTAAAATGGAGCAACAGAGAATCGAAATCCTTGCTGTGAACTTCGAACTGAGGCACGAACTCCTGGAACTGAGAACCGCGCACACAAATTTATTGCAGGCTTCGGCAGTGAATAATTACAAACTCAAGGAATCTGAAGGTCTGGTGGTAACTCTTCAATCACAAATCTTGGAAAATCAAAGAATTTAGCCAGCGGGAACTACACAATCTGACCTTTTCCATATCGATGAGAAGCTCACCGGCCGAGATAAGACTCAGTACCCTTCCTTCCAGCGACAGATTAAGATAGCTTTGGCCCAAAATAAAGACAGATATCATTCACTTCAGTCTCAGATATCATTGATCTACCAAAATTTGGGACCAAGGCCAAAATCTTTCATGGATCGATATTTGTCCGAGGACGGCTTGTTTATTTTTGAATCTCTCCGCTCGGTATGGGATGTTCTAGATATTTCTTTCCGGAACCCAAACGAAGAGTAAGAAGCCCGGGACTCTCTGAGTTGTTTACGCCAGTCCAGTCAATCGTTCGGTGCTTTCTTGTCGAAATTTCAACGCCTTCACAATCTTTCCGGCATAACAGATCTTAAGACATTAATCTCGTACATGCGCAATCGAGTCTCGAGCGAATGGCACACATATATCGGACAACACCAGGATATTCACAAGAATTATGACTTTGATGAATATGTTAACCTGTGCAGAGATTGCGTGGTTCGACTTGATTTTCAACGCCCGGCTCACTACTTAGATCGTGGTACGAATCACAGTGTACCTAGATCTAATTACAGAGACCAAAGTTCAGAATTTCGAGGGCCTAGTACAGCCTTCATTCGAAAACCAGCTCCCCGAGCCCCTATAGCCTTTGAGGCTAGAAATACATCTTCTGGAGGAGATCCTATGATATTGGACGAAGTTAATATGTCGCATTTGGGTCTAGATGGCTGTCTCACACGAGAGGAACGTTTTAGGAGATTTGAATTGGGATTATGTTGGAAAATATACTCTGTACGATATTATGTGGATATGTGTGATGAAGTAAAGAAGACTTGATATTTTACAACTATGGGAGCATTGGACTTATATACACATCTATGGAGAAAATCCCCACTAGTCTCTTGTACCTGTCAAACCTAGTGATGACCAGCCACCTCTCATCTTCCATGATAAGCCAAGGTACACTGTAGTACGTAAATATCCAGACGTATATGGAACAGTAAGTGCGATTAGCATACTCGGGACATGTGTAGAGAAAGTCTATCTTGTCGGTAACCTGAGACGAAACAGATAATGGTTGAGTCCTATATTCGAGGGTCAGAATTTCCAACAGATTATGTATGAGATGTGGGAAATCAGGTCATCAGGCAATTTGCTGCAACACTAGGAATAGGGATATGGTCAACCAGTTCTACGTGGAGCTAAATATTCCAAGGGATCCAGAACGACAGTTAAAAGATTAGTTCAGGATCATTATCACGGTCCTGGTCGCTCTGAATATATGATAATGTAATTAGAATTAATTATATCATCATTATCCGAACCATCCCTGAAAAAATTAAACTCCCATGTATTTTCTTATCAAATTATATCTGATAATAAGATAGTAAGCTCATGTGCATTTATTGGTTCAGGTGGTAATTTGTATAGTCTCATAGACATCTCCTTCGTGCAATTACACTCTTTAAATTAACTTAACTGGAAAATCCACGCACCCTATGGGTTGTGGACGGCAGAAGCTCATCAGAAGGTATGGTGACTCATTTCGTGATGGTCAAACTATCTATCTCCAATCATTCTAAAGTTTCCCGCCTCTTTGTCACTAAGTTAGGCCTATTTCCTAATGTATTGGGTCATGGATGGCTATCTCGACACAGTCCTAGCATGAATTGGTCGACCAACTTTATGTATTTTTCGTCACCTTATTGCTCAAAATCTTGTATCATGCCACTCAAGCCCAGTCATTCGGGCCATGTAATTATCAATGAGATGAAAGGATTGAAAGCTGTCAACCTTGTTTTGTCTCTCAATATACCCGGTCAATAGACACATATCGACCAGCTTGATATTAAAATGATAGGTGCTACCCCTTTCAATCATCTAGTAAATCAGGATTATACCAAAGCTTTCACTTTATCTCACTATGCTATAGATCAAGCTCTAATCTAAAATGAGGCCAAAGAAATTCAGGTCGGATTACCTCAGTGGCTCCATCACCAGACTACGGCTTTCTCTAAACTGGAATCCCGTGAGCTACCTCCACATCGCCCCATCGACCATTAAATAACGTTAAAGGATGGCTCTCAGCCCCCTTTCGGAAAACTCTATGGTATGTCCCGCGAAGAACTTGGGGCCCTTCGTGAATGGTTACACGACAATCTTTCGAAAGATTTTATTCAAGCAAGCTCTTCTCCTGCAGCCTCCCCAATATTATTTGTAAAAAAATCCGATGGGAGACTCCGCCTCTGCATGGATTATCGCGCGTTAAACGCTATTACTGTCAAAAATAGATATCCTCTTCCTCTCATCATAGAAACTCTCGATCGATTATCTAAAGCCCGCTATTTCACTAAACTTGATGTGATCTCAGAATTTACTAGGATTAGAATAGCGAAGGGGGATGAGTGGAAAACCGTGTTTCGCACCCACTACGGGCCATTTGGTCTAACTAATGCCCCAAGGACTTTTCAGAATTACATTAATAGTACGCTCCAGGAACATCTTGACGTATTCTGTACAGCATATGTGGACGATGCTCTAATATACAGTAACACGCTAGAGGAACATCGAAGCCACGTTAACTTGGTTCTAGACAAGCTTCAAACTGCAGGGCTTTAATTGGATATCAAGAAATGCAAATTTGAAGCCACGGAGATAAAACATCTAGGAATAATTATTTCCTGTCGAGGTATTGAAATGGACCCAGTCAAAATTGAGTGTGTCAAACTCTGGAAGACCCCGTCATGTGTCAAAGATGTTCAGGCTTTCATCGGGCTCGCTAACTTTTACTGCTGCTTCATCGAGGAATTCTCTCGTGTAGCCCTTCCACTAACTCAACTAACCAAAAAAAGTACATTATGGCAGTGGTCCACAGGATGCGAGAAAGCATTTGTTTCTTTAAAGGGATCTTTTACCAAGTCACCTATTCTTAGACACTTTGATCCTGATCGCCAGTGCATCGTTGAAGTCGACTCAAGCGATTGGGCTCACAGTGGTATCTTGTCCCAGTACGACGAGGAGGAAATTCTTCATCCGGTAGTTTTCTTCTCAGGTCGCTTACAGCCATCCCAAATTAACTATGAAATTTACGACAAGGAACTCCTAGCAGTAGTCACCGCTTTTGAACACTGGCGCTCAGAGCTTTAAAGCACAATAAATCCCGTTATAGTTATCTCTGATCAAAAAATTTGGAGCATTTTATGTCCACATTGTGACGGCTTGTAAGCCGGTAATTGCCTGTAGCCTGCGCTGTCTAACGCAGGCTTAGCATGCAACTAGGCAGGGACTATTCGTGGAAGCAGGGTCTTACAACTTGGCAAACACCTCCAAGAATAGGGCACGACAAAGGGATACGAGAAGTGATACGGATAGAAAACTGTGTCATTGGCCTGGATAATAATCATGTATAAAGTAACTGTTATTATCCTCTTCAATCTGTAGCTCACCATAGATTGAAAATAGAATACCTCTGACCATAAGGTTGCCTCAGTGCCTATGCTTAGACTGTGACACACATAAACACTTAATAGACGTCAAGCCCGATGGTCAGAATTTCTATCCAGGTTAAACTTCGTTATTACCTATCGACCTGGTAAACTCGGAGGTAAACCGGATGCACTAACCAGGCGATCTGGGGACCGCCCATTAGATAAAGATGATAAGCATCTCTCTCAACAACTCCAGGTTGTGCTTAAGCTACATAACCTTGATCCCATAATAGTCCACAACCTCAAAAATAATCTAGAACTCTCTCCAATTTCACTTCAAACTCATATTCAATTACTCACTACTTCCGAACAGATTGAAAGTCTCATTACGGACGGGTACAAAGTAGATAAATCTCTCCAGGAATATATTCAGATCCTGCAAGGCCCAGGCCCTCACTAGTCTAAACACCTTGACCTCTCCTGATGTAGTATCAAGAATAAACGGCTGTATTATGACAATTTGATTTACATTCCAGATATTCCAGACCTTAAACTCCTTTTAATAAAGAGTTGTCACGATCATCCTAGTGGGGGCCATCATGGTAGAAATAAGGTTTTCGCAGAAATTTCTAGATATTACTGGTGGCTCAACATGCTTCAAATCATATATCAATACACAAATATTTATCATATCTGCAAGTAAATAAACTCATCAAGACTAAAATACCAAGGACTGCTAAAATAGCTTCCCAAATCCAAACGGCGCTGGCAGGATATATCTGTGGATCTTATTGGACCCTTAATTGAGTAGGAAGGTTATGATTGTATCATTTGTAGGCTGTCGACTCATGAAGGCACGCCATTTCATTCCTTGTAATACAAATATTGATGCAATGGGTACTGCAAAATTATTTTATTGGCATATCTGGAAACACCATGGGTTTCCGGAATCAATTGTATTAGATAGAGGCCCGCAGTTTGTAGCAAAGTTTTAGCACGCTGTTTGTGAGCGTACAGAAACGAAACTTCTCTTTTCAACTGCATGGAACCCGGAAACTGATGACCAAACAGAACGATTTAATACCATCCTAGAATGCTACTTACTAGCATATTGCAACTACCAATAAGATGACTGGGTTTATTGTCTTCTATCTGCAGAGTACAACGCAAGTAACACCAAATAAGAGACGACTAAGGTAACCCAATTTTTCGCTAATTCATGTGACGGCTGGTAAGCCGGCTGGTTTCTGTAGCCTATGTTGGCTATCATAGGCTTGGTCTGATTTAGGGTGCGCACGATCGATCGATCTAATATCTGTGCGTCGGAATCTGTAAAGCATCCGATTCAACAGTGCAGCTCAACACTGCACCACTTGTTGATGAGAAGCCATCGGCTGGGAATATACGAGATCGGTCACAACCTCTTCAGTTGATAATGTAATGACGTCGTAGAATATGAGGCTCTTTTATATATATATATGTGTAGATAGATCCTGTAGTAGTTCTCTCCTTAGAATTATTATCTACTACCATCAACCACATAGTTGCTCCAGCACCTGTCCTCAGATCCGTGACAATTCAGCTCAGTACCCCAGGTGTAACGGCTGTTAAGCCTAAGGATTCCTGTAGCCTACGCTAGCTAGCGCAGGCAATGACACCAAGGGAATCTTCTGGAAGGATCTCGGAATAACTGGAGCTTAGAATATTCTCAATGAACCTTCTGGAAGCAGTCTGAAGGTTCATGAGGATGACAGGTGTATTGAGAACCTTATGGAAGAAGAGTATCTCAGAGTGTATATAAATTCGTAGTCTAGCTATAGGTATTCTCTCTCCAGAGAATTATAATAAATATACTGTACCTACAAGATCACTCATGCACCTTGTACTGAAACCGTGACACCAGGTCAGCAATAACTCCATATCACCAGTCAAGTCCTAGCGCGTCAGAATACTTAAAAATTCAAGTAGATTCAAGAAACAAGTTTGTTGATCAGATGAATCAATTAAACGATTTTCTTCGAGTAAATATGAGAGCTGCCCAGGCTTTCTACGAAAATTTTCAAATAGTTACCGCTCTTCAGCTCCAGGTTATCAGGTTGGGGGTATGGTATTTGTTAGTGTTCAAAACATAAAGACCAAAAGACCATGCTAAAAGTTAGATTGGAAAAATTTAGCACCATTTGTAATTTGAAAAAAAAAAACAGTTAGTTATAGTTATCAGTTGCACTTACATGATGACGTGAGATCAATTCACCTAATATTTCACACGAGTCTTCTAAGACCAGATCCAAACAACCCTATTTCCGGACCTAGGCGCCTAAAACAGAAAGGACTTCAATATTGAGTGAAATACACAGGACAATACGAAACGTTATGGCAACCCTTATCTGATATTGTTTCAGGAGATTCCAATAAACTTGGCCAAGCTTTCCAAAAATTAAATCCTCGGAGAATCAAACCTAGGGGAAAAAGAATACGCCGAAGCAGTTGCAGACGCAAATTTAGGGTAATTGTTGAGACAACAGTCGTAGAAGGGGGAGCTACTGTCATGGTTCTTATCATGACTCTCCATATAAGGGTGAAAATATGCCTAAGCAGCAGTGGGGGTCTAGTTGTCATAGTAACACAATTGTATAGGAATGGAGAGGACTGGTGTTATTTGAATTTGTTTTCATTTAGCCCGATTTGGCGCCCTGTGGGCCCATGTAGGTGTCTACAAACTCTAAAATTTACATAGGAGGAAACCTTTATGGTAAAAACCCCCTCAACTTCTCAATTTGTCTAGACTGTGGTGCTGTGTTATCTTTAGGAAGTTCACTATCACTATCATGTCCAGTGTGAATATCGTTCCATTCCTTGCTACTGGGAGAGGTTTGTCTTTCTCATACCCTCTTCTCTCGCCCTCACCGTAGCCTCGACTTCAAGCGTCAGTCGAAACTATTCTAGCCATCCTTCCTGCTGGATCCATTTTCTAATCCTTGCTATATCTTTCGGACTGTTCATCATGGCCTCAAATGACCGGTTCACTGCCTTTATTAGTATTTCTCCTCTTCCTTTGGCCTAGCTGGTGCAGGCCATAACCACATGCTTCATATTCTGGGACTGGTATTCACATTGGCATCGCGGACTATCTACTCCTGGAACCTTTCTTCTGTGCAGATAGGAATTAAACCCAATGTGTTCACTTCTTATCTGCGTGGCTATGATGCTCTGGGCCCTGCTCATGTGTTTGTGGATACGAAATGGTGTTCCTCTTAGGTTCATTCTTATTCTTCCAGTCTTTTTATCTTTAAAGATATTTGCTGCCATCCAGATTTTAGGATCTCCCATGGCTTGGTGGTTAGTAGGCTGCTTAGTGGTTAGTTTTTTCCAAGACTTTTCCCATTCCTTAAAACTGTCACTTTTCCAGCCGTTTTCTTTTGTCACAGTCTAAGCATAGGCACTGAGGCAACCTTATGGTCAGAGGTATTCTATTTTCAATCTATGGTGAGCTACAGATTGAAGAGGATAATAACAGTTACTTTATACATGATTATTACCCCGGCCAATGACACAGTTTTCTATCCGTATATCCGTGTCCCCCCTCGTATCCCTTTTCGTATCCATTCTCGTATCCCTTCTTGTATCCCCTTATTGTGCCCTATTCTTGGAGGTGTTTGCCAAGTTGTAAGACCCTGCTTCCAAGAATAGTCCCTGCCTAGTTTCATGCTAAGCCTGCGTTAGACAGCGCAGGCTACAGGCAATTACCGGCTTACAAGCCGTCACATCTGTCCATCTTTGGTGTCAATATCTGCGCATATCTGACCCCACTCAGCAAGGTCATAGATCCTCGTTCGAATTCGTGTATCATTTCTTCCGGCTCTGTGTTGCTTCATCTTCCTGCATGCCGACAATATTGTATCTTGAACCGGTAGGCTTTTCGATAGTCCGGCGTGTTGGACCCTCCTTTGTTTCAGATAAATTTCTATTGGTAGAGTTGAGGTTTCGTGCTCAAGCACTGTTGGAATTTACCACATTTCTTACAATAATTGGCATTCCTTGCAAATATGAACAACTTTCCTACATACTCTATAATACGTGCTGTATTCTACATTTTAACTTCTTTTTTGCTAATGAGCTATTCTCTCATACATTTGCATGTGCGGGGTAATATGATACTAGATGCAAATGCAGTGAGAGACATAGTCATGTTCACTTTGCGACAAATAGGATGGCGTTGATGGTGCGGGGTCAGTACTGCTTTATTCCCCGAACAATGGTTTTGTGGTCAGCTGTGCTGAAGACTTTTTACTGTAATAATTGTTGTTTGCATACCCACTTTAATTCTAGGATATGCACACATAAATTCGCGTTTTACATGTAACTTAGAACTGTTGGAAATTCTGACTCTCGAATTTATGACTCAATCATTACCTGTTTCGTCTCAGGTTCCCGACAAGATCGACTCTCTCTACAAATGTCCTGAGTACGCTAATCGCGCCTACTGTCGCCTATACGTTTGGATATTTACGTACTACAGTGTACCTTGGCTCATCATGGTAGATGAGAGGTGGCTAGTCATCACTAGGTTTGACAGGCACACGAGGCTAGCGGGAATTTCTCCCTTAGATGTATATATAAGTCCAATGTTCCCATAGTTGTAAAATATTTTAAGTCTTCTTTACTTCATCATATTTATCCATATAATATCGTACAGAGTATATTTTCCAACAGATTATGAGACCAATGCTCTAGACAACTGAGCTATTATTTCTGTTCAACAATTACTCGTCGATATTCTGTTCAACCATCGACCAAGAAAGTATCCTCCCTACTTGTGTCGTAATTTTGTTGTAACACTTTTTGGATTATTTTCACCTCATTTTATTTTATATATTTTCTATAATGTCTACAGCCGACATAGTCGCATCGTTCAAAAATGCACCTCATCTAAGCAGAGCCACATTCAGAAGATGGCGTAATATGTTTGAGACTTGCATGGTTGGTCTTGGGGAGAGCAATATATCCTCCGAAGAATACCTGAGCTTGTAAAGGCTGAAGCGTCAACTTTACTAACAGCGGATGCTAAAGAAACGAGGAGTTCATATGTAAGATATGATGCTAGAGTTCGGTCAGCAATTTTACAGCTGGTTCCTGAGGAAGTCTATTACCTCATAGAGTCGAAGGAGACTGCCAGGGACATGTGGGAAACCCTGTGTGATTTTTACCAACCGAAGGACGATGGAGACGTCGATACCCTACTGAAGGAGTTTTGGAGTCTTTCTATGGATGAAGGGACGGAAGTGGATCTCTTCGCTTTCAAACTTACAGAATTACAGTCCCGTATAGCTTCTATCGACCCATCACAACGTCCTTCCGACATTGCAAAGAAAAATCGGCTTTTAAATTATTTTGACGGTTGCTGCGATGGACGATACAGTGGACCGGTTACAGTTCTCAAGTTAGATAAATCTCTAACCTTTTCTGATGCAGTAAACTCGTTGCGTTCTACGCAAGAGAACTCCAAGCGCCATTTTTCGCCCATAGAACCGGTTGTCGCCCTTGCCCATGGGCCTAACTCAAATTTGAGGAGAACCACTGTATGCGGACACTGCCATCGCAAGGGCCATACCAGAGAATTCTGCTTCATCTGGTTAGATACTCCGGATGGCACAAAGTGGGCCGCTAAGAACCCAGCCAAGGCTTCACTAGTCCGCGAAAAGAAGAGCCAACTAATGGTTAGGACGAATAATAGAGTAGGGATAAGTACGAGATCGCATAGTTCTGAAGATGGTGCATGGCTGGCGGGAGAGAGCAAATATGCTCCTCAAAATAATAGTAATTCGAGTGTTGTACTCGATACTGGCGCCACACACCACATTTTCTGCGATCGTTCGGCATTCACCTCTCTGTCTCCAATTAATAAATCCATACAGTCGGCTTCGGGACATCATGTGGCCGTGTCTGGTGTTGGCTCCGTCGAGTTTCGCGTTTTCGACCTCGAGAATAAAGGCCTAAGTAAGATGGTGAGATTTGATGATGTTTGGTTTGTGCCTGGGTGTACCAGGAATTTAGTATCAGGAACACAGCTTCTTGCCAACAACTTCGGAATTTTGTCTAACCAAATGGGAATTAGCGTTCTTTCAGGCTCTGGATCGGTTGTTGCAACCGCTAGGCCTGAGGCAGGATTATTTTGTTTCAAAACTGCCCAATATGAACACCCATTGGTAGCTAACGAATTTGTTGGCTTATGTTCGGAGACTGTTGTCTCCATGGATAATTTTCGGACGAAAACCGCCAATACATCGAATGTCTTCGCCACTTCAAAGATCCGACATCCCATTTTTTCCAGTCCGGTTAGAAATTGTCATCAATCGCCGGCTGATGTAACACCCGAAATTTCTCCTCGATCATCTCTGCCGCCTCATACCAACGGCGGCCCTATAACTTCTCCTAAGAGAAATATTTCGTCTTTTAACGACTACTCCTCTGCCATGATGCGCTGCATCTCTAATGGCAAATCTTCAAAGCCGCCTTCGGCACAATATCGTGGCCTACGACCTATTTCAATGTCTAGTCACACTTATAATAAAAGAGACAGTCACTCTTCAAACTTAACCTCCCAACATTTACCGGGAATTCTTAATCGCATGAAGAAACTGCCATCTTCAAATGCTATTACTAATATTATTTCGGCAGAGGGAGCGACTAGACCAGACTAGCGCCTTTATACAACTAATTTTATGAACTTGGCATTTACTTATCTATCAGTTAAAATCTCATCGGTCTTGTCGGTCAGGGGGAGTGTTGGAAATTCTGACTCTCGAATTTATGACTCAATCATTACCTGTTTCGTCTCAGGTTCCCGACAAGATCGACTCTCTCTACAAATGTCCTGAGTACGCTAATCGCGCCTACTGTCGCCTATACGTTTGGATATTTACGTACTACAGTGTACCTTGGCTCATCATGGTAGATGAGAGGTGGCTAGTCATCACTAGGTTTGACAGGCACACGAGGCTAGCGGGAATTTCTCCCTTAGATGTATATATAAGTCCAATGTTCCCATAGTTGTAAAATATTTTAAGTCTTCTTTACTTCATCATATTTATCCATATAATATCGTACAGAGTATATTTTCCAACAAGAACTTTAATGGAAACAATATTCTTTGAGCTTTACTTTCTGCTCGTCTTACTCGGAAATCGCAACAAGCACCCTGCTGCTGGTCGAGTTATAGGCGCCCGTGATAATCTTAAGACATCTTCTTTGGATACTTCTGAGGGGATAAATTACTCTTTCAGGTATTTTGCCTGCAGGTCCAGCTTCTGCCCAAATGGGGGATCCGTACGAAAGGGCTGATCTAACTACAGCATTGTAAACTAGTTTTGCTCTATGGAATGTTGCACCCCACGTTGATTGTGTTAGCCTGCTTAAGGTTTGTACCTGTGGCTCTACTTAAAGCTTTATGCTTTTTATATGTGCACCCCAGTTGAGCTTTGGGTCAAGATGAATGCCCAGGACGCGAAGAGAAGTTTGTGGCTTGGTGTGATGGCCTTGGATTTGGATTGCGGCTTGCATATTGTGTCTTTTCCTAGCTCTGGAAAAGTGCATCAGCGGATACTTTTTAGGCGCGAATTTGACCCCATGTTTGTAGGCCCATTTTTCGCGAATCCCGTGGAGCCTCTCAATATTTTGACAATTTTGCTCTATAGAGTTTGACCAGGTGAGTATGTTAGTATCATCCACGAATCTCACTGCCGTAGAGGACGCTGATTGGAGTTCGGGAAGAAGCGTGCTGATAAAAAAGAGGAAAAGAATTGGAGAAAGAGAAGACCCCTGTGGTATCCAAGTACGGGTTGAAAACTGATCTCCTTTGAACAATCCAAGGTTCATCTATGTAGTTCTATCCTCAAGGAACGATTCAATGAACAGCGTAACCCATCTGGGTATACCTTTTACCCTCATGTTGTGAATTAGCCTTTGTTGTGACACATTATCAAAAGCTCCGGATATATCTAGGCTGAAGAGAGAAGCAACTATCTTTTTGTTCCTTCCCCATATGGTGTGAACTTGTTCTATGAGGAGTTCCACTGCCGAAATTGTAGACCTTATTGTCTGGCCCCAATCTGTTCATCAGGGAGTAAGCAATGAGTTTCAGCTACTTTTGATATGCGGTTGGCTACGAGCTTTTCGAGGACTTTACCTAAGGTATTCAGGAGTGCAATTGGTCAGTATGATTTTGGGTTATCATATGTCTCCTTTTGTGGCTTTTGCAGCACAATTGTTGCCGACTCTTTGAATCTTTTTGGGTAGTATCTGTTTGAAATGCAGGCATTGTATATTTTTCCGAGGTATTTGCTGAGGGTGAATCTACAATTTTTAAGCATCTAATTTGGGATACTGTCTGGACCAGACGCTTTCTCGCTTGCTAGTTTTGCCATGGTCTCTTGGATCTCGGTTTCAGTGATGGTACTAGAGATGGTGGTCAGTTCTTCCGGATACACTATCCTCTCTATATCCTCTAGATTAGCTTGTATAGGCTGGAGAAAGAAGTGTCGGGCCAATATATCTGCTTTATCTGTGTCATTGGTAAAGAGGTTGCCATCTTTTTCTATGATATCAGGAAGTTGCGGAAGTCGTGATCGCTCTTCCGGAATTTTCTTAGCCCACTTGGCAAGCTTCCATAGCTTAGCTGGACCGTTAGTGGCCTCAGACATAGTAGCTCTCCACCCAATCATTTTGGCCTTTTTTATCTGGCTTTTCTTTCAATTAGTAACTTTCTGGTATTCCACCCAGCTTTTCTCGGAGCCCAGCTTGGTCCACAATCTCCTTGCCTTTCGCGCTTCTTTCACTGTCTCACTACACTCCTTAGTCCAGTATGGTTTGGCGTAAGTTGACGGTCTGGCAGTTGGGATTGCTTTCTTGATGGTTTCCTTGATGGCCTGCGTAATGGCGCTTACTCTTTGGTTGATAGATTCCGGGGAGTTCAGCTCGAGGTGGTCTGTCAGAAGCCTACTTAGCTTGAAAGCGAGTCTTTAGTTAACTTCTTCCCAATCTGCTTTCTTCCATTGTGGTCGAGGTTGCTGTTCTTCCCGATTTGGTGGCTCAAGGTGGAGCTTAGTGCAGATTGGGATGTGATCGGATGAAGCTTCGAGGTCTAGGGCTGGTGTACATGCCATCACAGTACTTTCCAGGGCATTTGATACAAAGGCCAGATCAAGCGTGCTCTGACTTCCTCTACTCTTCCATGTGATTGTTCCTTTCGGGAGTATGAGGGTTAAGTCATGTGCTCCCAGCATTTTGATAAAGCTGTCTGCAATCTTATGGTACCTAAGTACTGACTGTCCCCCCAATGCGATAGCAAAAGGTTCAGGAAAGGCTCTGAATAAAGGCAAAACAATAATATGGTTGTAATCTATAGAGAGAGAAGGATAGTTCGGTTCACTAAACAATGTATATACATAAAAGTGGATCAATATTAGTCCTAGCGTCCATATAGCACGTGACTAGTTTCCTATGACACCCAATACAAATGGTGCACATTAAAGTCTCCGACTAGAATGTGTTCCCCCTCTTGAAATAGAATTTGCGAGAGTCACTTGAATGTTACTTCTTCTACGCTGCTGTGATGTAGTGGGGGTGGATTGTATACACTGTGTATCCAAATTTTACCAAGGTTGGTATTGAGGCTGACAGATGTGTTGTGCTGGCTCGGTTGAGTTGTTAGGAGACAGGGGAACGGAGGATGGGCTGCTGTATTAGGAAAGGGTGGAAAATACAGGCTGGTGCACAGACGCTGTTCATGTACTTTACAATCTCTTCACCTGCCAAGTTCAGTGAATTTAATCTATCCAAAATAATATCATACTTCACATCATCCATTAGATGATATTATCAATTGTCGGGATGCACATCTAGCATCACCTTTATAGATCACCATTGTCAGTAAGAGTTCACATTTGATACCTGCTGACACCCATTTGGCCACAGTGATACGCACTCAGTGTCCATCGTGCCATCACCAGCGTGAGCGCGCCATCTCTGCGACTCACCATTGCACATGAGCCCGTGCCACTCCACCGACGGACAGCAGAGTCATTTAATCGCCATATACCTCACAGCTCATAACCACAATATTTTGACTATAAAGAGAGCATTTACCCAAGCACCAATTCTTGGATATTTCGATTATCAAAAGTACACCGTTGTTGAAACTGATGCCTCAAACTAGGCCTCAGGAGGTGCACTGCTCGAGAGGTGGGATGACAGTATTCTTCACCCAGTGGCATTCTACTCTTCAAAACATAGCCCCGCAGAATCCAACTATGAGATTTATGATAAAGAGCTCCTTGCAATCATAAAAACTTTAGAAGAATGGCGGCCTGAATTAGCAGGTGTACAGCACCCATTCGAAATAATCACCGATCACAAGAATTTAAAAACCTTCCTCACAGCTAAACAACTTAACCAGCGACAAGTACAGTGGTCTGAATTTTTGTCCCAGTTCAATTTTACAATCACTTATTGTCCTGGATTGGGCGCATTAATTCCAGATACATTGAGTTGTTTGCCAGGTCTTCAGCCACAAGACAAATCCGATGAACGCCTTAAAAATCGGTTCCGTACTATGATTCCTTGCACAAAGTTGACCCAGACTTATTTCAGAGTTTGCTTCAAAAATATGAGAGAGTTGAACTGCTAAAAATTATATCCTCTGAAATTTCTTTGACAGATTTAATCATTCAAGCCTACAAAGAAAACAAAATTGCGAAATCCATAGTTGAATCTTTGCAAAATATATCCGAAAGGCGGTGGCCAAAAACACTGAGATATCTACTTTGTAAGGATAAAGTAGAATTTAAACTGAATAAGGGGTTAGCGTATTTTCGAGGCCGACTCTTTGTGCCCGACAATGAGAATCTCCGTCTGGAAATTGTCCACCGTTGCCATTCCTCGGGTCCTGCAGGTCATCCCGGCCGAGTTAAAACTCTTGATCTACTACAGAGAACATATTGGTGGCCTCAAATGTGTGAATTTGTGGCAAACTTTGTGAAAGGCTGCGCTCTCTGCTTTAGAATAAAATCTCCACGATCATCTCCACTTGGTTTTCTAAAACCTCTCGAAATCTCACTCCGTACCTGGTCTGACATCTCAATTGACCACATAGTTGACTTACCACCTTGTAAATGCAATAGTAAGATTTTCCGTCATATTCTTGTAATAGTCAACCGACTCACTAAGATGCGACATTTTATTGCCACAACATCACTTGATACGATAGAACTGGTTGAATCCTTTGTCAAAAATGTTTACAAAATTCACGGGGCACCCAGTTCTGTTGTTACGGATCGCGGCTCTGCATTTGTTTCACAATTCTGGCGCAGGCTAAGTGCTCGTCTTTCAATTACTTTGAATCACAGCTCGGCTTTACATTTGCAAACCGACGGGCAAACAGAAATAGTAAATTCTGCTTTGAATAAATACCTTCGAGTATTTGTTAGTTCCACCCAGAAAGATTGGGCTGACTGGCTCCAATTGCTGAATTTTCACAAAATAATCAGATAAGTGAAACAACAGGTATATCTCCTTTCTTCGCAAATTACGGCTATAACCCCCGCATAGGGATAGAGCGGCCAGATCCAAAGCCACCTGGTCTCTCCGCACTGCAAAAAAGGAATATTTTAAAGCATATTGCCTTGCCAATTGTTTCGATCGCATCCTAACAAAGCTCAAAGCTCTTACTTTTCAATTGCAAGATAGATATGAAGAGAATGCGAACTCTCGAAGATCGGAAGCACCAATCTATAAAGCAGGCGATATAGTTATGATTTGTTTAAAGAATCTCAAAACCAATTGTCCAAAGAAGAAATGGGATGATAAATGGGACGGCCCATTTAAGGTTTTGAAAACATACAATGGATCAGTTGTTGTTGAGCTTCCAGATCATATCCGGGTCAACAATAGTTTTCATACTTCATTAATCCGACCATGGATAGACCCAATAATTCCAAACCAATTGTCTATCAATGAAGTGGAACGTCGTACTGTAGCCGGGCGAGTTGCCGAAAGAGACGACGACAGTAACATCGAAGATAAATGGGTTTTCGAAAAAATCTTGGATGTACATGATGAAGATCTAGATAAAAAGGGCTTAACTTACCTTATTAAATGGAAATATAATGATGTGCCATCTTGGCAGCCAGAATCTGATCTACGAGGCTGCGAAAAAGCACTGAAGGATTTTCATAACTCAAATCCCCACAAGCCAGGCCCACCTACATGGGCAAACATACCACCAGCAAATAAATCGATTTTACCACAGCAGCCACGCTGTTCAGGAAGAAAAATGTGGCCAACATGGAAACTGATTGAAACAAGAATATAACAGAGGTTTATATTGAGGTCATACTAATTTACAGATGGAAGCATGCAGTTTTGAGACCAAACGCAATTTAGAGTGGGAGTACTGTCACGGGACTAAAAGCTAGCGCTGTACACTAGGATATTAGTATAGATCCCTCCTGTAGATGATCTTCCCTTGCTATTGCACAACACAGTTATATTATTAAACCATCAGAACCTGACCCGTAACCCACTGTGACAGGTTTTCCCACTGTAGATTAAACATATACATCCATAGAGTCATTCAATATACACTCTCAATCACACATTATCTTAGCCATCAACTGCAAGTGTATGTTCCCAATTTCATATACCAAGTAAAACAACTTGATGGCAAGAGAGATTCTAGAAGGGCAGATTATGATACAATTGTGCTGGATTATGTAACCTAGAAACCATCTCTTTGTGACTTCAAACTTGTATTTCTCAAGCTTGGTGTATTGTAAGGGTCTTAAGATAAATGTTATTCACTATCAGGATTGCCTTTTGTATAATCTATATATGTGGAGATAACCACAGTCTAGTGTTCTATGATTCTGGTCTAGCCTTTTAGCCGAGTGGTTATGCAACTATTTCATGCATTATGTAGGATGGAGCCCTTTAGCCTGAATACCACCTCTCTGACCCCTGGGTCCTCCTTACTGTCTACATGCCGCTCTGACATTCACGAACAATCTAAGTCTAGGTAAAAAAGGGAATCTTAAACTGGAGAGGAAAATTATTGGGGGAGCCCACTATATGTGGAAACTCGAGGGACAAAAGACAATTGGCAAGTGGTCAAAAGCTGGCGTGGACTCAAATCATAAGATTCTAAACTAAAGAGAAAAGTATCTAGAAGGATATGAATCTGTATATATGTACATAGATGTTCCACTGACAAATGGAGTTGCCAACACGAAACCTCCCGTCCTTCATTGTCTTCAACGCAAGGGCTTTGCATGAAAACCAACATCCATGACAAACCTTTTGTATCGTAATTTGTCACACTCAAGACTCGTGTGTGAGAAACTAGTTGTTGGAATCCCTGAATTGACCCTGAGTCGGCTTACCGACTATTGGACCAACAACCACGTGGTCACTAAAAATGTCGGGGCGTCACACTATATGAATAATCTGGCTTTTTGCCAAGGTTTCAAGTTATGAAAGTGAAGTGAATGATATGATGAACAGAACGTAGGGGATATCTCATGCCTAGGTGCCTAGTTGCTCGGCTTCTCTGCAATCTATCTGGGCTAGCTCTATCACCATTTAACCATTCAACCATTCAACCATTATGATGCAGGATGTCCGGGTCTCCCATCATCCTTCAGCCCTATCTTATACTAATCCTCCAATATTCAAATGCCTTAGGCTTATACCTGAGTTGTGCTAGGCTCTAGCCTGTAACACGTTTAGGCCGTATCTTCTGATGATATAAAGGACTTTGTGGGTACGTTCGATAACCTATTCTTTGGTTTCACCCCATATAAGGATATTGCCAAGGTAATACAAAATAGCATTTTGTAATTCTCGGAATATATTGTCCATCCATGCTTGAAAAGTTGCAGAAGCATTGCAAAGACCGGAAGGTATGACTTGGTATTTGTAAAGGCTGAATTGGCTTATGAACACAGCTCTCCACTTATCCATTTTTTTCCTTTGTAGTATATGGAAGGCATTACGTAGATCGAGCTTGGTGAAGAATTTAGTTCCGTGTATCTTACCTAGTTAGTCATCTAATTGGGGCAAAGGGTACGCGTTTTTGGCTGTATTGGCATTTATGGGGCGGTAGTCCACGCAGATGCGTAAGGCCGAATTGTGCGGCTTAGTTCGAAACATAAATGTACAGGCACAAGGAGATTTACTTTTACGGATCCAGCCTTGTTGGGTTCCATTGTCAATATAGGTTTTGAGCAGACTAAGCTCTACATCAGACATCTTCTAAAGCCTTCTGCAACGCATCTTGGCTTCTGGTTTGAGGATGATCTCGTAGTTTAGATTTGACTTTTCTTCTGCTAATTCTTCAGTGTTTGGCTTTGAGATGTCACAGTCTAAGCATAGGCAATGAGGCAACCTCATGGTCAGAGGTATTCTATTTTCAATCTATGGTGAACTACAGATTGAAAAGGATAATAACAGTTACTATATACATGATTATTACCCCGGCCAATGACACAGTTTTCTATCCATATATCCGTATCTCTTCTCGTATCCCTTTTCGTATCCCTTTTCGTATCCCTTCTCGTATACCTTCTCGTATCCCTTTGTCGTGACCTATTCTTGGAGGTGTTTGCCAAGTTGTAAGACCCTGCCTAGTTTCATGCTAAGCCTGCGTTAGACAGCGCAGGCTACAGGCAATTACCGGCTTACAAGCCATCACATGAGAAAACATTTTTAAAATTTGTATAGTGGTTAGTTTTTAGAATAAGATCCTTGAATACGAGTGGTAGGTAAGTACTGCAAGTAGAACTCATAAAGTATTGAGTTAAACTATCATGTATGTTCTCGCAATTGCAGAAGTGAAGGATGCTACGACCATACTCCTATTAATATGTGTCTACCAGCCTCGTCTAAACGCTAATACGGAACTACTAATACAGGGTATCTAAGATCTCCAAACGCCTTACCCTCTATACTCCTAAGTAAGTAATAAATACAGCCATAACTCCATTATGTTCAGGTACTGGAATGATTATGTTTGACCAACAATCTTATAATTTAATATTAGGTATGGTTTGATCATATTCAGGTTCGTGTTCTTTCAATAGAGTGTTCAATTTGAGGGTGTGGTATAATTTTTGCCAATCAATTATGGGAGTTCTTTCCTAAGTGATGGCATCATTGTTTGGTTGGACACTGTTATTTTTGCAGATAAGTTCCCAAACGAGCTTTGCCATAGCAATAGCCTTGTCATTATTGAGTGGGATTGCACCACAACGTTGACCTAGAGTGCGTAGAGTGGAGAGAAATATGCGTGGCCTTGTCTTGATGATTAGTGTTTTGGAATGCTTTTGTGTTGGGAGATTGTTGCATTATATTTTACTAGTAATCCAATCAATGTAAGGATTCAGACGTTGCAACCATGAGTAATATAGTATGACATCTTGATGTTTCAAGGGAGTTGGTACAGAGGAGAATTGATCTTTTGCAAGGTTGTTAAAATTACATTCTACTTCTACAATTTTTGCTTTGTCACTAGGCACAATGATGTGGCCGTCTGCAGCAATAATTGGTTGGGACAAAGGAGTAGACTTTTGGATTTGTATTTCTAGTAAAATATCTTCATTGATGGAATTATCTTCTGTGCCAATAACTACTAATTATTGCACTACCTTTCCACTCACTGACCCTTTGACTTTGAGTTGAGGACATCGAGATTCAATCCTAGGGATGAAGTCAGTGTGGGAGCGCCAGGTTTGCAATTTAGCAGAGTAGAGGTTTGAGTATGTACAAATTCGTTCTTAGGGTGTATAGAGGTTACAGTTTCTGGCTCGTAGGACGTGGTGTTAATGCAGCGTTATCTCTTGGCAAGCTGACATCTTTGTTGGAAATCTAGATTTCGTATGTATGAAGGTTTAGATTTCTAGTTTGATCATCAAGATCAATTTACTTGATTTTATTGCATATGATTAAGCTTAGCTAGGGGACACGAGATTCAGTAGTATTTGTAATGCAGTGGCTAGGAAATACTACCCTGCAGTAATTGAGTGGCTGGTTGAAGCCGGATCACTGGGAGTTCGGGATCACTAAAACCTCGGGGATCTGTATTTAAGGATTGGCTTATTTGTATATGTTAAACTAAGTTAACGGAACACTATATTTTATTAATCATGTTGAGAAGAGAATTCGATATCCTATACAACTATCAATATATTCTTGTCCGAAATTGTACACTTGTTCTTCGAGATATTTCCTCCTAGAAATCCTTGACAATTTCTAACAGATTATGAGACCAACGCTCTAGTCAACTGAGCTGATTGATTTTATTGATAAGTTGTCCTTTGATCGAATATACCTCAATTTTTTAATTCGTTACTTCAATACTCCGAATCTCACAATGTCTGCTGCAGAAATACTGAAGTCAATGAAGTGTGCTCCAAAGTTGGAGAAATCTACATACAACAGATGGAGCACTCATTTTCTTGATACTTTGTCGCTATTTGAAATTGAAAGTTACATTCTGGAGACAAAAGTCGAGCTCGAGACGCAGGATATAAAAAGCTCAGAGACCGGCCTACTTATCTCAAGACAAGATAGAAATATACGAGTTGCCATATCTCAACTTGTACCCGACGTCGCATTTCACCTTGTTCATTCCTCTTACTCTTCGAAAACTTGTTGGGATAACCTGAAACAATTCTACTGTCCAGATGCAACTGAGGACGTAGACGAACTATTACAGGAATACTGGGGATTAACTTTCGAAGATGACATTGAGGTTGACAAATGCGTGCAAAAGTTGTTTGAAATACGATCTAAAATTTGTTTGATCAACAGCATGTCAGCGCCTTCAGATTCAAGCATGAAAAAACGGATATTGACCCACTTCATTAAATGCTGCGGAGGATTCTACATGTCGATTGTCATTTCATTGCGGGAACCAACCATCTCTCTGCAGTCTGCTATATCATCAATACGTGCTTCTCAAGCAGTATATCGCGATCTTCACCCTACACCAGTTGTGGCCCTAGTCGGTAAATCCAGCACAAGTTCCGACAATTCTATGACTGTAAAGAGATGTGCACACTGTAAGCGCCGAGGCCACTTGCGCGAAAGCTGCTTTCACTGGATTGATACCCCTGATGGATCTAAATGGGCGGCCAAGAATCCTAACAAGGCTGCCAAAGTTAGGAAGTTGCGTGCAAAATCAGCTAATCGTTTTAAACCCGCGAAGGTCGAATCCGACCACATTAGTGATGATGAAGCATCTGAGGCTGGAGTATGGATAATGGAGGAGCATTCATTAGATACAACAAATGTCTCCAATTGGAATGATATTGTGCTCGACACTGGTGCAACACACCATGTCTTTTGCGATAAGTCCATGTTCATTTCTATGTCCACCAGCAAGAAATCCATTCTTGATGCCTCAGGCAAACATATCCCTGTCTCTGGCACTGGAAATGTACAGTTTAAGGTATTCGAATTGGAGAACAAGAAAGCTAGCAAAGTTATTACTATGGAGAACGTTCTATATGTCCCTTCTTGTACAAGAAACTTGGTATCTGGGATTCAGCTTTTATCAAAGGGATTAGGTATTAAATCAGTGAACGGAGGACTAAGCGTGTTATCAAGGAATGGATCAGTTATTGCAACCGCTAGATCAGATTCGGGATTATTCTGCTTTAATACATCTTCTTCCTGGAATAATGCCTCTTCACCTTCTTCGCGTCGTTCTGTCAGAATGCTATCACAGAATACGCAGGAGTCAGCCACCGATCTTTTACATCGTCACATTGCTCATCCGGGTCCGCCAGGTCTTCATACTAAAATTGCGCAAAATTCCAAAATCCAAATGACAGTTTTGGAACCATGTGATGTATGTAGCTCAAGCAAACAAGTGGGGAAAGTGAATCGCGGTCCTTCTCTTTATCTACAAAAGTCCTTGAATTGATCACCCCGATACTCGGAATATTCCAAATTATCTTCTGTTAGAAAAGGAAAGAAAAGAACGAGAGTCTAGACCGACCATCAATATAGTGCGCTTTGACGATAGCTCTGAATGTAAAACGACCGATTTCAATGGTTTAACCCAGCAGATTAGTGCTTCATATTCGCAATATCAAGATGAGGTAGCAAAGAGACTGAATCGATCACTTATTACAGTGGTAAGATATATACTTTATCGAGCCCGCTTACTATTCAAGTTCTGGGACGCTGCAGTTACTACAGCCCGTTACCTGCGAAACATATTACTGATGCGCTATGATAGTACAACTATTTTCGAATCGATGAGTGGTCGCTCTCCAGAGATCTTTGACCAGAAATTTTGGGCCTATATCTATCATGCACTGATCAATAATGAGGATCGACATCGAATTAAACCTATACCTACCTCTCAATGTGGCATATTTATCGGGTATTGCGAGCCAAAAACTCAATTCTGCAACTGTATTCCCTTGAAACTTGGAACCAATAAGGTGATAACGTCTGAAAATGTGCGAGTTATCGAAGCTTCCTTTTGGGTTTGGAAAGATCAATTATCCCACGTTTTTGACACTATAGATATGCATGCATCTCCTCAGCAAATTCCAAGTGATATTAATTACTACTCGGACGAAGATTTTACTCCGGAAGTTGATATTGTGCCGCCGAACTATTCACAGCCTATTGTGTCGGAGCAAGCACAAATATCAAGACCTAAAATTCCTAGAGAAACTACACCTGATTCACTAGAAATAATCCCTGAAGCTAAAGTCCCAATACTTAGGAGGAGTAGCCGTATCACTACGACTATACATCTTAGAAATGAATATGTACCGAGGGCTGATGCCTTGCAAATTCGAAAATATATTGCAATACCTCAATCTTATTCAGAGTTTCTGAACAGAACAGAAGATAAGACTAAACGGCAGTCACAATTTAGGCGTTTGAAATCAGGGTCAAATTCAATGACAGAGACAGACTATGTCGCACTATTTGAGTCTTCAAAGCAGATTATCTGGACCACTGGATTCCTCAATGAGGTTCACATTGCAAACAAATTTATTGATAATGATGGCTCATTAGCTTATACTGATAACCAAAGTGTAATGGCAATTGGTAAAGGCTCAAATTCGGGAAGGTATAAACACATTAATGTGGCTTATCATTATGTCCGGAAGTGTGTTGAAGACGGGAAAATGTAAAACATATCCCTACCAAAATGATCTTGGAAGATATTCTCACAGCACTCCTGCCATTTTCCAAAGCGAAGGAAATTCATGAGCAAATCTTCAAGATCAAATAAAATGGCTTAATTGGTCTTGATGCTCAGGAGGAGTGTTGGAAATCTAGATTTCGTATGTATGAAGGTTTAGATTCCTAGTTTGATCATCAAGATCAATTTACTTGATTTTATTGCATATGATTAAGCTTAGCTAGGGGACACGAGATTCAGTAGTATTTGTAATGCAGTGGCTAGGAAATACTACCCTGCAGTAATTGAGTGGCTGGTTGAAGCCGGATCACTGGGAGTTCGGGATCACTAAAACCTCGGGGATCTGTATTTAAGGATTGGCTTATTTGTATATGTTAAACTAAGTTAACGGAATACTTTATTTTATTAATCATATTGAGAAGAGAATTCGATATCCTATACAACTATCAATATATTCTTGTCCGAAATTGTACACTTGTTCTTCGAGATATTTCCTCCTAGAAATCCTTGACAATTTCTAACAATCTTTCCATCAAATGATTGTTTGCTCTGCAGTCTAGGCAAATATTATTGGTTCGCCGACAATTTCTCTCGGTATCTATAATGGGGATGGTGTGGGCCTGTTTGAAGAACTCCGTATTGTTGTGTCATTGCCTCAGCGCAAACAGTAGTCGCAGGAGTGGCAATAAGTGTGTTGGTACGTGACTGGGCGGTGTGTTCCTCTTTGCACTCTATGTATATATTGCTGTCTACCTCAACTGCGAGTTTCAGAATCATTTGATGGTCCTTGCAGTCGAGGGTTGGTTGGTGGTTTAGCGCCTTGCTAATCCTGTACTGCATGTGATGCAGGAATTGAAGTGCCATGACATTGGAGGAATAACCTAACGCATGGGATGCTTCTTCGCATTGCACCACAAAGAGGGCGACGGAACCTTTTACATGTCTAGTCATGTATTATTCTTGCTTTTGCGAGATGTATTGAGCGTCTTAGAAGGTTCTGGTGAACTGTGCAATGAACTCGGCGTAGTCATCAATGAGGTCTTTACAATCACTAGTGACAATTGCGTTCATACAATTTGCGGCGCGACCTGAACAGTGCTTCACAATCTCTGCGAGACTCAATTCTGGAGTATCGAAGTCTTCTGGGTATTTCATGAAGCGGAGTTCCTTAGCCATAGACCAAGTCTTGAAATCTTTCTTATTTCCATCGAGCCTTTTAATCTTAGCTGGCTTCAATGGTACATTTTTCCGGGATAGTGGAGCGAACTTTTTGACTTTTTTTTAAAGAGAAAGCTCTTCAGTTTCTTTAATACCGGCTATGTCTTGGTGTATGGTCCTTTTTTGAATATTCCTGTTGCGGGGTCTCGGTTGTCAGTGAGCTTTGTTAGAGTAGTAGTTTCCAGGGACATCGCCTTCTATAGTGTTGGTGTTGTAATCTAACGCTTTTCATCCTCGGACTTTATGGTGAACAGTAGTTGTATAGCACGAGATGTTATGCATGGGAGAAGGAAAGCAACGGTGAAAGCCGCTAGCCAAACCTAAGCGATTTGGCCCACTTGTAGATGGAGACATCCCTCTTGTATATAATACACAAGAAAAATAACCCTAACTAGTACAAACAATAATAGTTGTTGAAGTTCCAGCCTTACGCTGTTTTATGTCACATGAATTTATCTCGTAGAGTTTGCATTACTATCTAGCGTTGTATACTAGCTAGAATAACATCCGTAACTTACACGTCAATCAACTTATATTACATTCTATTACGTCCTTTAAGAATAGTAAGGAACTCTCACATCCACACTCAGTTATCTTATACATCGTGACCCATAAATCTCTATCTCATCTCTATCACTAAACGACAAAGCTTCAACAGTTGGGACTGTATATAACTCCAAGAGCGCAGTGCGCGTGTGATAACTAGAGGGACAAAAGACAATTGGCGAGTGGTCAAAAGCAGACGTGGACTCAAATCATAAGATTCTAAACTAAAGAGGAAAGTGTCTAGAAGTATACGAGTTTATATACATGAAGATGGGAATTTCTCATCTGTTCCAAGGAAGTTATTAACACTAAACCTCCTGTCCCTGATCGTCTAAATTGTAAGAGGTTCGTAAGAACACAAACACTTGTGACAAACCTTTCAAATCGTAGTTTGTCACAGACAAGACTCGTGTCTATTTGAAACTAGTCTTTAGAATTCCAGAGGTGATGCTGTGATGGTCTTCCGGTGATCGGAGACTGATAAACACGTAGCCACTAAAAATGACGGGGCGTCACAGCGCGGGCGTGGGAGAGAGTTTAGTGGGGTGGGTCTCTGAAAAAGATAGCCAAAATCGCGAAGTGAGAGGATGGCAGAGAAGCAACCTTGAGAATGTAAGAAAGATTGGCTATGGAAGGAGAAATTGGAGTAGCTACAGCAAGCTCTATATACATGGGTTGTGGTTGTTTGCTGAGTAATGCCAAGACTAGATTGGCATTCATGTCACATATAGGTGTTTCATGTTCAAGCACCTACACTGCCCTGCTTATTGCATGTATGGAGCCATGTGGACAAAGCCGCAAAAGATGTTTTGTCCAAGGATACAAAAATAAAAGCTCACGAAGAGTATTGGGCAAAGCATGCTCCTCAATCATATCAGGAGTTTGAAATCGAGTATCTTGTGCGCTGTGTTGTGAATGATGAGCACTGGAGATATTCTTGGGATAGACTTAGAGTAGTTGTGATATAATGCTCGAGAACTGAGTTGTAGACTTTATCTAAAGAAAGATATGTGGGACACGGTATTGCGTTGTAAATGTTGACTGAAGAACCCTATAGCTACAGATGAAATCTATGTACTGCTATGAAGGTCATGTGACCTGTCTAGCTTAGTTTACATGAGTAGGTGAAATGTTACCCCTAGACACACCCCCTTACCTACGAAACTTTACAGGATTTCATCAAGCATCCAAGGTAGTCATATTTAGTTGTCCGACAAACTTTTTAAAAAGAACAGACGACAATGCCTTTGTGAACCCGTCTGCAGCATTTTCTAATCCTGATTTCCATTCCAATTCAATTACTTTGTCGCTTATATATTCCCGCAGTAAGAACACAGGTACATCATAATGTTTGCTCTTTTGAGTTACGCCCTGTCCTTTTATTTGCCTGTAGCCTGGCTGATTGTCATAGTAGAGGCGGACTATCTTTGCGTCGTCTGAGTTGTAGTTGATACTTCGAAAAAGATTTCGAAGAAACACAGCCTCCTTAGCTGCTTCAGACATAGCATAGACTTCTGCCATAGTTGAAGAACAAGTAACTCTCTTCATTTGATACGAACGCCAAGAGAAACAGGCACCTTTCAGGAAGAAAGCCCATCCACCATGAGAGCGTCGCGTTTCAGGATCTTGGGCATAATCGGAGTCAGTAAAACCGTGAAGCTGTAAGTTAGAGCCGGCACCAAAACTAAGACCCAGACGGGTAGTTTTGCAAAGATAGCGGTAAAGATGGCGAACTGCTGCTATATGAATTGGAGAAGGATTAGAAAGAAAACGACAGAGCTGTGTCATGGTATAGGTGATATCTGGTCTTGTTTGAGTAGCAGCATACATTGCAGAGCCAACCATCGACGCATAGAGCTCAATTTCCGCTGTTGAGGCAGTCCCTTCAAAAGGAATCAGGTGCTGTCCTGGAAGCATTGGTGTACTGGTTGGAGTACAATTTTTGAGGCTATACTTTTCAAGAATCTTCTCAAGATAGGCATCTTGATGGAGATAGAGAACTCGATTTGCTCGTTTGCGTACAATACGGACGCCAACATAAAACTCCGCAGGTCCCATATCAACCATTTTGAAAGAATCATGTAGGTGTCTTCGCAATTTCGAAACACCAGCCTCGGGACCAATGAGTAGAAAGTCATCTATATGAGTAACAAGATAAGTTTCATCAGAGTCACTATGATAAACGGAAGAATCAAGAAGTAGAGGCTTATAACCAAATTGGGCAACTTCAGAACGAAGTTTTGATTGCCAGAGATGTGGAGACTGCTTGAGACCATAGAGCGACTTCTTAAGTTTCCACATCCAGCGGTTGAGTGGGGATCCATCTGGAGTAGGCAACCCGTCTGGACATGCCATGTATATATCAGTGTCGATTTCAGGGTTGAGAAAGGCGGTAACTACATCCATTTGTTCAACTTGCCAGTCGTTGGAAGCGGCGAGTGCGAGAAGAGCTTTCCAGACGCTGGAGAGTGCTGTACTGGCAAAAGTGTCTTTGTAGTCTAGGCCTTCCCTTTGATGAAAGCCCTTTGCAACATAGCGTGATTTAAAACGGGTCAGCTGGCCATCTTTCCCTGTCTTTCGCCTATAAACCCATCGTCCTGGAATGATATCACGTCCTGAAGGAAGCTCAGAGCGAGTAAGAGCTGCGAAGTATCGTTCATTTCAAGAGCTGCCAATTCTTCCCTCATAGATGCTTCCCAAAGAGCAGCACTGGGACCCAGTAGAGCTTCACGAAAGGTCTTTGGATCGCTGTCAGGAATGAGAGCTGATAGATACGACTGATATTCTAAAAGCAGAATAGGATTCTCATCCTGCGGAGTATGCAATGAATTTGAGCCTTTTGCTTTACTGCGAGTGACACGGATATCTGATTCAGGCTTAGAGAGATCGAATGAATTAGGTCCAGCTGTCAACTTGGGCTTATTCTTGGCACCTGGAGGTCGACCACGGCCGCGCTTAGGGAGTTGTGGGAGAGGTGCAAATAAAGGATCTTCTTCAGCAGGCATGTCGTGTCTTGCATCGAGGAGCGGAGGTATTTCATCATCCAAATGTGCACCCCCTACTGAGCCATTTTCTTTGGAATTATCTGAGTCCCCTCCAATTCGTGGAGAATTAGGAAAGGGAATTTCAACCTCATCGACAAACTCAGAAGAGGGCTCAGGTATTTCATCAGGATGGTCTTCAGCAGAAAATTCATTGAAACGTCCCTCAAAGAAACGAACATGAGACGACCGTACAAGCTGATGGCCAAGAGGTCTTGAGGGGATCCAACAACGATAAATATGGTTCCCTTCAAATCCTACTAAGATACCTTCTTCAGCGCGTGCATCCATTTTCTGCGACTTTATTCGACGCTCGTTTGGTATGTATACAAGTACACGAGAGCCTAATACTCTGATTCCAGAATTATCAGGTTTGTGTTCAGAGGTATCGAATCCTGTAGCCCGAGATTGTGCTTCGTAGGGAGTCATATCGTCATAGACCGATGTGGTGATACGATTGAGAATGTAGATGACAGCACGGAATATCTCTGGCCAAAGAGAGAATGGGATACGCATATCTGATATGACACAACGCATTGGATCTAAAACTGTCCTATTTGATCTTTCTTGAGGGCCACCTTGTTCGTGAAAATAGGCTGTCGTAAGCTCGATTGCAATGCCGTACTGCTGACACCAGGCGACCATTTTATCACCCCCAAATTCTTTACCACCATCTAAACGAAAACATTTTGGCAGAAACCATTTTGAGTTCGGAAGAAACGAGTAAAAGTGACCAAAGCATCGAAAGCATTTCTCTTTTCTGGGAAAGTGTAGCCATAACGTCCTCCTGTCTTTCCATCAGTGAAGATCATACCAGCTGTATGGCCATTATAACCGACAGGATTGCAAAAGAAGACATCTGCGTAAAATCTATCACCCCACTTCGACTCTCGATTACGCGGATAGCGGCGTATAACCTTCTTCGGCTTTGAGAATTCGCATGGATCGCACAATGTGGTTACATCGAGATTGGAATCCGTGTTACGAGGTTTATAAGATAGACCAAGTGTTGCTTTTATTGTTCGCTGGACATTTGGAAAGCTAATGTGTCCTAGACGGCGATGAAGAAGTTCGAGAGTGACAGGGGCTTCATGGATTGCTGCAGGAAAGACATTATCAGCAACTGGAGAGAGAAGGAAGGTTGAGGATCGCATAGACGGATCATTAGTATTAAGAACATATGGAGAAGAGGCGGTGCGCAAGTGTAAACAATTTTGTCCACGAAGAAGCTGGCAAACTTCAGAACCGTCCGCTTCATATAGTACCCGATGTTTATCCCATCCATCCCGAAGATCATGAAGCCACCCAGAATAAATGTTAAGTGGGAAGCCAGGAATGTAGAGAACATTTTCAAGGACAATCTCATTGACTGAATCATCTTGCCGGAGAACGCGAAGCTTGATGTAGCCAAGCCCGACAGGCTGAACTGGACTTCCCCCTGTTTTAACGATAGGCAACCCAGATACTGGCCGATAACGGAAGAACGCATTTATATCATTAGTGATATGAACTGAGGCACCGTCATCATGAAGCCAGATATCACGAGAACTTGCAGCCGGGACTGCTGCAGCAAATGCGGAATTAATTCCAGTTCTGGTCGAGCATAGACGATGATCTTCGTTGCGAAAGTTACATTTATGTTGGCGTAGCTCTATCTGAGATGGGGATACTGTAATCGCCTTTTGTTGACTCTTCGCGAAAGAATTGTAGGTGGGAGTTGAGGGTGTTCTCAAAACTCCCGCGCAACCCTATTGGAAAGGACTTGGATTAAAATCCACAAAATATGGATTAGCAGCTGTACAACTTGAGGATGATTGTGATGGAAAAAGTGCTGGCTGAACGCGGTCGTTGGTATCCTTTCGAAAAGGATCATAGTTCTCAAAACGGGCATCAAAGCCAGAGTAATGAGTGGAAATTTTGCTAGGTGGGTGACGTTTTTGAAACTCAGAACGCCACTTTTTATTTTCGGTATAATTGGCCCTAGGAAATCTCTTCATATACTCGGCACGCTGTTCTGGGTATTTAAAGAAGCATTTCGTGTCATCATGCGGACCAGTACACCATTGGCAGTTGGGACCATCCCACTTCTTGTTTCTCTGAAACTTGGGACCTGTAACATGAGCTTGTGCGAGAGGTACTGGAGTAGGCGCTATGCTCTCAGCCAATCTAATGTGGTCTTGGAGAGTTGTATATAGAGTGTCAAGTGTAGGAGCAGGATTGACAGAAGTTGCAACAGAGAAGTGGTATCTTTGGGTGGATGCCCATTGAGGGTATTTTATGGATACCGCACGGATTAACACCAGACAGTATACGAGAGAGGGAAGAGGTGTACCGAGAGAATGAAGACTAGAGACCATCGATTTATGAGCCAGAATATAAGCCTGGCAGGATGAATACTTCTCAAAGTTCTCTGTGAGGTCGAGGAAGTCGGTGATACTCGTTTCAACAGCAGCGATGCTGTTTCCTTGAAGAAAGCGACAAAGCTTTTTATAGCTGTCGCAGGCTAGATTTTCAGCCATGACAATCTGAATGAATTCCGGATCGACGTTGATTGCCAGTGTCATTTTGACAAGCTCGTTTGAGCTGGACCAATCTTTAGAGCCAGTTTCCTTTTCAGACTTGTAAATAGCTTCAGTTTTTATTGGGTCGATCCAATCTGAGAGAGCGTTTTGTCGCAAGGTCGATTCGATGAGAAGCATCCAGTCTTTCAGGTTAGCGATGCCATGAAGTTTCAACGCTGGAGGGAGTGCCATATCGTTGGCGCGAAGATTAGATGGAGCCATGTTAAAGAGGAATGAAAGATTCAAGATGTGAGAGTGGCGAGCCAGAGATACCTTGTTTGATAAAAACTGAAAGGTAGAGGCGCAGATGTAGATACAAAACAAGGACACCGTAGTATTAGAAACTGATTGGTGAATGGAGTCGTAAACAGAAGAACAACGGAAGAATAAATCGTGATTCCACAGGAAGCGCAAGGGTCATAACCTCTTAAGAAAGATATGTGGGACACGGTATTGCGTTGTAAATGTTGACTGAAGAACCCTATAGCTACAGATGAAATCTATGTACTGCTATGAAGGTCATGTGACCTGTCCAGCTTAGTTTACATGAGTAGGTGAAATGTTACCCCTAGACACTTTAGAAGGGATTATTATTTACTAAAGTATATTGGATAAAGTGTGTGATCTATGTTGGACACTTTTGGGGGCAGTGCCTGACCACCTGTCTAAATACATGAGAAGCTGGCCCGTGCACTGCTATCACTTCTCAACATCCTGGTCCTCAACAGATCTCTACAAACACTACGTAGCTTACCTCAATTGTGTAGGCACAGCGACTATATTTATCCATGACCTAGACCATGCACGTCTCTACGTTCTGTTAGCACGGACTAGGATTACAACACGCTGCCCTGCAGAGCTGTCACAACATTGATATGATGCCGCCCATGTATATGCTGCCTGCTCTAGACACGGAGATTTCGTAACCTATCATACTTGATTCAATCACGACTCCGCCCAAAAAACCTGCAGCTGCAGTGAAATCAAGTCCCCTACAAGCTTCCTGCACTGTAGACTGATCACATCAAGTCCCTTAAAACCACCTAGGGGCTATTCAGACAAAATGGAGTTCTTTCTTGGGACCCCAACTATAGCATCAAACCTTGTACAATGGCTTGAAAAATCACAATTCTTCACTGAAATCTGTCCGCAGATTCTTCCTGAGACATTAATAAACGGCGCTTAGCAGCAATTAAAAATAATAGTAAAGAGAGGGCTTATTGGCTCAAGTTTCTTTTCTTCTCTACTTCTTTCTTCTTTCCTCTCATTTAATTTTAGCATTATGGGAGAATACTCTTCTCACTGTAACTGACCCTAATCCCTTATAGTGACATAAATTTTTGTAGATAGCGACGTTTTAAGTCATCTGGCACTGCATTTAATCTCGGGCCTCTTTGTCACGGCGTAGAATAAGCACAAGTGAGATTACAGCTTGTATAACTATATATCTGTGAGCAGATGCATATCTGAACATAGTCAGCTCTAGTCACACAGTCATGTGACACATAAGGATTACGGAGTCCGGGATTTGGGTCTGGGAGTTATGCAGGTATTTTAGATGATACAAGCGCATAAGTACATAAGGATGGCGCTCTTCCTGTTTGTACCAAAGTAGAGAGCCTTAGTGATATAGTTGTAATACAAGTTTGAGCCAATAACGTTTACGATATCCAATCTATTGAGCGAATACTAAGGCGAAGTTGAAAGAAAGTCTAATGACAAAAGAATCTGCGGGCCTTTGTGTGTGTGCTCTCGCTTCCCAGGGTCGCGTGACCTTATCTTATCTCCTCCCACATATTGTTTCCTCACCCAGCATACCTTCTTGGTCACCTGATATATGTAATGACATAGCAGAATACTGTGCTATTACACTCTTCTTCTTTGGTTTGGGTGTTACAACTCGTACTTAGAAGTGTTGTAATGGAAGTTGTGTAGAGAAGCTTAAGCTGTTAGTCTTGTGTTTAATATCACGTAGTGATGCGAGTTTGGAGATTGAAGAGTCTAAAAACTATAGTGGAGAGTTGTTGATTAAACCCACTTTGTATCAGAGCCCTATTTAAACTAATTACTACAGCTAAGTGAAGGACACAATTCACTAGTTTATGCTAGATAATTGTGAGGCTGGTCAATGTATGAGTCCGCATGAATGTGGTTAGTAATACTCGAACCTTATTACGTTCCATGTTATTGCGACTCTTCACTGCTAAGTAGCGCCAATTTCAACAAGAAGTCTTGGTTTTCTGGTATTTTTGGTGTAGAGTCTGGATGAGTAAGCATCGGTCCCGGAAGCGATCTATTGGGCTTATCAACTCAGCTAGGCTAGAAGCCTCTTCTTCCCCTTGTCTTTTCTTTTAGTCAACGAGCGTAGCTTTCGGTCCAAATGCAAAGCGATTATTCTCTCATCTATCGAAGCAGTCCTCTAGTGTCAACCTGAGGTCAGTCGTCATATAAGAAAAGACCAATACAACCTTTGCTGAGAAGCATATCATCTGCCCGTCATTAACATCGTTGTCGCACCTCTGCTGCACAACCTGGTCAACGACCTCCTGCCTACTTTTCCAAGTAGGTGCCTTCTAGTCAGTTCTGTTGGAAATATCGCGCAGTGAAATGGGCGCAATATTTATGGAACGAATGAAGAAGTTGACTAAAAGAGTATCATCTTCAAATTAGAGCTTAAAGTGTGGGAAGTGTGCGCTACAAGTACAAGTGTAAGCGACACGTAGCCTAAGCCACACCACACTATATGATATGATATGATAATTATTATCGTGACTGGGTACTGCCCTAGCACCCAGAGGGCATGGCACGGGTAGTCTAGATCTATAAGACTCTTCGCTACCTATAATTTTGTTTCATAGAAACTAGGAATTCAGAACAAAAAACAAACATTTAAATCGCCATTTCTAAGATGCTAATGCCCTGCACTACACCTTAATTCTCGTACCACACCAACCGGTCCTAAGATGCATTTCTGTTGATCTTTTGACCCCCTGTTTATGATTCATTCTTGCTGTGACATTTTGTTATAGTTAAAAAGCGCCAGAATATCTGCCATCCTTCTTGCCCTATCATTTCCCTTATATTCGGTCGGGTTTCCTTCGTTTCTGTCCGCGATTTCTAAATAGCCAGGCGACATTCTGCAAAAAACCATGGCCGTTTTTCTCGGCCGCATTTGCAGAGCATTTCTACATTCTGGTGTTGAAACTGTCTGTGAAAGCCGGCGAAGTCACCATGCCCAGTACTTGCTGCGATGAGGCGGTGATATGCCCATCGAGGTAGAGCTAGCTCCGGAGGGCGTTTTCTTCGCATCAATAGGTCCAGATCTTCATAACTGTCCGTACTTTTCTTATGCCACCAATCTTCCTCCAGTTTCTGTACGCGGATTGTGACTTGGCGTCTGAGAGCTGCAAACGTCAGGACTTCGTGAGCTTCCTCCCAGATGATCCTAGGTCTCGGTAGATTCCATTCCCTAATCTTTGCTGCAAGTGCTGCCTTTGCTATCGCGTCGGCCCTTTCGTTGCCTAGTATACCACTATGTCCCGGGACCCAGCAAACCTCTATGGCTGGTCGAGTCTTGCATAATTCCCAAAAATTCATTACCTCCACTTGCGAGGAATCTGTTCTACCAGTTTCAAGGGCTCTAACCACTTCTTGATTGTCGAGGAGTACCTTGATATCTATACTCCCTCCAATTAAAAATGCAGCCTCTAGACCTCGAACTGCCCCCACGATTTCCGCATCAAAAATCTCAGCTCCAGGAAGGAAGTTACCACCGCTCGCTAGGAGTTCTCTATCCCTATATATGGCGTAGCCCTAGGCTGAGTATGCTGGGCCGGTAGATGCACAGCGTACCTGCGGGAAGATTTCTAAGCCACGGCTTAATCTGCTTCGCCTTTTCCTCTTTGTCGCATTTGACCCCGGCTGTAGCAATCGCGGTCCGCGGTTCACAAAACTGCCCAGGACCTTCTGATTCTGGTAGATTGAGGTTCCCATTCTGAAGGCGTGTCAAGTATCGCTCTGGAACCCTAAAGACACGTCCTTTCTGCCCCTCTCGCAGTTGGAGTCGCTTGATTGCCTTTTTGGGTGTCTCAACTGCCCTTGACGCGATTGGATGATAACTATCAAGTCGACGGATTCTAGCCGTACTTCGGAGCTGTCACTGCTGGAGCATTATTCCTGCAGGTAAGATCCCTGATTCTCGGTGCAGAACTATATTTGATGTAGTCCGCCACACTGGGAGTGCAGCTCGGATTGTAGTCAAAATAGTTCTATCTAGTAGCTGGAGGTGCCATCTGACACCAGTACTTACTTCCTTGTCTCGTTTGGTCGTGATTCGAGTCAGTCCAGGCCACCAGGCTTCAGCGCCATAGATTGCCGTGCTCACCACACATGCATTCACCGCATGAATTAATGGTCCCGGAGCCGCACCTCGATGGACCCTGTTTATGCTGCGTATGAACTGGGACAGTCGCTGTGCCTTACTACACCATTCCTGAACGTGCTGTCTGAATGATAATTGAGAATCAAGCCAAACTCCGAGCCATCGGATGTGCGGAGAAGGCATAATAAGCTGTTCTCCAACTCTAACCATTAAGTTGGATGAGTCGAGTTTCTTCTTCGGTCCTCCCCCGATGACCAGGAGCTCAGACTTCGAAGGGTCGAATCTAATCATGTGTATCGTAGCCAGTTGGACTATCCTGTCTACTTCAATCTGGGCAGCCTCAACTGCTTCAGAAGGACTTTTGCCAACTCGTACAATCGCGATGTCGTCTGCATATCCAAATCTACAGTTAGTTGTGCCATCCTCGAGTAGAATCGAGATGTATAACATGAATAGAAGTGGCGAAAGTGGTGATCCTTGCGAGACACCGCACTCAACGAGCTTCTCATCTGTTACGTCTTCTTCATGTCGTACCAGGACTTTTCGTCTTTTGAGGAACGATAATACCCAGCGACAGAGTGATAGCGGTCAGCCTTGAATTCGCATTCGTGCAAGCAGCCGATTGTGTAGCACTGCATCGAAGGCACCTTGTATGCCCATCGTGACCATAGCTGTGACTTTGTTCGATCTCATAGCAGCTTCTGCATTATGTGTAACACATGATACCAAGTCCACTGCTGAGCGTCCTGGTAGTGCACCGAAGAGTTGTGGGGGTACTGCTTTGTGCTTTATTGCAAGCCAGGACATACGTTTAGCTATGAGCCTTTCTAATCCCTTGCCTAAGCTGGAGAGTAGCGATATGGGACGCCATCCTATTGGGCTGGAGATATCACGTCCATTTTTGGGAAGAAGTACAACTTCAGCTACTTTGAACGGCGTAGGAAAGTACCCCAAGTTCATACAAGCCTGGAAGAGGTCCCTGACATATGTACCAATTGTACTCGAGCAAGCCTTGAGGAGTCGAACGGTGATTTTATCATATCCCGGAGCTGTTTCGATACTTGCTATGGTAGATACTGTAACGTCTTCCAGTGACACCTCTCCGCTCCATGGAATAGAATCTGGTTGGTTATTATCCCACGTTTCTATGTCGCTTTTAGCGTTGAACCTTGCAAGAAGTGAATCTCGAAGTGCGATTGTCCGCTCGAGTGGATCTGAGAGCCACTGGTTTGGTGCTACCTGGAGAGGATGAAGCTGTTTTTTCGGCTTTGGTTTGGCCCATCGCATGAATTTGAACACTTGTGCTTCTGTCTCTGCTGCCTCGACTTGCTCTGTCCAGTATTCGCGTTTAGCTGACTTCACTGCGGCTCGGAAAGCCTTACGAGTCATTTTTACATCTCCGGATGTCATTTTGGACGTCCTGTAGTCAACTTGTCGCCTTTTACGGCCCGTACTCTACTAAGGCGCCGTTTTCCCCTTTCCTACGGCGGGTGCGCGTCCGACAACTTTGACCGTGTCTTGAAGTACTTTGATTAAATTCTCTGTGAAGTCTTCAATCTAGATTTGACTGCTGAGGGGGCCGTGCCTTATCCATTGCTTCACACATCGGGCGATCTTGTCTAGATCACTGTCCCTCACGCGTATTGGTCTTGGGATCCCAGATAGATCCGAGCATCCAGGTGTATCAACTGAGCCTTGAATGGTGGAGTGGTCTGATGTACAATTGAACCGTGTTGATACTGATGCAACCGCCGTTGTATTACTCCAGGTTAAATCCAGCACATTTCCATCACGATGAGTACTTTCTGTTGGAAATTCTGACTCTCGAATTTAGGACTCAACCACTACCTGTTTCGTCTCAGGTTTCCGACAAGATCGACTCTCTCTACACATGCTTTGAGTGCGCTAATCGCGCCTACTGTCGCATATACGTTTGGATATTTACGTACTACAGTGTACCTTGGCTCATCATGGTAGATGAGAGGTGGCTGGTAATCACTAGGTTTGATAGGCACATGAGACTCGTGGGGATTTCTCCCTTAAATGTATATATAAGTCCAATGTTATCATAGTTGTAAAACATCAAATCTTCTTTACTTCATCATATATATCCATATTATATCGTACAGAGTATATTTTCCAACACTTTCTCCTATAGTGTTTACTAGCTGCATATCGTTTATGTGGGCCCACTCCATGATGAGATCACCGTTTTCATATTGGCGGTACGTCAATGGCTGCCAATACTGTGAGACTGAGTTGAAATCGCCTCCCACTACCGATAGACCTGTTGGCCGCCAGTTAAATAGAGGATCTAGAGTCTCACTGAGGCCCGGGGCACGATAGAAATTTACAAAGGTCAGTCCACACACCTGCACGAAACAGTAGTCTGACGACTGGCTTAATGACGAGGGTGAAATCTGAGCCGCTCGAAGTCCTTTTCTCACAAAAGTGACAGCGCATGGTCGTGGCCTCGGCGTCGTGTTTGCAAAGGGTATGAAACTATCAAAGCCAGGATAGCTTTTCGTTGTAAACTCTCCGTCTTCTTGCAAGGTCCATGGTTCTTGAACCATAACTATGTGTACTTCTGCTTCACAAAATTGCTGCAGCGCTATATCCATGTTTTGCCCACCCTTTCCCACGTTCACATGGTGAAATAGAAGGGTACTATATTTGTGGTTATGCTTATTAGAGTTTGGTATATTACTCATTATCAAGCATTATTTCTTCTGGTATGCTAATGACCTCGCGGGCCTTACCTTTTTCTTGAGATCTTAATAACGCTGCCTTAAAATCTATGTGTCCTCGCTCTCGAATAACTCGTAGCTAGGCTGGTGTCCGAGGCGTTACTTGTCCATTATATCGCCTTGGCCGGGCCATGCAGCTCAGGTGGGTTGACTCGTGCGGTCTAGCACAGTTTGGACATTTGGGTATGTTCACCGAGCATTCGGCTGCTTCATGCGTGCCAGATGTGACGGCTTGTGAGCCAATAATTCCTGTAGCCTTCGATGGCTATCGAAGGCAACCTTCATGTTCTATCACTCGTAGGATTCTAAGCTAACTAAAATGAATACGAAATCGCCACTGAGACTACGTAAAGGATAGTGCCAAGGATATTGGAAGCGTTACCCGTGTGGCAGAGCAAACCTTAAGCTAGTATTATTGCCACTGTGAACGTAGGCTATATTTAGATACCTCTGGATGTGTATAAGTAGCACGGGAGAATTGCAGGTAGTTTACTTCTCCATAGATGAATTATAGCTTTACCTTTCAATCATACAAATGCCCATTTGCTTTCTATATTGGAACTGTGATACCAGAACATTTTTCGCACCGCTGTCCTTTGACGCAGTTACTTGTTGAGTGGTAGCCCCAGCAGCGTTGACATTGCTCTAAGGGGCGTTTACGGGAGAATGATATAGCAGGGCCACTCTCATCGAACAGCCTGAACCTTAGGTTGGCTGGTGCCTGATTGAAGTGCAAGATCCAGCTAGCGGAATAGCTGCCTAGTTTGGTTTCGCTTTGGCGCACCTGTATTGGTGTGACTCCACAAACTGCCTAGCACTCCGCCTTCACCATTTCTCTGGTTACTTCGACCCTTCCGTCTAATGTACG
The DNA here is from genome assembly GCA_900239735.1 of Blumeria hordei DH14. Classification (NCBI taxonomy): domain Eukaryota; kingdom Fungi; phylum Ascomycota; class Leotiomycetes; order Helotiales; family Erysiphaceae; genus Blumeria; species Blumeria hordei. The sequence continues at coordinate 1,260,792 of OENG01000027.1, read as the reverse complement.
GATGTATATTGGGACGTGAGGAACCATGACCGATGTCCAATCCGAGGCGGGCTCAATTGTGATTTCCTCCTTTTGAAATGAAGGTCCTATACCCAGAATTGATTCCCGGAGTGCGTCTGATGCGCACTCCATTGCTAGGCCAGACCTAACTTGTGACATCACTATAACTGCTGAAGGTTGTCACGAAATAAGACGATGTCCTTATTAATAGATAGATTGATCACGAAGCTACAAGAAGTCCAAGAGGACCATTCTACTTATTGTACCTCGCTTATTTGCTTATGCTAACCACCTTAGTCAGCGAGGGTTAAACGTGACAAAGGTGCGACTCCAGCTTTCTCAGTGATGAGCTTCTTAATTGTGACAGGTGATAGCCTCCGCCACTGATGTTCGCGGCCCATGCGAAAGAAGAGTCTTTTATCCTCTTTCGGAGGCTCTTGTCCGGCTGGTTTTGACTGCACGGCAGGCCTTCGCTTTACCAGGTTGGCTGGCGGACCCAGGAGCTTGGCTGCTTTTCGGGCTATAGTCACCCACGGAGAAGCAGTTTCCCTTGGCTTTTGAGGGAGATCGTGATGGGGTTTCTCCGCTATTTTTGTCGCCATGGGTACAGAGGTTTTTATCTGAGTACTTTCATGGGATGATTTCTTGCCTTGGTGATTTGCGACATTGACGTTGCCTATCGCAAACGCTGTTACGATAGGTGAAATATTTTCTATTAGTGGCGCGACTAAGTGCGCGCCTTCATTTTCTGACAAGGGCTTTGCCCAGTCATCGATATTTTTCAGGAAATTTTGCGCTACACTCATTCGCTGTTTTTGTTCGCGTTCCGATTGCTCCATTGCGGCGGCAATCCCAAGAAGGCTTGGGTGTAATAGGTCTCCTGGGTTAGTTGATGCCGAGGACGACTGCTGGCTATGCGCAGCCATGGTGCTGCTTGATTTCTCGGGTATCGATGAGTGGATAAGCCACACCATAAACGAGTGTGGCGCCATCTTGGCATAGAAAACCCTCAATAACCTCCTTGCGCTCACGCCATACACCCGCTCATATATCCAATAGGTAGCCTGAAGCGCCACCATATTACTCATTCCAACCTCTTAAATACACACAAGATCGTGTCGGGAATCTAGACGAAATGGAGGGTTCGTGCGTCCGCTACACACTGAGTCCCCATTTCCAACACTCCTCCTGACCAACAAGATCGGCCAACTTAGGTGAAACCATAATATCCAGCAACCCAACTCAAGCAACATAAGTTTGGTTGGAAATCATAACATCTGGAGGGGAACACCTTTAAATATGAGTGGCCTTAGAAGAAATCCCAACGAGGGGCGGCGAGGAGACTGTAAGAGGTCCCGAGAGGCGGAAGAGAAAGGGTGTAAGGATTCCTCTTCCGATCCTTCCGATTTTCCCTTCACCATATAATTTTACCCTTCTTCCCATGTTGTTATGACAACAGTATAATCCTTTACATATGGGATCATGTTGATATTAGGTTAATGTCTATGTTATGATGAGCTAGTGGAAGGAAGCCAGTATATGTAGGACGGCTTGGTCTGTAGCTTCAGAATTCTTCACGCTTAGTTTTCTGTCATACCCAACACCTTCAGATCATCTCCGGCCGCCTTTAGTACCATTAGTCAACACCAGTATTCGCTCGAACCTTTAGTCTCTCTATGTGATCTCAAGTAGACCTTCAATCATCTCTCGCAGTCTATCTAACCTCTATTCCACTACAATTACGCTTCAGTCCGTACGCCTTTTCTCCAATATGACAAAGGGACAGCTGGCTGATTAATTGTACCTCGAACGGCATTGGCGGAAGAAAAAATGGCGATAAGTAAATAGTTCAAGTGGTGGAAGTGCCAGCTTAAAAAAAAGTAAATCCGAAATATAAGAACAAGTGGTTGAAGTGCCAACTCGTTAGAGAATGTATCCGAAGTAAGGTATTCGGTAGGTGATGTCGAGTGGTAAATGCTCCAACCCGACAGAGAAAAGAAAGCTTCCAAGTATAATAAATACAAGTCGGTATTGTGGCCGGCTTGAGTGAAAGTAGAAAATAAAAGAAGGTGACCCGTAAATATCTCATCAAAATTTGTGTGCAAGAAATACCCCATAATCCAAAGTAGTCGAATTATAATGCCTCCTTTTCTATTCACTGCCTTCAACAGTCCTTAGCTGAGACTAAAGAAGGGTATCACGGCTCCTCCAAATCAAAGTACCCCTCAACCAAAAACTCTTCTGCTAAACCAGACGGAAGGCGCACATGGTTGAGAACTCGGGTAGATTTGGAGGGAGAAAGATGCCGAGAAAGTGCCACGGCTCCTTCAACGAAAAATATTCCTAGACCAAAAAACTCTTCTGCTACAAAAGACAGAAGGTATAAATAGGCGAAAAGTTGGGAACGTATGGAGGGAGAATTGCGCCGGGAAAGTGTGAAAGACTTCGATAGGCGATAATCGGCAGAGAAAGTAGACGTGATGGTTCTGCAGAATTGATTGATCGATAGACTGTTACATCGTATCGGAGATGGGGCGGAATCGAATGAATTGCATCCGAACGAGAAAAATAGACGACTACACTCAGTTAGTTAGAGTCATATTGGTCTCATAATCTGTTGCACAGATGTTTTACCCCAATCCCAGAAGGTATTCTCGAGAAACTTAACGTTAGCTGAGACTATGATTTTATTACGACCCTCTTTAGAAGGAATATAAATTTGATACTGTGTTGTAGACTCACAGTATCCCACAAATATTCCTTTCAAAGAAGTCGGAGAAAGTATATTTCTAAGTGGGTCCGAAGTTTGAATTAGAGCGTAGCAAATACATCCCCATACTCTTAAATGTAAGACAACGGGAGTCGAACCAGTCATTAGCTCATGTAAAGTTTTGATTTCAGGTTGCGTAGGTAGACGATTTCGAATATAACATGCAGAGCTGATAGCAAGATCCCAGAAACTTAGAGGTAAATTTGATTGGTGTAGCATACATCTAGCCATAGTCACAAGTGTTCTATTCGGAGGGCAAGACAGAACACCTGTACGCGGTGGCCTCTACGAACCTGGGAGTGAAATATTCTCCCAGAACCAAGTTCAGTCAAATTTCGCAATAACGAACAAGTTGGCCCATGAGGCAATGACTCAAGACTCTCAACCTAATCAAATTTTCCCACCTTAAGAGATCAATCACAACCAAAACCTCATCAAGTTTGCAGGTACGACTTAGTACATCCTCATTTCAATGATCACACCTCTCTTCGACTTTCTCTGGCCTCAATTGACCACCACGTACACGCCCAGGCCGATATTTATACCCGACAGAGGAAGCAAAGCGTGGCGCACAAATCTGGGAGACAGTTCTTTGGGATGGGCGTGAGAGGGATCAGGTCAAGTTTACAAGATGATGTAGCGGACGGTTACAATCTCGATGGGCGTGAATTTAAGAATTTTTACAACGAGTTTTCGAATTGAGCTTTGTGCGTGCCCCAAGACTTCGGTTGTGAGAGTGCGGGCGACACTATAAACACCGCCGTGATTGGATGATGCGGTGTTACATAATCTTGGCCGGTTTCTCAAGGTCTGGATAGCTAGGACACATCCCACCCGAGACAGGAGACCGCTGGTTTGAATCCAGCAAAACTAAACTACATTTCTCGCGGCACTGGTATGCATGGATGATCAAAGGTTTTGAATTTCCCTTTCGTGGGTACTTACTGAGGAGCGTCGAGTGATTGTGTAAGCGAACATTCCTCATAGTGGTATTTGCAAATGAAATCCAGAGTATGAGTGTCTCTAACGTCAAAAGAGTCATCCTACATGTTTGCATAGTACCGGTCATGTTTTGTTTGTTTTGTTTGTTTTTGTCCTAAGCTAAAGCTGTGTTTTCCACATTGGGTCAAGAACCGGTGGAGCCGGCAGAATTCCCTGTAATCTTTCCTACAACCTAACTCGTTCCAACCTCGTGAATCGCTAACAAACGTGCAGCTGATTGAACTGAACGAAAAATCAAGAAGATCAAAACACCTCCGAAAACCAGAAGATTCTTCCTCATTGGAACCAAGCCATGTGCATCTCACACATTCCGTCGTCTGTCACACGTTTCAAATGACAAGTTTACTCAGTCTCCGCTGAGAGCAGTCGATGAGTTAGCAGCCACCTTTTATCAAGCCGGTGTTCTGCTATTGTTTAGTAGATGCCCCAAAAGAGGTATCGTCGAGGATGCTGTGTGCTCTAACTTCTTCTTCATCTTCCAGAGCTCCGAAACCTGTTTCCTCGGCCATCAAGGCATCCTTCGCCGCGGCGATGATAGCCTCTTCGGCCTTTTTGGCTGCAGCCCTAGCTCTAGCCACCTTTGAGAACTCCCCTTGTTCGATGTGGCGAATCCACGCGAGCTACTATTTGGTCAACGGTCCGGATTTTTGAGGTCTGACTCGGCAGGCCCGATAATCCGATCAGTGGGGTCCCCCACAGTTGCGACACTTGGTGAGGGTCCTGCACTCGGCTTCCGAGTGCATAGTTGATCCGCAGTTCCAGAAGGCTGGAGCGTGGGAGCAACAACGGGTGGCGTGGAAGCCGAACAGCGTTTACACTGTTCAATTTGTCGACGAGGCTTGTGAATGGTAGCCATACCAGACTCGTCGAAGAGACGGAAGCCCGCACGAGGAGCGACTTCGCGGTCGAAAAAGGGATGCCAGTATCGGGGCGGTGCCCCAGGTCGACACGTCCCATGAGGTCGGACATGTATTGGTCTCGCGCCGGTCGTAAAGGCGATCTTGTCGAAGACTCATTCAGAATCAACCGCCATGGGGCCTCGCTCTGTAACTATACTTACGGGTACGTTCGGTATCTGTAAGGCTAGAAGATCTGAAGATGCCTCGAGTTTGACGTTTTCACTCGCCAGCTTCGAAGAGCCATCTAGCATCTCTTGTTGTGTTTTTTCGTTCTTTGCTAGCATAGCAAAGCCGGTTCTCACTCGATGGAGTGAGGTTATTTCTTGGTTAAAGTAGCTGAATTTGTATTCCAACTTAGTTCTCACGCTACTTGCGCACAGTTTTCGCCACGGGTGATCCTTTTCAAGGCGAAGGTACAGTCGCTTGTCGACTTTCTCTTTGGGGGGTTCTTTCTTAAGGGCTTTGGTCACAAGTCGCGGCACAGCCTTTGTTATAGGGACTCCTTTTTGTCGCAGTCCGTTTTTTGCTACCGTAGCCCAGGTGCTTTTGACAAGCAGCGCTGGGACGGCGGATGTTGGTGTGCTACTGACGTCGGTAGCCCTTGGGAGTGGGTTCGCCGGGCGAGGAGGGAGGACGGGTGGCGTGGAGGCCGAGCCCGTGGCCATGTATTGCGCAATGGTGGCGCGTATGTAGACTCTCATCGAGTCAACAAATTGTCTATTTGACCCGTTGGTCAAAGGGAGGAGGGTGGCTTCGACGCCAGATTTGCGGCTGTTTCGGCGGCGCGTAGTTGTTCAGCTTCGACAATTGGTCGGAGCCCGGGGGGCACTCTGCTTTCGTGGCAGCTTTTGGCTGCGACGTTGATTTTGGCGCTGCTTTGTCTGCTGCGTTTTCCGACGGCTTTGACGCTGTCGGGGGAGATTATGACGATTTTCCAATCCTGTGAGGGACGGAGGATGGTTGAGAAATTTCCGTAACAATTTCGACTGATTCGATCATGTCAGTATCGGGCTCAGTGACGGCGGGGAGGGCTTTTTTCTTCCCTTTAGTTGAGACTTTGCTCATCTCCGCGTATTTCGGAGACTGGACAAGGCCAGGTACTTGTTCGAGAGCCCTCGGGCGGACTCTCGTGTTGTCCAACTTGGCGTTGGGACGCTTTTTTCGAACTGGAGGCATTGTAAAAATTCCTGAGCTCGATCACACTTCGAAGATGGATGCGACGAGAACGAGAAGGGAGGAAAGAGGGAAATAGTGAATTTTCGGATTTTCGCTTATCTCAAAAATGTGTACCGGTCATGTGTCATAGCTAAATAGCTGAATACACATTAAATGATTTAAAAAAAAAAGTGTTCTATTCAATCTTTCAGAAACACCATTTTGGTGCTGTGTATACAGGGCGCTCATTTGTTGCAGAACACCATTACATTCTATTTTCTTGTATTCACTACCTCTATCGAAGCGCATCGCTTTAATATTTCGCCCGGTTTGCAGCTCTTTTTCTTCCCTGTATAATTTAAACTTGTCGGGTACTTCTACCAAACTCTTTAAAGTGTAAAACTTACTTTCGCGAGTTGCATCATCGGTGAAAGACACAAAATAGAGACTAACAAGTTCACCGTTTCGAGGAATGTGACATGAGAATTCAATTTAATGAATGGTATTATTCCATTGTGGAATCCGTTGCATTCAGTTTCGAAGTGGTCTAGGAGACGGTTTCTTTTCGATAGGTCGGAAGGGCGCTTTGATGGGTCTAAAGAAGCGATTTTGGATTGGAGTTTTGTCAATTTAGTTGCGCACTCGTCGATATCAGCGCCGAATTCGAAGTTAAAGCTCCAAAATTCCTTAATTAGTCCATCTACGTATACTTCACTATTGGGTTGATAGTAAGCTGCAATTGCATTCCACATATGAAATGCCGTAGGAAGGGCTTCTATGATGTGGTATACATCTTCTGGGACTAGCTGAATAAGTGCTGACTTTATATCGTTGTCAACAAGTTGCTGAGGTGACATTTGGAATTCCAAATTTTCATCAACAGGAGTTAATTCGGGTACTTTGCTCAGAATATACTCTTAGGCGTTGTGAGTGTTTAAACTCATACAAAATATCCGACACCATCTGAGATAAGTCTCCTTACTAAGTTGGGGAGAATTCTGACATTGCTTTAGAATTTTGGCAGTCGACATGGTGGATGGCTTTCCTCAAAAATTAAAGTATGGAAGCGGTGAGATGTAAGTTTTAAAAAATGAGCAGAAATAGTTCTGTCACGAAAAAGGATATAAGGTAAGCTAAGCTCAGTTTGTTAGAGCATTGGTCTCATAATCTGTTGGAAATATCGCGCAATGAAATGGGCGCAATATTTATGGAACGAATGAAGAAGTTGACTAGAAAAGTGTCATGTCCGGATTACAGCTTACAGTGTGGGAAGTGTGCGCTACAGGTACAAGTGTAAGCGACACGTAGCCTAAGCCACAGCATAAACGAGTGTGGCGCCATCTAGGCATAGAAAACCCCCAATAAACTCCTTGTGCCCACGCCATACAGCCGCTCGTATATCTAATAGGTAGCCTGAAGCGCTACCATATTACCCATTCCAACCTCTTAAATACACATAAGATCGTTTCGGGAACCTAGACGAAATGGAGGGCCCGAACGTCCACAACACTCTGTGTCTCCATTTCCAACAAGCTCGCTGATTGGAGCATCTCCGGAGCAAGCCGGAAAATTATTAAAGTCTCCATCTTCCATCTTCCATGCATGTCAACTCGCCGAAACGCACGAGAAACTACTATACTTGCGCGTTACGGTTTTCCTAGCAGCGCTGATCAGCCTTTACAGACCACTGAGGATATGTTGAAAGAAGATAGAGAGGTGGAAGAAATGTCTGACTTCACCTTAGCTCAGCAAGCGACAATAGCTCAGATCGTCGCCGCAGCGCTAGCTAATTCTCAATCAAGCAAGTCGCCAACCACCGAGGCTCGAACGACCCCTCGCGCCCATACAGCTGACCTTCAACCTTCGGTGGACTACTATCTGCCTGTACTTGATCCTTCGATCGCCGCTGTAGAGTCACACCGGGTCAAGTACCCGCGAAGTGTGTTTACCGACCATCTAGGCGACATTGGATACAATGCTTGGAAGATGGAAATAAAGCTTTTCTTCAAAGATTTTTCGGGTAACTTCCGACAAGGGCAAGCCCAAGTTAGGGCATACTTCAAGTGTACTGAAGGAGAAGCGAAGACAATTATCCTGCAGCATATGGATTCCGACTTCGGTGGAGTCTTCGACGGAGCAACAGATGTCCTCAAAGCCTTGGATCAACGTTTTTTTGACCACAATCATGTGCAAGCTGCCAAATCTAAGTACCAACAACTTATTATGGGCAGCATGACATACGACGAGTTCCGCAAAAAGTTCACAAACTATGCGAACACTGCTAAGATTGCGCGATCCCAATGGTTTGAGGATGTCTGTGAGAAAATCTCCCCAGCCTTGAAACGAGATGTCAGGATCGAGAAGTACAACATGAATGGTAACTACGCGATCTTGGACGGATTCTTAGCCATCGCTGATCGTGAATCTCGCAACATCGCTTTCGAGGATAGCCAGCTGGCCCGTAATGCGGTTGTTATTCCTACCGAATATCAAGGACGTAACCGCTACGCCGGAACTCTCAAGAAGGACAATTGGCGACCGAGCTCACCTGTCGGTTCCTCGACTTCTGGCACTGGCCTTTCCAATGTCCGTCTCCGTTCCCCGTCTCCGCTCGTTTCCGCAGTTGTGAGCCCTGCTCTCTCGACCCCAGCTGGTGATTGCCGACTTTGTCACAAGTCTGGGCACTGAATGCGAGACTATCCGGATGTTCTGACGCATCGACAGATGGAAAAGAGGATCGCAGCCCTACAGTTGGACGAGGATGAAAGATCAGAAGACCTTTCAAAAAACCATTAAGCCCTGGTAAAGACTCCCACTACGGTAAAGGTCATGATTTGTGGAAGGACTTGGAATTTGATTACCGTTCCATATTTGGAGGACGCCAGTTTCTAGTTAATATAGAACTAGCTAGAAATGGAAATTATATCAAAACAAGTGCACATATCGATCGTGGAGCAAATATCTTTGGTGCTATAAGTACCTCTTTGGCCTCCCAACTTCTCTCCTTTTTCCGAATCTCATTTCTCACCCTTCCTAAGCCAATCGTCCCCACTGGCTATGACGGTCATTCTGGGAAACCGATCACTTGGGCCGTCCTCCTTACACTTACTGTCGGTAAAAGGATTATATTTCGGCGTTATGAATTGTTCTATATAATTGCGGTGTTCAGGTTGTCGTTAGGACGCTGACAGGGATATGATTTAGCTCATTAGCGAGGCTCTCGGAGTAGAGGAAGAAAGGGCAGAGGCAGAAGGGAAGAGGAGAGACAACGTTTTATGTATTTCGAGATACCAGTCAATTGACATTATTCACCGACTTCGTGACGGCACCCAATTTGTATTACTTCGTGTTTTACCAACACTTACAATAGATAAACGCCGTATCAACTTCCCTTTCCAGGTTACGGACTTGGGTGGTACCGACATTCTTATTGGTCGAAATTTTTTAGAACACTACGATCTCAAGCTAGACTACGCTGGAGGAAAGAATCGGATCTACTGGCCAGATGACATTCCATTTATTACTTACTATGGTCACTGATTGATTCTTTGCTTTGACAAGGCACCTCCCAAGGCCAATGCCGAACATCAAGTAGACGTCGCCCGACGAGACAGCCAGACGGAAGCCGCCGAGGAAGCAGAACTCTTGCGGGTGCAAATTACTAGTGACCCCAGATCACTAATCAGTTCCGCCGAAGGTAAGCCCCCGATAACAAAAAAGCCTCGCATGCAACCCCAGCCCCGAAGACCATCATGCTTCTTGAGACAAATGCGGAACCGTCTCTCTACGATGGAGGAGTCTCTCCAGAGACCAAATCCCTACAGTCATTCCACGAGTGATCAGAGCCATGAGCCAGAACTACCAGCCAAATCGCCCACCCAGCCTTACGGTTTCAGTACAAAATGCATGGGCAACCTTGTAGGCACAGTATATTAATTATAATTCTCTGGTGAGAGAATTTATACAGCTAAAGACTACAAATATATACAGTCTACGATACTTTCCTTCGATAAGGTTCTCTCTGTGACTAGAATGGTTTGGATTCTTCAACAGCTTCCTGGAAGATTCTAGGTACACCTGTCGTCCTCATGAACCTTCAGTATGCTTACAGAAGGTTCACTAGGAATCTTCCAAGCTCCACGTATTTCGAGATCCTTCCCGAAGGTTACCTTGGCTTCATTGCCTGCGCTAACCAACGTGGGCTGCAGGGATCCCTAGGCTTAACAGCCGTTACACCCAGTCTCTAAAGTCGAAACTACACAGCACGTACTCGACCAACATTTTTATGATCTCAGCATCATCAATGCATCGGTTCCATCTTAGAAGCCCTGCCCAAAGTTTCCGGGACGTCCATATAAAGGAAAATTATACCTTTGTTGCTTCGGTTAACGAAATCGACATAGATACCAAGCGAAAACAGGATGAATTAAGCTTCCAAAACGAAGTCGAGATCACGGCCCTTGATGGTAAACTATCTCCGAAGATGGCTTTGGAGGCCAAATACCAATCAGACTAGGATATGGTGAAAGACAAACTAATGTCTCAATACCAAGCTTTCCAACACCTCTTCTCTCGGAGAGCCTCAGATGAGCTCCCTTCCCATAGGCCCAATGTCGATCACAAAATCAACTTACAAGCTGGAAACAACTTGTCTATGGAGCCACTGCGCCGGATGACGGATGAACAGCCCTCAGAAACCAAGCTGTATACCTTAGAGAATCTCCATAAAGGTTTCATTGCCCCTTCGAGCGCTCCGCATGCCGCACCGATCCTCTTTGCAAAGAAAGCCGACGGTAGTCTACGTCTGTGCGTTGACTATCGAAAGCTCAACGAGCTAGCCCCCAAGAATCCGTACCCGATTCCCTTGATCGACGAAGTAATGGCACGTATTTCGAAGGCAAAGATCTTCACGAAGTTGGATATCCAACAAGCCTTCCACCGCATTAGAATGACCGAAGATTCTGAAGACTGTACGACCTTCCGCACTCGATATGGCACTTACAAATATAATGTGCTGCCCTTTGGTCTGACAAACAGACCATCCACCATCCAGCGCTTCATCAAAATATTCTCATGGAACATTTAGACGATTTCTGCTTTGCTTACATGGATTATATCCTAATATACTCTGACAATTCCGAAGAGCTTGAGATCCGCGTCAAAAAGATCATGCAAATTCTTTTGAACCACGGGCTCCAAGCTGACATTAAAAATTCTTAGTTTCATGTTACAAAGACAAAGTTTTTGGGGTTTATTATCGGGGTTGAAGGTATCGAAGTCGACCCTGACAAGATCTCAGTTATTCAAAACTGGGTGTACGCTGCTAACGTTAGGGGCATTCAAAGGTACTTGGGATTTTGCAACTTCTACCGACGTTTCATCAAGGATTACAGCACCATCTGTCGCCCCCTCACACACTTAACGGGCAAGGATGTTGTATTTAACTTTGATAATAGATGTGAAGCAGCCTGGGAATTTTTGAGATCAGCATTGAAGTCCGCTCCAATCCTCTGCCACTATGACCCGTATGTGACGGCTTGTAAGCCGGTAATTGCCTGTAGCCTGCGCTGTCTAACGCAGGCTTAGCATGAAACTAGGCAGGGACTATTCTTGGAAGCAGGGTCTTACAACTTGGCAAACACCTCCAAGAATAGGGCACGACAAAGGGATACGAGAAGGTATACGAGAAGAGATACGGATATACGGATAGAAAACTGTGTCATTGGCCGGGGTAATAATCATGTATAAAGTAACTGTTATTATCCTCTTCAATCTGTAGTTCACCATAGATTGAAAATAGAATACCTCTGACCATAAGGTTGCCTCAGTGCCTATGCTCAGACTGTGACACCGTACAAGCAGACACGTCTAGAGACAGACTCGTCGGATGGAGTCGTAGCTGGCATTCTCTCTCAACTGCAAGACGATGGTCTTTTCCATCCTGTGAGATATTCCTCTGTTGCGATTTCCGAGTAAGACGAGCAGAAAGTAAAGCTCAAAGAATATTGTTTCCATTAAAGTTCTAAGTTACATGTAAAACGCGAATTTATGTGTGCGTATCCTAGAGTTAAAGTGGGTATGCAAACAACAATTATTACAGTAAAAAGTCTTCAGCACAGCTGACCACGAAACCATTGTCCGGGGAATAAAGCAGTACTGACCCCGCACCATTAACGCCATCTTATTTGTCGCAAAGTAAACATGACTATGTTTCTCACTGCATTTGCATCTAGTATCATACTACCCCGCACATGCAAATGTATGAGAGAATAGCTTATTAGCAAAAAGAAGTTAAAATGTAGAATACAGCACGTATTATAGAGTATGTAGGAAAGTTGTTCATATTTGCAAGGAATGCCAATTATTGTAAGAAATATGGTAAATTCCAACATCCTCAAAGACGATGATTGATGCAGAGCTGAACTACCCGATCCATGATAAAGAACTTTTAGCGATTTTCCGATCCTTCAAGCAGTACAAGCCTGAGCTGATAGGTACCCGACAAAACGTTCACGTGTATACAGATCACAAGGCTTTGGAGTACTTCATGTCAACAAAAGAACTCACGACCCGTCAAGCTCGTTGGGCTGAGTTCTTCGCCGAGTTCCACTTCACCATCATTTATCGCACAGGCATTTCAAATACTCTCGCGGATACCCTCACCCGTCGCGACCAAGAACTCACACCCATTGAGGCTAAGAAACGGGCATACCGGAACCAACAGATGATTCAGGACAACAAGATAGACCCGAAGATCTTGGAAGAACTGCGAGTGGTGAAAATTGACTGCCTCAATGAAGTCGACTCTTACATCCATAGAGTCTCAGTGAATGCAGACAACGAGGTTGCGACTCATAATCCCGGATTAACAGTCAATGACGAAGCTTCATCACCTTTGGATCACCAGGTTGTTGATGGAGATCCACCGGACCCGGCTTCTATGGTGGCATGCGACATTGATGGATACAACATTGTTGATCGGGTTATTGAAGCTAATAAAACTTCTCCTAACTTGGAGCCCCTTCGGGCGAAGGCTAGGGTGCACCATTTGGATTATGAGCTTAACCAAGGAAAACTCTACTTCCAAGGACGCCTGGAGATACCCATGGAACCTCCTGAACTGCGCACCTCCTTGATTCGCCACGTGTATGCCCAACCATGTGTATCACACGCCGGAGTCAGCAAAGTCAAGTTACTGCTCGGTCAGAAGTACCACTGGTCTGGATTAGGGAATGATGTTGCCCGTTATATTCCCAACTGCAGTTGTGCCCGCCAGAAGGCCCGACGGGACAAGACACCTGGCCTGTTATACCCTCTGCCAATCCCTGCTCGACCGTACCAACACTTAACAATGGACTTCATTGAGCTTCCTCTTGATGAAGTGGGCTACAATACTGCGTTTGTCATTATGGATAGATTGACAAAAAAACCTCTTTCGGTTCCATGCCATAAAACAATCACAGCTAGGGAAATGTCTGGGCTATTCCTTGTACATTGGGCACGTCACTTCGGAATGCCCGACTCTATAGTTTCCGACCATTGACCACAATGTGTTTCAACTTTCTGGAAAGAATACTGCCGGATCTTAGGCACTAAAATCAAACTCACTATGGCCTACAACCCTAACGTTGACGGACAAACTGAGATTAGGAATCAGTACATTAAACAGAGGCTCCGAACTTTCTGCACGTACTATCAAGATAATTGGAGCTCCCTATTGCCACTTATAGACATAGCACAGCTCACCCTGCCCCACGAGTCCCTCGGCAATGTCAGCCCCTTCCAGGTACTGAATGGGTACGGACCGAGAACCTCACTTGACCTTCACAACCCGATCTTCCCGGGTCCGCCACAGAACGGCTCAGCCGTCAGGATGCCTTGCACGTCGCAAGCCGTCAGAAGAAAGTAATGGCCTAAGTACAATCGTCTTCACAATCGCAACACGATAAAATGAAGAGACTGACCGATTGTACACGCCGCGAAGTAGATTGGGCAGTCTGTGACCTAGTAGTCATTGACACTAGAAACTTGAAGCTGGACCGTCCCTCACGAAAACTCTCCGACAAGTGGTACGGCCCAGTCAAAGTTCTGGCTAAAGAGGGAGAGAGCTGGAGAGTCGATTTGCCAGTTCATTGGAAAATCCATCCTCTGTTTCATTCTCATTCCCTACGAAAATATATTAGTAACCTTCTACCTGTACACGTACGCCCTGCCCAGGCGCCAATGCAAATAATAGCGAACCAGGATGAGAGGAAAATTACTAACATTTTGGGGTCACGCGTGCAGGGCAACACACTGGATTATAGGATCCAGTTGCAAGGCGCAGATGAGGATCTGGAATGGTAGCCCTGCTCGGATGCAATGACTGGCCCACTTAAGATCAAAGAATTCCATCTCAGTCACCCACAGGCTAAAGGACCTCCAAGAGCTCTGCCAAAATGGTTAGAAGCCTAAAATGCTAGTATTGACGATTACAGAAACTTGGAGGAGAATAGGCCGATGACCCAAACTGCGCGGAAGCAGTTTTTCAAAAGGGGGGATAATGTTACGACTCGTACTTAGAAGTCTTGGTTTTCTGGTATCTGTGGTGGAGAGTCTGGATGAGTAAGCATCGGTCCCGGAAGCGAGCTATTGAGCTTATCAACTAAGCGAATCTAGAAGCCCCTTCTTCTACTAGTCTTTTCTTTTAGTTAGCGAGCGTAGCTTTAGGTCCAAATGCAAAGCGATTATTCTCTCATCTTCCGAAGGAGTCTTCTAGTGTCAACCTGAGGTCAGTCGTATTATTAGGAAAGCTTGGTCCCCCAGTTTCCAGAGCAGTAAGCTCTAGCATCCTTTCCCAATTCGTGACTAGTGTGATATAATCATCATTTCTTTTACATCAGATTTTAATTGCATTTTTTTAAATCATTTATTATGTATTCAGCTATCTAGTTATGACACATGACCGGTGCTATGTATACATTATGGATGACTCTTTTGACGTTAGGGACACTCATACTCTGGATTTCGTTTGTAAACACCCCTATGAGGTATGTTCGCTTACACAAACAGTCGACTCTCCTCAGTAAGTAACTTCCAGAGGGAAATTTAAAAGCTTTGATTACCCAAGCATGCCTTCATCATCCATGCATACTAGCGCCGCGAGAAATGTAGTCGTATTTTTCTGGATTCGAACCAGTGATTTACTGTTTCGAGTGTTATATGTGTCCTAGCTATCCAGACCTTCCTTGAGAAACCGGCTAAGATGATGTACCACTGCACCATCCAGCCATGGCGGTGTTTATAGTGTTTCCTGCACTGCTACCCATGGTTTATTGATGGTGTTAAAAGAAGAAAAAAATGAATGATGTATAGCATGATTCCGTTCCAATCAGACTCGTGGATAAGCTCTTTCGAAGAAATCTGCAACACGCATCCAGCTATCAAGCGCATGAATTCCTTCCACTTATGCAATAGTCCAAGATGTGCCGCATGTGAAATTTTCATAGTTTCGCAAATAATAGAACTTGGAGACTTGGAAAAAATCGAGTTTCCACCCAACAATAAGTTGATACACGTCCGGAATAGATAGTGTCAGGTTTAATTTCGGGAAATACAGACTTCGGAAGGCTTTTTGGCTAGGGTGTAGTTACATACTAGACTCACCCGGCTATTATCGACGGGTATGGAACGTGTTAGAGGCTAGATAATTTTGGTGTCATCGAGATGAGACAAGAATAAATAGGTTCAAATAGGCATCAGATTCCATAGGTTTAAGAGCAGATTGTTGGAAATGGAGACACAGAGTGTTGTGGACGTACGGGCCCTCCATTTCGTCTAGGTTCCCGAAACGATCTTATGTGTATTTAAGAGGTTGGAATGGGTAATATGGTAGCGCTTCAGGCTACCTATTAGATATACGAGCGGCTGTATGGCGTGGGCACAAGGAGTTTATTGGGGGTTTTCTATGCCTAGATGGCGCCACACTCGTTTATGCTGTGGCTTAGGCTACGTGTCGCTTACACTTGTACTTGTAGCGCACACTTTCCACACTTTTAGCTGTAATCCGAACATGACACTCTTTTAGTCAACTTTTACTTTCGTTCCATATATATAGCGCCCATTTCATTGCGCGATATCTCCAAAGCAGATCATTAATTGTTATTCCATCTCATCTTTGCAGCGTCTAACTACACACTCAACAAAATAGGTATTCCGTATTCTGTGGGGCTGAGCCTTGTAGCGCCAGAAGTGGCAATAGGAAAAGTGGTCTGGGGATTTCCGTTCCACACAACTAGCAGGTGACCTTATCCAGTTTACTGTGTCATGAGTGTCACGGGGGGCCAAAATCACGTGTACTGAGATGCAAAACCTGATACCTGTGATTACATAATCTTTCTCAGCTCTTGTTCAGCTCGATCGTGTGACGCCGGGGTACCTCAAACTTATAGTATTGGATCCCTGTAGGGTAAGCTAGGCTTGATGAAGGGATAAGATTCTCAAGCTCCATCCTAGAAATCAATGAAACCAAGCCGTCAATTCAAGAGACCGAACCGGACAGGGTAGAATGCGTAGCAGGTTTATTGAACACAAATAGCAATCCGGTGCGTAGAATCATAGGTGAGCGGATAACCAGAAGCTTGAACTGTACACACTGCCCCCAGAATCTTTTAATTGGTTGTGGCACAGCAATTGCTGCTGCGGTGGGCTTAACGAGCACCCAGATCTCGCGGAACTATGCAGGGGCGTTACGGAAAATATTATATCCGAAGATATCAAATAATGACACTTCAATCCCCATGCACTCGAATGTCATTATGCTGCCGTCATATTCGCCGCTCCCGATTCCGATGAAGCTTCTACTAGAGAATTAGATTTATGTCATAGAAGATCTCAAGGGCCACCCGGATTGCACATCGGCTGACAGGGAAGATATTTATTTGGGGGAGACGATGCTTGAAGTCGGATCACGTCGAGCAGATGAAAGTGAATCTCGCCACATGGCACAGGGCTAGATGACGGGCGTTATAAATCTAATTATGCATAAACTGTATCTTAGACCCTGCACGATAGATGCAAGCTGTTGTAATAAAGTTAGGACTGTCAATATGATCAGGTTTATTTCAACACACATATTTGCCACCAATGTTTAACCTGTGCTGGTTTTGAATTAAATCATGTCTGGTTGCATGCATTGCCTAGTACTGGTCAGGGGTGTCGGCCTCGGTGTAGCCGACATCAATTATCTGATGGGACAATACTAAAGATCCTTCGTTCCTGTGATCTCTGAATGTCTACCTTCTCTGAAAATTAGTAGTATGCAACTCTCATTACAAAGGTAGTACAAGTAGTATTTAACCGTGATTCTTCAAGTCATATTACTTTCATTGAGGTCTTCGCCAATAGGAATGGCGGTAGAGTCGACGGGGGTTGTAACTGGAAGCCTGGGACTACTTTGAAACGGGCGACAGTTGGAGCCTTTGTGGAGGAGAGTTCAGGGCTCAAACTAACCTTTTAAGATAATGCATGGCATTTCTTCAAAAGGAGGGACCTTCCTTTCATACTGTACCTTGGAAACAGCCCAGATATTCAATTCCATCTTTAGCTCCTCATGAAAGTTCCCATCTTGTTCAGAAGTCGTAATGTCGATCAACAGCTTGGTGATCCACCATGGCTGGCCGGACGAAGCCTATTTGGGCGGCTCTAACGATGCTTACTAATCCCTCCAAGGATAACATAAGCAGCCGCGCATGGTAGTGCATGATTGGACAGCAATGAATTAATTGACGAGGATTTTCGGTAACGCCGAGTGGCCCACAGAAACTTCAATCAATCGGGCGACCATCCTTCCTGCTCGTCTGGCGTGAGGCAATGGAACAAACGGAGGCGGAAAGAGAAATGGGCTACAGTAACTCTCTAACTGCTCGAGCGCCGGTGAAGTACGGGCCTCTGCTGAACAATCCATTTGTTTGGAGAGAGCTCCCTTGCACCCGTTCTAATTTAGACACAAGCGAACTTCAGCGTTTCTAGCAGTATTAATATTCCCTCTCTTCTATGCTTTTCCTGTCTCCCTGATCCATCCGAACCTTGCACTACCATGGTCAATGAGTTATTGCCCAGGTGCAGCTATTTTCCTGGCCACTCGGATGAATGATAGAGCCTGCACAGGGCAACCGTGCCCTGGAAAGCTAGCAAGACCCCTTGGTCCGGACTGCTTAGGGCATTGGGCTTAATGGCGATTTACTGACGGACATGGGTATGAGGCATGCCCAGAACTTCTCATGAATGATTCCCATGGCGAGCTCGCTTGGAAAACGGCCATCGCGGGGTGAGTAGTGATACCACCAAACCTCGCGCCGATAAGTTAGACGAGGTCTCATAAATGAGGAAGTCAGAAATAATGCCATCTCAGGCGCGTTCAGAACCAAAATTTAATCAGATATTGAAAAAAAAATTCCAGTTCGCCTTCGCCGTCGCCGCCCTAGTCTTTTCCCCACCATGGTCTGTACATTCAACGTCTCTAGTCAACGCTGCTGCATGTGGCTGTTCCCAGCAGACATCGGACCTGCCGTCAAAATATAGCAGCAGGCCGATCCAAACGTGCACCTGGACATGAGAGGCAGAGACATGTCTGAGGGCAGCCCCCCATCTCCCCACGAAGCTTGTACCGCCTGTCCGCCTCCCCCAAAAATAGATGACTGAGTGTAAATAGCCAGCCGTTAGAGCTGAGCAGTCAGGTAGGGCCCGTCTGCAGCAAGATTTCTCATATCTACATTCCCTTCTTCTCAAAATAATAATGAGTGTAGCCTTCCATGATCATTGGAATGCTCTGGACTCTTCTGACACTGACATCGTGATATCAGTACGGTCATAAGTCCTCTTCGTCAGCCCGCATGATCTACAAAATTAGCACACACTTTAAGCGTTTCTATGTACCATAATCTTCTAGTCTTCCTTGCCCGTCGGCGAACTGGTTAAGTCTGTCGTACGCTGAGCAGCATTCATACATTCGACACTCTTTTCTCAACTGCTAGGCCATCATATTTCCTCAAATTAGTTGAGAGAAATGGAAGGTAAGATTCGTGGTCTTGATCTCGAAAGAGAGTTGACTTGCTCGGTGAGTCTCTTCCCGATTAAAAATTTCACAGCTCTACCCCTCACACTTGCCCTAACAGCTGCAGATCTACATGTCATCATATCAACACTGCTAACTTGAGCCTCTAGATATGTACCGAGGTACTTTACGCTCCACGAACTCTTCTAGACTGTCTGCATACCTTTTGTGGCTCCTGTTTAAAGGAATGGTTTGCCTGGCAATTAAGCTCGTGGCGCTCCACTTCCAGTACCATCTTACCAGACTCGACGCCCTATACCTGCCCATCATGTCGTGCGCCAGTACGAGATACCAAACACAATTCATCCGTCACGACTCTGTTGGAAATGTTTTTGGCGGCAAATCCTGGAAAATGTAGGTCGCCCGAAGAGCTGGTAGAACTTCAAAAATACTATTCAGTTGGCGATCATGTCCTACCCAAAGAGACAGAGAGAAAGCGAAAAACATTGCGAGAGAGACAAATCGAAGAAGCTGATAGGAGAATGGTTGATGAAGTCCGCCAGCTAAGTTTACGAGAGGTTGGCATGCAAGCTCCACAAACCAGGAGAGATCATGAGAGATATCAAAATCAAAGATTGCCCGAGACCACCTCAAGAAGGAACCAGGATGACCCGGGCTCAAGAGAACGAAATTCAGAACGACACAGTCGACATAGCTCCTCACACTCCAACACGACTTCTCATCAAAGTAGGCGAAGTAATGAAGAGCGATCATATAGACACGAAGACTCAAACCACACAAATAATAACCAACATAATAATCAACTACGCAGCTCGCTATTAAGCCCATCTGATGTCGATTCTAAAAAAATAGAAGAGGAAATATTACGTCAAATTAGAGAGGAAGGCCTTTTAGATGGAATTGACTTGGAAAATATCGACGTACGTCAGGAAGATCTAATTAGCGAAAGAATCGCCGAGGCTTTTCGGAGGCGGCAGAATGAACGAGCAAGGAAAGAACCAACGACAAGCCACTTAACTGCCAGTAGTAGGGATAGAAATATTTCCCTACCCGAGTCGCCCGATAAATCAGGTCATGACCAATTTCAATCAGCTACAAAAACACAACATAATCGCCCTAAAACCTCGAATAATACAAACGTAGGTTCGCATGCGAGGCATAGTAGGCCACCTCCATCTATGAGTGTCGCACAGGCAGCACATCTAGAGGTTCACTCCAGTGATGAGTATGGTCAAAAGTATTGCCACGCTGGGCGCAGTAACAAAAAGAATGGGGAACTCAGCCCTACTAGTATGCGCCCATCAAGACCAATAACTAAGTCAGCGTACGACTTACGGGCTCGATCAAATATAAGCCTCTCTCAGGATCCTTGGCCAGCTACGTCGAAATCATCGCAAAGCAGTATTGATTTGACTACTCCTGGGCATACATCTTTTGCCGCTACAGACCTGCGCCCAAGACCGATGCGTCGTAGATGTAACTCGGGCTCACAAAGTACCGATGCGCTTCAGAGGGACGGTTTTTCTAATTGCAAAGAGCAGAGGTGCCAAGAGCCGCCTATATCTGGCTCACTGCCTCCATCAAAATCCTCGGTAAATGGTACTTCAGAGGAAATGAATCTCGTACCTGCACCCCTCTCTCTCCGAAAGATACTTCCAGATAATCTTAATACTCAATCCTATGTGCAATCTAGACCCTCATCTTCTTCTTCTTCGACCTCGCGGAACCGATCGCCCCTATTCAAAGAGCCACTCATAAACTGTGCAAGATGTTCAAAGCCACGAATTGAGTACGAATGGCATTATAATTGCGGTACATGCCTAGGTGGTTACTACAATGTCTGCCTATCCTGCTATCGATTGGGCCATGGGTGTTTATATTGGTTAGGAGTTGGTTCAGCGGCGTGGAAAAGGTGGAAATACCTGCAGCAGTCTGGCGATGCAAGGATTGAAAAACCACATATTATGACTCCATGTCGCTACCTTCCGCCAAAACTATCTACTTCTGGAATAGCTGATACTAGATCAACATTGACAACCGAAGATCCCAAAAGCAGACTACAAAGTGGCACATTCTGTACAAGCTGCTTCGCCTGGACGAATGACTGTTACTGGCGATGCTATACTTGTAATGATGGCGACTGGGGGTTTTGTAATTCTTGCGTTAACCAAGGACAATGTTGTACCCACCCAATCGTTCCTATGAGCTATGAGCCTAGATCTCGACAGAGACTATCCACAAATAACAATCAAAAACCCCCCTCAGCTCTCATCCTCAGCGGACCTGGTGTCACGGATCTTGGTCCCTTTAAACCTCTTTCTTTTTCCACCAAATGTGATATCTGTCGCTATCCGATCCAGCCCTCTCAGACTCGCTACCATTGTTTTTCTTGTTCGAGTACATTTTCTGATTCAACTCCGGGTGACTATGATATTTGCACAAACTGTTATCCCAAGCTCATTTGGACACGCCGTATCAGTATTGAGAACGGTCCCAGTGGTTGGAGGCGCTGTTTACAGGGACATCGCATGGTCGTAGTTGGATTTGAAGACAAATTTGGTGGACAAGCGCGCACTCTTGTCGAAGATATGGTCGGTGGAAGATGTTTGCGACAAAAGTCGTACAATTCTATCGAGCTCAAAGATCAAGAGCTTCAGCTATGGAGCTGGGGCGATGGGGTTCATGTTAGCGGGGACGATGCCCATAAGAAGATAACAACAACAGATGTTTCTAAAACCCCACCGGCCTCGGTGCTGGCTCAGGCACAAGATATATCTTTTCCACCCAATGGTGGCACTGGCATGCGCGTGGTCGCGAAATGGGGCTGGTATCCAGTTAAAGGCGTGGATGACGAACTTCTATTTCCTCGCGGTGCTGAGATTCGGGAGTGTAAGGATGTAAATGGCGATTGGTTTTACGGCAGTTACATGGGTCGACAAGGTCTTTTTCCCTCGAATTATGTAAGAGTTATTGATGGCACTTCTTGAACTTGATGATGATAATGAATATATGTTTGATGGATCGAGATGTTGTTCAGTTGATTTTTATTCTTTGACCCAACTGTTCCTAAAATTCCGGTGTACACGAAATTACATTTTTATCCCTTCGTAGGCCCTTTCCTACTGAGCCTCATAAGACTAGGTCAAGCTATTTCAACTACCTAAATTCCCCCAGTTCCTCTCTTGAATGAGGTTTTTGTTCAGCCTATTACCGAGTTGCTCCTGGCGATATGAAAATTTCCATGCGATTAGCCCTCGCTATAGTTAAATGTTTTTTGATATCGGCACGAAATCCGGGATCTCACCAAGTTTGAGATAGAATCATTGGAAGTCGGTAGATGTCTTGAACGAGATAGCTCCTGCGTATTTCTGGGCGTGATTGAGTATTTTTTTTATTTTTTATTTCTAGTGCGAGGCTTACACCCTTCATCCAGTGGAAATGACACGTGTGGAGGACACCTAGAATACAAGTTCCTCCATTCTCCAGCAAACCCCATCCGGTGCCTGACTTTTCCTACTACGTGCCTCACGCTTGTTACATCAGGTCGAATAAGTAGGAACGCATTCACCATGATCCTCAGACCATGTATTGAGGGAAAACCTCAATAATTCCTCCTGTAATCTTTCACGACGAGCAGCCGTAGTCCCCCATTAAACAGGCAGTGTAGGAATCCAACCTACTACTTCTAGAAAGCACATTCAGCACTCGACCAACTGTGCCAACAGCCTGTTGAAAATTACATATCCTCCATCCCAAATTCTCCCCTCCTTTGCGCTCAACCCCCATTTGAGAGGGCTGAAATTCCGAAATCGAGAGCTCAAAACCGAGGGCGTGATTGAGTATTATTTTTTAGTAATTTATTTCATTGCCCCGTCTGAGCATATGACTAAGTAGGACATGCAGGTCTTTTCTACCTACAGGCCAAGGATACCTATACCTCCCATACAGCTCCCCTCAAATAGTACCAGCCCTCACAAGTCCTCATTCGACCATACAGTTAGAGGAGCCCATTGCCATTCATTGTCTCCCCTCTCCAGCCAACGAAACGATGGCCACTTGCGGGTGTATGGCAGCCGGGAAAAATCGCAAAAACCACTGGGTGCGGATCTCTCTTAATACCAAAACTAGGACTAAATCCGAAGACGTAGTGACCCTTTTGAAGCGTTCGAAGAGGCCGGCTGGCTGGGTGCTGCAGACTTGTGTGTACATCGGGAAATCCATACTCTGCCTTTCTAGCCCCCCTTCACCTCCTTCCAGAGGGTCGTGCTGAAATGTCAGAAAAGTCTTGACAGAGCGTGATTGCTGTATGGTAGCTTAGCTCAAGCGTGATCGAGTCTAGCAGCGGCTATGACTCGAGTTTCAACGGAAGCAGCATAACTAACCAGGGTCATAATTGTCTTGGGACGGCGTCTCGGTGGGATAGCTCAGCGGTCAGTCGTCTGAGCTGGGATGCTTAGGACGGTCTGTAGAGCCTTGATTTCTTTCCCTTTACTTCCTTATTTTTCCAACAATTTTCTGATTAAGGATACAAAGATAGATAACCATTTCTCTCGTCTTGGCCTGAATCAGATGCTCACGGCTGAGCTTGGGATGCTGATCCTAGGTAGCGTGGGTAGCGGCACGGGCAGGTGCGATCTATTGGAAGAATATGCCAATTAATTTCTACATGTGCAACTTCCATTGGAAGTCTCTCTAAAGTCAAAGGAGTCATCCAAAGCGCACTCATAGTGTTAATCATGTATCATAACTTGGCATCTGCACCTGCTTTTATGGTTCAATTTTTTCTATAAAAATTGCGAGATATTTCATGATGCCCGATGGGTTCAAGGATTACACCTGGCGTGCTGATGTCTGTAGAAAGCGTGACGATCTGAGTTATTACTATTAATTAATTTATTTACTTTTTTAGTTCTAGACTATGAAGGACAAATTTTTAAAAATATCTTATCTTTTACATCCTTATCTGGGTCTCCCAATCATAGTTAACTAGGAGATAGTGCTTGGAGCTAGTCAGAAAGCAACGAAGAGAGCAAACGAGTTGTGGTATATGCACCCTTTCTGGGTAGCCAGAGATGATGTCCCACCTCCACATCGTCTAAAGCGTGTTAAGGGCCGGCAGATGCCATGCCATCACGCGACGAGGCTGAGAATCTTGAATTGTATTATTCTGATTCAATTTGTGCAACTTGATATTGTATCAGACACAAACTGTGCAGCCAACACCGCAGCGCTGTTGACACCTACCGGAAAATCCCCACAGACAGAGGCCGGTGCATAGTAGCGGGATCTTTCACTTAGGAGAGCGGTATGCGCGTGCCGGCGTCACAAGAGACATTGCAATGGTCGGGTGGTCTACTGGTGCACCGTCATACGAGGTTCGAAAATTAGGGCTGGCATCGTCTGAGTCTATGACTATGTAGGAAACGCAGTTCTTGTCTACCTTGAAGCCAAAAGTACTTATGCTAGTAGTATATCCCTTCCTATGCCTCCCATATATCTCCCCTTAAACAGTACCGCACCTGATGAGTCCTCATTCGATCATACAGTTAGAGGAGCCCATTGCCATTCATTATCTCCCCTCTCCAGCCAACGAAACGATGGCCACTTGCGGGTGTGTGGCAGCCGGGAAAAATCGCAAAAACCACTGGGTGCGGGGCTCTCCTAATACCGACATTAGGACTAAATCCGAAGACGTAGTGACCCTTTTGAAGCGTTCGAAGAGGCCGGCCGGCTGGGTGCTGCAGACTTGTGTGTACATCGGGAAATCCATACTTTGCCTTTCTAGCCCCCCTTCACCTCCTTCCAGAAGGTCGTGCTGAAATGTCAGAAAAGTCTTGACAGAGCGTGATTGTTGTATGGTAGTTTGGCCCAACTTCTTTTGTGCCTTCCAGGGCGCTGGGGAGCACCGTTGACTCATCGACAAAAGAAGCCCTCCTGGCTAATTAGCCGAAACCTCGGTCTTGCAGCCCACAAACGTTCCAAAGTTGAAAGCCCCTCGAAATCGTCAGACCCAGCATGGTCTTCGGATATCTCTTTCCCCTCTCGCTCCACGTTCCGGTAGCCTGTCATCCCTCAAGATGTAGAGCCCCATTAGAGCATCAGTCCCCCATAGTCGATGACCCGAGCTTTGTATATTATGACTTGATTTCCTCCTTGCGGGTATACGTAGCGTCGTAAATTTGTAGTCGGTGATGGCCGGTAATTAATGGGGCAAGCTACTGTTTGCAATTGGAGTAACTTCTTTATTGGTTGTTCAGGCGAGATGAGGCGAGGTTAAAAGGAGGTTGAGGACTGAGATGAGGATGGTAAGAAAGGCATTGTCGAGAAGTTGTCAAATGGAGACATGCTTGAGGTTGCTTTCGACTTCGATTCGGATGCGATTCTTCTTGGCTATCTCATATATGCAAAGCATACTGAGCGATTACACCGGCACCACTGGAAGATGAAGAATTCGTCTTTGCCGGCCGCTCTTCTTGCAAATCGAGTCATCTTTTCATTACACTTTCTCCGATATTGTGTCACAGCTAGATAGCTGCATACGCATTTAAAATCTGATGCGTAAAAAACAAAGAGGGCGGGTGTGTTATCGGTGACTTTGTCAGTAGCCCCTGCCCTTGCTAGCCGGTGGTAATGGTGGCTGATCATCGGAACAGCTGTACTCTCCTCCAATAGGATCATCTAACCCGAAAGACCATCACATACACATCAATTATGGCCCCATTGAAAGCATCTTCAGCAAAGATCACTCTACCTTATCCGCTCTATGCCTGCGACTTTGATCCCGCAAATTCTACCAAGCTAGTCGTTGGCGGAGGCGGCGGTGCCAGCAGAACTGGGGTTGGGAATAAGATTGTGAGTATGATTTGCCTCCGCACTTGATTATCATTAATTCGCTAGATAGACCGTACTGGACGCATCAAATCCGGAGAAGCTTGTAGAAGTTGCGGACATCGAACTGAGCAAGGAGGAGGATAACCCTACTAGCTTGGCAACTGGACTAAATCATTTAGTTTACGCTGGTGTTAACGCCAGCCCCCAAGATATTAAAAACGGCGAAAACTCGCATTTTCGCATTTATGACATTAGCCTCGAGCACGAAAAAAATGTTCAACCAAATGTCCGCGAAGAGACAAAACTCAGACTATTTTCTGGAGTCGAAAAGGATTCATATCAACGTATTACTCGATTAGCGAAGCCGCTCGTATCTAAGTCACAACTAGGAGCTATAACGACTGGTCTGGCTAAGCGCTCAGAGATTGCGTTATTTGAAACGCAACCAAGTGGTGCACCGAAAAAACGAGGCTCTTTAGCGTGTAAAGCTGAGGCAGTAGATGTAGATATTATACAAGTTGAGGAGGAGAGTCATCTACTCGCCTATTGCGAAGATCATGATATCTTCTTGACCGAAATTACGCCTAAGACTGATATTTCAGAATCAGAATGTATACCAATCACGCCTCTTACAAGTGGCGGAAAGCCCAAGACTGCTACCTTAAGAGCACTAAGGTGGCTTACAAAGGATCATCTTATAACACTCTCCAATCGTTACAGAAATACTGGGGTAGTGTTGGAGATTGTCAAGATCACACCCAGAAAATTTAGACCAGCTCGAACAGTGAAATCTATCCGCCTCCCAAAATACATCACTAAAGCCACAGGTCTCTGCATCGTTAATCTCAATAATGCGACAAGCTGTATAAACACCCAGAATGAAACTCAATTCGTTATAGCGGTTGCTGGTCATAACCGCTCAATCTCTCTCTTTACGATCGATTTCAAATTAGATGCTGAAGGCTTCAAACCATCAGATATTACACCACTTTTTACCTTTGAAGATGTTCATCCTCTACAGATAACTGGTATTTCCTTCTCTAATGTTACTCCATGTTCCGATACGGTGAAAGTAAGCTCGACATCTCAGGTACTACGGCTATGTAGCGTAGGTATCAGTAATACCGTGGTAGTACATACTTTACCAATTTTTAGCGCTCCTTGTGAAGACAGCAATAACAGAGGTTTAGACCCTCGTTATTTTATCGTAAAGCCTTGCGGTACTGGGGTATTGAGACGTGCCGCGCTTTCAATAAGTGTCATTCTCGTTGTCGTCATTGCAATAATTATTCAGGCCTTACTTGAGATACGGGGTGAGGTTCCATTATACCTCGGGGCTAGAGAACATGTTCCCGCGAGATGGCAAGAAGCTATTGTACGAAACATACCTCAGGTTTCAATGACAATGTTACGGCCAACATTTACAATTACTCGGACAGTTATTCCAATCAGCACTGAAACTGGTATTAATGTAGACTCAACAAGCAGTGTTCTTCTGGAAGATTTAATGAAGAAATTTGTTGCTGGTGAAAATCACGGGCTAGATGGTGTTGTAGTACTAAGTGGTGAGGGTGAGCACATAAAAGCGATATTACATAGGCAAGATGGTGGAGCGGAACAGACGAAAGATAGTGAGACACCGATAGGAAGCACATGGGAAGATTTGAGCGAAGCACAAAAACTCATCTGGATCGATCGGCTCAAGGAACTCGGAGAGTTGCCTGAAGATTTTCCGGCGATCGTTTTCAAGGGCGTCTTATTTGGTGAAGTTATAGCAGCTGGTGCTGTAGATGATTCTTAACAAATGACTTGGCCTTGGAGTTTTGAAAGAGATTGGCGCTGTACGGACTAGGATTTTCCTAATGTCGCCTCTGACCAGTTCTACTGGGTGTACTTTTATTATTTGTGTAGGTCTGCAGGTTTAGATGATCGATAGCAATAGCCTTAATTTGTTCATAAATCTTTAATTACGCCTTGCTCAGAAGGTTATTTCATGTGTGAGCAGCCTCGGAGGCCACACTACATTTAGATCTCAATGACCCTGATGCTGTCATTTAATATAGTTTCTGCCCTTTTGGAAAGAAGCGATGGGGCTCTGGAGGCCAGAACTGTAGATTTGACAGCGCTTTCTTTTGAAATGGGAATGTCCAAGAGTAGCGGGCGTAGAGAAGAATAAATTCTATGAATGCGATACTTCGTTATCTATCACGTCCATTTGAATGTATGAATGTCGCTGCTCTCTCGGATGTGAAGTCGTGGAATGGCCAATGCTGTCAAAGGGGAAAAGTTCCTTCCCAAAATTCGAAATCTCAACCTTTTCGAGATTATATCCATAGTTAGCATCGCCTTACCTACCCCTGACACTCTGATCCCAAAATTTACCTCAACTGATTTTGGCGCCACTATTTATGTCCATCTGCGACCACCCATATTGTCTTGTGCGTTTATTTTGAGGCGAGCTGAGATTAGAGACCGGGTCAACGTAAGGTGACTTGTTGAAATGATGATATATCGGGTTGTACTTGTAGGGATTGAACTTGCTGCGAGTAAAAGGTTGGTATGGTGTTAGTGTTGAAGCGTTGCCTCGCGAGCCAACTTCTTTGGTATAGCTATATTTGAATTAGATCGGTTCGGATAGAATATCTCACTCGTAGGGTGGCAGAGGATAGCGCTGAAAGGCATTCGGTCTTTGTTCTCTGGTGTAATGCCATTGTCATGACCTCTGCCAAAGAGAAATATAAATTATTTTTTGAAGTTATCTGCATCCATTGACCGCTTGCTCCAGTAGTCTCCAAATCGGGAGCTATTTTTTGGCTTTGATTGTCCTTTCCGCCAATGGGCGAATGATACCTATCTAGTAGCACATCTTCTACTATGCCTCATTTGCGGCTCCCATATAAAGGAGCCTTTCCTCACAAGTCTTCGTTCAGTCATATGCTTAGGAAAGCCCTTTGTATCACACTGCTTTCCCCTTCCATCAAGTAGAATCAAGACCATTGGCCCGTAAGTACCAGTTATAAAAACTTTCGAACCCAACTAGGTGTAAGACTTTCCTAACACTGGCATCAGGACAAGATCAGAAGATATGGCTACCCTTCTGAATCATTAGGAGAGGCTGGCTAGTTGTACACCGCAGACTTGTATACACGTAAAAGATGCAATCTCCGGCTTCATAGCCTCTTTTCGATATCTTCCTTAGGTCGCATTGAAATACTAGAAAAATCATACTAAGTATTATATGCTGTAAGGCAGCCTATTTCAATTTATTTGTGCCGTCCTGAATATTGGAGGGTGACGTAGACCCAATAACGATAGGAATCCTTCTGCCTAATCCTGAAGTCAATTTCGACTCTGTAAACTCTACGTTAGAGCAGGAGGTTTGTGAAGGAGACCACTGACAGATATCGAGTCTTCAACCCCCGATTATAGCCTTTATCTGAACTTTACTCTTGCTTGATACTTAGACAATCTAGTCTGATGACTAAATAACGCGCTGGGACGGAGCTGATATTGGCCGCAAGGTCAATGGCATGTGATCTTTAGGTATGACCTAGGTCGGCACGTAAATCTACAGGACAAAAAGGCAATTACCTTCTGCAAACAAAGATGACTTCTACTGCTGCATTGTGTTCGCATCAAAAATTGTAGTCGTGAAAAAAAACATCCGCACATAGTGCAAAGCTCAAGCATACGTTCAGAAGGCCTGATGCGCTTATATGAGGGCGGCAGTGTTCATGGTGTTGTACACAGAGTATTTTGATAGCGATAATATTCATCGAGAGAGCTGTGGTAAAACTGATGTGGTAACAATAAGTGAGAAATTGGAACTTCATATTGTAATTTTTTGTGTGGGACTATGCGGTGTACTCAATAGATAATAAATCAACATCACACACTTACAAGGAGGATCATAGCGAGCCATTTTCTTGTTCGTTGCATCAATTATTGCAGAAATCATCAGCATACAATTCTCGCTCAATTTATCTTCTCAACTCCGCGTCGTATGTCTGTGTTTATCGTACTACTTGAGTCTTAGACTATCTGTCACAGGATTGGGACTTCGATATTTTCTCAGAGAGAAGAGAAAGAAAGATGATTGATTGCTATATCCTCCATGATCTTACTTCTGTTTAAGTACAAGTTCGCTCATGTTCTTTCAGTAAGTTTGCATCGTCCAGACCATGTAATCTCCCCATCCCGTCTTACAAACATTGTTTGTTATCTAATCTTAAATACAAGATAAAACATAATGAGCGTTAATATCGCAAACAGTCAAATGCAGGCATAACCAATTATAGTATATAATTCCAGATGATAACCTAAATACAAACAAACAAAGAATGACTGCAGGGGGATAATAATAGACACAATGTGTTTGTTTGTTTGTTTGTTTGTGTTTATTGTCCTATAAAGTCTATGACTATGTAAAAGACAGGTAGGTCCTTTCTGCCTACAGGCCGGGAGTATCTATGCCTCGGGTAGTGTACTCCCTCCTAAGCCCCCTTCACGACTTCTTTCCAACAGTAATACCCCCACAGGTCTTCATTTGAGTACACACTAAGAGGAGCCGTTATCCCGTCATTATCTCCCCTCTCCAGCCAACGAAACGATGGTGTTTCGGTTACACTACGACAAGTGAAGCGTAAGGAAGTACAGGTATATTACAGGCTACTGTTTCGGTCCTAAGGAATATCTGATGCTTGCGCTGAGACACCCAAAGAGGTTCCATGTCAATTATTATTACAGGGTAATGACATATCAGGTCGTGACTAGTCGCGTGTCTCGCGAGTATACAACAGTCAAGGGAAGAAACGCGTACAGGACGCTAAATCATACGAACACTGTAATTAAGGAGATATATGTAACTTTCTAGTGTCATGTGTGATTTGATCTAAACCTGTATACGGAATCTAGAGCTAGTAGATATTTGGTTAAATGACTAAGGAGCGGTTATAGAAATGGTTATATATGGACATGATCTGGATGATTGGAGGGGACTAGAGCAGACATCACAACCAGTTTTACTTGATCATCTTCTAGATAATTTGTACCTTATTTCTATATAACAACACAAATATATTTACTCATAGAAGACATATCATTTACACGACTTAGAAAACGATTGTCATCTTCGTCATCATATGATACATAACTAAGTGAAACAGATGGCCATTTGCGGGTGTGTAGCTGCAGGGAAAAGTCTCAAAAACCACTGGGTGCGGGGCTCTCCTATGACGAAGAGGCCGGCCAGCCGGGCGCAGCAGACCTGTGTATACCTAAGAGCGTCTTTCAACCTTCCTAGCCTCCTCCTTCCTCTTTTCCTGATTCATGCCGCAGGACAAATCGAAGATCGTGAAAGGATGTCAGAAAAGTCTTGGTCGAGAGTGACTGTCGTGAAGGAGCCTAGCCTAGCATCCAAAAGTCGTTACGGACGTGGGGTCGTCGGGTAACTCATGTATTTCAGATGCCCTCCTGGCTAGTAGATTCGGAAGTATAGATTAGGAGGGACGATATTTTTGACGAGTCGAAATCTGCTTGTCTTGAGGGCGGAAGGGTCTTTTACTTTGCTTTCGTGGACTTTTTGTTCGCCCGCCGGTGGGTAGCACATGTTGTAATATGACGAGGGCTTCTCTGACTACCGTTGTAGCGTTTGGTACCGCATTATCCTTCCTCATTCCTAGCATCATTATCGTCGTCATGGTCGTCTTATGTGTTATCGGAAGCGTATCTTTGACGGAGGGGGAGATAACTCAGCTCAAAGTTGAAAAGGTGTTACTCAATCTCGGCTCTGCAGACTCTACCGTGAGAGCTGGAGGTTCGTAGGGGACACCACTGACAGGTGTTGAGAATAGTCCCCCTGACACAATGTGTAACGCACGGATGATTGCGTGTGCCTCCTTATCAGCCTTATTCAGCCTCATATGCGGGTCTCGATTAGTTCGACACTATCTAGCACATTGGGCTCCTCTCTGACCCAGGCCACACCTTGGACAGTGCTCCTGTCCTCTTTTGTTACTTGTAAGATCATTGATATATTGCCCTTAATGAATATCCATTCAGCTCAGTATTCACCCGTGGTATTCGGTCACCTTTTCCACGAAACCATATACCTCCAAAAAAATAAAAATGGTAGCAATGGAAACAAAATGTGCGGGAAAAAGTCTCAAAAAACCTGCAGCTCCAGCTAGGCGAGGCCTAGACACTGGGGCCACATATTCATCTATATCTTCCTTTTCTGTAACATTCGAAGACGACTTGATCCAATCTACCATTTCTGAATCGGGTGCTGGGTACGCTCCGGAAACGTGTCGGATGGCTTTTCCTCCATGATCAAGGGTTGGTGACGAGAAGGGCTTCGACCCTAACATCTGATCTGATCGTGGTTAGCTTCATGATAATGTTTATAGGGAGATGTGCTTAGAGATGAAGACGATACAGACGGCGAAAGCGATTGGGAATCCTCATCGAAGTGAGGACTTTGTTACTCAATCTCGGCTCTGCAGACTCAACAGTGAGAGCTGGAGGTTCGTAGAAGACACCACTGACAGGTGTTAAGTTTCATCTCCCTAGGGAATTTGAAAGTCGAATTATCCAGACCTACAAATATGTTATTCCTGGCATTCCAAGATATATCATATTTCAACAATTGACCCTAGAACTTGCGGGGTGTGCTTAATAATCAGGGGAACATCGGCTATATTTATATTGTGTTTACAAAGAAAATACAAAACAACATCAGCAATAGCTACAAGTAGGCCAGAAAGCCCAACCTATGACTGCTCAAGAACGCTGTCTGATACGGCTCCATAACAGTGCTCAAAATGTAACGAACGCTGTAGGCCCCGGAAAACTTTCATACCCAAAAGCCAATCCGTCCAGGCTCCTACCAGGTTTCGATAGAAAGAATGTATCGAATTATGCAAGGACATGGATCGATAGTCTCTCGCCAGAGACTAAATGTGCCTACTCAGATGGTTCATTAAGTGGCACAAATAGATCTACATGGGATACGGCGTATATCAAGGAAATAGGCTGATTAGAAGCGATGCTGGTATGATTCTGGGAGCAGAAGTGAACGACGCAGAAATTTTAGGCGTTCAGAAAGCCTTGGAAACAGCTGTAATGCCGGCTGGAGAATTTCCCGCTAAGATGCTCCTCGATAACTCTGAATCTGTCCACTCTCTCAGAACAGGCCACAGCAAGTCTTCTCAAGCCACAGTCGACCAATTTATGATTCTGTTACGATTTAACGGGGTAGTAGAGATACGATGGATTCCAGTCCATTTTGTTGTTCTCGGGAATATTCATGTTGATAAACTGGCTAAATCAGCCCTGAAATATTTTTCAGTTTTCTCAAATGCAATGTTTACCTTAAGGTCAAATCAAAGACAAATATACAATTTTGCAGCGCTAGACCGATACGCCAGAGACCGTGATGAGGGGACTGTAGAATCTTGGTAGCGAGAAAACAGACCTAGTCGGTACAAAGACCTGGACTTATTGATGAAACGAATACGACCATCAGAGCTGGCTGTTACGGGATTAATCCCTTGTGTTTGTACTGTCTGCGCCAGTACGGTAGGGATGGAATATAGGGCCTAGCCAGCTACGGGGGCTACCAATGTTGCGGTCTGGATATGGTTGCTTAGCAACATAGATTGTTATGATCGGCGCTGACAATTACAATTCCTTATGTATACAGCGAGAAGTAGGAAATCTTCTTTCTCTAGATTTCATTAATTAACTGATTTATTCTGGACTTGCTCTGCTGTATACCAACACCAATTGATCCGGCGACAAATTAATGAAATCTCTCTCTCTAAACTAACCCTTTATCTGCGCATGAAGATACGTGTTCCGTCTGATATAGAATCATCTCCAGCTCACTCCAGCGAATCCTCTGAAGACGAATTTTACAATACCGTAGAAATTCTTGATAACTTACCACCCAACAGCCTAATGAACGACTCATCTCAGTTCCGTTCCACCCATGAATCCTCAAGCAACCAAATGATGAGGGACGTGAATTTTGGCAGGTGGGATGGAGCGGCTCTTACATGGCCTACTCATCATCAGCTTCTTCAGGTCCAATGCGAGGTATACGCACCATTTCTAGTCACAGAGATCGCAATTTGTATGAAGATTTACGAAAGTATTCCGGAACCACAGCGTCAGCGAATTCGAAGTCACTGGATGAAGTATGGAACCCACACAGTGAGTTACAACTGGAGGGAATTCTTAGGAAAATGTAACGAGGCATACTTTGACAAGGTTGGTGCTGAAAAAGCTGAACTTAAGCTACACTCGATGAAACAAGGTGAAGCCCAAATCTTCAGACAGTTTCTACAAGAGTGGGAGCTTCAATTCGAATATGCTGGAGGTCACGAATGGCCAGAAAGACTTAAAGTAAACCAGCTTCGCAGATCGATCAGTGAGAAGCTTCTTGACAAGATCGACGCCTTAAAGATGCCCAAAGATAACTACCATGCCTGGGTCGAGGACGTGGCCGAAGTAGCCTCGAATATCGAAATGCGGGATAATTTCGTTCGTAAGGGAGGATCCCAAATTACTCAATATACTACCCGGAACAAGATTGCTCAGAGTGAGACTGCCCAATCACGGCCAAATTTCGCGGATAAAGCGCTACCTTTCACACCAGCATCCAGGATGGACCATGAAGGGGATATAGTAATGGGTGGTATGAAGGTCGATTTGAATGAGCTAGCCGTCTTGATCACATCTTTGAATACAAAACCCAATGGTAAGCGGAATGGGAGTAAAACCCTGGAGCCAAAACCACCTGCACCTTGGCGAAGTGAAAAAGAGTTTAATACCCTTCGTGAAAGAGATGTGTGTCTGAGATGTGAAAAACCTGGACACATTTCGCGATTCTGCAGGAAATTTGGACCCCCTAAGCGGCCCACCGAAATCAATAACATGCAGGAGTTGAGTCATTTCTTGGAGCAGGATATGTCGGGAAAAGATTAACCTCCAGTCACAGTCGCGACTGGAGAGGAAGGGGATTGAAGACAGATAGTAAAATGGATAAAAATAAAATACACGATATAATTGGCAAATTACACGGCAAACCAGTTTTAATTGATGCAATAATTAATTCTACATGTATTCCTGCGTTAGTCGATTTAGGTTGCACAATTTATTCAGTTTTAAGTGATTCTATTGCAACACGTCTCAACCTCCCGCGCCAAAAAGTTCCCCCTAGAGAGCTCAAACTAGCAAAAGATTCTGATAAAGATACGAAATTGATAGTAGACGAGATCTGCTGGGCAGATATCGACTTAGATGGGAAGTGCAGTACCATTTGTGGGTATGTCATTCCTGGACTAGCACATGATATAATTCTCGGAGAGCCATGGATGAGGTACAACGACGTTGTATACAGAGCTCGAGATAGAGTGTTATTCCTAGAAAGAGAAAAGCACATCATTCGCACCCATGGTTCGACATCTCCTACAGTTAAGGTTGAAATGATCCGACATACAGCAATGTCAGCTTTCTTAAGAAGAGCAGAGAAACAGCAGGGTCTTGGAGAAGACAGGAAAACTATATCGGTGTACGCAGCATCAGTCAATGATATCAATAAAATGCTGGCACCTAAAAGACAATTTTCTCGACAAGAAATAAAAGCCAAACTCCCTGAACAGCTACGCCACCATTTTTCAATATTTGAAGCTGACAAAAATGATGAAACTGATCTACCACCCCTTCGAAAAGGCGTAGATCTGGCTATTGAAATCGAAAAGGATGAGCAGGGGCGGACTAAGGATCTTCCGCGAGGTCCAATATATGGTATGTCACGGGATGAGCTGCTATGTCTCAGAAAGGAAATTACTCAGCTTCTCGATCGTAACTGGATCAGAGCTAGTAGCTCGCCAGGAGGAGCTCCTGTCCTGTTTGTAAAGAAACCCGGCGGAGGATTGCGATTCTGTGTTGACTATCGGTCCCTGAACGCAATTACCAAAAAAGACAGGTACCCCCTTCCTCTAATCAAAGAAACTTTTCAATCTATCTCTACGGCACGCTGGTTCTCGAAAGTTGATGTCAGCGCAGCCTTCCATCGACTCAGAATTAAAGAGGGAGATGAATGGAAAACAGCATTTCAAACTAGGCTGGGCAAGTTCGAATGGTTAGTAATGCCTTTTGGCTTAACAGGTGCCCCTGCAGCATGGCAAAGATGGATAAATAGCCTGTTGCACGGGTATCTTGATGAATTCTGCACCGCCTATCTCGACGATGTGCTTATCTGGAGCGATGGATCAGAAAATGATCATCTAGAAAAAGTAAACAAAATCCTTGAGCGCCTGGCGAGCGTGGGATTAAAATTAGATTTAAAAAAGTGTGACTTTGCTGTAAAAGAGGTAAAGTATCTCGGATTCATTGTTACCGCAGGAAAAGGTATTTCAGTCGATCCAGAAAAAATCGAGGCTATCAAGAGATGGGATCTACCTCGAACCCAAACTGGAGTGCGTAGCTTCTTAGGCTTTGCAAATTTTTACCGAGATTTTATAGATGAGTTCGCAAGCTTGAGCGCTCCCCTCCAGCGTTACACCAAAAAGGAGTTCTCTGGGAAAGGAAAAATTCAATTAGATCATCAAGCTCGCCAATCTTTCGAGAAACTGAAGAATTACTTTATATCCGCACCAATACTTGCGCTATTTGACCCAGAACGCAAAACAGTACTCGAGACTGACTGTTCAGGATGGGCGATGGGTGCTTGCCTGTCTCAATGGGATTCATCTGGAAGATTACGGCCCATTGGATACTTTTCAAAAAAATTGTCGCCCTGTGAATGCAACTATGATATCCATGACAAGGAATTATTGGCTATTGTTCGGGCAGTAGAGTTTTGGAGATCAGAATTAATGTCGCTAAAACACGACATTGAAATACTGACTGATCATAAAAACTTGCAGTACTTCATGAATAAAAGGACCCTTTCAGAGAGACAAATAAGATGGAAATCATTGCTTGATGATCTGCCAGGATTAAGCTGAACTATAGACCAGGTAAAGACGCCGTCAGGCCGGACGCTCTATCAAGACTTGAACAAGATACCCCAAAAGATGCCAACGACTCCCGACTCCTTCACCGCCACATGCAGCTAATTCCAAATAATTGGATAGAACCTAAATTTCAGGTACCAATCAATAATATTCGTACCTCAATTGTGAATTATAATGCGCCGTTTGAAGATATGGAGCTCGTTCGTCTCTGGGAGATAGGTGTCCAGGTGGATGGTCAATTTAGAGATATTACAAAAGCTCTGAAAGAGGACAAGAGATGCTTCCCCCCTTCGGTAAAGTCCAAAATTTCCATTTCAGAATGCTTGATAGACCAAAATAATCACATCAGATGGAGAAATCGACTTCTAATTCCCGAATATGAGCCTCTGCAGACAGCGTTAATACATAAAGCACACGACTCACCAGTAACAGGACATCCTGGACGAGAAGTAACGTTGAGTATTCTGAATAGAGACTTCTACTGGCCTCATATGAGCAATATGGTACGACAATTCGTACGTAACTGCGACACTTGTGGTCGAACGCACGTATGGCGGGATAAAAAACGCGGATTTCTCAAACCATTGCCCATTCCAGAGCGTTTCCATCAAGAATTGTCTATTGATTTCATGACAGATCTACCTGCTAATAATAACCAACCACGCTACTTAATGGTGATAACAGATAGATTGAGTAAAGAGATTATCCTCGAGGCTATGGACACAATGGCTGCCGAATCCTGCGCAAATATATTCTTAAATTGCTTCTACCGATTTCATGGTTTCCCCAAAGCCATAACTTCTGATCACGGAAGCAACTGGGTTGGAGACTTTTGGAGGCGACTTTGTGAACGGACTGGCATACAACAGCGACTCTCCACAGCCTTCCATCCGCAAACCGATGGAGCGACTGAAAGGGCTAACCAGGAAGTTCAGGCTTACCTCCGTCCATTTGTCACTTATTCTCAGACTGACTGGTCAGAACTACTTCCTGCAGCTCAGTTGGCACTAAATAATAGAGATTCTTCGCTTGGATATAGCCCATTTTTTCTAATACATGGATATCATGTTCCAGCTCTTCAAACTAGCGAGACAAATCTTACTCAGTGCACCTCCTCAAAAGCCCGTAAAGCAGATAGCCTAGTTAAAAAACTCGAGGAAGGCCAAGCTTTAGCTCAAGCTTCCATGGCGTGGCGTCAGCAGATAATGGAAGATACTGCAAATAGAGGTCGACAACAGGCAGAAATCTTTAGAGAAGGCGACTGTGTATGGCTTAACTTAAAAAACATCTCAACGCCAAGACCTTCGAAGAAACTCGCTTGGTTGCACGCAAAATATAGGGTCCTGAAGATAATCTCTCCCCATGTGATCGAGTTAGATGTCCCAATAGGTATTCATCCTCGCTTCCATGTCGATATGCTAAAGAAGGCTGCCAATGATCCATTACCTTCGCAACAGCAAGACGACAATCAACCAGCACCGGCTGATACTTCAGTACCACGGAATGAACAAGAGTTTGAAATTGAGAGGATCCTCAAGGCCGAGAATGTACGTCGTGGAAGGGGAAAACGACGCGTAGTACTTGTAAAGTGGAAAGGACAGTTGGAGCCAACCTGGGAACCACGTTCAGAAGTTGAGAATACCGTCGCTCTCGAAATTTTCGAGAAAAGATATGGAGCCACCGATAACGTTGGAGAAAAAAATATTGGTATGTATACTGGAGTGCGAAGACATTCTAAATAGGGGGGTAATGTTACGGGATTAATCCCTTGTGTTTGTACTGTCTGCGCCAGTACGGTAGGGATGGAATATAGGGCCTAGCCAGCTACGGGGGATACCAATGTTGCGGTCTGGATATGGTTGCTTAGCAACATAGATTGTTATGATCGGCGCTGACAATTACAATTCCTTATGTATACAGCGAGAAGTAGGAAATCTTCTTTCTCTAGATTTCATTAATTAACTGATTTATTCTGGACTTGCTCTGCTGTATACCAACACCAATTGATCCGGCGACACTGGCTCTCTTAAGATGGGTGCATCATTGTCTGGTAGTGGCTAGGACTGGTCACGGAAACTTCTCCAAGTATCATGAAAGGTTTCACCACGAAGGAAAAGATTATAGGAGTAGATGTGGCCGCGAAAAACGCCCGTGGCATTTCTCTGGATGCTGGATAGCGCTTTAATAATGGCAAAGAACAACACATGAAACAGCGCCAAGTAGATGGAGACTGTTGGGAAGAAAGGAGTGGGAAGTATTGCATCGATTCCTTACTGTTGTCATAGGACACTAGTCACTTGCTATATGGACGCTAGGACTAATATTAATCTACTTTTATGCATGTACATTGTTTAATTAGCCGACCTGTCCTCTCTCTATAGATTACAACCATACAATTATTTTGCCTTTAATTAGAGCCTTTCCTGAACCTAATGCGATCACAACTGTGACGGAGTGTTACACGGAGCAAAATTAGACTGAAATGACTTAGGTTTTCTAATAGAGAAATATTAGAGGCAAACTGTTATGAAAAAGCTGTTCAGGCGCAGGGCGTCGGATAAGGGCAGCAAAATGGTTCCTTTATTTAAATTTTTTTTATATTAATAAGCCCTAAGCTAAAGCTCAATGTCCACTATGGGTGCAGGACCAATGGAGACGGCAGGGTTCCCTGTAATTTTCCCTACAGCCTTACTCAACCAAACCTCGTGAGTCACCGCTAAAGATGCAGCTGGTTAAACTGAAATGAAAACCTCCCAAAAATCAAATAAAACTCCGAAAAACAGAAGAATCCTTCATATCGTATCCAAGCAATGCACTTCTCGCACATTCCCTTGTCCGTTATACCTTCCAAATAACAAATTTACTCCATCTCCGCTGAGAGTAAAAGATAGATTAGCAGGCACCTTTGATCCAGCCGGTATCTTGCTATTGATTAGTAGATGTCTGTATAAGGCCTTGTTGAGGTCGCTATGCCTTCAAGCTTCTTCTTCAGATTCTAGCACTCCGAAACCTGATCCCTCGGCCATCGAGACATCCTTCGCTGAGGCGATGATCACCTCTTCGGCCCTTTTCGTTGTAGCACAAGCTCGTACCACGTCCGCGAGCCTTCCTTGCTCGATATGGTGGATCCACGCGAGCTGCTCTTTGGTCACCGGTCCCCCACAGTTGCGACATTTCGTGAGGGCCTTGCACTCGGCTTCCGAGTGCATAGTTGATCCGCAGTTCCAGCAGGCTGGAGCGCGGGAGCAACAACGGGTGGTGTGGAAGCCCAAACAGCGTTTACACTGTTCAATTTGTCGACGAGGCTTGTGAATGGTCGCCTTACCAGACTCGTCGAAGAGGCGGAAGCCCGCACGAGGAGCGACTTCGCGGTCGAAAAGGGCATGCCAGTTTCGGTGCGGTGCCCCAGGTCGACACGTCCCATGAGGTCGGACATGTATTAGTCTCGCGCCGGTCGTAAAGGCGATCTTGTCGAAGACCCATTCAGAATCGGCCGCTCTTAGGCCGTGATCTGTAACTATACTTACAGGTACTTACAGTATCTGTAAGACAACAAGGTCCGAAGATGCTTCGAGTATGACGTTTTCACTTGCCAGCTTCGAATAGGCATCTAGCATCTCTTGTCGTATTTTATCTTTTTTTGCTAACATAGCAAAGCCTGTCTTTAATCGAGTTTATGTTATAGATTAATTAGTAGAATATGAACTCCACATTGTATCTCACGATACTGGTGGACAGTTTTCGCCACGGGTGAACCTTTTCGAGGCGAAGGAATAATCGTCTTTCGACTTTCGTCTTCGGGGTGTCTTTCTTCGAAGCCTTTGCCGCAGGTTGTAGCACAGCCTTTACTATAGGGACTGCTTTTTATCGTAGTCCATTTTTAGTCACTGTGGCGCAGGTGCTTTTTGCTGGAAGCACTGGGATGGCTGGTATTGTTTGGATCCTGGCGTCGGGAGCTCTCGGGAGGGGGTTTGTCGGGCGCGGAGTCCGGGCCCGAGGCCATATATTGCGCAGTGGCGGCACGTAGGTAGACTCTCATCGAGTGTACGTATAGTCTTTTGACCTGTTGGTCAAAGGGAGAAGGGTTGCTTCGACGATTGATCGAAGTTACAGAGGCCATCCTGCTTTAGTGGCAACTTGAGGCTGCCACTCTTTCATTTAATCTGCTTTCGGTGCAGCTTTTTCCGACAGTTTTTGCTCGGTCAGAGGAGATTTAGACAATTCTTCAATCCCGTGGGGGACGGAGGCTCGTTGAGGAGTTTCCCCAACAGTTTCAACTGACCCGATCATGTCAGTATCGGGCTCGTTGATGATGTGAAGGGCTTTTTCCTTCCCTTTAGAGACGGCCTGACCCATCTCCGCGCATTTCGAAGACTGGGCAAGGCCAGGTACTTTTGTGAGAGCTCTCGGGCGGATTCTCGACTTGTCCAACTTGGCGTGGGGACGCTTTTTTGGAACAAGTGGCATTGTAAAAATGCCAGCGACTCGATCACAATTTATAGAGAGAATGCAACGAGCGCAAGAGGAAAGGAGAGGGGGAGAAAGGGAAAAATCGAATTTTCGAATTTCGAAAAATTATATGTTGTTGTTTGCATTTAACGTCAAGTAGGCCCGCGGGTATGGCCCGACCTCTTTGCCCAAGAATGAGCGTTTGGCGTGTCCGCACAGCCTGTTACTATCGGAAAATTCTGTCGTCTAAAGACTACAATATCCTCTCTTTTTTCCGCAATTAATGCTCAATATTAATGCAAGGTAGAGTCCTAGCCCAATCTATTCGTGTCAATTCCTCAATGCCCAACTCCTTGCGACTTTCCCCTCTTCTTATTTGTTAAAAGAAGTTGCTATGAGTAAATTTCAAATTGTGCAGTTCTTTCAAGGCAATCCTATCAATGTCACCCCTAACCTTGGCTCTACTCTGTGACACCTTCTTGTTATGTGTATGGATGAGCTGTGTTGCAAAATTCCCCGAATTCTTTCGCCCCTGTTGTTGTGCCGAGGATCCACGTGATGTCCCCCTCCTTACCGCGAAATGTACGTGGCCCACAAGTTTTACTTCGGTAAAGTTTCCTACGTACAAAGGGATATTCTGGAGCTTTCTCCTCTCCACAGGTACAAAATAGCTTGGCGTCTTTGTGCTGGAAGCGTCTGTAATACGTGGCGCAGTCTCCGTGAGCGGAGCGGGCCGCAAGGACTGATGTGAGATTTTCCCGAGATAAAGTCTGTAATTCCTCAGGTATTTGCCCCGCCATAGGTCTCTTTAAACTCCTATATCTACTCAGAGCGTGCTCCTTCCAAAGCGGGGTGACGCTACTCTCGTGCCGCTCCTTTATGAGGCTTTTGGCTATATATATTGATGCATTTTCCGTGTAGTTGTTTCGCTGCAGGCCTTTTAAGCTAATACGTCTGCACGCTCGTGTCATTTAATCCCTGCGTAATCTGGAACCCATCGTACCTTCACCACACCTTTCTCAAGGGCGAGGTTAGGACAGTGTTCCACAGGGTGCGTATGTGGTCTAACGGAGATCTAGGTGGTAGATGAAGGTGATGAGTGGGTCGAAGGGATGACTGGTCTTCTCTAGGAAGAGACAAATAGGTAGATAGTAGCGATAGAGGCTACACGTGGGTCTTGCTGATGAAGAGCTGGAAAGAGATAAATGGTCTTCCCGAAGAAGAGATGGGTAAACAAATGTATTGTTAAGGTAATTGAAGAAGACGTTGCGTGAAGAATAATGCTTCTTCACACCGAGTATTTATATACATAAAATAACCGAATAGCATATACCACACCGCCTCTATGCCAAACAATCTGCTACACATCACCTAATGAGACTAGCCTACTCTTATCAGTCTTCCTTGCTAGTTTTAAACGTACATTGAACTAATGTTTGTGTTTTAGCCTAGCCGTCCACATGACGTTTCATATTACGCTATGCCACAACGATCCATGAAACCTTCTACCTCTCTCGAAGATTTTACTCTACTATTCCAATTTTCTCTCACTGCCTTAAATTCTGCAATTTTGACCGAGCTGGATGGGCTTAGGTAGCCAGTGTGTAATCGGAGTACCGCTTTTTCATTGTCTAGACATAACATGATATTTGTAGCGTATTTGACCATACAATGTGCCATCTGAATATATGAAAAGATCTAACAATTTGTACCTCTGGCTTTGCTCCCACTTTTGATGCTCCATAAGACCTTTTTCCCAGCCGATAGCTCCAATATCTTCCTTTCCTTTGCTCCTACCAAGACTCAGCCAAGTAGGGGTAATAGTGTTCAGCGACAATTCAACCTTCTGACAGGTCCTAATCCATTGGAGACATTTTATATTCCAGCGGCTTCGTAAGGGGTGCTTAGGGTCAGCCGAGACAACTATAACCACAAAGCAATCGATTATTCTTTGTAGCTAGGTAGTATCTGAAGCTCATCCAGCTTCCTGCAATAGGGCTGGGACTGGGGTAGTGTTATACACTGTTAATACAGCCCGAGCTGCTCTATTAATTGCCCCTTGTACTTGATATATTGCCCACTTGGTCGTTTTTGGTCCATAACACGTCTCAGCTCCATAGAAAAGTGATGCAAAAGCTATACCTTGGAAGTCTTGCCGCAGAAGAGCAGGTTGGGCACCTTTCACAGTGTTGCATAGTCTCTTGAAATAATCGGTGACCACTCGACAGCGCTGGCAGGCTCGCTGTAGATGTTATTTGAATGATAGCTTCCTATCAGAGACTATCCCAAGCCAGCGGATGTGATCATTTGGAAGAGCTACGGTTTGCTCCATCATTAAGGGAGTTTCCTGATATTTTCTTTTATTATGAAAATATTGGAGCTCAGTCTTCGTCATTTCAAACTGAATGCTGTTGTCCCTACCCCACTGTAAAATCTTTTTCAGTCTTAACTGTAGCCTCTGACTGTAGTCCTCAGGGTTTGGGCCTCTTTGGAACATTGCGATAAAATCTGCATAGCTGAAACACCCGTGTGCAAGGCGCATGACTGGTTCCATATAGAGAAGAAATAGAATGGGCGATGTTGGAGATCCTTGTGGTAGGCCACATAGAATCTGAAAAGGATCTGATACTTCTCGATCGAGTCTGATTCTTGCCGACCGATTTTGAAAGAAGCAGCTTACCCATTGTACTACGTTCTCCGGCCATCCCTGAGTCCTCAGTTGAAGGAGTCTGTTTCGCAGCACCCCATCGGAGGCCCCTTTCACATTAACCATCACCGTACCTGCAATTATCCTCTTGCGGGATGCTTCTTTAACATCACATACCAATGCTATTGTTAAATCCGTAGCTGAACATCGGCTAATTGCACTAAACTGGTCCCTATCTAGGATATCAAACTTCAAGGAACAGAATGAGAGACGCCGTGCGAAGAGCCGTCCAAGTCCTTTCCCAAGACAGGAAAGAAGAGCAATAGTTCGATAGGATTAGGTATTGTTCGACTCCGTTTTCCAGGTTTTGGCAAAATAACAATATGTGCGCGCTTGAATATCTTTGGGTGTACCCCATGTACTACGCATTTATTGAAAAGCCTAGTTATCCGCTTTCCTAATTTTGGCCATGATAGCCGAATAATAGGAGCCGTAATTTCATCCTTCCTTTGCCGGCGGTATGAAAAGGTAACTGTTTTATGCTGAACCAACCCTCACGTGCTCTTTCAATGCTCGTTGAGTACGAGCACGACGCTAGGAGATATAAACCAGTACAGGCCCACAAATCTTATTTTTCAAACGTAAGGATAGAGCTGGAATCATGGCTCTTCATACTCAATACCTGTTGAGTTCCCTTACACTAAAAGCGGAGCAGCGAGTAATAACATGTGTTTTGATTTCTATTCTAGATGTAGCCTTCTACGACATCATCTTATCCGACTAATTAACATCATCAATCGCTACTCGTGTCTTAATAATTCTGTCCTACATGGTCTCTAAACCAAATTCTACCATGTGGGAGGGGCCACCAACAGGCCGTCAATTCTAAACTTGTACTATTCCCACCGCAGCGATGCGCCGTAAGGCTCCTTCATAGATGAGATTATTTTAACCCTCAAATTTTTATCCTCTACCCAGTAAAAAGGAAGAAATCATGCCAAATCAAATATTTCCCAGACGTCA
The DNA here is from genome assembly GCA_900239735.1 of Blumeria hordei DH14. Lineage (NCBI taxonomy): Eukaryota > Fungi > Ascomycota > Leotiomycetes > Helotiales > Erysiphaceae > Blumeria > Blumeria hordei. The sequence continues at coordinate 1,215,938 of OENG01000027.1, read as the reverse complement.
TTCCAAAGCTTCCAGGGAGCTGTGTGTGTCACAGGTATAAAATTTCATGAAATCAATAACTTATCGTCCAAAGAAGTTGGTTTTCATCCATAGTCATTCTGATCCACAACTTGCTCGCTCAAGGAGATTTAGACCAATATATGTCTTGTAAAAATGGAATAGATGTTCGCCCCTGAACGCCAGATTTCATATGCCATGAGTTTTAATGAAATAGATACGGCCTCATTCAATCCAAGGAATACTGGTTTGTAAATTTGTTGATATGGAAGTTGTAATTATGATAAATCCAAGGTTGGAAATTATTACTTTGAGTGCTTACGGAAAGCAAGAAGATCAGATAAATTACCGAGTGGGCAACCATGCTTGAGGAAATCATGTGCAAGAAGCTCATTGGCACTGGCACGGCTCCTAATATCAACACATAGGCAAACGGATAAGAACGCCTTCAGTTCCTTACTTAGCTTCTCTGGCTTTTTCAAGCGTGGGGTACCATTTGTAGCGATTAGATAAAGTGCCTTGAGTGGCTCTTCGTTGAGATAAGGAGGTTCTGATTCAATCATCTCAATTGCCATAATACCAAGTGACCAAATATCAACTTTAGGGCCGTACTCCTTCTGCTTAACAACTTCGGGAGCCATCCAATATGGAGTGCCAACCATCGTGGCTCGCTTATTTTTTGATTCGGTTAGTTTGGCACAAAATCCAAAATCGGCTGTATTTTGTGAGTAATATTGTCATTGGAGAGGATACGTTACTTACTAATTTTAACATTACCCCTAGCATCAAGTAAAACATTATCTGACTTGATATCACGATGAATAATATCCTGGGCGTGAAGATGTGCCAGTCCACTACAGGTCTAAGAGGTGTTAGTAGATTACTACTAGCCAAGATTCCGGAAGACGCACCTCGAGACAAATAGTCGAAATTTGCTCTTCTGTGATATTTGGATTATTGTCAATAACATCCGTTAAGGCACCTCCTTCCATATACTCCATGACAACCCAGAGTTCTGTAAAATTGTTTCGCAGAAATGCGTCGAGAAAATTCACAATGTTACGATGACTACTATCTTTCATCACCATAATCTCATTAACTATTAACTCTTTCCTTGGTTGGTGAGCCAAGTCCATTTGTTTGATGGCCACTTGAGCCTTTGGGCCTTGTTGTCGTACCACTTCTCGTGCAATTGGCGATAGAGGATTTTCTTTGATCTTTGCTACGTATACGGATCCAGAAGCACCTTGTCCTATCTTCTTTTGCTTGGCGTATGACATATTGGGATCATCCTTTGAGACGGCTTCTTTTAACTTTGTCATCACTTCATTCTCAGTCATCGTTGACATACGAACGTCCTGTTTTCGTTCTCTCTCGGATATGGCAGGTTTTGCTGTTAGGGCTGCTTCGGCTGCTTTTATAGCCTCACTTTGTTGTATCCCGTTTACAGTTATTGGGGCTTGTTTAGCATTTACATTAAGAGGTTTCACGGTATTAGAAGAAGTCGGGACGCGGGTCGATGATACATTTTGATTATTAGCGATAATACGGGATTGTGGTCGTTGTGCATTAGCAGTTTTCTGTAATCGAGTATCCTGGGAACGTCGAGCATTTGTTTCGGGATTTAATGACTCGCCACTTGGTGATATTTGAGAGGGGTCTTTAGCTTGTGGTGAGATCTGGGGGCGAGTTATGTTAGAAGGTGTGGGAGCGGATGGCGCTTGTCGTTGGGCGCGAAGTGAAGATGATTGCTGAGACTGTTCGGTACGAAGAGAAGTTGGCGCAGGCGGCGCCGCACGGGTCGGGTTGTAGCGGTCGTTAGTTACTGCTCCGCCGAACCCACCAATCTCTGCTTGAGCCATTGGAGCCCGAGTTTTGGGGAGCGAAGCATTGTATGCCTCCATGTCTCTTCGGTTTTGTTCTTCGGCTGCTTCGCGTTCACGCTGACGCTGTGTCTCAATTTGCTTTAGTCTTTGTTCTTCCCGAACTTTTTCTGCGTAATTAGGGGCCTGAAGGCGTTGTTGCCCAAGGTCTTGCGGGCTAGTTCGACTAGCTGCATTAGAAGGCGTGAGTGAAGTATTTAGGGACTGGGATTGTTGATGGTTGGGTACTTGTCGAGGAGAAGCAATATTGCTTAAGCCGCTGTAGCCCATCTGCTTGGACTGATGGTTCATGTTAGAAGAATTGGGCGATAAGCTCGAATAAGCATTCGGATTTTGTGCCTGCTTCGTTATATCCGAGTAAAATTCTAGCACCTCAAAGACAGCTTGTGGGTTACGTTCATAATCTTCCTTTGTTATAGCGGAGGAGTTAAGCAGTTTAGACCATTCAGAAGGTAGCCCGACGAACTCCCCGGTTTGTGCATCGAAGCCAACATGAACGGAATGACTAAAATTGGTCGGATTGCTGACACCACCCATTCCAGGACATCGTGCGTAAATGAAATCAATCCATTCATAGAGATCATCGTCACCTTTTACCCTTATCTGCAAGGAGCGTGAGGGACCCTCATCATCTCCTGGATTATTAGAAGAACCGTTGACTGCTCTCTTTATCTCAAATATGGTTCCCGCAGCCTCGACGCGCGAGACAGCTAGTACATCCTTTAAAACGATTGTGTATGATATTTTACCACCTTCATTTTTGTGGAAATCGAGTGCCTCTTTTCTTAATACCAAGAATTTTTGCTTCCAAGGGGTGAGAAAAGTTTTGCCCTCCTTGACATACGCAGGTCCCTGCTTGATTACAGCTAGCCCACCATGAACTTCGGGCTGCTGTCGTTGAACAGGAAGGGACATAATTGAGCCAGTGTTAGAGGACGTAGACGCTCTAGAGGCGGTAGAATTTATACTCATTTGGGACATATTTACAGAAAGATTACTCGTTTGCGGGACAAGATTGAGTCGAGTTGGGCCGGCCGGGGGTCGAGGAGCTGGACCAGGATTCATGAATTGACCAGCAGCAAAGGTACTGTAATGTTTACCATAGTTAGCGGTGGTCTATCTGTAAAAGGAATGCTGAGGGGATGAGAGTAAAATGTGAGGAGAGGATTAAGAATGATGGTGACAAACAATTGTACGTGGCAAGTCCGCACATACCTCGAGCCATTCATAGGCGGCTCACGGTTTGAATCCACTCCGTGCCAGTGTTACGTTTCGCATTGTAGGTGAAAGCTCGTGGAGCCCACGATTTACTAAAATCAAATGCCACATACCTATTTTGAGACGCCATTCTCGCTGACTAGATATGCTTGCGGGCAATATCGGATGAAGAGAAAGATGCTTCAGGAGGCGTGGCAGTGGGATTTCGGGTTATCGTTCACGACAATGAAAGTATCAGCCTGCGCACTTGCTGATTAGCTTACTTAGTAGTTGTTAAGGTTACTCCGGGAGTGTGACTCTGGGACTAACAGTGATACCATTGAAGAAGCTAGATTCAGAGTTGGACATGAGACTTGCTCGAGGTTTTCTAGTGTTTTTGGCCGACCAAGACAAGCAATAATGTATCTTTTCTGGGCGCCACTGCAGCTGGCCGGCTCGAAATGATGGTGAAGTGAACCTATAATTTAGAGGGGCTGGCTGAATATTGTGTGAAGCTCAGCTCGTACGAGAGAATAATGAGTACACGGAGACCCCGAGAAAAGAGATGGTCAGCAGCGATTTGAGTCAGGGTAAGGTGAGGGGGTAGTAAAGGAGTGACTGGGACGAAGCTGTTTTATCTTATAATCTGGTCTAAATTGGGGTCATGACCCTGGACCCGGAGATCCTCAAACTCAGCGTTCCTCATATCGCAACACCAAAAGGCAGCGCTAGAGAATCACGCTAATGGAAGCCCAAGAGCAGGAGCATGGCCCCCAAGAAGAAGAAGGGAATTATTATTCCTCTCCCCATTCAACGGTAATGCCTTATCCTCCGTGCTTAAAGGGCCGGTCACGGGGGTCTGCAGATCATGTTTTTCTGTATTTGTACGGCTGCCGGGGGAAGAAGTATTTCGAATCGAGTAGATCCGTCGTCCGTTGTGAACATCATCACTCAATCGATCACGTCAGAAATTGCTGCTTAAAAAGTCCGGAGTGATAGTTGCCCGAGTACGGCAACATTAATTTGACAAGTGGTCAGTAGCGAACTACTGCCAAGTCGGCAAAGTATCCGTATCTACGGCTTTTGAGTAGATGTCTTGAATATTTCATGGAGTACACATGCAGGCCGGCATCACTGTCTCAAATTATAGGCGGCTATGAGGTTAAATCTAATCGCAATATCTCCATTATCGAACCTTTTAAAATAGCTGACTGTGACGGCACTGCGCAACGAGAAGACTGTGTACGACGCTGCCAGACAGCTCGGCCCGGCAAGTATAATAACCTTTCAAAGATTGCCGAGTCTTTGCTCTCGTAGTTGATATAATGCCCCGGAACCCTCCTCCCTCCCGCTGAAATTGAATTCGACCAAGCTGTTAGCTCTTGCGCGGGCACACAACTGTCCCTTACCGAGCGCAAGCATGCAGACCAGAGCAATTCAAAAATCGAACATCGAGTCCTCCCTTCCCCAACTCCTCTGCCTGAAGCTCTTAGTGGCGTCGGAGGATCCCCGTAAACGAGGGATTAAAAGGAGGATTTCGACTGACATGCTTGAGGTACTGCGACGATCCCTCGGACCTTCATCTGCGCATATACTGATGCAGAAGTTCGACCAAAAGTTAGGCCCTCGAGCGCGGCGGTAAAACCTTTTCGCAAGGGTTAAGGTACTTCCATAGGGGTCAGATACATGACGCTCTTACAGCTGCTCGTTTTCGCTACACATGAAACTAGATGCATCTACATATATCGAACTGCCAACATTCATCAAAATTGCGCGATGCTGCTCTGTAACTTTACTGGAATCCAGGCCATGAACTGCATCGAATTTCATGGCTATTACATAGCTGTTGATAGCAGCGATGGAATTGGATTTGTGGTGGCACTTGATCTTCGACCTGCCCATTGCAGCTGATCCACCTTTGCTGCCTCGTCTCCCACTGCTAGTGGACACAGGTGGGTCACTGGGGAGAAGAAAGCTCTCTGGCCGTCTTCCACGCATCAAGCTCACTGAAACACAGCTGAACGGATCCAGGGCTGGCTCTAGCACAAGCGCGATTCAACAAGCTGATCCAGACTGTGTGTAAGGGTTAGTGACTTTCAACTAGCTGCAACCATTCACCAACACAAGACATCTATATCGATAACAACGAAGGAAACTCGCCTACTGAAATGGAAAATGTATGGTCACACTGATGATTTCTGGAAGCACTCACATTCCTAGGTAACAGTGCGATAAGGTTCTAACATGTACACAAGACACTGTTCATGAGTCATAGCCCTATTGCTGTGCACACATTAAATGATTACAAAAATCCCATTAGACCTGACTCAGTAAGACTAACGAAATTTCTTTCTTTCCATCACAAAGGAAAGCTACATTCCTTACAGCGCGCCTAATCTAACACCTATAATAAAAGAATGAATTCATGCCTATGAGGTGAAATATCTACCCATCGAGGGTGCTGTGGTGAAAATTGAAGTTAAAAGTTTCAAGGTGACAGAAAAATCCGGGGTAAGCTGCTTGCAAAATCTAGAGCTCTCAATAGATACAATTGTTTGGTCTACTCCATTAACTCCAAGAATCTTAAGGTGCAGCCTATATGGAAAAGGCACAGAATGCCCAGAGACCGATATAACAGAGACTTCACGAATATTCCCAGCTAGGGTTCATCATTCTATTGGTACCTACTACAATAAAGATACTGCGAATAAAAAAGACTCTCTAGTAGTTGCGAATTTCTCATAGCTAGAGCTAACGAGGTTACATCCCCAAGCCCGTCAAAACATTTGCACACACATTAGCTAGGTTGTGTGAAATGCCTGATAGCTGAAAACAATAGTTTCACAAGGCCCACCATTCCCATAAACCATTCCAGTGATATTATCCTTCCAATATTCTACCAAACTCTTAATATTCGTTGTATTGACGTTGGAAAGGATTTGCAGTGCTTTTGAGTTTAGATAATCTCCCAGAGTTGATAGATATCGTGATAATTGTTTGCGAGTTTAACATCGGGTCGTCGAAATTATGATTTCGGCTTTCTAGAAGCCTTAAAATGCTTACCAAACCAATAACTCTTCTGTCCTGGAGCTACCTAGATATCCAACTTTGCAGCTAAAACACTTGGTGTAGATATTTATAGGTTTCAGGTAGTCAACTGAAGCACAATTATCATCGATGAACTTCAGGCGGGATCGAAATTCTATGTAAAACTCAAAGTCAAACCTAGAAAAACGTATCTTCATTAAAGTTTTCGTCTCGTACCGCCACCTATCTGATCCTGATATAGTTTTAATCACCTTCCATGGCGCTTATGTTCCGAGCACAGCGTTTTTGACCTGTCATTGGAACACAAATTACAGAAAACTCTCTATTTTTACTTGAACGTAAAGCCATGTCTGTTCTTTGTTTCGGAAATGAGATTCGTGTCACAGACGACTTGAAGTCAAGGATTTGAGGGTAGACTTTCAGTTTCGGGAAGATCCATGTTGTTTTTTTGCTAAAATAGATATAGCCATGCGGTGTAAGGAGCTGTTGACCAGTAGATAATAATGGTACTTATCATAGGCGCCAATGCCAACTGGCGTGGAAAAACAACTGAGCGGCTACATCAATCTGAGATTAATGGATAATTTTGTATGTCAAAAGGTTTCGCTTGTGATATCCACAGATAGAAGTCTCTGAGCCTGGTGTGTATACTAAGGGAGTTGCTTCAACAAAATGATATCGTGGTGCTCAGCACCTGGAAGCGCAACAGCACAACCCTTACCTGTACGTGTATCAATGTCAATCGTCGTGGAGACCAAATAGCAAAAGCATATATCTCAAACAGGCCAGACCCCGGCCGGGGTAGAAGAAAGGCTATTTTTGCCCTGTTGAAACGAGCTCCGGGTAGCCGGCTCTTCATTTTCGAGTTCAGTCTCAGATATGTTCCGTAAGTTGGATCCTTGACCGCTGCAGCTAAGACTAATTCACACTTGAATGACGCATCCCCCGAGCCCTTACACCGATTGTTATTGGCAGTCGTATTATCTGAAATAAATTTTGAGCTGCGACTTCATACTGTACTTCTGACACCAAGGTCTACTGGAGCTATCGTCTCATTCGCACAAAAACTAAATCTAATTGTCCAATCCGATTCGCTGATATAATTTTTCCTAGACCAGTCATTTCTTATGTCAAGGGCAAGTGGCATCAGTGAAGTGGTCGATGAAGGACATAATGTCTTTGCTGGCCGATACATCTACATGTGTAGCTGAAGCTCGAGGTAGGACGCTTTTGCCTATTCCGCTTGATTCTTACGTCCAATAGAGCCTTGACCCCTTCCTTGATTATTTTTATCCTTCAGAAGACGTCTGGACTTGCAATAGCCCAACGTCTACTTACACCTGTACGGCTACTGTCAACTCGGGAAAATTGCACAGTCTTATGCTCGCAGCGGCACTGATGTAAACAAATATACACGCAGATACAGAAATTGCCTATACATCACACACATCTTATTCCAATATCTAGGCTAATCCAGTAGAATTAGGGTGTTTTTTGAGATGCAATTTGCATTGAGACATGGAGTCTTGCTTAAATTGACAATGAGAGATAATCTTGACATATGGTCCACAATGATTAAAGCTTTAACTAGATGCTGAACGACCATTACCACGAGCACTGATACATAGATCAGCATCGGCTATGCATGAGGCAGTGTTTTCCCTGGCTATCATACGGAGCTAGCTTATCTCGTAGCTTCATCAGCGGCCGAAGCGTACCATTTGCTTCCCAAATCTAAGCCTAGATACACAAGACGTCTAATTGGTATCTGAGCCATAATTGGCAGATCGACTTGCCGAATATGCAAATTGCCGAGGCTTCTCCACGGCGCAGATCTATCGGCTGTGTTGTGTCGACCTAGATACGATCTGAAGCTGCTGGCCTGACCACTAGCGATGCATGGCACCTGAACAATCGATCAACCTCGGCCAATTAGACTAGCCTGTCAAGGTCTGCATGGATCATCTCTGCACAAGTCGCTTCTATCGTCATTAAGTGCTACTTCCTAGTAACAATCACGGCCCTCCAGGGATCGGCCTGCTGTAAATGTATCTGTGAATAGCTCTTAAAGAGAATGTGGGACACGGTTTATAGATTGTTAATGTTAACTAATGAGGTCTACTGCTACAGATGAAATCTATGTACTGCTAGGAAGGTCATGTGACGTGACTAGCTTAGTTTCCATGAATAGGTGAAATTCTACCCTTTGACAATAGCCTGGACGCGCTTAGAATTCAGAATGATTTAACTCCGTAGATTCTCCAGTCTGAAAGACGACTGTAAACCTCGTATTGTAGAACAGGTCATGTGGTTTCGCTTAGCTAGTCTCAGGGCTCTATAGTTACGATCCCACTTTCCGGGGTAATGGATCATCGATCGTACTGACTCCGAACGTACGTACGCGCTTTTCTACGACAACCGATCCTGTGACTTCATTTTTACATGCCAAATGTCCCACTGGGTAGATAAAAAATAAAAAGATGAAAAACCCAACAGCATTATTCTTGTTCGTGTCAGAGTAGGCTTGGAAAATATATGACCATTTTCAAATAATTCAAGGATGTGAGCCAGGAAATGGCCCACAGAGGGGTCCGAAAGATAATTTGCCGAAGATAATGAGGAAATGCTAGGTATTGAAAAGGAAACTAGAGAGTGATAATTAGAGCTTGATCCTCAGGATCAACTGCAATACGAATTGTTAATATTTTTGTTTTGATATCGACACGTACAAAAATACCGTATATTAGGAACTCATATTGATATTCAGGATTGCGATGGATAGCAGAGATTGATGGTGTTTTTTTAAAATTATTTAATGTGTATGCAGCTATAACACATGACCGGTGCTATTTTTATATGTTGAATGAATCTTTTGACGTTGGAGACACCCGTACTCTAGATTTCATACGCAAATATCAGTCCTTCATAGTCATAGACCCAGTAGAGACTTAAATTTAATTTTGTTGGAATTTAGAATAATTGGGGCTATCAATTAGGCCACAGTGTTGGTACACACGTGACTACAAATTCTGTACTTAGTTTCACCTCGGTAGTTACTTGAATGAATGCGCTCTACAACCTCAATGACAGAGGGGTCATTATTTCCTTCATAAATTTAATTATTTTCTATTCTATACTATTCACAAATACCACTACGAGGTATGTTCAATTACACAAATAGTCGAGCTTCCTCCGTATGTGCCCACCAAAGGGAATGTCAAAATCTTTGAGTCTCTAAGCATATCTTCGTCATCCGTGCATGCTAGCGCCGCGAGATGTGAGGTTTTGTTTTGTCGAATTCGAACTAGCGATCTCCTGCTTCGTGAGGGATGTAGGTCATAGCTAATCAGTCTCCTTGGATTGTCGGCCAAGATGATGTACCACTGCACCATCCAACCATGGCAATGTTTATTGTGGCGCCTGCACACTTATTGTGTTAATCGTAGTGCAGGGTTTGGTAATAGTAGACAGGGATATGAATCGTTGTTTATTGGAAAGAAGCACCCTACAATGTAATTATCACCAACAGAGTACTAATGTGCAAGGGAAGCAAGAAGGTAGGTTCAATATGGGTTTGATTAACTAGCCTAAGAATCTAACGGGAGTAAGTCTTCTATAAGTACCACACCCAATCTCGCTTCCACGCGATCAATATGGCTAGCCTGATACAGCATCAAGAGCGTATTATCCCTGCTACGCACTGACACATTTACAATATTGTTGTTGTTGTTTTTTTTTTTTTTTTTTGCTAATTTCTGGTCCTAAGCTAACGCTTTCTTATCCACAATGGGTCAAGGACCGGTGGAGCCGGCAAGGATCACTGCGTACAGGCCCAACTCATTCCAACCGCATGAACTTCTACTGAAATTGTAGAAGTTAACAGCAAAACTAAAATCAAAAACATAAATCAAAAACTGAAATCAAATTTGGAAGAAATACTGTTTGGTCCGGATCCCGCGCTTCTCGCCCGTTCCCTTTCCTGCCACATCCTCCAAGTGACTTTTTCCTATCTCCGCTGAGAGCGAAAGATTAGTTCGCAGATTACCTGAATTCAGCTGGTATCCTGCTATATATTTTGAAGCTTTTTTTGTAGACTTCACCGAGGGTTGCTGTACCCTCAAAATTCTTCTTCGGATTCCAGGATTCCGAAACCCGATCCCTCGGCCATTGAGACGTCCTTCGTTGAGGCCATCGTTGCCTCTTCGGCCCTTTTGGCTGCAGCCCTAAATCGAGCCACTTTCGCGTACTCCCCTTGCTGGATCTGGCGGGTCCGCGCGAGCTGCTCTTTTGGCACCGGTCCGGACTTGCTGGGTCTGGCTAAGCAGGCCCGGGAATCCGATCGGTGAGGTCCCCCACAGTTTCGACACCGGGTGAGAGCCTTGCACTCTGATTCTGAGTGCTTGTTAGATCCGCAATTCCAGCAAGCTGGAGCGCGGGAACAACCACGGGTGGCGTGAAATTCAAGACACCGTTTGCATTGTTCGATTTTGCGACGAGGTCGGAAGAGCTTTGCAGCTCCAGAGTCGTCGAAAAGGCGGAATCCGGGTCGAGGAGCGGATTCTCGGGGAAAGAGCGCTTGCCAATTTGAGTAGGGCGCCCCTGGTTTGCTAGTCCCATGAGGACGAACCAGAAAGGGAACCAGCTTGGTCACTCGCGTGACTTCGTCGGCAACCATCTTTGCTGTCACGTCGATGGGGCCAGCAAGTGTTCGAATTGTCTCCGGAACGGTGGCAATTTGCATGGCAACCAGATTTGACGCTGGTTCCAGGTGTATTTCTAGATCTCTCCGCAGTGCAGAGGAATCCAAGAGCTCCTTTCGAGAAGCTTCGTTCTTTGCTGTAATCGCAAAGCCGGTCTTTACCCGCTGAACCAACGTAATATCGTTAGCAGCGGTTCCCAGCGCCAGAGACACAGCTGACCTAATGCCAGCTGGGGAGAGGAGACGGTGGGGGTGGAAGTAGTCGAGGCGCAGAAAAAGTCGTGAATCGATTTTTGTCCTCGGGTTGGCACTCTTTGCTTTGGGGGGGCGCGGTGCTGCCTTTTTTGTCGACTGCCCAGCGCTGCGGGCTAGGCCTCCCCGAGCTACGGTAGCCCAAGTTGTCTTTGGGCCGGAGCCTGGGTTTTTGGAGGGTTAGGAACCCTTATTTCTGGTGCCCTCGGCGGAAGAGGGTTGGCGGGGCGAGCAGGGAGAACTGGTGGTGTGCTTCCTGGGCCAGATTGTACGAACTGGCCGATGGCCGCTCGAAGATAGACTTTGATTCCGTCTACGAATTCTTTATTATCGCCAATCGAAAGAGGCGAGAGTGCTGCTTCGACACTGCTTATTGCAGTCGAGCAGATTGCGAGTCGGGCGTTTATTTGCGTCATGCGACGCTTTTCGGCCTCCATCACAGATTGCAGCTCAGGAGGAAATTCCATCGCTGTTGTCGAAGCTGTGCCTTTGGAGGCTGGCACAGCGATATTTCTTGCAGAGTTTTCTGCAGGTTCTGTCGTCTCTTCTCTGACGACCTCCTTTCCTTTCCTAGAGCTGCTTGCCACTGGGGCCAGCTCGATGGGGTTGGTGGTCTCAGGACCAATTGTAACTGTCCTGATGGGCTCAGAATCAGTCATCTCTTTGTCGGGAAGATTTGTAGACTTCCCTGGGACGAAGGCCTCACTCGCAAATAGGCTTGATAGTTTTTGCGCGAGGCCAGTAGGTTTTGGACACAATGGCGTCCGTTCAAAGCCGACTGGAGTTGTCGGCTTTGGGCGATTTTTTCTCACCGGAGGCATTTTAAATACCTCGCGACGGTTAACAATTCGAGAAGTCAAGCACAGAAGTGATCATGGGAATGGAAAGAGGGAAAAAATGAATTTTCGAATTTTCGAATTTCTCGATTTGTGCGTTTTTCATTGTTGTTGTTTTGATTTCATTTAGCCCGTTCAGGTACCCTACGGGCCCATGCAGGAATATCTAGCTACAATATTTACACAGGAGGCAACCAAATTCGGTAAAAACCCCCCCACAATTGTCTTTCTCGTGTCTATTTGTTTTCTGAGGTATCCCACAGGAAGTGTATTTACACTGTTTATACAGTGTGAAATCCGTCTTATCCTTGTCCACATCGTCTCATCTTTTCGTCCAATGCTATTTCTACTTCTCCTGTAAGCCGGAATTGTTCAAACCAGCCTTTTGCCAGGATCCATTTTGTAATTCTTTCTATGTCATCAGGGCTGTTCATCATTGCCGCAAATGACCTGTCTTTTGCCTTTTGTAGCACCTCTCTTCTTCCAATTGCCCACTGAGGACATGCCAAGACCATATGTTTGACATTTTGAGACGGATATTCACACTGACATTTTGGATTAATCGCTCCAGGAACTTTCCTTCGGTACAGATAAGTATTGAGACCAATGTGCTCACTTCTTATCTGAATTGCAATACTGCTTTGGGCCCTACTAAGGTTCCGGTGGATATCTGAGGGTGTGTTTCTGTATGTAATCCTTTTTCTGCCTGTTGTCTCATCTGTAAATTGTTGTTGTTTTATTATAGTCCTTAGCTAAAGCTCCATATCTACTATGAGTACAGAACCAGTGTTCACAGCCAGGACTACATCTAAGACATACTCAGCTTGATTCCACCGCACGAACCACCACAAAACCAGCAGTCAGTTAAAAATATGCGCCGCTGCAAACTCCTTCTCCAAAAACCGACAAAAGAAAAGTATAAATTGCAAAGAAATTAGAACTGGAAGCAATACTTCTCGCCTCGATTCCCGTTTAGTCAGGTTTAGTTCCCTGACGAGTTTTATTCGATCTCCACTGAGAGTAGAAGATGGATACACAGGAGAAAACCCAAAATAATTGGTATCCTGCGAAAATTGTTTGAAGCTCTCGAGGCACTTAGGCCCGAGTAGCTTGTGTAGAAAGGCACTGTGTGACAATGACCCTGTGATATGAATCGTGTATATATATATCGCGCGCTATTCAGTCATCTTTTCTGTACATTCTCTCTGATATTGTGTCATAGCTAGATAGCTACATACGCAATTAAAATCTGATGCAGAAAAAAAATATCGCGCACTTGACTCCTATTTAATATGATGATGCTTTAGACTACTTTCACAATACCCATACCTACTCTAGGCTAATCACCCCTTTCTATGTTAGTCCTATCTTCTAATTAATGTCTTTTCGACCTTTTATCTTAAGTTTCAGGTCATGATATTCTTCGTCTTGCTGGCTATCATCAAGCTCAGAGATATGGACAAATTAAATATTTCACACAAATGTGTATCAATATTCCAAGACATAACCCACAAAGGTAGGGACCGATTAGACAGATCCTTTAGTAGCCTTTCATACTCTTGGACTCAGTAGGGACATAAATGTAGATCAATAAAACAATCAACTTTATAAGGATATATTGGTCCTTCCGCCTATAGGCTAGGTGTTGGTTAAAACTACCAGGCTCTTGGATTCGAATCCGGAGGGAAAATCAATCAGTAGGATGTGTTCTTGTATCTATCTATCAGATAGTTTCTGAGTGACGGCTATTGCCAAGAGAAAAACTGAGTTTACACGGGCCTCCACAAATCCTTACTCTTTTTTTTTTCTTTTTAATTCATTTATTGTGTTTTCAGCTATCTAGCTATGACACATGACCAGTACTATGTATACATATAAGATGACTCTTTTGACGTTAGAGACACTCATACTCTGGATTTCATTCGCAAATACCCCTATGAGGTATGTTCGCTTACACAAACAGTCGACCCTCCTCCGTAAGTACCCATCAAAGGGAATTTAAAACCTTTGATTATCCAAGCATGCCTTCATCATCCATGCATACCAGCGCCGCGAGAAATGTAGTTAAGTTTTGCCGGATTCAAACTAGCGGTCTCCTGTCTCGGGTGGGATATGTGTCCTAGCTATCCAGACCTTACTTGAGAAACCAGCCAAGATGATGTACCACCGCACCATCCAACCACGGCGGTGTTTATAGTGTCGCCCGCACTCTCGCAACCGTAGTCTTGGCGCACGCACAAAGCTCAATTCGAAAACTCGTTGTCAAAATTCTAAAATTCACGCCCGTCGATATCGTTTCCATCCTCTGCATCATCTTGTGAACTTGTCCTAATCCCTCTCACGCCCATCCCAAAGAACTGTCTCCCAGGGTTGTGCGCCACGCTTTGCTTCCTCCGTCGGGTGTAAATATCGGCGTGGGCGTGTACGTGGTGGTCAATTGAGGCCAGAGAAAGTCGACGAGAGGTGTGATCATTGAAATAAGGATGTACTAAGTCGTACCTGCAAACTTGATGAAGTTTTGGTGTTGATTGATCACGTCAGGTGTGAAAATTTGATTGGGTGCAGAGTCTTGAATCATTGCCTCATGGGCCAACTTGTTCGGTATTGCAAAATTTGACTGAACTTGGCTCTGGGAGATTATTTCACTCCCAGGTTCGTAGAGGGCACCGCGTACAGGTGTTCGGTCTTGCCCCCCAGCTTAGGTCCCTGCTACCCACTAAACTAACTGGAGGCATGCACGCCAGTGCTTACGGCCCTGGTGTCTTCGCCCTTTCTACTTTCAAATTAGATGTACAAGGCAATTCTCTAATTACATGATAGCGCCTACACATTTACAGCTAGTCGCCGAGGCTCTTCTATCCTTTTCTGTACTACACCCATTCTCATGATACTACCAATAGATCTATGCAGTAATATTTAACCAACCGTACATAACGCAAGCCTCTAAGCCGAAGCAGAGTTTAAGATCTATTTATTCCTTCCGTGGTATTTCTATGGCAGGTCTTTGAGTAAAATTCAGAAAGGGAAAGCCACTTTGCAACACGTAGGGCCCTTTCTCAGGTTCCTTGAAAAAGTTTATTTGGATTCCTTGAAGATGCTGGAGCTCGAGGTGGTCTATGGGTGGTTAGGTGGCACTCTAGGAAGTGCAATGGGGCTTTGAGCTGTCCGTAGCCGTAATGTATGTTAGCGCCCTCATAATTGAAACGGCAGTGGTACTCTGCAGAGTCACCATGTCCTGAGCGTGCAGCGTATAGTCTAGAGAAAAATGGTCTGGCTAGTGAGAGTTCCTCAGGGTGGCGAGAGTATGAGTCGATGGCAAGCTCCCAATAGAAAATTGGGGAATGTTGGTCCCAGCAATCTTTGATAGCCGTCGATACTTCTGCTTTGATGCGGGTTTTCGCGTTGTCAAAAGAAACGTACCCACGGGGTATGGGCGGGGGTTTTGAAAGGCCCTCCCGGGCAGAGGCGTCGACCAAATTATTACCCAATATGTCAAAGTGGCTTGGGATCCAATAAGCCTGGTCTTTCCCGGGAGGGATATGTGGAAGCCGGGTGCGAAGATGTCAGTCTCAGAAGAGGGCCTGTATTTGTTGAAAGACCACTTGCGACGAGAAAATTTGGGGACTGAAATAAAAAAAACTACCTCCAGATTGTCTGTGAGTTTACAAAGATTTCCTGAGAATTGTGCTCTTGGTAGGGAAAGCGCAGCTTTGAGGGCTTTTTTATGGCGGTCACTTCTGTGTCGAAAGGTAATAGCGTTGAGTCAAGGGACAGACTCTCGAGGTATACCATCTGACCAGATTTAAAGATAACAATTCCACTGCATGTCCTGGGCGATTCTTCTATCTCAGATAGAGCGCCATCTGCATAGGCTGCTAGATCTCTAAAAGGGATTCCAGAAGGGAGATTAATGGGAGGGTGCGTAACTCGCCCTTACACTATTGTACCATGTCTCTCTTTTGAGCCATGGTGGCTTAATCAGAGGGTTGATGGTTTCAGTGTCCGAACTTTGGAGAACTCAGCCTGCAAGACGGGAGACTCGACAATTGTGTGCCCGGATCCATAT
Organism: Blumeria hordei DH14; assembly: GCA_900239735.1. NCBI lineage: Eukaryota > Fungi > Ascomycota > Leotiomycetes > Helotiales > Erysiphaceae > Blumeria > Blumeria hordei. Next base: position 1,199,960 of record OENG01000027.1, on the reverse strand, counting down.
GGCTCTTTACCGGAGGGCGTGTCTAGGGTCTATGCGTTGGATGCGCAGTGCCGCGAACTTTGATTTAGAGTCCAGCTCTAAATCAAGAGGGAGGAGACCTGATTCACGGTACAAAATAGGGATTAGAGTAGTCCGATATACAGGTAGGATAGCTCTGGCTCCCATTAGAACAACTTTGCTGAGGGTGGATAGGTGTTCTTCGACTCGATTCGAGATGAGTCCATTGCAGTATCTGGTGCGGCCAGGCCACCAGGTCTCTGCGCCATAGTAGGCGATGGGAAGTGTACAAGCTATGATGGCTCCTCGGAGGGTGTTGCTGAGAGAGCGGAGTGCGTTGGCAACTTTACTAGCCTCTTCAGCTAGGATGCGGACACGCTATTTAAATGAGAGATTCCGATCAAAGTGGGCCCCTAGCCAGCGCGTTCAGGGTTTAGAGGGATCTTCCAAGACCCTTATATCTCTGTGGGAGACGTGAGGGGTTGACAAAGGGTCACGGTCAGGTCTTTAGAGTATAGTGACTAAGTCTTAGAACAACTTTGAGCTTCTGAGCTCTAAAATCAGGTGTTTTTGACGATCGTACTTGACATGATTCAACATGTAAGCGGAGTGGTCCGGTTATTCAGATTGATCGAGGTTTGCGTGCTTCATTGTAGTGAACCCATCTCAACCTGGCCCAGATCGTGTGATAGGTCTAATAAAGTTGAAAAGGGTGCCGTTTGTATAGCACGCTGACAAACACAACAATCTAACCTAACCAATCGTAACATGCCTGTACACCCAGGATCGATTTCACTCGGAGATATCTATACCAAACCGAACTGTGAGATGACTTGCCGCTACTTCGGTATTCTATTGTACTAGTGCTGGGCTTTAAGCACCATTGATATGATGCCGTGACAGACCACTTATATTAATATCCAGTTAGCCTGGATTCCTATCCTAATCAAGTGGTGTGACAACTAGTTCACTCTGAGCAAAATCTATTCCGACCAAAGATATATCTAATCTACGAGCAGGAAATAGTAAATCCTAATCTCTTTGATTACTCCCATCGTTGACTAGTATCTAGCTTCAGCTGGTCACCATATACACATCCACAAGAACTACAACAACCACTTCTCTAGAGCGAGAAAGAGGCACAACATGAAAGCCACTGTTCAAATCCAAGGTCATCTCACGAAACCGCAACTGTCCCTCCGTGTCCTAGGTATCCATCTCAATCCGAAGCTCAACTGTTGTGCTCACGTCAAAAGCATACAGCTTAAAGTCGAACCCGAGATATAACCCTCAGGTATAATGGCATAATAAACTTGGGGTGCAACGTTTCATATAGCAAAACTTGTGTACATGTGGTGGTGAGACCAGCTGTCACCTACGGATCCCCAATTTGGGCCGAGCCCGGAACGGCAGGCAAAATTCCCGAAAGAATGATCAAGCCACTCCGAAGTATCCAAAGAAGGTGCCTAAAGATCGTAACGGGAGCCTATAATTCGATCAGCAGCAAGGTACTTGAGCATGAGACCTCTACCTTACCGATCGAGATCTATCTGAAACAAAGGAGGGTTCAATACGCCGGACTATCGAAAAGCCTACCTGTTCAAGGTATCATGTTGTCAGCATGCAGGAAGATCAAGCAACTAAGAGCCGGGAGACAAGATGTACGCCTACGAACGAGGGTCCACGATCTTGCTGAGTGGGGCCAGATATGCGGGAACATCGACACGAAAGATCGGCAGAAAGCGGCTGGAAAAATCGCAGCATTTCAAGAATGGGAACAGTCTTGGACAGAACTAACAGCCAAGTAGTCAACTAACCACCACGCAACAGCTGATCCTAAAATTTGGAACGCAGCAAATACCCTTACAGATGAAAAGACGGATAAGATAAGAATGAATTCAAAAGGAACACCCTTCAGTATCCACAAAAACCTGAACAGGGCCTAGAGCAGTATAGCAATGCAGATAAGAAGTGAACATATCTGGTTCAATTCTTATTTCTACAGAAGACATGTCCCCGGAGTAGACAGCCCACGATGCCAATGTGGATGTCCGTCCCAAAATGTAAAGCATATGGTCATGGCCTGCCCAGACTGGGCCAAAGGGAGAGGGGAGATACTGAGAAAGGCATAGGCTAGGTCATTTGAAGCGATGATGAATAACCCAAAGGATATAGTAAGGATTACAATGTGAGCACAGAATGAAGGATGGCTAGAACAGTTTCGACTGACACTTAAAGTCAAAGCCACGACGAGGGGGAGAGAGGGCAGTAGGGGAAAGTTGACCTCTTGCCAGCAATAAGGGAGTGGACGGAATCCGCACTGGACATAACAGTGTTAGTGCGCTTCTTAAAGGTAACACATCATCGAATTGTAAACAAATTGAAATGTTGAGGGGGTTTTTACCACAAAGGTTTCCTCCTTCGTAAATATCAGAGTTTGTAGACACCTGTATGGGCCAATAGGGCGCCAAATCGGGCTAAATGAAATCAAATTCAAAAAGTAACAACAACAACAACGTGAAAATCCCTTGGTAGAAAGAAATCGTGGCACGCAAGTCTAGCGAGTCGGATCTTTTAGATTGACGTGTTAGAGATTGAGGAAAGTCAGACAAGATCCTGTCAAAGATGGCTACACCCAAGAATGATATGATACTCCGATCATTGGGAAGGAGAGTTTATGTTGGAAAGTATTGTACGCTCCATGATTTTATTTGCAAGATATTAGATGGCTCTATAAAAACAATCTTGGCTGGATATTCCAAGTTAAGTCTGGGTACCTGGGACGCGTTTCCCACCCAAGATAGAAGATCAATGGTACGAATATAGCAAGACACAGTCAAATTTTTCGCGATGCTCGTGTGCAGGATAACCAATATGGTTTGAAACTTATCTTTAGTGAATATTCACGGATAAGAGTACACTGTTTTGTGGTATCGAACAAATATCAGTGGTATATGTGAAGGAAATCTAGAGCATCAGTGTCTAAAGTCAAAATATTCATTTAACATGTACACGAGACACGACAATGCAGTGTATGGCCAGACCGAACACTTATACGCGGTGTTTTCTACGAACGTGGGAGTGGAATATACTCCCAGAGCCAAGTCCAGCCAAATTTCGCAATACTAGAGAAGTTGGCCCACGAGGCAATGATTCAAAATAATACATGTCAAATTTTCACTCCCAAGCAGATAAATTATTACCGAAGCCTCAGCAAGTCTATAAGTACGGCTCAGTACATCCTCATTTCAATGAACATACCTGTCACGATACCAAGTCCCATATTAGGTTAGCGTGAAGTGTTTGGGTATGAATTCGACTGTCGTGTACTTGAACCCCTTTAATTGCCAATCGACCAACACAGTCATATCCTTGTGACTTATCTCTATTACTTATCCAGCTACCCGGATCCACCGTTGTGACCATACCTCTTATCGACTATTCTCTGGCTTCAGCTGGTCACCAAATACACGCCCACGCCGATATTTACACCCGACGGAGGAAGCAAAGCATGGCGCTCTAATTGAGGAGACAATTCTTTGGAATGGAAGTGAGGGAGATGATCACAAGTTTACACGATGATGCAGAGGAAGGACACGATCTCGACGAGCGTGAGATATTTAATTTTGGCAAGGAAATTCACATATTGAAGAGAATTGTGCGCGCCAATACTTAATTTGCAATGGTGCAGTTGACTCTGTAAAAACAAGCCAGCGACGGAAGGCGCCATGGTCCATCTCCTGGTGATGATCTCTGGTATAATTTGAGTAGCCTGAGCACCTGCTTCACTTGGGGAGGAAAGGTCTTAGGCCACATTGTGCGCAGAGACAAGTCAATTGATGAACGAGGCACGGCTGGATAACTCTAGGTTTCTGAGTCGTTTCCCTGGGTGGGTATTGACGGATTAGGATTGACTTGGGGTGAAGAAAAAGCTGGCATAACCTTGCAGTAGTATGCGAGCAAAATCCGAGGCATGAGGGCTCAAATTGTATATTTATTCATCGATTATTTACCTTTTGTCTAATATTGTGTAATAGCTAGATAGCTGCATACGCAGTAAAAATCTGATGCAAATAATATATTCTTTAGTGGTGGTCAATTTTGGAAAGTTAATAGGCGCCAAGACCATGGTATCAATCAGTTAGCCAGGACTCCTCTTGTCGATGAGTCTACGGCACTCCCCAGTTCCCGAGACAGCACAAAGGAATGTTCTAGCACTAAGCTGTGAACAACACAGTAAGTCTGGAGCAGCATACAAGGTCTCCACCTCCATCTCTTCACTCAACCAAGTTTTATTTGTAGGAGAATATAGATACAAGTCTTACATACCACGAGAGCACACGCAATAGCGATTAACGAGACCTACTGTGAGCATAACTTCCCCAAGAGTATCCATCGTCCTGCTCTTATAAAGTCTAGTTATTATAACAAATTTTCACCTCATAATTCCAAATCTCACAACCGCCGAGATTATATCTATTCTGAATTTGAACTTGAATTTGAAATCTTTTACGTGACAGGAAGAACCTAGCATCTATTTAGACGTGACACGGGTAGATGGGCTCTGAAAGCTCATTGCTACCTTCATGACCGGCAGCGAAGCCAGAAGCGACAATAGAAAAGAATGAAACAAAAGGATCAGTATATGTCTGAGTTACGGTGCCCTGCGCCGCATCCCTATCTTCCACACCCATCTCCTCTCGGGTCAGAAACAATCTCAGCGTGGTCACCTCTCACCCTGTTTATTCTTCGGCAGACTGTAACATCTGCTTGTAGTTAGGAATTGAATTAACTTCTACCATCCCTTCTCCCCTATCATTTCCCTGGCCCCAGGTGGGGCCATTTTCTAATAGCTTCTCCAACGTAGCAAAGCAGGTCGGCACTCTGAAAAATCCCAGGGCCTTTTCTCTCGGCCGCAAACGCATTTCAGATCTTCATGTTCGGGGTTGAAATGTCGATGGTAGTCGGCGTAGTCCCCGTGGCCTGTTCTTGCCGCAATAAGACGATGGTACGCCCATCTTGGTAAAGCTAGTTCCGGTGGTCTTTTGCAACGCATGAATAGGTCCAGATCTTTGTATCGTTTCGGTCCATACTTCTGCTACCACTCTTCCACGAGCTCTTGGCTGCGCAGTTTAACCCACCTCTCCAATGCCGCAAAGGTTAGATCTTGATCTTCTCCACTGGGTGCAGCTGAGGTTAGTGACCGGTTATTGGGAGCTCCCAAGGCTGATTTGGCCAGCTTATCGGCCTCTTCATTGCCTTGAATCCCCACATGGCCGGGTATCCAGCGGATCTCCAAGTGCTTATAGGAGATCATTTGTGAAATTTTCGATGTTGACGACACTGTCAAGAGGGCCGGGTTTGGTCTATTGGCTAACGCATCGGCTAAATTCCTTTAAGTTGGCGTCGCTGACACGAATGTTCCTTACAATTCCAGAGAGATCTGTCACTATAGGCTTCAGCACGGTACCCTCAATGGTTGAGTGATCTGAGGTACAGTGGTAACGGTTGGACACTGATGCTATAGCGGCCGTGTTGCTCCACGTTAGATTTAGGACGTTCCCATCTCTGTGCGTTGGCTCTCCAACAATGCTGACTAGGTCCATATCGTGGGCTGTTGCCCATTCCGTAACCTGGTTACCATTGCCGTACCGATTTGTCGTCAGCGGCTGCCAATGCTGTGACACAGAATTGAAATCGCTTCCAACAACCACTAGACCTCTAATTTGCCACCGGACTAGGGGCTCCAAGGTCCCACTAGTGCCTGGGGCACGGTATAATTTAACAAAGGCCAGACCGTCCATCTTTACAAAAAATTAGTCTGATGTCGAGCCTGATAATGGTGGAAATAGTTGAATCGTCTGAATGCCTATGCGCGTGAACGTAATCGCGCGAGGCCGGATGTCTGTTCCTCCAAATTGTATTTGACTATTGTAGTCAGGGTGACCTTTTGTGATAAAACCCCCCTCTTCTTTTCTTGTCCATGGTTCTTGTACCATGACTATATGTGCACCGGCATCTCATACCTGCTTCAATACTATATCCATATTTTCTCCACCCATTTCAATATTCACATAGTTAAAGTAGACGGTGTTATGTTTGTCTTTTGGTGCTTTTGTTGAGGGGTTTCTTAACATTAACACGACATTGTTGAATCCTGGGAAATAACAGTTTCAACCATCTTACCCTTCCTTTCTGAGTACGCTAGAGCAGCGTGATAATCACGATGTCCCCGTTCTCTGATGATGTGTAGTTCTGCAGAGGTACAGGGCAGAATTATACCATTTTGTCGTCTTGGCCGGGCCATACAACTACCCTCATCTGAGTGGTGAGTGTCACGAAATGAGGTCGTGATCTGTACAATCGAACGAAGTAATCAAAGTCTATTCTGATTCTCTAAAGCAATGAAAATACAAGAGTCGCTCTATGATGCGCTGGAGAGTGTGTAATAGAAAGCTATTTTACAGGGGGTATCTTAGCGGGCCCAGGACCCGTGACAGTGAGGTCCCGCGCAATTTGAGCACTTTGACACCTTTGCCTGGCACTCTGATGTCTCATGGGATCCCCCACATCTCCCACATCGTTGGCTCCGGGTACAGGAACGCGTTGTGTGTGGAATCCCCAGCAACGTTGGCATTGCTTGATCGGTCGTCGGTGTGAGAAGGGGATTGCCGGCCCGCTATCGTCAAAGAGACGGAACTTGGTGTTCGCTGGTTTCTGTTGGAAATGAATGATCCAGCTCGTTGAGTATTGGCCAAGCTTTGTTTCTGTGGGCCGTACCTGGATTGGTGTGGCGCCGCATACAGCCTGGCACTCGTTCTTCACCATATCGTTGGTGACTGGGATGCTGCCTTCAAGAGTCAGAATGTACAATGGCACATGAGGTACGATCAATGATTTCCATTTGGACGCTTCCTGAATCACTGTGTTGTCTTCCTGTAGGGAAGGTACAATCCTCATGATTGTATCTCTCAATGCATCTGATGCGCATTCGAGAGCGATTCCCAACCTGACTGGGTACATTGAAGTGATAGCTGAGGCTGCTACCCCAGCCTTGTTGGTTATGATTTTCTTGCTCGTAACTGACGAGAGCTTGTGACAGTGGTGATCTTTCCCCCATCGAAGGAACAGGCGTTTGTCCTCCTTTGGGGTTGTCTGTGGCTTCGGTAGCTTGGCTGCTTTGCGGGCTACTGTCACCTAGGGCGAGCTAGTGTCTTGAGGCTTTGACGGTAAGCGTGGCTGTGATCTTCAAAAGCTGAATTATTCCTAGGCGCAACCGGTTTTAGAGTGCTTGCCATGGTAGAGGGCTTCTTACTTTGAAAGCTGGTTGCTTCTTTCTGATCTACTGCGAAGGCAGTGATAATAGGCGTGATGTTTTTCAGCAGAGTCACGACGACTGCTGCTGCTTGCTTTTTTGTTTTGCTCTTAGCCCAGGAGTCGATTAGTTCAAGAAATTCCTGAGCTATACCAAGTCTTTCTTTCCTTTGTTATTCTGCTTTTTGCATTGTATTCACAATGCCGAGCAGGCTTGGGTGAAGTTGCCCTCCTGGATTGGAGGGCGTTGTCGATTACGATGCGACAGCTGGGGCCATTGCACCGATTGGAGATTCTTGTAAAAATGGGAATGAGTACTGCGATGTGGGATGCGCAGATTTGATTTGATTTGATTTGATTTGATTATATCTATTCTGTTCATCATCTGTTAAATTTAACCTGGGTTTATTTATGTCCATCTCGAAGATCTATTTCTCTAGAATTTGGTACCAAAATTTATTTACACCCACGATTATTCATGCTATCTTGTACCTGGAGACTACCTGTAGCCAGATACTAGTCGATGAAATGTGTATTCAAAAAGCCTGTGACAGTACGGGGTCATATTTGTAGATTTGGCAAGGGTTTGGTACGAAACAGCCTTGCTGGGATTGAAAGATTGACGTGGTAGGAAGTTTTGGATCAGCACCTCGTGGGCCAACTTCTCGGGTATAGTGAAATTTAACAGAACCTAGCTCTGGGCGAATATTTGACTCCTAGGTTAGTGGAGGACATCACTCACAGGTGTTAAGCCTTCGAACTGATGCCATTAACGCAGTCCTACGCCAAAGAAACTGCAGGTGTTAAGAGCGTCAAAAAATTGAGCGAGTTTTGAAATTATCTCACGAAGGAAATTAATTGCCTGTTTTACTGTTTCATAGCCCATTGGACCTAAATTCGTTCATTTGATGACCTTCATATCAGAGTATAAATTATAATGTGCCCGTAAAGAATTTACTTTCAGCTGTTTGCGGTGGAAGGGGTGGCTAAGGGGCGACAGGTCACCTATTCTGCAATAATATATACTCCTGTTATCATTTATTGTTGAATAATCAAGAAAAAAGCGTAGTAGACAACGTTTCGTAAATTTTAAAGCATATGCCTCATCTAAAAAGTTATCTATAGACTGAAGTAAATAATTTAAAAATTACACAAATAATCATTTTTTGGAAGTTTCGCGGTGGAGGAAGATTTGTGCTCATTGCAGTATTTTACTCATACTCTTCATTTATTGAGGCTAAACTCACGCACCTGGCTATACTAGCATCTCCTGAAATTGGAGAGAAAGAAACCTAGAAGTCTTTTACCCAGATATTGTCGGCTAAACTGTAAAGCTAACAGGAGAGGCCGTGAAAGATAGCAACTTAAGATGCAGAGAATCTCTATCTTCTGTGAATAAGATAAAAATCGACTTGAACTCACTTTTTTGGCTCTGAAAACCTAGCTTTCGGTTAAGTCGGTTTCTTGACCTTCAAAAGATGGAAGATCTCTCTCAATATCACTCCACATTTTTTCCCCTTCGACTAAAGCTTTGACAGCAGTAAGCACTGTCTGCTCGTCTGCCCTAACTTGCTTAGTTGAATCACGATCACGTAGAGTGAAGGTTTGGTCCTTAACACTTTGGAAGTCGATGGTAATGCCAAGTGGGGTCCCTAACTCGTCATTTCGACTGTAGCGTTTGCCAATGGATGCGGAGGAGTCATCTATACGAGATGATATGCCAAGAGAGCGTAGCTTTAGAGATATTTTTCGGACAAGCGGTTTTAAGCTTGCATGTGTAGAGAGAGGAACGAGAAGTACCTTAGTAGGTGCGACAACTGGAGGGAATGAAAGAATCTTAAAATATTTATTAGACCCCCGAAATAATTTCATAGCATGAGACGAAGGGGAAACAGTAGAAGGGTCTACTTACACAGCGGGCCTCGTCACCACCATCGCTACCTCGACTCCAGTAGTTATGCTCAAGTAATGCGTAGAGAATCCGACCAATCCCGAATGATGGCTCGATCACATTTGGTGTGTATTCACGGGTATTTTCAACCCGTGTGCGGCGCTCAATCGAAATCAGGTCATTACTAATCTCAACTTTTCCTGTACCTACGCCTTCAACATCAATGAAAATTTTACCTTTGACTTTAAGTTCCTCGGCAAGAGCTTCGCGATTGCATTGAGGAGTCGCCTCAATCGCAGCCTCGATAACCTTACCGTCCTTTTTAAAGTGCGGCCCAAACTTTTTCTTGTTTAGATCAATTTGCCATTCTTCAACTGAAATTGGAGTCTCTAATCTTTCTCGTACCATCAGTGGCGCACCGGTCTTTTTGGCATGTACCGTAAGATCATAGGCACTCCGGTCAGCACAACCAACACATTCAATCCAACCATAGCTAGTCAGAAGCTCCGCATCCCAGCAATCAGTGGCATAATGAGCCATCTCGTTTGCCATGTGCTGCCTAAAGCGAATCTTAGTTTTATCAATGCCGATCTTCATCAAAAAAAGATGAATCCGGGCAAGAAAATAACCCAATGTCTCGTTATCTACAGTTCCATTAGAGACTGCCGTTCCAATAGCTAATTTTCTGACATCAGTTTGACCGGCAAGCTGGGTTTCACGGTTCAGCAAGACGAGCTCTACATCTTTGACCTCGTGAAAGCGGCTATGTTTTTTCCCACCTTCTGGATCAACGTAATGCTCTATTTCAGCCATTAGAAACTCTCGGACACGAAGTAGACCAGCTCGTGGTGATATTTCATTTCTAAATGACTTGCCAACAGACGCTGAGGCAAATGGCATCTGTTGTTGGTTGAACTCAAGTAACTTTGCGAAATTAACGAATTGGCCTTGAGCTGTTTCTGGACGGAAGTATCCTGGAGCATTACTACTTGGGCCAATGGTGGTCTGAAACATTAGATTGAACGCAACCGGTGCTGATGGTAGGACTCCAGTTTCTGGATTCTTCATTTCGTATTTGGTGATAAGATTACCCAGTTCGGGACCGTCATAGTTGTCTATCTGCTAGAGTTAGTTTTAGTGTATTGTGGGCGTAAGCCAAACCTTTGCCAAAATTTCCTTGTATTCTTGAATGACAGCATCTTCTAGTCTTATGGCTTCCGTGCCTTTGAGCTTCTTTTTTTTAGGCTTTACGTTTTCTGTTTTCACGTTATCTATTAATCCTCTTGCTTCTTTGTCTCCTTTCAATCGAGCCTCCAAAATCTCTTCTACAAAATGGTCGGCACGGATGATATCGCCATTTTTTGGGTCTTTGCACATCCAATCAGCAAACTTGTCTACGTGCCCACTTGTTTTAAGAACCTCCTCAGGCGTTAGCGCTGTACAATCAACCTCTAACATATCTTCTTCAAGCACAAAGTGCTTGCGCCACAAGTCAACGATATTAGCTTGTAATGCGCAGCCTGGAGGACCATAGTCAAAAAGACCGCCGACACCATTGTAAATTTCGAAAGATGGAGTGTAGAACATGCGTCTTCGTAGCATAGAATCAAAAGTTTGTCGATCGAAGGGCTTGCCCTTCAATGTCGTGGTCGCCATGTGGGAGCCCTCTTTGATTTTAAACTTGGGCGGAGTGAACTTATTCTTATGTGAGGTTGTCGAGAAAATGCGCAAAGTTCTATTAGTTCTCCAAAGATTCAGGCCTGACTCACAATTATGAGCTCTCAAAAGTAAGCACATTCAAGTCAATTTTTTATTCATGAAGTTGAGACTCTCATAGAGCTGTAGTGGGGAAGTTCGCAGATCACATATTTGTCTACAAATTTAAAGCCCAACCCGCGATACCGACAACTAGGATAAAGACTTTTGCAAACAGAATCACATTGCACTCATTTCTTGGATGACAAGTTGTTCACGACATTACACAATCAAATCGGAATCCGCTTAATTTGACCTATGAATTCAATGACCACTTAGCACTAAGAAGTTGAATGGCATCACAGCAGACTTTAAAAACCTCGACGGCAGGGATTGTTGCCTCTGTCTTCTTATCTATGCATACAATATTCATTCCATTCTACTTATTCATAAATGTATATGTCTTCAATAACTTTTGATGTACCATCGATCGACATGACGTGTAGGCCATTATATTTAGAGGCCATTACAAAGCGCCACTTAAGAGAACCAACGTATATCCACATAAACTATCAAATCACCGGGAGGACAAAAATTAAACACCTATCCTTGACATTCTCTAGGAATATGAGGGTGTAATATTCTCTCAAAGCTGAGATTAGTCGAATTTCGCAATACTAAAGGAGTTAGCCCAGGAGGCAATGATTCAAGGCTCTCCAATAATTCAATCCCTCACTCCCAACCAGATCAATTCCTATAAAGGCTTCCCCACTTCATTGACAATTCCTCTTATCAACTGCTCTCTGACCTCAGACGGCCACCAAATATATGCCCACGACAATACGAATATCCCAAGGAGAAGACATATCATGTAGCGCAAGACTATGAGGCAGCTCTTTAGGACGGGCGTGAGATAAATCAGGACAAGTTTACAAGATGATGTAGAGAATAGATGCAATCTCGACGGGTGGGGGCTTTCAATTGAAGAGTACTGTGCGCTACACGACATCAATTTCGAGGGTGTGGGCGACTCTTTAAACGCTATCATGGTTGGATAGTGCAATGTTACAATATCCGGGCCGGCCTCCCAAATAAAATCTATATAATTTGGACACCTAGCCCACTTGAGGCTGGAGATAGCCGGTTCGAATTCAACGAGACTGAATCAAATTCCTCACTCGTTGCGTGCACGTACAGTGAAGGCATATACGGATAACTAAAAGTCTGGAACCCTCCCATTGGTGGGTACTCACGCAGCAAGGTCGACTGTCCTGCATAAGCCAACATATCTCATAGTAATATTTTCAAATGAGATCTAGAGTTTGAGTGTCTATGAAGTCAAAAGAGTCATCAAAAGATTACATATTGTACTCATCCTATACCATAGATTTTTAGATGAATACACTCAAATGATACATAAAAATTGGCATGCTTCGAGACGGCAAAAATGTAGAGGCTTGACCGATAAATGACTTGGATGGATCGGCTCAGACTCGTAATGCTGGATTTTTATTACTTTATTCCATGATTGTAATCCTTTCCATTAACATCACAGCTTTCTACAATATGGCTTACATAGATAGGCAATGAGATGATGTTAGTTGTGGGCTACGCGTTAAAATGCGTCTGACAGGTCCATTACAGATAATTAGAAAGTATGTGTTAGATTGATTGCTGGAGTATAACGGCCTAATTTATCTGGCTCTAACAGCGAACCATACATGAATGGCCGTGACCTTTTCTCCATCCTATACGCAGTACTGAATTACTTATACATCAAAATTCTTAGCCCCAATCTCGGGCTTGTCCCTTCGAGCTGACACCCCACCAATTCAAACTGTTCCCACACTTGTTCCAAACTTAATTTCGCCTGTGTAAAATTCCCTCGAGTGCTGTAGGCTGGTAATGACGCTTCTAACCAGCGTTAAGTCTATACCCTTCTTATGCTGAAGCTATGACTATCAATTTACTTTTGTCATTAGTAAACGTTCAAATACTTACCCTATTGTCCTGCCTCCCGTTTTCAGTGAATGTATACTATCATTATGGGACAAAGAGTACGATCGATTTATTGGGCCTCAGGTGACAACCGAATTCTTGTGCACTTTTTTGATTACCAAGATTTTTCGAGCTGCAGAAACGAAACCAGGAACGGGAAACCTCGATTCAGTAGCTTTGATTGAGTCAAACAGTTATTGGGTTGAATGTGCTGTATAGAGGATTGCCAATGGTTGGCGCCAGGGCTAATGTTTCTGGCGGGAGTCGTTAGGGGCCTTGAGCTAACATGCTGTACCTGATCTTACTCAAAGGTCATGTATCAAGTCAAAACCTACACACATAACTTAAATCAATCTTTTGCCTTTTCTATCTATCGTCTAAAACAGACACGGATTAGTCCTGATCAGTTGAGTCTATGGAAATCTTGAAGTTACAGATTCTGTGGTTCACGATTGGCAGAATTCTCACTCGTTGCTCGACAATATCGAAGATCTTGAGGAATCGACAACACACGTTCTACGATTTATATTGATGAAGTAGATGGGATTGGTACCAGATTAGATCAAGCCAATCAAGAGGTTTCGTCAAAAGTCCGGCACTTTAGCGTGGGGGTGAGATTATTCCACGACAAGGTATATAATAATATGGGCTTCTCGGGAACTCGGAACAGAAATTGAAAATAAAGTCGAAATAGATATTATAGATTGAAACGCGTTCGTTTTTTCTCCATTCCAGCTTTCCATTGCCATTGTACTGCGTCCTTGCCCTCACTACCTGCACGTCCAATTCCCTTATCAACCCTCCTCAATTTTAAAGTAAAACGTGGACCTAATTCTTGCAGCCCAGTTCTTATTCCCTCAACGCCCTTGACTGCCTCACCGTCTGTCCCAACTACACTTTTCTCAGTCTCACGTTTCTCCCTAAAAATATATCTATGGCGTCGGACGAAGATGTAATCACGCTGATTATGCAGTGTCACGACCTGTCTTCCTTGAAATTCCGGTTGAGGCGGGAAAAGTGTGAGAAAGAGTCGTGCTGTCAAAAGTCCTAATGGTGTGCGGAAGTTGTTGAGGATAAGTTCGGGGTAGTGGTTGGTAGGATTTCCGTGACCAGGTAGTTTTTTGCCATCGACCCAATTGGCGATGCTAAAATGACAAGTCGGGCCTGATGGTAGATGGACGACTGTGAGGCCCGTTGGTTTCTTTTGAACTTCCTGGAGGTAAATGATGGACGTATACTGACGATTACTGGCAAATTTAGAAATCTCACGCAGAGAAAATTTATGACCGTAGCGATGAGAGGAGCGGGGAATGTAAGTGCTATTAGGAAAAAGTGTACAAAGAAGATCTGCTTCGTGGTGAAGATTAGAGTTGATAGAAGTAGTAATCAGAATCTTCGGATAAGGAGGCACAGAATCGGTGAAGAGCGTCGGAAATTTAATGGCAAGCGATGCTGGAGTGAGATCTAGATTTGTACTGATACACGATGCTGCGATAGATGGTGCGATAGATGGTGCAATAGATGGTGCGCGGCGTAGATTTTTGGTGGTTATATCGTCATCTTCTGAATCGAAGTCCAACATGCTGTCCACATCGCTGTCATCACCATTATCATCTTCTTCAGCTGCTAGAGGCTCTAACTTTGTTCGTTCAGCTTCTTCAAGTTTTCTTCTCTTGAGCTGTTCAACATCGATGCTAACGCCCAGTCCATCGTCGTCTGTATCATCCCACGTCCGCTTGTTATCAATGGTGTGTGGAATATTTCTGATGAGTCTTTCTTTTCTTAATTTTGGGTTTTTGTCCTCTTCCCTCTTGCGCTTGAAGCGTTCATCTCTGCGCAGTGATTCGCGCGCTTTTTTCTGTTTCAAATGGAGGTCTTGACGCTTCAGCTTATTTGCCACTTTAAAAGGAAGAGTGGCCTTAGATGAAGAGAGTTTTCCTGTCTTAAGTTCCATTTTAGAGGCTGTTATTGTGTGCAGCTCTGGAGTTGAATCAAATAATTTTATGGATAAAGCTTAACCGGCTGATTTGACGGCAGTAGGTAATGAGGAGTCGAGCTGGATAGTTGAATACTTTCTTTCTGAAGTCGAAGTAATGTAAGATTTAATTTAAAGTATTTACCGGGTCTTAAGCCATGGAAAACTTCTGGCTGACGTGAAGCTAATGAAGTAATATGAAAAATGCTTACTCTGTCGCAATAACGATTTGATATCTGCATAAACGGTTAGGGAAGGATGTTTGTGGAGACCGGGGTCTCGATAAATTTTCAACAGTGCAGATGACACATTAAGTGCTATATTGGTTGGGTGGTGCGATGGTACAATATCCGGGCCAGCCTCCCAAATAAAACCTATATAAATTGGACACCTAGCCCACTTGAGACTGAAGAGAACCGGTTCAAATTCAGCAAGGCTGAAGCAGAATCCCCGTTTACTGCGTACACGCACAATGAAGGCACAGGAGGGCAAGTCTGAACACCTGTAAGTGGTATCCTCAACGAATTTGGGGGTGAAATATTCTCCCTGAGCCAAGTTAAGTCATGTCTCTCATTTTTAAAGAAGTTGGCTTACGGGTTAATGTTTCAAATTGATCCATCACGATAAATTTTCACCTCTAATGAATTTGAATCGTATCTAAGTCTAATCATGTCTACAAGTACGACTTAGTACATCCTCGTTTCAATAACTACACCTCTCAACTATTCTCTGGCCCCAGCTGACCGCCAAAACACGCCCACGCCGATATTTACACCCGCCGGAGGAAACAAAGCATGGCACACAAATCTGGGAGACAGCTCTTTGAGATGAACGTGAGAGGGATTAGGACAAGTTTACAAGATAATACTGAAGATAGATACAATCTCGACGGGCGTGAAATTTTGAATTTTGACAAGGAGTTTCACGAATTGTGCTTTGTGTGTGCCAAGACTTCGCTTGCGAGAGTGCAGCCGACACTATAACAACACGCCAACGATGAAAGTTGCCGTGGTCGGCCTTCCGGTAGTAATCTCTGGTATAGTTTGAGAAGCCTGGGCACATACTTCACTTGGGAAGAAAGGTCAATGGATGATGAAGACATTTCTGGATAACCCAGGGTTATTGAGACGTTTCCCTGGGTGGGTATTCACGGATGAGGGTTGACTTGGGGTGAAGATAAAGCCGGCATAAATTCGCAGTGTTACTTTCAAATGAAATCCGAGGCACGAGTGCTCCTCCTATTTATTGAGTCGTCTTTTCTGTACATTTTCTCCGATATTTTGTCATAGCTAGATAGCTGCATACGCAACTCAAATCTGATGCAAAAAGAAATTTAAAAATATAAAATGATAACGTGATATCGTTTAAATGGAGAGGGTGGTCACGTGATAGTATGTACAGACCCATTTGAATTTGATTTCATTTAGCCCGTTCAGGTACCCTACGGGCCCATGCAGGAATATCTAGCTACAATATTTACACAGGAGGCAACCAAATTCGGTAAAAACCCCCCACAATTGTCTTTCTCGTGTCTATTTGTTTTCTGAGGTATCCCACAGGAAGTGTATTTACAATGTTTATACAGTGTGAAATCCGTCTTATCCTTGTCCACATCGTCTCATCTTTTCGTCCAATGCTATTTCTACTTCTCCTGTAAGCCGGAATTGTTCAAACCAGCCTTTTGCCAGGATCCATTTTGTAATTCTTTCTATGTCATCAGGGCTGTTCATCATTGCCGCAAATGACCTGTCTTTTGCCTTTTGTAGCACCTCTCTTCTTCCAATTGCCCACTGAGGACATGCCAAGACCATATGTTTGACATTTTGAGACGGATATTCACACTGACATTTTGGATTAATCGCTCCAGGAACTTTCCTTCGGTACAGATAAGTATTGAGACCAATGTGCTCACTTCTTATCTGAATTGCAATACTGCTTTGGGCCCTACTAAGGTTCCGGTGGATATCTGAGGGTGTGTTTCTGTATGTAATCCTTTTTCTGCCTGTTGTCTCATCTGTAATAATATTTGCGGCTTTCCGATGTTAAGTATTATAAATAAATAAATTTAGCCCGATTTGGCGCCCTATGGGCCCATGCAGATGTCTATGAACTCTAATATTTATGTAGGAGGAAACCTTTATGGTAAAAACCCCCTCAACTTTTCGATTTATTTACACTTTAAAGTTGTATTACCTTCAAGAAGTGCACTAACACTGTCATGTCCAGTGCAGATACCGTCCACTTCCTTGCTACTGGTAGAGGTTTGTCTTCCGTCTACCATCTTCTCTCGCCCTCATCATAGCCTCGACTTCAAGCGTCAGTCGAAATTGTTCTAGCCATCCTTCCTGCTGGATCCATTTTGTAATCCCTGCTATATCTTTCGGACTTTTCATCATGGCCTCGAATGACCGGTTTTCTGCCTTTATTAGTATTTCTCCTCTTCCTTTGGCCCAGCTGGTGCAGGCCATGACCATATGCTTCACATTCTGGGACGGATATCCACATTGGCATCGTGGGCTATCTACTCCTGGAACTTTTCTTCTGTGCAGATAGGAATTGAACCCAATGTGTTCGCTTCTTATCTGCATGGCTATGCTGCTCTGGGCCCTGCTCAGGTGTACAGACACATTTAATTACTTAGTTCACTTTATAAGATCTTTGTGTTACGGTTTTACCGTTATTTGAGCTTAGGCGGATGCCTAAGCCTAATATTGAGAATTCTTATGATGAGGCTGTATGGGGGGAGATGAAGCTGAACGAAACGGCACTACTAGTCAGGAGGCGGAAACGTTATTACAACTTAGTGACACCTGAAAATACGTGGCTGGGTAATAAGTATTATGCCTAAGGACAAGTCACTAGTCTGTAGATTCACGAGGAGGATTAACGCCTATAAATACCTGTTAGTAGTAGCTAGAGTTATCTTTTCTCCTTATATAGTTTATTAAATCGATTTATTCATTACCAACTCGGTTTCCGTCACACTTTGCGCTCCCTCGCACATCAAACGTGACACGATCTATTTCATATATTATTTAAACCAGCTATCTAATGTCCCTTGCCATCTATGAAACACTGCCTGCTGCTGGAGGCTTTTTCCATGCGCATGAGTATCGTGAGCTCCATGGAGTTGGCATCTGGGTAATGCTTCTTGAAGCTGAGCAGGCGCTTGGGGTCATTTAGTGCTTCATCAATCGTAGCATGCGGCTCAACTGCCCCCTCATCCTCCTCCTCCACCTCAATATTCTCGTCATCTTATCTGTAATCTTAGTCGATATTTATGAATATATTTATATGAGATAGATCCATACTTCTACCAGGCCTAATGAGTCGTGTGGGGAAGTGCATGACATGTCTAGATTTAACTGAGAAACAGTAAATTATGCCTTGAGTATTAGGCACAAAGCTAAATATAATCAGGCTTCAGCCAATAAAAGTGTTTACATTATGTGACAGTTATTCGATATAGCAAGTAAAGGGCGACGCCGACATCAGTATATCAAACATCGTTAATTGTTATATTTACTATGAGAAAGAAATGCGTGCGCGAAGAAGGAATCGTTATAAAGCGAACGTCTTCATTTTGAATATCGTTTTAACGAGCCCGCACTGTACTCAAACTGCAAGAGAATGGTATATGGTGTCATTTGCCCAACTCTTTAGTGAATGAAACTTGTCACTTAGAAAAAAAATCGCCCTGAATTCATGCGAGACACAGGTTCATGGCTATACAAACAATAACCAAGCTCTCCGCAAAATGACTCAAATAACTTAACCGAATTTTCTATTGGCCCTCTCTCGGATGACTCGAGTGGGTTTATTTGGTGAATAGATAGCGACTTATTTTCTTGTACATAAATGGCTGGAGAGGGGAGATAATGACGGGATAACGGCTCCTCTTAGTGTGTACTCGAATGAAGACCTGTGGGGGTATTACTGCTGGAAAGAAGTCGTGAAGGGGGCATAGGAGGGAGTACACTACCCGAGGCATAGATACTCCCGGCCTGTAGGCAGAAAGGACCTACATGTCCTTACATAGTCGCAGACTTTATAGGACAATAAACACACACACACACACACTCTTCTTGTACATAAAAATCAAAACTGAAGATGCTATTGCTATAAGGAAGCCATGAAAGAGACGTGACACGAAGTAGACTGTTCATGAAAAAGATGCAATGGGAATATCAGAGAAGAATCCCTTGCGATTCAGTGTCGATGCTAAAGTGGGGAAGCCAAAAAAGAATAAATACCAAGAGGAACTAAATATGTAGACAGAAATTTAAATTAAAAAATAAGACAATTTAAGTCTTATACAACTTAATAATCAAACGATCCAAAGTTTAATACAGGCCCAAAACTAGTACTTAACACCTCTCTAAAACTGAAAAGCATCCTCGGTATGATAAATGAAGGCTATTCCCGGCAGTGGAAGGGTAAAAAATATCAATCTCTGCAAAAGGTCCATACGACTCGACGCCGCGATTGCTTCAAATAAAGTTGAATGTTCCTTTATCTATCGAGAACTTTCTTTGAACATGCTATTTGTGGCATAAACCAAATCAATTTACAATGATGAAGCACTTCTTTAGCAGTATTATTGTGTTGCTTCACACGCATCTCCATATCACTTCCAGCTCAGCATCGCCGATAATTTTGTTACCCAGCCGGCCAGAGGTGAAATACAGCGATTACATCTGTGATGACAACTACCTTACTGGTGAATATTTAAAACGAAATATTATTACAGCATGGAACGCATTATATAATAGTGAACCAACTCATAGTTTGCCAGCACATGTAGGAGATTCCTGGCTTTTCTACAGCACTCATAGAACGCTTTTTGTCTGGCCCATTTTAATGAAGAATAAGCTGCGAGAAACTGGTAAGCTATGAAAACCTAGTTTTCGCGTCAACTCAAGCTGTCTCGTGGATACATGCTGACGCCGATTGTATCAGCCGCAGTGTCCAAAATTCGTATTATTATTGACTTCCAAGCTACTTTGGTTGCAATAGTGACCGTTCATCAATCCGAGCTCCGCTATTGTCGAGAAGTCTTTAACCTGACAAACTCAGATTTATTCGATCCAAATTTACATACCATAATCGGATTCAGATGTGCCAATCAGGTGTTCGAATATCACTACGTTCACAATTCACACAGTGCAGCTCTCAAATCATTACAAACCAGCGGAATAAATCATCCAGATATGTACCCAAAAATAGTTACCCGATATGATTCTCCATATCAAAACTTTTTAGTATGGCCTCTCTTATCAGGCAATAAAATATATACATTAGACGGTAAGATATTTTCGTACCGAAAGACTCACAAATTTTAACAAATTTAAAATAGATAAAAGTATGATGAATTTTGTCGCGTTTAAAAATAGCCCTGATTCCCTAAGTGTCTTCCATGTAGCTGATGGAAAAGAAGTTTCGTGTCCTCTTATTTGGATGAATAGTGTGCC
Source organism: Blumeria hordei DH14 (assembly GCA_900239735.1). Classification (NCBI taxonomy): domain Eukaryota; kingdom Fungi; phylum Ascomycota; class Leotiomycetes; order Helotiales; family Erysiphaceae; genus Blumeria; species Blumeria hordei. The sequence goes on along the minus strand of OENG01000027.1, from coordinate 1,179,619 downwards.
TGCCCTGTCGATTCCAAGCTCCTTGATAAACAGTAACTTAGACCCCAAAGATAGTCAAATAGCTGTAGACTGTAATGGGCAAATGTTTAAACAAAGTTACATTGAGGATAATTTGCAAGCAGCCATCAGGGGCATCAAACATCAGCAATCAGAGGGCAAACCTTACCTATATCCACAATTCACTGGGAATGACAACCAAACATTTGGATCGCGGGTTTGGAAATGGCCCCTTCGACACCCATCTAATTTCTTTGAAGGCAAGTTTGATCTGTTATTCGACGTTTGGTTTTACTAATTTGCTAGTGCGCGAACCAACTGTGGTTTTCTTTCTTACCATAAAAGAATCCCATGAATATCACGGCGTATATTTCTTAAAAGATGGCAGGTATTCAGCTTGCAAATCCTATAGATAAATTGAGGCTCTACGCAATACGAGCCATATCTATGGTTTGCGCTAACTTAATAATTTTTCGGTCGCGGAGGAGAAAGGCGACCTCATTCTGATTCGTCAATCGAGAGCTTGAGTTCATGGAACGTCAGTGACGATGTGGTTGTGTCCCCTCTTAGGATAGGCGTGTGAGCAACAAATGTGTTGCGTACTTTGTACGCACATAAATTTGTCATAAAGACTATATCACGAGAAGAGCTGTTGCTCACCACAGGGAGATTTAATATAATACTAAAAAAATGAATAAATTATATATATATATATATATATATTATCATGTTTGTATATACTTGCTTTATCTATCTCTGCAAATCGTCTGAGTACCTCATCGCATACCTTGAACTTGTTGTGCTGGCTCGGTTGAGTTGTTAGGAGACAGGGGAACGGAGGATAGGCTGCTGTATTATTATTATTATTATTATTATTTTTTTTAAATCATTTAATGTGTTTTCAGCTATCTAGCTATGATACATGACCAGTACTATGTATACATATAGGATGACTCTTTTGACGTTAGAGACACTCATACTCTGGATTTCATTCGAAAATACCACTATGAGGTATGTTTGCTTACACAAACAGTCAACCCTCCTCCGTAAGTACCCACCAAAGGGAATTTAAAACCTTTGATTATCCAAGCATGCCTTCATCATCCATGCATACCAGCGCCGCGAGAAATGTAGTTAGGTTTTGCCGGATTCGAACCAGCGGTCTCCTGTCTCGGGTGGGATATGTGTCCTTGCTATCCAAACCTTACTTGAGAAACCGGCCAAGATGATGTACCACCGCACCATCCAACCACGGCGGTGTTTATAGTGTCGCCCGCACTCTCGCAACCGAAGTCTTGGCGCACGCACAAAGCTCAATTCGAAAACTCCTTGCCAAAATTCAAAATCACACGCCCGTCGAGATTGTATTCATCCTCTGCATCATCTTGTAGACTTGTCTCAACCCCTCTCACTTCCATCCCAAAGAACTGTCTCCCAGGTTTGTGCGCCACGCTTTGCTTCCTCCGTCGGGTATAAATATCGGCGTGGGCGTGTACGTGGTGGTAAATTAAGGCCAGAGAAAGTCGACGAGAGGTGTGATCATTGAAATGAGGATGTACTAAGTCGTACTTGCAAACTTGATGAGGTTTTGGTGGTGATTGATCTCGTCAGGTGTGAAAATTTGATTAGGTGGAGAGTCTTGAATCTTTGCCTCATGGGCCAACTTGTTCGGTATTGCGAAATTTGACTGAACTTGGCTCTGGGAGAATATTTCACTCCCAGGTTCGTAGAGGGCACCGCGTACAGGTGTCAGTCTTGCCCTCCGGGCTGCTGTATTAGGAAAGGGTGGAAAATACAGGCTGGTGCACAGACGCTGTTCATGTACTTTACAATCTCTTCACCTGCCGAGTTTAGTGAATCAAATCTATCCAAAATAATATCATACTTCACATCATCCATTAGATGATATTATCAATCGTCGGGATGCACATCTAGCATCACCTTCATAGATCACCATTGTCAGTAAGAGTTCACATTTGATACCTACTGACACCCATTTGGCCACAGTGATACGCACTCAGTGTCCATCGTGCCATCACCAGCGTGAGCGCGCCATCTCCGCGACTCACCATTGCACATGAGCCCGTGCCACTCCACCGACGGACAGCAGAGTCATTTAATCGCCATATACCTCACAGCTCATAACCACAACAGAACTCACTCACGTGCTTTAACTAAAACATCACGTCAAATATTACGGTCACATTGCATAAAGTTGAACTACAGAAGGCTCAAATCCGCTGCACTTCAATGCTAAATCAAGTATGAAATCTAATAGATGACGAAAGGATGATGCTTAGTCGTGGGATGTAATTCACCTCAAGAAAGATCGACCTACAGTGATCACTCAGTACTATTAGAGTTCTAAGTCATGTATTCTCTGATATAAAAAGGTATCCGGCCTATACTACTGCCTACATAGTCAGAGCCGTTCAAAGAACAGGATCGGAATAAGTAGACCGCTACTTACTGTTGTAAATGGAGGCACAGGGTGTTGTGGAAGTATGAGCACTAGGAGGTTATTGGGGGTATTTGTTGTGATATCACCAGTCAATGATCGGCTCGGCGCCAACAGGTGCATATGCACGTCGCGTGCCGACCTTGGATACAACTATAGTGGCTCCTGAATCTCAGACTCATGAGCGACGTGATAAGTATTTTGACCACACACGCTAGCCATTAGCGGTTAGGTATCGCCGGAAAATTACAGGATAGCACTCAGAGATCTATGCAGACCTCGTGCGCTATCAGAACTAGACGACTACTCCCGCTCCCAAGCAGTGGACTAGGAAGCGTAGAATTGAGACAATGCATGGCAATGATTGGAGCGTTGCCGTTGTGTGTGTTCAAACCGCACGCACCTGCCATGGAAATAACTGCTGTCGCACCTGAACAGTGTGTTCAGGATCGCTCAGTCGGAGCATTACGCGTAAGTGATTAAGGCAGTGCAGCAGCGCGTATTCTGAGCGCAAGCGCTAGCCGTTGGAACAGCGCATGCTGTGGGCAGTAAGTCAGAGGGTTGAACGTAGACGATGGTATGGGTCCTATTGGAGTATATAGGTAGTCTATATTCTCTCATGATGAGCATCGCAACTGACCTGATTAACCACATCTCCCACAATTAGCTTCGGATTCAACAAGTGACAAATAACTATGTTCCCGTTTAACTCATGATCCTAACAGTACGACTAGCCTTCCCAAGAAGAATAACTTTCCACTGGCAAGTTTGTAGTCCAGACTGAGGGCGGCGCCATCTCTGTCCAACTGAAGGAGCGTAGAGGTCTTAATGGCCTCTATGACTCCGTCGATAATGTCATACTCTTCAACATTGTAGGTTATCATGAAAGTGGGATCTAGTTGAGCTCCATCTATATTTTTGAGGTCATTAACATTTTGGGATATTGGGCCCCCCGGCTCGGTTACGTACTTGGGTACAGCGTTAATAGGACACAGCTGTGCCAGTGGGAGGGACTCAGTTACAGTGATATTGTTATATCAAATATCTGTTGGGCAGATAGGTTTGCAAAAGCTTGTGGCTGTTGGGCACAGATTATATAACTTAGTGAAGAAAGTGGGAAAATAGAGGGTCACTGGCCAATTATAGAAAGCAAGGAGCATTTGGATGGATAATGGTATTTTATAATTCAACTATGGTGACCTAAGTTCTACATACTGTCTGAAAGTAACATTTCACCTACTCATGTAAGTTAAGCTAGACAGGTCACATGACCTTCATAGCAGTACATAGATTTCATCTGTAGCTACAGTGCTCTTTAATGATATTGCGTGAAATTAATGTTAGATGGAGGGATTTATTACTGCTAATAATTTCTTTTGTATTCTGACCTTTCTTTTTTGGAAGTTCCCCTCACTATTTCGCAGTCTATGGTGTAATTTCAAACTACTTATAAATAAGAAGTAAAGTCCCGGGTAGAGGGAAATTTGCTACATTTAAATTGGAAAGCAGAGTGGCGGACAGCTGTTTTTTTTTTTTTTTTTGCTCTATTAAAGTCCTAAGCTAAAGCTCTAGGTCCACTATCGGTACAAGACTGGTGGAGCCGGCGGGGATCACTGCTTACAGGCCCAACTCATTCCAACCGCGAGACCCGCTACAGAAAAAGTAGAAGGTAAATTATAACTCAAAAGACACCACCTGCTCCGACTCCGAAATCGAGATTCCATCCTTCAACTCTAAATTCAAGTACATAAGAAATTTTCTCAGAGAAACGACACTTCTCGCCTCGTTCCCTTTCGTGTCATGCGTTGTGGCAATGACTAGTTTATCCGATCCCCGCTGAGAGCAGTGGATGAGTGGGCGGGTTGGCTATCAAAACAGCCGGTTTCCTCCGCAAATATTTTGAAGCTTTCGTGGCACTTGGGCCCGAGAAGCTTTTTGACAAAGTCAACGTGTGACATTGACTTTCTGAGCCTTCGCGTTTGTTGTGCGTGGCGGCTACAGTGGATGAAGTGGGTTGGAGTAGTTTCCTTCCCGCAAGAGCACTCCATGGGTGCGTATGGGTTGTTGAAACGGCGATGGTATGCCGCGAAATTGCCGTGACCCGTTCGTGCTGCAATTAGTGCCCGGAGGAGGTGCCTAGAGAGAGACAGTTCCGGTGGTTTACGTCTCCGCACCTGTAAGTTGAGTTGGCGGTATTTAGGCGGACAGGCCTCTTCCCACCAATTGTCCAGCAATCTCTGCCGTCTGCGATTCATGAGGCCTCGAAGATGTGCCAGAGTACTGGATCCTGGTTGCGTATCCTGGCTGGGCAGTTCTCGAAGTGCTGCACGGGCCATGGAATCTGCCTCTTCATTTCCTTGGATTCCTGCATGCCCTGGAACCCACTTCACTGATATTTCTGCTCTGTTGGATGACGCACGGAATTTGCGTACATCTTCAAGGCTAGTTGAGGACGAGCCTGTCGTTAGTGCGTTTACAGCCTGCTGACTGTCAAGAAACACGTGTATTCTCCTAAAACCTCCACCTTTCCTGAACTTCTCGTTCTCCAGGAACTCCAGTGCAGCCTCCAGAGCATTCCTTGCTCCCATTATTTCTGCATCCAGCACCTCTCCCCCGTGCATGATGCCACTTCCTTTGCCAATAAGTTTCCCATCCTTCCTCAGAACGAAACCCCAGGCGGAGCGTCCATGTCCTTCCGATGAACCATCCGAGTATGCGCAAATGTCCGTTCCTGGCACGTCGCTAATCCATCGGACGCAATCTTCGCGTTCTGTCGGCTTTGAGACTGATTTCCTAGGGTAAACCACAGGCATCAGACTTTCGGGGCTTCTGCTTCCGGAAGCTCTCGGTAGGCACGCTGTAGCCGTGACATCTGGATCTCTGGTCTGGCTGAGGTCTTGGCGGTCTTTTTGTATTTCTGAGTGCCGACATTCGGGCACACGGAAGCGCGGGTCCTCAAAGGGTGTCGGTCATCAAGGGTCTTAAGCCTTGCTGAAAGCCGGAGACGGTTTCCCTCAAGTATGACCTTCGCCGGCGGAATTCCTCCTTCTCTGTGAAGGACTACATTTGGTGTTGTCCTCATCACTGGAAGTGCAGCCCGTAATCCCATCAGGTTAGCTCGGTCAATCATGCTGCAGAGGTTGGAGGTAGATGACGTGACCAATCCTCGTATCGTTGGGCGTTTGGACCCTGGCCACCAGACATCAGATCCAAAAGTTGCTAGCGAGACAACGCACATGTCTACTGCCTTAGTCAATGGCCCAGGAGCTGCTCCTCGAAAGGTAGAGTTGAAGCGGCGCATATGCTGGGCAACTTTTACCGCTTTACCGCACCATGTAGTTACATGGTGTTTAAAATTGAGTCGTGGATCCAGATTCACGCCTAGCCAGCGAATGTTTTCTGCAGGCTCGATAAGGGTTCCGTTGACGTGGACACCAACTGCTTCCTCTCGACGTCGTCCCGGAAATTGAATGACTTCGGATTTTTCCGTGTCAAAGTCGACGGCATTATTCCGCGCCCATTCGAGAAGATGATCTGTCTCTCCTTGTACAGCAGCGGCAGATTCAGCGATTGTGCGTCCAAACCCTAGAATACCGATGTCGTCGGCGTAGCTAAACCTCAATCCAGGGGTACCACTTTTCATTGGCTCTGCCATATACAGAAGGAAAAGTAATGGCGAAATTGGTGATCCCTGTGGGACTCCACAGACCAGCTCTCTCTGGGTGGTGACTCCGCCAGAGAACCGCACTTGTACTTTCCGATGTGTGAGGAATGAACTCGTCCACCGGAGTATTGAGTCTGGCCATCCCTGGGCTTGCATGCGCCTAACCAAGCGGTTGTGGAGCACTGCATCGAACGCTCCTTGGACGTCTAAAGTGACGAATGTCGAGGCCCATCCCTGGGAGCGTGCTTCTTCGACGTCATGGACTACGCAGGAAACCAGGTCCGTTGCAGATCGCTTTGGGAGCGCACCGAATTGTTGATGGCCAACCACATCACAGGTGATTGCTAGGTGCGCCATTCGCTTGGCAAGAAGCCTTTCCAACCCTTTACCTATACATGAGAGGAGGGCTATAGGTCTCCAGCCTTTGATCGTGGTTGGGTCCCTATTAGGCTTTTCCAGTAGTACCACTTCCGCTAGCTTGAAGCAAGATGGATGAGTGCCCAGTCGTATACAGGCTCTAAAGAGCTGCAAAATACACGGTCCGATCGTCTTCCAGCAAGCTTCGAGGAGCTCGACCGTAACTCCGTCTGCCCCAGGTGCTGTCTTCCCACAGCCGATTGTGCAAGTGCGCACTTCTTCATCTGAGATTTCACCTTCCCAAGGTATTCGATTATCGCTTGGAGTGTTGCATGGCGGAAGGTCGTCCGATTGTTGGTGGCGTGCAAGAAGGGCGTCTCGGAGAATGGTAGCTCGCTCTAACGGGTTGGTGATGTAGGATCCGTTGTAGTTGAGCGGTGGAGGAGGTCTAACCTGTCTGTGGTTGGCCGAACGCATCAGCTTGAAGATATCGGACGGTGATGTCATTGCTTCCACTTGGCTTGTCTGGTATTTTTTCTTGGCGGCTGTAATGGTCGCACGGAGCTTCTTCGCGCAAGTGGCCCGCTGTGTCGGTGTCGTTGCGGCTCGGTATTCTGCGTATGCGGATTTGCACATAGGAGTCCACCACGGCGCAGATTTGCCGCTTTCTTTTCTGGCTCGGGTTCCTGTCGCTTTGATGGCCTCCGAGAGATGGAAGCAGATCTCTTGGGCATACTCATCCACTTTCTCTTTTGTACTCAAGTCTAACGGCGGATGTACCCATTTTGCAACGGCACGCGCAAAATTGGGCAGATTTTTCTTGGGCACTCTGATCTTTGGTGGAGCTGGGTTCCCGATGAAGGTTGCAGAAGGTATGATTCCACGGATCGGAAGATGGTCGCTGGTCATACATTCCTCCCTATCGACCCAAGCACGGGCTCCAGATATGTTGGTCCAAGCGAGATCAAGAGTGTTGCCAGCTTTATGAGTCGGCTCTCCAATTATCAGACAAGAGAGGTTGTGGTCTTCCGCCCACCTCTCTATCTCATCACCCTGTCCATAAGGCCGAGTTGCTCCAGGTTGCCATGCAGCATGCACTGAGTTGAAGTCCCCGGCTGCAATGGACCTCGCAGACGGTTTCCAGTCGACGAGTGTGCGGACTGCAGTCGGGTTGTTAGGGGCCTTATACACGTTGAGAAATGTGATTCCATTGACCAGTACCCAGCAGTAGTCCCCAGTCAGCCTGTTACAAGGGAAAATCTGCTCTGCCGACATCACCTTCTCGTTTTTCCGAGTGTAGGTCACCGCCCTCGGTCTGACATCCACACCTCCGTACGGTGTATGACAGAGGTAACCCGGATGTGACTTGGTTTCGTTCGTTTGCTTGGTCCAACAAGGTTCTTGAATCAGCACAACATCCACGCCTAGCTCGTAAGCTCTAGAGAGCGCAATGTTGTGGGTTGCGCCTCCCCTGCCTACGTTTATTGACATAAAACTTAGTGTAGGAGGGGGGCGGGAAGGGGCCCGTAGGGCGCCCTTCACAAAGCTTCTTCAGGGTTCAAGGCCCCAAAGCCTGAACCCTCAGCCATTGCTGTGTCTGTCGAGGAGGTGTCCTTACCAACAGCTGGAGAAGTTGGTCGGGTCGCTCTTGCGGCAGATGCAGCAGCCTCTGCGGCCTTGGTAGCAGCTTTTGCTCGAGCGACGGCCTGGTACTCGCGTTGGCCAGCTTGGCGGATCGTCACAAGTTGCTCCCTGGTAGCTGGGCCAGACCTGTTGGGACGAGCAAGACAGTCTCGACTGCCAGATTGATGGGGGCCTCCGCAGTTTCGACATTTAGAGGCTGCTTTACACTCGAATGCCGAGTGCATGGTGGATCCGCAGTTCCAGCAGGCTGGCGCGCGAGAACACCCACGGGTGGCGTGGAAACCGAGACATCGCCTACATTGCTGTATGGGAGGGCGGTTTCGTTGGATTGTTGCTATTCCTGAGTCGTCGAAGAGTCGGAATCCAGGCTTTGGGCTAGCGTTCCTGGGAAACAAGGCCGCCCAGGATCTGTAGGGAGCGCCGAGCTTAGTTTTTCCGTGTATCCTTACTCGGTCTGGAGTGCAGCTGGTTACTCTAAGGATTTCGGCGGCCACCATTTCGGCAGTGACTTCGACTCGTCCTTCTAAGCCGAACACGGCGACTGGAACCGTTGCGATCCGGAGGGAAACTAGATCACTTGGTGGTTCTAGTTTTGCCTCCACTTGTGTGAAGGTGCTGGAGGCCTCCAGCAGTCGAGTTTTTGCATCCGTGTTTTTGGCACGGATGGCAAAGCCAGTGGGAACGCGTTGCACCTGGTCGACATCAGCAGGGGTGCAATGTGTTTGTTTGGCGACGGCTTCGCGGACGCCAGCTGGAGAGAGCTGTCTCCACTCGTGGTTTGCATCCAGACGCAGGAAGATTCGGTCATCTTTCGCTGTTGTTGTTGATGCTGTCGGCTTCTTCTCTGGTTTCCTGGCAGATGAAGCAGCAGAAACCGAGGTGATGTTTGCAGGAGCCTGTGCGCCTGACTTTTGGTGTCCTGCTCTCGTGACAGTGGCCCAGGTGCTTCTGAGCGGGAGAGGTGCTGTAGCCTTTGTTATATTGCGAGGAATGGCTACTGGGATGGTGGTCGCGCGGGGAGTTGCGACAATTGGTCGTTGGGGCAGGACCGGCGGAGCGGTGTTCGGACCGGCTGCCACGAATTGCGCGATTGCTGCTCGCAAGTAGACTTTGATGGAGTCTACAAAATTTTTGTCTTCACCGATGGAGAGCGGTTGAAGAGCTGCCTCGACACTGCTTATAGCCGTCGAGCATATTGTGAATTGCGCGGCTTTTTGTCTTGCCCTGCGCTCCTCCGCTTCGATCGCTGCAAGCAATTCGGGAGGATATGTATTTTTTCCGTCTGCTGCTTCTATTGCTGTAGGCGGTGGGGCCAGCGAAGAGTTTTCGGCTCCTGCTGCCTTGGTTGAGGGTATGTCGGCCCTTTTCGCGGACCTTACTTCCTTAAGTCGCGGTAGTGCTGGAACCGTAGCGCGCTCTTCGGGTGCAGCGACGGTTTCTTTTGGGGTTTCTGCGGGCCCTGGGGCTTTTTCCGCGTCTTCTGGGATGGAGGAAGCCCATCTTGAATCTGATATAGATTTCAACTTCTGGACTTCGACGTCCAACATCTCTACCTCGGGTATATTGCGAACGTTAGCTTCGAGCGCAGCCTCGATGGAGTCTAAATTTTTCTCGGAGGCCTCTAATCCTTTATCCGTAAGTTTTTGTCTTGCAAGAGTTAGTATAGATTCATGCAATTTATAGGGTTTGATGACGCGATCTTTGGTGATTCCGCTGATCGCGTTTTGGTGCGTTCTACGCGTCGGAGGCATTTTAAAATGCCGCCGATGGCAAACAATTGCAATTCGATTCGATAAATAATGGGTGAAACGGGTGGAAGGGTGGAAATGGGCAAATTGAGGGTTCTC